>CM061141.1:76320309-77520309 GCA_030789695.1 Scilla litardierei | reverse complement strand
AATCCGGGCCCAGTTAATCTCGCTACCCATGAAGATGGCATAGATCAACTTCAGAAATGGCTGGGATGGCAAAGAAGAGGAGCCGTACTTAGGAAGTAAGCACGACTTCAGAATCAAATTCAGGACCCAGGCATTTGGCTTGAATGACTTGGAGGGTACGCCAATCATGGCGGGAGGGATCTCGTGAAAAATCTCAGAAAGGATGGTCTGATCGAGGGAAGATATATCATTGACGGAAATGTCAGAGGGGAGGAGGCCAGACGACGAACAACCTATCAACTCGCCTAAGATTTCTGCCGTGAGGACTATCGGAGTCCCCAAGACAGTCGTCTCAATCGAGTGGGTCGCGTCGTACTGACCCCGGATCCTATTAGCATAGAAAAGTTTTATTAGGAGAGGGTAGGGGTGATGATTTACCTTAGGATCATATCGAATGTAATCGATAAGACCCGAAGACGACAGAAGGTCAGCTAGCCCAATGAAGTCACTAAACTGAATGAAATGCTCCAGAAGCAGCGGGCAGTGTTCGATATGGTTGTAAGCCGCGAGACACAAAGGGTCGTCGTGACACAACGAGATATCGACACCGCCAACCGGCATCGGAGCCTTTCCCTTAGGCTGACGGGTACGAGGTCGAGAGCTAGATTCAGGCTGCCTAGGAGGAGGCGAGGGTTCCCTACGGGTCTCGGTCTCGGGGATATACTCTGTATCAGAATCCGAAGGAGTATGGAAAGCGGAGGGAGACGCAATTTCCTTCACAGGCTTGGGTCTAGGCTGAGATTGGGCTCTAGGCTTTGCTGTCGTCGTCCTCTTTCGCTTGAGAGGAGGCGACGACGACGAGGGTTGGTGGTGGGCTCCGAAAAGGTGCTCTCTCTCAAGCGCAAGAGTCCGTACAAGTAGTAAAATCTGGGAGTCCAGATGTCGAATCCTCGGGAGAAAATCTGTTGAAACCACGGCACAAATCAAACAGAAATTTGACGGAAAGAAACTAACCACTCTAATAATGGAAGTGATGATGGTGTGAAAGTGTGTCGTGAATACGTAATCAAAGCGAACAACGAAAGAGTCGTGTATGAAAATATATGAGAAACATGCACATGATATGGGTTCGTTAGGATCAGCGATTCGTGTATTTTGGTTGATTAAATATAACTCAACAAATCCTCCATTTGGGAGCGATTCGTCGGAAAATATCCTTTTGGGGGTTCAAGCACAATATGAATAAAAACGTCGATAAAACTATCGTTCTACGAATATGGTATGAAGCTCTCTTTTGGAGAGATCAAATCTCACCCTTGTGGGGTGATCATCAACGTATTCGCTTCTTTTGGAAGACGAAAAGAGGATTAAATAGCAAAAACATACAATTTTAGCGACTTTTACGATGAAGAACAACAATATTCAACCAAAATAACACGAATCACATCCCCTAACTACTCCTTATCATGCACAAATAGGATTTAGCTACTCATCATGCAATAACAAACAACTTCCATAGCAAAATACATCAACTTTATAGCAAAATACGCTAGAAAACACCAAAATACGGGGTTTGAGTTAAAGAAAATATCACCAAATCTCCAAGTTTCGACTTCAAACTCTCTGGAAATACTAAGAAAAGCCTCTGGAATTTTACAGAATTTTTCAGGGAGAGAATACGGCTCCTAGGTGCTCCAATACGACAATAATACGCCCAAAAACCCTAGAATATGCTTAAATAAAGAGATTGCGGGTTTATTGGGCTTAACGGGTTCAAAACCCGCTCTAAATCGCGCCCGCTGGCATCCTGGCCGTAGATCTGGGGCGGATCATTTCTCCGTCGTCCATCCATGCGGGATCGCCTGTGGAGCTGATGCGTGGCACGTCAGATCGGATCCTCGCCCGCTCCGCTGCTCGCATCCAAATCGACTTCGGGGTTTGATCGCTGCCGTCGAATGAAGGATTGACGGTTCCTGCTTGGCCACGTTGCCGCTTGCGAATTCGAATTCGCATTGATGTGCACCGTTGGATCAGGCGGTGAAGCCTCCGATGATTACCGCGTGTCATCAAGAATTAGCGCTCCGCGTCGCTAGCGGCTTGACGCTCCGTCGTTCGATCGTGATCGGACGATCGAAAGTTCGCCCGCCCTCCGCTGCATTCATCTCAGCTGCGAGCCGTCCGATGGAAGATCCACGCACACGATGAAGCCACGTCGCCCGCCTATTTGCACTGCTGCTGACCGTTGGATCGAGGCGGAAAGCGACGGATGAGCGCCACGTATTGCGCCAAGATTCGTGCGGAGACGTATTTCTGCGCGTATTTCGTATTTCTTTGCGTATTTCTCCAATTAAAATAGTATTCTGCATTCAAAAATACACAGTAATTAGCACAGGTCTCAGAAAAATATAAATAAATAGTCGTTGGAATCGTGAGATCGAGACCAGTCTAGGAAAAATATAAGAAGTGCAGAATTACTCAGTTAATTGCTGTTTTATGCTCAAATAGAGTGTTTTCTCTAATAAATAATTGTGTACAAAATACGTATGAATTAGAGAACAATGTAGCATCACCTGAGCACAAAATAGGGCTAAATGGGGGGTTAAATATGTAATATTGAACCCGAATCAGTTGGATTGTCTTAGATCGGCGTCTAGGTTGCGAGGGTTGAACGGGATCCGTAGGGGATGGCTCTACGGTCATCGGCGAAGGGCTCGAAGGACGGATCGGGATGCGTGTACGGGCCATAAGCACGGCACGACACGCACGAGAAATTGAGATCGGAAGCCCTAAAAGGAAACCCTAGCCGAAATAGAATGAAACCCTAGCCGAAATTGAAACAAACCCTAAGCCTAGGAGCTAAGAAACTAACCCTAGATAGCTAGGAGAGGAGAGAGAACAAACCCTAGGGGAGATCGGCCGGAGAGATGGTCGGAGCGATGGCCGGAGAGGGAGGAGACGAAGGGGGTTATCGAGCTGGAGGAGAAAGATGAACCGACTGGAAGTGAATTAAGTCGGTCGAGATGAGGTATTAATCGATCGGAATTCGAAAAGACAATTCAGTCCCTGGCACAACTAGTCGGTCACAGTTCAAGCACTGACCGACTAGATCACGATCTAGTCGGTCGGCCAATGAGCTTGAACCGACTAGTTGTAAACAGTAACTGAAGGTAAATTTCCTGACAAGATTTAGTCGGTCTAAGCTCATTCACTGACCGACTAGAACTGAATCTAGTCGGTCGGCCAATGAACTTGGACCGACTAAGAGAGTTCAAAAATAGAAAATTTTGAAATTTGATTTCTCTCCTAATCGCACTTGGATGAAACATCAAAATACTCTCATTAATCATTATACTACCCCATTAAACATCGAAAATCTGAAATTTGACGTTTACGAACAAATCGAGCGAAAATTCCGAAAATTCAACAAAAATCCAGAAAATTCCAATTAATCTAGCATGTGCAAATATAATGAAATTTCATAGCATGCATGATTATTGAATAAAAATGAATCCTAAATCTCGGATTCACCCATAATCCCCAATTCTCGACGTAACCGCACAAAGGAGTCTTCCTTTAGGGGTTTCGTGAAAATATCGGCAATTTGCTTCTGGGTTTCAACGTACACTAATATGATGTCCTTTTTAGCAACATGATCATCTAAGAAATGGTGTCGGACATCTATGTGTTTAGAACGGGAATGGTGTACCGGGTTCTTGGATAGACATATTGCACTTTGGTTGTCCACCATGATAGGGCAAGTATCACAGTTTATACCAAATTCTTTAAGTGTGTGTCTCATCCAAAGAACTTGAGCACACGCGGCACCGGCGGTAATATATTCCGCCTTGGTGGTTGAAAGTGATACAGAATTCTGCTTCTTGGAAAACCAAGAGACAAGAGAATTTCCTATAAAATGGCAAGTGCCACTAGTACTTTTCCTGTCGGATTTGCATCCTGCATAATCTGCGTCACTATATGAGATTAACTCATACGTGCTAGATTTTGGATAAAGTAATCCAAAATCAAGTGTATAACTTAAATAACGGAAAATACGCTTAACCGCTACTAAGCGAGACTCCTTAGGTTGAGACAGATAACGAGCACATACACATACGACAAACATAATATCGGGCCTACTTGCGGTAAGATATAGTAAACTACCTATCATACCTCGATATAGACGAATGTCTACATCTTTTCCGCCCGCATCTTTATCAAGATGTGTAGTCGTGCTCAGCGGAGTCTTCTTCCCGGAAGCATTCTCCATTCTAAATCGCTTTAGCAACTCCACCGTATACTTCGTTTGGTGGATGAAGATTGCATCATTCATTTGGCGAATTTGGAGACCTAAGAAATATTTGAGCTCACCCATGTGGCTCATCTCAAATTGATCCTTCATCACATTAGAAAACTCTTCGCAGAGAGCAAAGTTAGTAGCACCGAAAATGATATCATCAACATAAATTTGAACTAAAATTATATCATTATTCGAATACTTAACAACTAATGTGGATCAACTTCTCCCATTTTAAATCCTAAATCCAAAAGAAAATTCTTTAGACGGTCATACCAAGCTCGAGGAGCTTGTCTCAACCCGTAAAGAGCTTTCTTAAGTTTAAAAACATGATTTGAAAATTTTTCATTTATAAAACCCGGAGGTTGAGAAACATAAACTTCCTCAACAACATCTCCGTTTAAAAACGCACTTTTTACATCCATTTGAAATAATTTAAAATCCTTATGGCATGCAAAAGATAACAATAATCTAATTGATTCTAATCTAGCTATCGGAGCAAAGGATTCTTCGAAATCGATACCTTCCTCTTGTCGATAGCCATGAGCTACTAACCGAGCTTTGTTCTGGACGACGACTTGGTTTTCGTCGGTCTTGTTCTTGAAGATCCACTTTGCCCCTATGACGTTGTGGTTCTTCGATGGCAATGGAACAAGCTCCCAAACTTCATTCCTCTCGAATTGAATGAGTTCCTCTTCCATGGCAAGGATCCAAGCGCTATCTTCGCATGCTTCATTAACATTCTTTGGCTCTATCAAGGAGGCAAAGGCACAATGAGCGAAGTGGTTGACTTGAGATCTCGTCTTGACACTATCATGGATATTGCCAATGACTTGCTCATGAGGATGGTCATGAACGGTATGAAGCCGTTTGGGAATTCCTTGATCACTAGGAACATTCTCAACAACTTCATTAGTCGGGTTAGTATCAATAGAATTAATAGAGTTAGAATTACCAATTGAATCACATAAGACATCTATAGAGTCATCATCATTAGTAATTCTAGTTGGAACAAATCCTTCATTGAATGAAACATGAAGCGATTCCTCGATCGTTGAGGTTTGTTTGTTGTATATCCGGTAGGCTTTGCTACAGGAGGAATACCCAACAAAAATCCCCTCATCGGATCTTGGATCGAATTTGTCCAAACTATCATACGTGTTCTTAATAAAACATTTCGAACCGAAAACACGAAAATGTTTAACTTGAGGCAACCTACCAAACAACAATTCATAACAAGTTTGTGTAGTGCCGGGCCTCAAAAGTATTCTATTAAACACATAGCAAGCGGTGTGTACCGCTTCCGCCCAAAATTGATGGCCAAGTTGGCTATCATCAAGCATAGTGCGAGCACACTCCACTAGCGTCCTATTCTTTCTCTCAACTACACCATTTTGAGGAGGTGCGCGAGGGAATGAAAAGGTGTGTGTAATACCAACTTCATCACAAAATGTCGCAAAAGACTCATTCTCAAATTTCCCTCCATGATCACTACGAATAGTGACAATTGTGGTTCCTAAGAGATTTTGTACTTTCTTAACAAAAATTGTGAAGTTTTCAAAAGCATCATTTTTATTACATAATGAAAATACTCAAGTAAACCTAGAAAAGTCATCAACAATGACAAGTCCATAACGTGCATTTCCTAATGAAGCAACTCTAGTTGGCCCAAATAAATCTAGATGTAATAACTCTAGTGGCCGCTTAGAAGAAATGCTTTTCTTAGGTTTAAACGACGATTTTGGAAGCTTGCCTCGTTGACACGAGTCACAAAAGATTTTCTTTTGAAAGACTAGCTTAGGGAAGCCTCTAATAGAGTTTAACTTGGAAAGCTTAAATAGTGTTTCAAAGTTCACATGACCAAAACGTCGATGCCATAAGTGTTGTTCACCTGTGTTGGCAATGAGACATTGTTCATGTGATCTTGGAAGATCTAGGATGTATATATCCTTATGGCGTGTGCCGAAAAACAATAATTCATTATTATCTTTTCTTAAAATATGGCACATTCCTTTCGCAAAGCTAACTTTGTAAACTTTGTCACAAAGTTGACTTATTGAAATGAGATTGTGGTTTAATCCTTTGACAAGGTAAACATCACATATAAGGGGTTTAGAAGGATTACCCACTTTACCAACACCTATGATGGTTCCGCTCTCGTTGCCTCCAAAGACGACGCGGTTTACATTTGCAATGGGAACCACTCCAGAGAGCAATTGAGCGTCACCCGTCATGTGTTTTGAACACCCGCTATCGAGTATCCAATTCCCCTTGGAGCTAAATTTAAATCTGTTGCTCATTTTCTTTTTCTTGAGTACCTAAAGATAGAAAATTTCATATCATGGTACCCAAGGTCATTGGGTCCAAAAGATTAGACCTTTGGAAGCTAAGTCCAATTGGACTTAGACTTCCCCACATAATTACTACTATGCACAACATCCGAAAAATAAGCATTCATGTAAACTTGTTTTTCATCCATGCTTGTGTCCTTTGGGCTCCAAATTGTGAATATTTTGGGGGCCCTCATTCTATTGGGTGCATGCATGCGTTGTTGATTTCTACGTGATGCATGTCGTGGATAGGCATAAGGAACATGATGGAATGGTGCATTATGAGAATTATTCATACGATGATGTGGGTGTACATATGCATGCGGAGGAACACATGCATGAGGGTGTCTCACATGGTGTGCACGTGCCCGTGAACGTGTAGCATAGAAATCATCATATGTGTGAGCCGGTGGAGTAGGACGTGTGTTCCTACGTGGCATGGTATTGGTGTACATATAAGCATGCCCCTTCTTTGGAGGTCCACCCAAAGTGGGTTTCTTTCCGAAAGAGGGTGTGAACGAGGTGGAAGCACCATTGGTAGATGAACTACCAATAGAGTGTTTGCTACCACTCGTTGAGTCACCGGAAGTTGGCCTAACAAATGTAGTGGCCAATTTGGATGTACTTCCCATCATATACCCCAAGCCAATGTGGTGATTGGCTGGAAGTAAGTCACTTAGGATTTTATCCAAATGGTCCTTACCCTTATTGAATTTATTAATTCGGCCTAATGTGTGATTGGCCGGAAGTAAGTCACTTAGGATTTTATCCAAATGGTCCTTACCCTTATTGAATTTATTAATTCGGCCTAATGTGTTCTCATATTTCTCGGTGAGAGAATGCATAGAAGCATCCAAAGTGGATAATTGCGATGTGAGCACATAAACACGAGATTTAAGATTCTCATTCTCAATACTCAAAGTCGAGTTTTGAGAAGTGAAATCCGCTATCTTGTGTTCCTCCAGATCCTCAATGCTAACATGTTCAAGTTGAGTCTTGAGATTAACAATCTCATTCTTCAACCCTTCAACAACGGTGTCGTTGTTGGTGATGATAGTTTTAGGCGAGGTTTGGATGCTAGCTAAATCATCTTTTACTTTAGTATACCTATTTACTAACTTAGTGTATTTAGACCACAATTGAGAGTTAGCATTCCTAAGGTCATCCATTGTTACCTCATCGCCTTCGTTGTCGCTATCATCGGAGGAAGATCCTTGTTCATTTTCCTCTCTAGCCATGAAGCACATGTGTGCTTGCTCCACTTGCTCATCATCCGACTCTCCGCTAGATGAATCATCGGAGTCGGTGAATGTCCCGACAAGCCCCTTTTTGTTCCCTTTCTTGTACTTCTTGGACTTGTCGTACTTTGGCGCCTTCCACTTCTCCTTTTGCTTATTTAGAGGACACTCCGCTTTCATGTGTCCTGGCTTGTTGCATTTAAAGCACAAAGAAGAGGAGGCGTTAGAAGAATTGAACTGAGATTTGTTTTTGAAGTTACCTTTCCGGAAGAACCGGTTGAACTTCTTGGCCATGAGTGCCATGGACTCCAAGTCCAACTCGTCTTCCGAGTTCTCATCATCGGTTAATGTGGAAGTAGATGGAGCGCCCTTGAAAGCAATAGCCTTCTTCTTTGGCTCGTCTTGTTGTAGGTAAGACTTCATCTTTTCCTGCAACTTCAACTTGCTATCCTTGCGTACCTCATAAGACATCAAGGTACCCATTAGTTGAACAACCGTATAGGTTTTCATATCATTACCTTCCTCGATGGCGAAGGTACGTTTCTCCCAACTAGAAGGAAGTCCATCGATAATCTTCGAGACTTTCTCCTTTTGGGTGTAGGTCTTACCAAGAGCCTCCAACTCGTTTGTGATGTCGACGAAGCGAGCATAATACTCCTTCATCTTCTCACCCTGTAGCATATGAAATAACTCGTAATCTTTATTAACTACTACGAGTTTAGAGTCTCTTACCCTACTAGTCCCTTCATGCAAGATGAGGAGGGAGTTCCATATTTGATATGCACTCTTACATGTGCATATCTTATTGAAATCATCGGGCTCCAAAGCGCATTGCAAGGCGTTCATAGCCTTGGCATTGCTTACCTCCGCGGCGATCTCCGCGGGAGTCCATTTCTCGAAATCTTCTTCAGTGGGCTCGACATACTCCTTCATCGTGGCCCTCCATAATGAAGCACTCCGGAGGAAAGTTTCCATCCGGCATTTCCAGTACCCGTAGTTGGTACCGTTGAAGAATGGAGGCCTCGTTGAGGAATGTCCTTCCATCACTGAAGACGCTCCTTCACGATTCTTGAAGGTGCTATAGTCGGAAGGTGGACGAACGGTCTTGTTGTCGTTGGCAGACATAGCTATAGACTTGGCTTTGATACCAAATGTAATGCCCTGCTAAGCTACTGCACAAGTACTAGAGGGGGGTGAATAGTACTTTAAAATAATTAAGAGGCTAATTCCTAATTACCGTGCAAACTCTACCAATTAATGCAGAAATGCGGAATAGTAAATAATCGATAACAAATAAACAATCGCAAACAAGCAATATTACTGGGTTCGGATCCACCCAAGTCTCCCCGACTTGTTCCCGGTGATCCTACGTCCCAACCACCCGGATCACTTCCGGATACTTGAGTTAGAAACCCTAACTCAAGATTTCAACTATGAAATACTTGTGAAAAACCTTCACAAGTCAAATCATACACAAATGAAACTTGTGACCCCCACAACTCGGGATCACAAACACACTCTCACTACCGAGAGCGAAACACTTACAATAACAAAGTAAATTGAAATGAAATGCTTACCACAAAATTACCTATGCTTTGAGTAAACTTACGATTTAGGGCAAAGATGATTTTGAGGAAGATGAAGAGGCACCAAACCCTAGCTCCAAGATGTAGACCAGCTATGTAGAGCTATGGGGTTGATGGTGACCTAGGATCAAGCACTTGGCTTGGAAGGCTCACAATCAATGAATCTCTCTTTTGAAATAAGAGTTAGAAGAGATTCAAGATTGGAATGAAAGAGCTTTGAATGTGATTGAATGCTTTCTCTTTGATCTCTAAACTTGTCTAATAATCAGCCTTTAGTGCAATGAATGCAGCTCAACAAGTATATATAGGTTAGAGGAAAGAGAGAGAGAAAAACGTTTCAATTAAAGCTCCAACGGCTCTATTCTGAACCAAACTAGTCGGCCAAAGAAGGTTGACTGACCGACTAGTTCACCAACTAGTCGGTCGGTCAAACAGCATGAACCGACTAATGGTAGAACAGCCAAAAGACAAAGTTCAGACTTAAGGGAACTAGTCGGTCAAAGAAGAGTTGCTGACCGACTTGTTTCACAACTTGTCGGTCGGTGACTCAACTCAGACCGACTAAGAGATAAAACTAATAGTCTGAGAATAAATAGAATTAGTCGGTCCAAGAACAAAAGTTGACCGACTAGTTCATCAACTAGTCGGTCGCCAAATGTACATGGACCGACTAACGACGAACAGTAACTTAGCATGTACAGTAGAAGCTCAACTAGTCGGTCTAAGAAGGATCACTGACCGACTAGTTCACAAACTAGTCGGTCGGTGAGTCAACGTAGACCGACTAACTGTAAACAGTAAAGAGCTATGATTTGAGAAGGCAAACTAGTCGGTCCAAGAAGGATTGCCGACCAACTAGATCATCATCTAGTCGGTTGGTTCTTCTTCTTGAACCAACTAACATGCACAAGAAGTCGCGAAACGAAGCGCGATGCTTCAGGAAAGTTTGTATGGACTTCTTACAAGTTCCTAGAGCTAGGATAGGTGCGTTATGAAGATTAAAACGTAAGACCTACTCAAGGCTTAACATTCTACGGAACGAAGCTAAAAGACTATAAATAAAACTTGACGAACCGTCTTCGAAAGCTTCGATCCGAATCTTCATGACTTCTAAAATGTTCCAAAAGCTTCAACGAAGCTTTAGGCATACGATCACGTGCTTTGAGAAGTCTTGAGACGTCGCTTTGGATGTTCAAATGAATTTGGTGACGATCTCCATAACTGCGCTCACAAATAGTTAGTTCACAATATATTTATGTTTGTTCATCATCCAAAACCAAATCCGGGGAGTCCAATATCCAACACTAGGGGTGTGCACGGATACATGGTACCCAGATACCCGATTGGAACCTACCTGAATAGGTATGTTCCGGCAAGATACTCATTAGTTCCAAGTAGGTTTTGGGTAGGAAAATTAGGAACCGGTATGAATCGGGTCCGGTTTCGGTTCCCATCAATAAGGAACGGGTACCCGGACCCGGAACCGATATCCGGACCCGGGTTTAAATATATAGATATATTTAATTATTTTAATATAATTATAGATATCCAGACTTTAGTTATAGACCTGTGTTATTCCTTCCCATCCGTTCGTTCCCGCCCAGTCTGGTCTAATTGCGTCAAGTTCAATTCAATATTGCGAGCATTGCTGCGATTAAGGCGCGACTAAGTTATTTTTGGGAAGATATTGAAGTTTCTGCTTATTATGAGGTAATTTGGAGAGCCTAGTGTTTGATTTGGATTAAAATGGGGAGATTATAAGTAGAAAGGCTGTGCTTTTGAAGCTCTCACTGGGTTCTCTTGCTTAAATCCTTGCAAAGTGGATCTTTGGTGAATTTAAGAGCTCCCATTGAGTTTTTGAAGCCGATAAAAGAGAGGCATTGTTGAAATTTGGAAGCAAAAGGCTACTGCTTTCGATCTTTTTAGGTATTTTGGAGCAACTTCTGTCATGCCCTGTTTTGAACTATACGTGTATTCTACTATATACACGTGGTATTCCTACTTACGACGCATTCGCAGTCATGAAATAATTGTGGATGTCGATGTATGTATTGTAGTGCATGGAGGTTGTGCCGCAATATGTGGCTAGGAGACGAGAATGCGAGACATAAATGCGGGAGAAGTGTGAATGACATCGTGTGTATAATGTTACAAGCATGTATTGGATGTGTGTGTGTGTGGTGCATGTATGCATGCGTGGGTGAGCAAGGTTGTATGTTGGGAGAGTCATGCTAGTGTAAAAAGGAGTTAGGGATTAATGTCATCCTCGTAAATATTTAGACAGGTGAGGGGCAAAATGGTCATTTGGACTAAATGAGGGGTGTGTGTGTATATTAAAGAAGTGAGTGCATAAAGTAATGGCACATTTGTAATTAGTGGAAAGTTGAGGGGGTATTTAGGTTATTTCAAAAATGTCATGGCTTATCCTATAAGCCATGCCTTGGCTTATCATATAAGCTAAGTGTGTGTGTAGAAAAATCCCTAAAAATATCTCCGTAACCCTATCCTTTTCTTCTCCTTTTCTTTTCTAATTTCCACCACCTCTCTCCCCCCTACCCCCCTCCCCTCTAACCTGGCCGAAAATCCATCAATAAAAAAGAGAGAGAAAGAAGAAGAAGAGAAAAAGGAAGAGAAGAAGAAGAAAAAGGAAGAGAGAATGGAAACACTAGGATGTTAGCTTGGAGGAAGATGGCCATGAAGCTAGGAGGCATAGAGAGGAAGCATGTGGTTTGGAAAATAGTCATCTTGAGGTAGGAATCCATTCTCTAATGGCTTATTATGCTAATATATATTTCAAATCAATTCAGTTTCATGCAAACACCATGGCTGATTTTGTAGACTGGTTATGTTGCTTGTTCAATTGGTTATATTTCTTAATTTAGACTTGAATAAATTCCCGAAAAAATTATACACTTGTAGCTATTGAAATTCTACCCTAGAATCATATAAAATTTGACATATGTTCAGTTCAGTAATTAGGGGGTAAAAATTCCATATTTACAACATGTTTGATTTTCATCCAGTCTGGACACAGTTTGGAAAAATTGAGATCGGTCCCTGCACACTCCATAAAAATTGGTGTTCTTGGTCTCATTGTAAAGATAACAACATGTTCTACAACTTTTCCTTATGCCATGTTTTCGATATTCTAACGGCAACATGACTTAAAATTGCAATTGTTAAAACTTTTAGAATCTGTCTGAGAAACAGTTTTGATAGTTTTCACCAAACAAATCACCATGAATCACCTAGTTCATATTTCTGCATGAAATTTTATAGGTGAAAACAGGACTACCACATCTACAACTTTAATTTATTGAGTTTTGTCAAGTTCACAAAGAAAATGGATGAAATATGCTACTCTTTATGGCTTTACCAGCACGCTGCGGTGTTTAAATGATGTTTGAATCTTTTAGTGATGTCAATTTTTCTTCCATTATACATGAATGTTGTTGCTACATGAAAGAGAGCTTAGTCATGCTATTTGTTACTAAATTTGATGATGTGACACTATACATTTCTATGTCATGCCCACCACGTGTATGTGATAATGCCTCAATGAAAAAAAACTGAGAAACATGAGAAATATGCTCTCATGAACCATGTTATGGATTTGTGGTGTTGCGAGACATGTGTGGCATGGTTTCATAAGGGATGTAACAATGAGTTGTGATGGAGGGCATGACACCCTGGTGCATGACCTATGTTGATATGTGATGTGGCTATGATGGAGGGCATGACACTTAGGTGCATGGCCCAATTGATATTAATGAGAAACATTGACACTGTGAGAGCATGCCATCATGACTCTTATAAGATGACTTATGATGTTTAATTGATGATTTGGAATATCTCAGTTCTCTTTAAGGAGGATGAGCTGCTAAAACTGGGGTTTGCGGGAAATTTGAGTAAATTGTGAATATAAGGCATGGACAATGAAGGTAGGGAGGAGAGGATGTGATATGTGATAATTATTCGCACTCGCCTTTACAGGGAGTGATGGTTACTTGGCGCTTTGTGATGGTGTGGTTTGGGTGTGGAGAGGTGTATGCGAAGATCCTCACTCTCGCTACCATCCAGGGACGAGGGGGAGAGGCCCGGTGTACAGTGTCCATGTCCACTGCACTGTGTGCCATACTTACCCCAATCTTGGGGTGGGGCTCGTGAGGCAGGTCCCCTAACGGGCAGGGTGAGAGGCCCGACGTACAGTGCCCGTGTCCACTGCCTCGAGTACAGTTTTCCACCCCAATCCATGGGGTGAGGTACATGTTCTTATATCTTATAGTTTACCCATATTTCCAATAAGTTGAAAAATTACATGCTATTTATTCTACTTGTAGTGTTTCCTCTTCCATTTACTTGTATTGTTGTGATACTGTGTACTTGTAGTTGTTTCTTGTCCTATATTTATTTCTCGTTGTAAATCATATAGTTGTAATTGCATTTGTTGTTCCTTTCCTTACATATTATTTGTAGTACTAACTCTCTTTTGTAGCAGCTCACTCCCTCACGGCAGATACGTCTCCATTTCATATGTTTTTACTTCATACAGTAGTATGCATTACTATTATGCTATGTCACCTGGTCTCCATGATCTTATCTTAACTTGTAACCGCATTAATTAAGAAAATAATAACATGATTTTTCGTTAGTGTTGGGATTTCCTACTGGGCACGCATTGACGTGCTTCTTCCCGTTTTTCAGGCACCAGATAGTTGCAGCCACAGGGAGGTTGAGTTTTGGAGGTGGCCAGGGTAGAGAGAGGGAGTTGTAGCTGTTGGCTTGAGTTATGTATTGGTTGTTTCATGTAGTGTTGTATCATTGTATATGAATAAGTTGTGCTTGAACATGATTTTGTTGTTGTTGTTGGTGTTCATCATTGTTCTGTATTGACTTTTGTGGAGCATTATGCGTACTATCTCAGCATGTGCGTAGTGACCTGCTAGTGTTTGTTTATCTCTCTCATTTTCTTTCTTTTCACACGCGCTGCTTTAGGAGACCCTGGGACGGATTCGTATTTCTTGGGTATCATGGGGAGTGGGGCGTGACAACTTCAGATTTCAATCCATGTCTCTATTGTTTGTATGGTGGTTTTTGCTAAATAATCTTTATTCCATTAGTGTTTTACAGGGTACCTGGAACCTACCCGGACCATATGGTTGTAGTTGCCTTTGTTGTTCCTTTACTTACATATTATTTGTAGCACTAACTCTCTTTTGCGACAGCTCACTCCCTCACGTCAGATACGTCTCCATTACAGGAACCATAGGGTCCGGATAGGTTCCGGGTATAGGGTCCAATTGGGTAGGTGATCACTCCGTATTTTACACCTTTTTTCCCGCATGTTTGCATGCCATTTAGATCGCTCAAATCATGTTTTTCACGGTTTATCGACAACATTGCGATACTTTTCACGATTTGTTGTTTTTGTCGTATTTCAGGAGATTTGGAGCGATTTGGAGTGATTCCGAGATACACCCACTCCGGAGTGTCACCGAAGACTTCCCTGAGGGGTATTTTGAGATTGGAGAGGAGCGGAAGAAGAAAGAACGTCGTAGGAGCGACGAGGAGGCAAAAATACGCAATTTGGGCATCTTCAGCATCTCACTCGGCCGAGTGAAGGAGTCACTCGGCCGACCAACGAGACCCCGCTCGGCCGGCCAGATCGGACACACTTCAAGCGTGCACTCGGCCGAGCATCAGAAGCCGACTCGGCCGAATGACGAAATCCCGTCCGCCCGAGTGGCACTCAGACGACGCCCATCAAAAAGTCCCGACTTACTATTTTTCGTCAGTCTGAGCATCAGAAGCCCCACTCGGCCGAGTGGTAATTGTCGTCCGCCGAGTGAACAAAGCCTATCGGCCGAGTGACGACAACTCACTCGGCCGAGTGACCCCCGAAGTGAAGACCCCCAAGACCCCAGACTTACTGGAAATTCTCAGGGTCTCTCACTCGGCCGAGCGACTTTTGTCACTCGGCCGAGTGAGCAGCGCTGCCTGTAGCGGAAATCACGATTTTGGAGCTACGCAGGGGCAGTTTGGTCACGAATTTTTGGGCAGTTTTGGGGGGTATTTAACCCCAGATTCTAACCTAGTTTAGAGAGCTTTTCTATTGCTTTTGGCAGCCTTTTTAGATTAGACTTTTTAGAGTTTAATTCTTGTGATTGGAGAGGAGAGAAAAGTGCTATTTTGTTGGATTCTTGGAAGGCTACATTGGTTTGTCTCCCTCTCTATTAAAAATCCTATTTTTATTGCTATTTTGGATATTGCCATGAATTCTATTGCTATTTCAATTGATTGTTCTTCCATTTACGATATGATTTGTGAGTAGTCGTAACGTCTTAGGGCGTGGGGATGAACCCTACGAGCCCAACTTCCGATTCGTGATGATTTGGTAGAACTATTGCTAGAATTGCTATTAGGGTTAGTTTGGGATTGATATAATACGGATAGCTAGGTGTTCATATCGATTGGGATTTGCAAGAGATTGGATCCCAATTCGATAGGAAACCCTAGGAATCCGAATTGGGTTGAAATTGAGTTTCCGTAGTATCGGTTTCCAAGAGATTGGACCGATACTAGTATCCTCGGTTGCAATCCTATACCGATACCCGTTTGCAAGAGATTGGACGGGTAGGAACTATCCCAACCTAGGTCGTAGCCCGAGTGTGCACGAGAGTGGGCTCGGGATGCGATTGAACGATGACGTTGATCCTAATGCTAGCTTGCCTAGGCTAGGGTTTGCAAGAGATTGGACCCGAGCCTAGGTTTGCTATAGACCGGCAACAGCGCGAGAGCGTGAGCTGGGTTTTACATTCAGTTGCAACTAGTTCACCCGACATTCTACCCTAGCAATTGTGAAACCGATGCATCACAATGACGAGATACGGTGAGTAGTGGGGATTCCCTATTCCCTAGGCGTCTTTATTTGATTTTACATCTCTTTACATTATTTGACGATTGTGACAACATCGCCGAAAGGCAAATTCCTACTTTTCTGTCTCTATAGCCAGGTTGTTCGGAGAAGGCACTGTCATACGTCCTCCCTGTGTTCGATACTCGCTCGCCGCTACACCGTGCGCTTGCGGTAAAACTACACGGTCGCTCTTTAGGGTGTACGCCCGGGCGCGATCAAGTTTTTGGCGCCGTTGCCGGGGAGGCGATTGTGTTTGATCCTACCACCCTAGCTATTTCTTTCTTTTTGTTTTATTTCTTCATTTTTTTATCTAACCCTTCCATTGTGCTAATCACTTCTTTGAAACTTTGTTTTCCCGTGCATGTACACGAGATCCACAGCGGACCCCATAGATATATTGTTTGATCCTGAGATCGAGCGTACATTGCGGAGAATCAGAGCGGAGAGGAGACCCGATACGGAAGGGAGGTTTATGAACGTTCGGGAGACGCCTGAAGAGTTAGCGGCAAGAATGGCGATGATTATTTCCATTCAAGATAGGCTCCGGCCTAAGACTTCCTCCACGACCTCGTCCATAGCCATGCCGGAGTTGGCGACCGACAAGAATTTTGAGTTGAAGACCGGACTTGTGGTTCTGATGCAGCAGGATCCATTTCATGGGAACGCCCATGAAAATCCTCACTACCACATCCAGTTATTTCTGTCGAAGTGTGCCACCTTCCAGATGCCGGGCGTCACCCTAGATGCCATCAGACTGCGCCTCTTCCCCTTCACACTAAAGGATAAAGATCTTTATTGGTTGAGGACGCAAGCCGAAGGAGTCTTTACCACATGGGACGAGTTGGCGAGCGCGTTTATTGACAAGTTCTATCCGCCCTCCAAGACGGTAAAGATTAAGCGTTCTCTCATGTCCTTCAAGCAAGGACCTCAAGAGACACTCTACGAGGCATGGGAGCGCTTCAAAGACCTGCAGCATCAGTGCCCCCACCATAGCATTGAAGATTGGGAGCTAGTCCGTAGCTTCTACAATGGTCTCCAACCGGGGACCAAGCAGATTATTGATGCCGCGGCAAATTGGGCCATCCTATCGAAGACTCCCGACGAAGCTACGGCCTTAATTGAGGAGATGGCCTCGAACAATCAACAATGGGGCGACGAGCGAGGACACTCTTCGTCCTCCTTGAAGCCATCTAGCATCTACGAGGCCAATGCCGTGGCGGAGCTTACCAACAAGTTCGATTCTCTCCACAAGGAGGTGGAGAGACTGGAGAAATATATTACGGAGCCCCAAGGAACCCCTTCCACATCCACACCAACAAATCAAATGTGCGATTGGCAAGACCAATCCCAAGCTACGTATTTGGGAGGAGAACAAGGAGAGGGATCTTTGGAGCAAGTCCAATACGTCGCGGGGAACCAAGGATATTGGGCCAATCCGGCCACTAGAAACCATCCCGGTTTCTCATATGCCAACAATGATGGAGCATTGAACCCCCCGCAACAACCACCTTACCAAGCTCGACAACAACAACAACAACAACATTATCCACCAAGGGGGCCACCGCAACAAAATCACCCACCAATGCAACAAGTGGGACCCTATAGGCCGCCCGGATACAATCAAGGGTGGAGAAATCCAAACCCTCCAAAAGCTCAACAACGCTCCGATTTTGAAGCTAGAGTGGAGGAGTTTATGGTCGAGCAGAAGAAGACTAATGCTTCCTTGAAGGTGGGCCAAGATTCCCTTGCAACCATTGTAGGCCAAATCTCGGAGCAACTTGCGTTGCTCAATCGAAATAGTCAACAGTTGCCGGCTCAACCCGAGCAAAATCCACGGGGCAACACCGGCCATATCAACGCCGTGGTTGCAGTTACTACGAGAGGCGGGAAGAATACCACTCCCGTCATGATTCCTACCAAGGAGCCCGTGGTGGAGAGAGTAGAGCCAAGTGAGCCGGTCATTGAAGTTGAGAGAGAGAAAGAGCCGCAAGGGGAAGAAAAGTCCAGAGCGGAACAGCTGATTGAAGAGAGGCGTTTTATGCCACCGATCCCATTTCCTCAGAGGCTAGCTAGAGCAAAGATGGAGAAACGGCTAGCCAAGTTTCTCGAGTATTTGATAGGGGTAAGCCTCAATATCCCCTTCCTCGACGCTATCGTGGAAATCCCGACATACGCCAAGTTCCTAAAAGATTTGATTACGGTGAGAAATAGGAAGGAGAAAATCATGCTCGTTGAGGAGGGGACTTGGTTCACCAAGAGAGAGAAGGAGCCCGCCAAATTCAAAGACCCGGGGAGTTTCCGAATTCCTTGCACCTTAGGCGGCGTCCCTCTACAAAAGGCGTTAGTGGACTTAGGGGCTAGTGTTAGCCTCATGCCTCTCTCTATGTTCCGAAGGCTAAACACCGGCACAGAATTGAAGCCTACCGACATGCGGATACAACTAGCAGATGGTCGGATCACAAGGCCGATAGGGATCGCAGAGGATATCCCATTACAAGTCCCGGGAGGCATATGTTTGCCATGCGACTTTGTGATCATGGA
This sequence comes from Scilla litardierei, assembly GCA_030789695.1. NCBI lineage: Eukaryota > Viridiplantae > Streptophyta > Magnoliopsida > Asparagales > Asparagaceae > Scilla > Scilla litardierei. The sequence goes on along the minus strand of CM061141.1, from coordinate 77,501,425 downwards.
TGTCAAGGAGGAGGGTGATACGTCGCTAATACTTGGACGACCGTTCCTCGCCACCGCCGGTGTCATTGTCGACGTACGTGAAGGGACTCTAACATTGAAAGTCGGCAACATCGAGGTGGAGCTTCATATACCCAAGGCAATGAAACACATGCCTTATCATGAGGAGCTCGACTATATGGACCTCCTTGACGAGGTCATTGAGGAGGCGATCCCCCATTCCATCGGCGCACTATTCAAGGATGATTTTGAGGAAGGGCCGGACTTGGACCAAGAAGAAAAGATGAATGAATCCCCCGATCTCTCCATGGAAATTGATGAAGGCGACGCTGATGTCGCAAGAATACGGGAGCTCTGCAAGCTCTCAAGGATGGAGTCTCCAAGGAAAGCTCCACCGATACGAAAATCGGTGTCACCGGTGAAGCCAAGGCCCGGAGCAAGCACTAGCTTGGGGAGCCACCCCCCAACACTACCCGAGACAAAGGAGCACTGAGGAAGAACACGCCGCCACAACATCCAAATCCGAGCGTTCTTCCCGATAAATTCGACGGGTGCATCTCATATGCACCCAACATCCCGCATTAAATTGAATATCCAAGGGGGTCGAGCTCAAGACCTTAAACGAGCGCTTGTCGGGAGGTAACCCGACGGTTATCGCTTTATTTTCACTTTGTTCTTTATTTTTGTTTTAGAAATTATTAGTGTTTTGAGTCGTTTGCCTGAAAAATTCGTGATAACGGGTCCTATTTTTCTTTGACAGGAGAGGAGAAAGGGATATCTATCATTAGGAGGATGAACAAGGCGACAAAGAGCGCTCCAGGAATGCGCTCGATGCTTAGGAGGAGGAAGAAATCATCTGGAGGAAGAAAAACAGAGATTAACGCCCAAACGGAGCCAAACAGCAGAAAACGAGAATCACTCGGCCGAGTACACTAGCCACTCGGCCGAGCACGTAAGTTCGTCCGCCCGAGCCGCGCACAAACGAGGGAAGTCTACTGTACCCAACTCTCTGTTTCTTTTCTTGATTTCAATATAATTGCCACTCAGCCGAGTATATATCTTCACTCGGCCGAGTGAAACTGATACGCTCATAGGGCGAGAATTGCCGAGTAGCTTGTGCCACTCGACCGAATGGACTTATTCCACTCGGCCGAGGGTGGCAAAGCCACTCAGCCGAGTCGTAAGCGGGGAGAAATTTTCAAAAATATTTCCGTTACGTTCACTCGGCTGAGCGACATAGTCACTCGGTCGAGTCGTAACTTTTCCTATATAAGGCGCTGTGGGCTTGGCGCGGAATTCGAAGCGTCACTTTTCGTTTTCTCGCCCGAGCCCGCGCCCGATCAGCTCCCTACGTGCGATCTCGCCCTCCACTCGCCCGACCGCCCTTGCCCGCCGCCGTGCTCGGCCGACCACCGCCGGCCGCCGCCGCCGCCCCTCCGCCCCTCCGCCCGAGTCGCCGCCGGCGATCCCACCGCCGGCCGAGCTTCGGTAGCCCCTTTTCGCCCTATTTTCTCCTATTTCTCCTATTTTTTGACGATCAGTGCACTAATCTAGCCCCTAATTCAAATTAACTTCATTATCTATCCATTATACCCCTAACCCCCCATACATTTTGAATATTACTCGCCGATATCTTCGTTTGATGTGCAGGGTATATTGGGGAGCTTAAGGGAGCCTAGGGGAGCTTTCGGGGAGCGTTTTTGGCTTCGTGGAGGCGACGTCTTCGCACGCATCCACTATATTGCTCTCGCGGCGTGTTACGGTATACTCGTTCCACTTATTTTCGCACGCCGCATTTTATCTATTTTTGGTGAGCACCCGGGGCACCGATGCCGCCCCGGACACGGCCACGCACCAGGAGAGCTTCCGTCAAGCGGAAGCGGCCGGATGAGCCCGGCCCCTCCCACGAGATGGAGGACTCTCCTCCGCCCACACCACCTCACCCCGCACAGCCACAGCCTGCAGACCCCGTTCACCCCTCACAGCCACAACCTGCAGTCCCCGTTCACCCCACACAGCCACTCCCTGCCGACCCACTACCACCACCGGCTCCACTTGTCGGGCCGCTGGGGATTACGTTTCGAGACGACGCACACCGCGTCGTTTTTGAGCGCATTTCCCAGCGCTCGATTGTACCCTCCAGGTTCGCACACCTTGCAGACCTAGGACGCCTGGGGGTACTTGAGGGGATGCTCACGTTGTATGACAACATGGGCTGGCGAGATTTTTTCCAAGTGTCGGCGGACACCTTCGTACGTCCGACACTTGAGGTGCTTAGTTCTATAGCCCGGACCGACGAGGGATGCTCGTTTAGGTTTATGGACCAGGAGTGCCAGGTCACTCTCGGTATGATGAGAGCATTCTTTTCGTGGCCCGATATCCCCGGGGCCGACCGTGGTTACGCCCCCACTCACATCCCCCCACCTTCCTTCGATTCCCACGCTTTCTGGGCCCGGATCACGGGTTTACCAGCTGCCTTTGACCCTAGTAGGGCCAATGCCTCAGCCATCGTCCACCCCTGCCTCCGCATAGCTCAGCGCCTTATGGCGACTACCTTTTTGGCGAGGTATGAGCCTGGGACGATGTCCACGCCGGAGCTTTATATGCTCTATGCGATGACGCGCCCCAGAGTTCTAGCTAGGGGGAGTGACGAGTGGGTACCCGCCGTCGTGATTGATATCGCGAGCTGGTTTTTGGACCGCATCATCGTATCGGTGGGCGCTCGCTCACCGATATGTTGCGGCGGTCTGATCACCCTGCTCGCCCTGATGACCGGCGAGGACCTACCGGCCGATTTGCGTCGTTCTCCGGGCCCCACTTCACTGCCTATAGACGTCATGGCCCGGATGAAGATGCTTCGTCCGCACGGCCAGCGTCACTGGGTTTGGTTGCATGGTCCCTACGGTGCTGACTACATGGTCCTTCCGAGCCCAGCTCGGACACAGATAGCACCAGTACAGGTGGACTGGCTTCCGGCGATGGATCTCCTGATCCCCGCCGCCTACGTGCTTGAGGCCGAGGAGGCTGAGCAGGCTGAGCAAGCTAAGCAGGCACACGATGCACACGCTGCACCCGTTGACCCCGTGGCCCCTCAGCCTGTGCCTGATATTTATGCTGCTCCCGACACCTCTGTCCACACTTCTGCCGGTGTCGGGAGTACACTTGCTGAGACCGCCTCCACTACCACCACTCCCACCACAGCTGGCCCTCTGTCCGTTGAGCCCCTTTGTTCCGCACTACCCGAGCGCCCACCTAATTTTGTTGAGAGCGGAGAGCCTTCTTTCGCTGTCGTCGTGGAGACCATGGCCAGTATGATATCCGCTGGGATTTCACCTTTTGGACCCCACACTGCCTCACCAGCGGTTGTCACTTCTGTCTCCACCGCAGCCGTTCTATCTAAGAGTGTCGTGACGTCTGTTCCCACGTCTGTGTCACTGACCTCTCTTGCCGCCTCGTCGCCACTTTTATATTCCACTTCTGCTGCTGCTGCTTCCACCTCACACCAGCCTGCGCCCCAGCCTCGCACTGAGGCTAGGCCCCCACTTGTGAGCACAGCACCCTTCCTTCACATGCCTGCTGAGCCCATCCACTACACCACCCGAGTCCGCCAGCCCCGTCCTGCACAGCACAGACACGTGCGTCCCTCTGCACCACCTCCCCCCGACACTGTACTTCAGAGCATTCGTGCTCTCGAGGGGGCGGTGAGTGGCCTCAGAGGTGACCTCAGGACCATGTCTGCCACCGTCACCGCTATGGCCAGCCGCTTCGACCTACTTCTGGGCATTCACTATTGCCTCACTCAGATTCTCGAGCGGCTTCCTCGCGTACCACCCACACCCCCACCCACCCAGCAGGTACCCACCCCCACTCCTACACACACCCAGCCTGCTTCCACACCCATACCCACACCCACCCAGCAGACTGTTCCCCTGCCACCACCACCTCCGCCTCCGCCTCAGTACGGAGACGGCACAGCACCACCAGCTTAGGCACCCTTGATGCCATTGATCCTTTTTGCCGTCATGCTGCCCGTCTCTGCTTGGTCCTGACGATTTTTGCCCACCTCACCCTCCCCTCACTGTTTTTGGGTCCACATTTTGATCATATCTATCTTTATCATTTTTGGGAGAGAGGGAGAGACTTTTTGGTGTGACACTCTTATATCTGATTCACTCCTATATCTGCATGCATCATGTCCGCATCATATTTTCATTTTGTTAATTTTATTTCTTTTTCATCATGCATGCATCCTCACCTACCCCTCACATTACACGTCTCTCGGTGTGCCACACTTTGCACATTGAGGACACTGTGCACTTTAGCTTGTGGGAGTGAGTTCTCACGCTTTTTCGATTTACCACCTTTATTTTTAGTTTTTTCACGCCATTTTCCGCATTTGCATTCATTTTCATCACTTTTTATTTTTTTTAACCATGCATCACGTTTTTCTTATTTTCTTTGTGTGCCACATTGTAAATAGTTTTGTTTTCCTTTTTTTATCTTTACTTCTTTCATCTCATGCTAGAGATGACTTTTCTGTGATGATGATGACGTGGAGTTAGCTTTCTCTATATGCATGCTATATTTGTCATGTCTTAGCTTTTATTTCTGATATCATATGCTATGATTTGCCTTGCATTTAGAGATAGTAACCCACACTTTTTCCGTATGAAAATGGATGAAATTCTATTATTAGCTGAGTCTGAATATTCATATGTATGCTATCGTAGAAAACACACCAAGATTCACGCATTGAATGCTTATATCTGGAGTACCGTTTTCTTTTCCTATATCACTTCTATTTGCATGACTTGTACACTTCACTTCAGGATGATTGAATGATGTTAGCTATGATAAATCTGGATTAGTTTGCTTTTTTATGATCGAAACCGAGTAGATTAGATTACCCTGCTGAAGTTGTCGTGCACGTCTTATAGAGTGAACTGAGAGACATATTTATTTCTTTCTCCACATATCTTGAACATCAATTCTCTATTTTAAAATCATTGGTGAATCTCCCCTTAGCGATTCTAATATTTGGCATTTACCCCGTTATAAAATTCCTAGCTCCAAATTTCCCAAAACCAAAAAGAAAAAGAAAAATTCTTGTATATCCTTTTCTCTTTTTTGATTTGGGATCATTTGTGTATATATGCTATTATAAAAAAAGAAAGAAAAGAAAAGAAAAAGATTTGAGAAAGAGAAAAGAAAAGAGAAAAGAAATCTCAATAAACGATCCCATCTCATATACTCTCTCTTTCTTCCCTTTTTTTGTTTTTATTTTTATTTTCTTTTGCATTTGGAGCTTCAAAAGAAATGGGGAATGTAAATACAGTTTGTATGTGCCACCACGCTTATAGATAAGCTTGGGGGAGAGAATCCAATGATGTGTGAGAGAGTGACTACTTGACGGTGCATGACAACCTAGGCTAAGTAATATTCTATACTCGGTGAGATTGTTTTAGCTTCACGAAATCCAGAAATCTATGCCTAGCACTCATTTCATGAAAGCCACGCTTTTCTATTCTTCCTATTCTATTGCGTGATATTCTTATACTCCTCATAGAAAACATTCAATTGAAAAGTGTGTGATCTGCGATATTGTATACCGCTTTAAATGATTCAGACGATGTTAATCTTGGAATTATTCCATTTTTCATGCTATATCAATATTCTTGGGGTTTCCATCTCTATTTGCATTATTATACTATGACATCAAAATAAAAATCTTTGACATGTGTTTTACATTCGATGCATGCTATATGAGTAAGCAAAACCCACGTCCTGAGAAAAATGATCTAGCAGCTTCCCTCTTCGCTTTCTTCTTTCTTCTTCGTTTTTCGTTTTCCGTTTTCCCATCGTTTTCATTTTCTAAATTCACCGGGTTCGCCTTTTACTTATCTTCCTCGAGGACGAGTAAGAGGTAAGCTTGGGGGATTTTGATTACTCCGTATTTTACACCTTTTTCCCCGCATGTTTGCATGCCATTTAGATCGCTCAAATCATGTTTTTCATGGTTTATCGACAACATTGCGATACTTTTCACGATTTGTTGTTTTTGTCGTATTTCAGGAGATTTGGAGCGATTCCGAGATACACCCACTCCGGAGTGTCACCGAAGACTTCCCTGAGGGGTATTTTGAGATTGGAGAGGAGCGGAAGAAGAAAGAACGTCGTAGGAGCGACGAGGAGGCAAAAATACGCAATTTGGGCATCTTCAGCATCTCACTCGGCCGAGTGAAGGAGTCACTCGGCCGACCAACGAGACCCCGCTCGGCCGGCCAGATCGGACACACTTCAAGCGTGCACTCGGCCGAGCATCAGAAGCCGACTCGGCCGAATGACGAAATCCCGTCCGCCCGAGTGGCACTCAGACGACGCCCATCAAAAAGTCCCGACTTACTATTTTTCGTCAGTCTGAGCATCAGAAGCCCCACTCGGCCGAGTGGTAATTGCCGTCCGCCCGAGTGAACAAAGCCCATCGGCTGAGTGACGACAACTCACTCGGCCGAGTGACCCCCGAAGTGAAGACCCCCAAGACCCCAGACTTACTGGAAATTCTCAGGGTCTCTCACTCGGCCGAGCGACTTTTGTCACTCGGCCGAGTGAGCAGCGCTGCCTGTAGCGGAAATCACGATTTTGGAGCTACGCAGGGGCAGTTTGGTCACGAATTTTTGGGCAGTTTTGGGGGGTATTTAACCCCAGATTCTAACCTAGTTTAGAGAGCTTTTCTATTGCTTTTGGTAGCCTTTTTAGATTAGACTTTTTAGAGTTTAATTCTTGTGATTGGAGAGGAGAGAAAAGTGCTATTTTGTTGGATTCTTGGAAGGCTACATTGGTTTGTCTCCCTCTCTATTAAAAATCCTATTTTTATTGCTATTTTGGATATTGCCATGAATTATATTGCTATTTCAATTGATTGTTCTTTCATTTGCGATATGATTTGTGAGTAGTCGTAACGTCTTAGGGCGTGGGGATGAACCCTACGAGCCCAACTTCCGATTCGTGATGATTTGGTAGAACTATTGCTAGAATTGCTATTAGGGTTAGTTTGGGATTGATATAATACAGATAGCTAGGTGTTCATATCGATTGGGATTTGCAAGAGATTGGATCCCAATTCGATAGGAAACCCTAGGAATCCGAATTGGGTTGAAATTGAGTTTCCGTAGTATCGGTTTGCAAGAGATTGGACCGATACTAGTATCCTCGGTTGCAATCCTATACCGATACCCGTTTGCAAGAGATTGGACGGGTAGGAACTATCCCAACCTAGGTCGTAGCCCGAGTTTGCACGAGAGTGGGCTCGGGATGCGATTGAACGATGCCGTTGATCCTAATGCTAGCTTGCCTAGGCTAGGGTTTGCAAGAGATTGGACCCGAGCCTAGGTTTGCTATAGACCGGCAACAGCGCGAGAGCGTGAGCTGGGTTTTACATTCAGTTGCAACTAGTTCACCCGACATTCTACCCTAGCAATTGTGAAACCGATGAATCACAATGACGAGATACGGTGAGTAGCGGGGATTCCCTATTCCCTAGGCGTCTTTATTTGATTTTACATCTCTTTACATTATTTGACGATTGTGACAACATCGCCGAAAGGCAAATTCCTACTTTTCTGTCTCTATAGCCAGGTTGTTCGGAGAAGGCACTATCATACGTTCTCCCTGTGTTCGATACCCGCTCGCCGCTACACCGTGCGCTTGCGGTAAAACTACACGGTCGCTCTTTAGGGTGTACGCCCGGGCGCGATCAGTAGGTTTCGGGTCCAAGTTTTAGGAACTGGTCCCTTGCCAGGTAGAGTCTGAGTAACATAAAAAAACAGGGGATTCGGACCCGCACACCCCTACCAGGAACTATAGGTTCCAGGTAGGTTTCGGGTATATGGTCCAACAAGGTAGGTTCAAGGTCTAAATTTTAGGAACCGGTCTCTTACCTGGTAGGGTCCGGTTAACAAAAAAAAAACAGAGTAACTGGACCAGCACACCCCTACTACCCAGTCCGTGTAACGAGCAATTAGGTCTGTGTAATAAGCTTTAATTTTAGGGTTTAAAAAGATAATTAGTGTATAACAAATGTATGTGTATTAAACAAAAATTAAGTGGCATGTGAACTTAGGGCTGTTCTTTTGAGTGTAACTTGGCCGAGAATCCCACTTTTGATGGACCCAACCCATGTGAGAGGTTCTTTCCCCCCACTTTCCCATTTGTGCTCTTTTGCACAACTCCAAGGATAAAAAAAGCGGGGAATCCCAATCCTATGTGGAGGGCCACTTTCTCACTTTTGTAATCCACTCAAAATGAGGGGATTACGGTGGGAATTCCTTCATGATGGGCCATCCCTAACCCTCTCTCTCCTATCTCTCTCCTCTCCTCCAATGGCCGCCCTCATTTTCTCTTTTTTAATTAAATTTTTTTTGGGCAAATCGGAATTCCACGAATTGGATTCCGAAGCAAAAGAACGGGTATGAGGAATTCCTTCTTTGTGGGGCCCACCATTTAAGAATCCCATTTTTTCTTCGATGGACCCCACATGTAGGGAATCCCATTTTTTGGAGGATTCTCATTTGGTGGAGTTTCGGCAAAGAACAGGCCTTAGGCAAGTGAAGCAAGGCATGTACACGGATTAAAAAATTAAGTGGGCTGTAAACTGAGCACCCCAAGCATTCGTAGCCGCGCCCACGTAAAATTACCAAAAACCCACCACACGATGAACAGGAATAGAAACAAAATCTAACAGTCTCACACCGTCGCAATTAAAATCCCTTCTCACAAACGCCATAGTCAATCGCTTCTCCTTCCCCCAATCTCTACCAACTCTTTCCCTCTCTAAACCCTAAAATACAGGGGAGAGAAAATCTCGGTCATGTCGTCGTCGTCGTCACCGTCATCTGCGCCACCACCGCCATCGGCCGACTCCTACATCGGAAGCCTCATAAGTTTGACCTCCAAGTGCGAGATCAGATACGAGGGGATCTTGTACAACATCAACACGGAAGAGTCCAGCATAGGCCTTCGCAACGGTAAGATTCTCCAATGGGCCAAAACCCTAGTTAATTGTTCCACCTCAAATCACCGTATGGTCGTTTACGATTTTGGGGGGATCTTAGAGATTCAGCAGGAAATTTTATTTCCATCACTTGTTTTTGTGTTTAAATTTAGTTTACTGAATGAGTATCCTTGTAGACCTCGGAAGAAAGTTTAATTTTTATTAATTGATTTTTGTAATACTTCTGGCGTTGTTTATTCAATGCATTGAAATTTGGATGTATATTCATATTTAGGAGATTTAGTTTGTTTGGGAATTGGGGACCGTTGAGGAGTATGTTTACTTCTGACCTTCAATGCTGTTCTCCACTTTGTTTGTCGTAGAGTTTGTGTAGTGTATTTTAGGATTCGGGATGTGTTTTAAAGGTTAAATTGGAAGCTTTTCGTATTACGGCATGCAACTTATAGTATTTGTTTGGGAGCTTTCTAGGGCAGGATTTGATTTGATTGAAGCGAACAAACACCATTTTTCGAATGGGATATAACCATATCTGCTTGTGTTTCAGTCTTTTTTCATTCACTTACCGGTCATGAGCACGTGAAAGCTGGGCTGCATTTGGTAGCTGACAAGTGGTGGAAAAAATTTTGTTCGCTTTTATGCTCTGCTAATTGTTATTTTTACTGAATGGAAAAATGTTTTACATGTAACCAAACCCAAAAGTTTGGGATGGGTTCTTCTTGTTTGATGTTGTTGCAATCTGATGTAGTCATTAACCTAGTGTAACGTTTGCATTATAGATCATATTTGGTGTCTTGGTTCTTCTTGTCTAGAATGTCGTTATAGGTTATGAAGAAACTAAACCCAATCTATCATCTTTGCTAGTTTCTTACGCCTGGGATTATCTTCGTAGTGTATTTTAAAAATCTTGTTACTCTAGCTTCTTGACAAGGTTTCTTGCCTGTAATGGAACTTTGTTTTTTTGGGTTAACTTGTTTTGTTTCTTTGTTTTGGAAATATCTTTATGGTGAGGATTCTTTTTCATGCTTCATAATCATGTAATGAAAGTTGTAACAAAGGTTCAATTATAATGCACCATTGGGATTTTATTTGGTGTAAATGAATGAGTGCATGCTTTACATGTACCATGATTTAATTTCCTATTTTGCGATAGGATAGAATAATAATTGACAATGCATGGTGGATTTTGTATTTCATTTCCCGCCAGGGTGGTTGCTGTTGGTCTTTTCTTCACACAAAAGGAGAATATGCTGCATGATTCCTAGATTTTCTTGTAATATTTTGCTTGTTATTGATTTGGATCAGTCTCCATATTTATCTGTCTATCTTCAGGGTTTGAATTTTCTTTCTCATACCTTTAGAACTTTTCTCAGGATTTTGCTACTGTGGAAGTTTTCAATGCTTGAACACGCAGTTTTAAACCTCCAATGAAGCTTTACACATAACAAATCTGACCTTGTTCCTGTTTATGTCAAAATAGGTACATCTGCACTATGTACATTTCCAGTGTTACCTATGATATGATAGTGAAACATGAATTTGAGCTGGTTTACCAATTTGCACTATAGATAGTTGAAAACAGTTTTCTTTGCGTCCCTTTAAGCGGATTTGAATTTGGACCCCACACACCGATGTGATCCGCAATAGAAATCAGGATAAATATAGAGTTTTTATGGTGGAAAAGGGAAACAATGTGATTTTTATAGATCTCAAAGGAAGAATACAAAAGATATTGGAACTCTTTCGAGAGGAGGCTGCCCCTGTAGCTTTTACTTCTAAGGAAAAACATAAACATTCCAAATCTAGGGTTTTATGGACTCCTAGAAGAATGCTACCACAATATTCAATATGAATCCCTCAAACCCTAGCCTCCACCTAATGAACACTTCAGCTCAGAAATTTTAGAATTACAGAAAATTACAAAAATGCACTTACAACCTAAAATTACGAAAATGCCCCTGGTTCATCTCCGCTGGTGCCGCACATCTTTTCTGCCTTTGATAGGTGATAACAACATCATTACCCCCAAAAGAGACACCTTGTTTTCAAGATGGAAATCATGAAACTGCTCTTGAATAGCTTCAAAAGACTCCCAAGTAGCATCATGGTTAGGTAAGCCCCTCCAATGAATCAACATCTCTTTGGCTCTGGCATTCCCACTGATCTCTTTCACCTCCAACTGCTCTAAGATCACCTACATGTTCTTAGTCAACGTAGGTGGTAGCATAGATGAATGTGTGTGATCTTCAATTGCCCGTTGCAACTGTGATACGTGAAAAATAGGGTGTGATGGATGTCGAAGGTAACTTCAATTTGGAGGCCACTTGCCAATCTTGGCCTTAACCTCATATGACCCAAAGTATCGAGCCGCTAGCTTATCGTTGCGCTAATGTGCCAATGACCTCTGTCAATATGGCCTCAGATACACCTTGTCTCCTACTACAAACTGAACCTCTTGACGATGGCTATTTGCCTTCGTTTTCATGTTCTACTGTGCTCTAGTCAAATGATGCATTAACTCCTTTAGAACTCTATCACTCTTCTCAAGATAGTGCTCGACATTTGATTCTAGTGTTGAACTATGGCTGTGGTGAATCAAGTACGGTGGATCTTGCCCATATAGAATTCTGAAAGGTATGTTCTGTGCAGTGATATGATATGATGTGCTGTATCAATATTCTGCACATGCCAGCCATCTCGCCCATTCCTTGGGCATCTTCGATACAAAACAATGCAAGTATATCTTGATACTTTTGTTGATGACCTTAGTCTGGTCGTCAATCTGTGGGTGATATGTTGTGCTCTTGAGGATCGTCGCATGCATCTTAGAAAGCTTTCTTCAGAAGTGACTTATAAACATGATCTCTGTCAAACAATATATTCAGGAAAACCATGCAACCTCACTATTTCTCTCATGAAAGTCGCTGTCACTGTCACCACCATATAAGGATGTCGAAAAGCCACAAAATGGGCTTACTTACTGAGGAGGTCAATTACAAGTATGACTGAAAAACCCTGTGATCTCGACAGACTTTAGATAAATGGTGATCTTCCTCTCAGACCCTGTCAGGCAGAGAAAGCGGCTGTAGTGACCATGCATGAGCTATCACCAAGTATTTGTGATGGTGGCAGACATCACAATTTGCCACCATTTGCACTATATCCCTCTTCATGCCGGTCTAATAGAGCTTTCTGGCTATCCGTTGGTAGATCTGCTTCACACCAGAATGTCCCTCAATAGCACTACCATGGAACTCTGGAAGATCAACGAAATATGTGTAGAAGTCCTGGGCAACACTAGTCGTTCATCGTATATCAGCCTCTGTCTCTCCAAAGAATATCATGGGTGCTCCGTCGATCCCTGTAGCAAAGTCGTCACGTATCTGTGCCAGTCCATCATCAGCCTTAATCTCCCTTAATAAGGGCTCCTAGTCAAGCATCACTGGTACTAATAAAGCTGCCAACTGTATATCCTCTCGTCGGGATAGAGCGTTTGCTGTATTGTTCTTCAAACACGTCCTGTACTTGATCTCAAAATTGTATCCTAGGAGTTTGGATAACCACCTCTGGTGCTCCTCTGTAACCATGTGTTGCTCCTGTAAATACTCGAGACTCCGCCGATTAGTGCGCACAATAAACCTCCTACCAAGCAAGTAGGGCATCCACTTCTTCACCGCTAGTATAATAACCATCAATTTACGTTCGTACATTGATTTGAGATATGCTCGTGCTGTCAAGACCTGACTGAAATATGCCACCAGCCTCTGGAATCAACACCGCACCTACCCGTAACAAGAGGTATCAGTCTCTACCACAAAAGGCAGGCTAAAATCAGGAAGGGCGAGCATTGGTACGACAGACATGGCCCGTTTCAGGGCCTCAAAAGCTTTGGTCACCCCGCCTCACTGAAACTATCATTCTTGAGTTTCTCTATAAGAGGCCAAGCTATGGTGCAGTATTCTCTAATGAACTTTCGGTAATAACATGTCAGCCTAAAGAAGCCTCGTAAATAATGCAAATTGATGGGTTGTGGTTAGTCCAACATATTTGCAATCCGTGATCTGTCCGCAGCCGCCCCCTTTGCAGAGACCACATGGCCCAAGTATTCCACCCTCAGTTGCGCAAAGAGACAATTCTTCTTGTTAGCATACAACTGGTGGTCCTGCAGCTCTTGTAAGACTATCTCTAGGCGTCACACATGCTCCTCCATGTATCTGTTATATATCAGGATATCATCGAAGAACACCAAGACGAACCTCTTCAAGTAGGGAAGAAAGACTTTGTTCATGAGGCCTGGAATGTGGATGTGGGCATTAATCAAGCCGAAGGGCATAACTAAGCACTCGTGGTGACCCTCATGTATCTTGAAGGTGGTCTTGGGTACATCTGCAGCTTGCATCCTAATTTGGTGATATTTTTCCTTCAAATCTATCTTGGAGAAAACAGTTGATCCATGCAACTCGTCTGAAAGCTCGTTGATCACAAGAAGGAATTTGTAAGGATCGTCTTACTCTTGCAATACTAACAACAATACACTAGAGGGGGGTGAATAGTGTAATGACACAAATTGCGTATTTAAAAATTAAACTTGCAAATGCGGAATTATAAATGCAAGAGGAATTTAAACACCACAAAAATCCAAACGCAAACACAAGATGTTACACTGGTTTTCCAAACTTGGTTACGTCCAGCCACACCAATATCTATTATAATTCTCACACAGAGAAGTGAATACAATCTCACACAGAGATACCTCACACAAAGGATTTGGATTTTCACACAGAGAAATCCTTGCTTTCACATAGAAAGACTTTTGCTATCACACAGAGAGACTCAAACTCTCACACAGAGGGATCTCAACCAACCCTCATACAGAAGGTTATACTCTCACACAGAGAGTAACTAGCTCTCACGCAGAAAGCTAGGGTTTCAAAGAAATAACCAAGCAAAACAAATACTCTTACATATGCCTTGAGATGAACTTACTCATAAATCAATGCAAGGCATGTAAGAGGATCTTCAAGTGATGAGATTTGCTAGAAATGCATTTGGATGTTTTCCCTTGAGCTTGAATTCAATGCATGAAGGAGAGAATGAGCTCTAAGAGGGAAAATGAGAGAGTTTTAGAGTGGCTTAATTAATCTCTAATGATTTGCAATAGATCCAAAAAGTTCTAATAAACTCATCCCTATATATATATATGAACCCTATATGAACTCTCAAAACCCAAGGATAAAGCCAAAAACACAAAGCTGTAATGACCAGAATCTGGGCTGAAACGTCATCGACAATCGACTGATGAACAACTGACAGTCGACTGACCAACGGTTAAATAAATCCCAACGGCTATAATCTGAGCCAGGACAATCGACTGTAGAAGACTACACAGACGAGTGTATAACAGACAGTCGACTGTATATCCTTCATCAGGCGACTGCTGCATGGGATGGAAATAAAACAAAGAGATGCAACTTACGCACAGTATGCATACATGCGGCTGATGGCCAGAGTACATGCGATTGTAAACACCGCAATAGTCGACTGACTTGCAAATTTGGATGAAACCCAGAAAGTGCAAGTTGCGTACAGACGACTGTAGAACAATTCACAGGCGACTGTTGGAAGACATGCGACTGTAAATTGACCTTCAGTCGACTGTTCCAAAAGCTCAAGTAAGAGTCAATAAAAGGTTGACTTGAGCAGTGCACTACAGTCGATTATAGAAGGCTCGACAGACGCTTGGAATCACCCAGTCGACTGTAAAACCTTCATCAATCGACTGCTGGAGAGCCAGAGACTCCAATAGAGTCTTTGGGGAAGATGAACCTATTAGGTTGGATTCTATGATAATCCTAAGGTTCACTAAGATGGTTAAATGCATATGCATGAATGAGTAGACAATCTATCAAGGCATTACAATTAACCCAGACTCAAAAAGAGAAAAACAATAAATAAAATATTACATGGATTTCATTGCTTTCCTTAGAGTCTATGGCTTCAACCTTGATACTCTCCATCATCTCCAAGCTTTGGCACCCATTGAGTCCAAGCTATATGACAGCTCCTCTCGATGACCATCCTTGCACCAAGTGTTTAGTCTCCAAAAATGATATTCTTGAAATGTTAACTATGATACTAAAACATGAGAGTCATTAGTAACAACATAATGTTGTGATTACTATCAAAATAACATTGGTATGAAACACCAATACTCAACAATCTCCACACCTTTGATGATGACACACATTATGTAGACATAAGGAAATAAAGCACAATGCCATTGAGCTTCCCCTACTTATATGCACCAATTGTGAAATGAGATACACAATTGTAAATACTCATTATATCAAATGAAATAATGAGAAACAATGGTGACCTATAATAAGCATGTATTACATAAACCAATTGCAATAAGTATATAACATGCACACATGAATGGTTTACATAAACCCACATATCTCTCCCCATAAATATCTCTCTCTCCCCAAATGCATATATATGAAATACAAGATTTACATATTGCATATATCTCTTCCATTGTCATTGTCAAAAAAGGTGGACATCAATAATATCCCACTTGACATCCTAATCAAAGATGTGACAATATGCAAGAGAAAAAGATATGTTTGATACCAAATTATAAGATTTAGTGGGTATCAATCACTATCCCATGCTCCTCCTAAATCATTGAAATGGTCAAATTTTTTGACTTCTAGGATCTAAAACCAATTGTAAAGAAAGAGATAAACGATCTCTAACAATTGAGATAATACCAATTGTAGAAAAGAATCTTGAAAGATAGTCCGCTTTAACAATTGTTAATCGTAATTGGAGCCATGGGTCTAAAGTGTATCAAAGCAATAGATATGGAAAAATCAAGCTTCATTGATACACAATGACATTGCCAAAACAAAATATAACATGAAATATGTTGGCAATATTCAAGGGGTTGAGTTTGAGACCAAAAATAACCAAGTGTAAATAATGATCTCAAGAACAACCCGTAATGAGAGTTAAAATATGTTTTAAAGTATTTTAAACGTACAACATATTAACTCCCCCATTGACATACATATGGATCAACAAATGCATGTATGCCAATGTATTTTCCAAGGTCCCCATTTTCATGAAAAATAAATTTGAATTTTTTTATCAAAATCATGAAACACAAACAAACAATGGGTATGCTAAAAAATAAACATTTAAGCATAATACCCATGCAATATGCATGTGTAAGAGACCTAAACATTAGGAAACCAAACCCAAGAGGAGTTTGATTTCCTAATGTAATCACATGAGGTGATCACATCCCTAACTAGAGAGTTGATGTAACTATCCCTCTCTTGCACACTACACCTAGTGGGAATCCATAAACTCAAGGATTTCCTAGGCAAGTGTTTTGTTTTTGCAAGATGGGTAGATGTGGCATTCTTAAGTGTAGAAAATACTTTCTTAGCATGTATAGAATGTGGAGTTTGCTTCTTAGCAAAGAATAAAGGATTTTTATTCTTCCTCATCACCTTGTGATTTACATGCTTCTTGTTGGTGTTATTGTTATACAAGAAAGCATGGTGATTCTTCTTAGGTGCTTTTGTAATATTTCTTGTATTTGCACCATAAGAGGAATTAGAGGTAGGTTTGGGTAACACATTTTGAATATACCCCAAACATCCTCTATGGTTTGCCGGATGTTTTTTCTAGCAAACCGTGGAGTGTATCCCTAGAATAAACAAAGCTTTTGAGCTTTTTGGATTCCTCTTCGCATTTCAATGTAAGTTGTTGAATGCGAGTTTCTAAGCTAAGGTTTTGAGCTACTAAATTATCATTAACACATGCTCAATTTCTTAACTTGAGAGAAAAGTGTATCTCTCACACTAGTGTCACAAATATGCATATCACTATTGTTTACACTAGAAGATTCTAGTTTATGCAATCTACTCTTAGCATCCTTATACATTGCTCTTAATTTATTGTAAGAGTTGATGCACTTACTAGCCCCTTCAGAGACCACGTCGAAGCGGTATTCGAGCTCCTCGTATGAAATCTTTTCCTCCTCGATTTTCTCATCGTCTTCTTTCTCGCTAGAGCTTAACGACGACTCTTTCCCGTTTGCCATGAAGCACATTTCTTCATTTGGGTTGAGCCACTCCTCTACATCTATTTCACTTGAGCTAGAGGGTATTGGCGAAGAGACATCAAATGTCGCAAAGCACACGTGGGCTCTCTCTTTGTCATCCACTTCTTCGTCACTTGATGTATCTTCACTTGAGTCATCAAATGTCCTGACAAGCCCTTTCTTTTGGTTCTTGAACTTGGACTTGCCTTTCCAATGCTCCTTTCCAATACCCTTGTAAGTCTCTTTGTTGGGTTTGGAAGGGCATTCGGTGGAGAGATGACCTTTTCCTCTACAATTGAAACAAATCTGATTGTTAGAATTAGAGGCATACTTTGAATAAGATTTACCTTGCAAGCTCTTGAGGTACTCTCTTAGTTACTTGGCAAGCTCCCCGATTTCATCTCCACTAGCCTCATCTTCTTCATCTTCTTCACTGTGAGCTTCTCGATGGAATTTTTTCCTCCATTTGATTGGCTCCTCCTTGGCATGGAATGCAACCCCCTTTTGCTTCTCGGGCTTGGTTGGTTGAATCTCATTTTTGTGTTAAAGCTTCACTTCATATGCCATGAGATTCCCAATGCACTTCTCAACGGTGTATTTGGACATGTCATTTGACTCCAAAATCCCGGTGGCCTTTGACTCCCATTGAGATGTGAGTGAGTCAATGATCTTCTCTACACGATCCTCTTGGGAAATCACCTTACCAAGTCCTTTCAAAGCGTTCACGATGTCTGTGAACCTTGTGAACATTTCTGAAATGCTTTCTCATTTCTGCATCTTAAACATTTCATATTTAGATCTAAACACAGTTTGTTTAGATTTCTTTACCTTTGAAGTCCCTTCATGACATATCTCCAAAGTATGCCAAATTTCGTTGGCCGTTTTGCACATGGAGATGCGGTTGAACTCATTTGCAGTGAGGGTGTAATGGAATGCATTCATAGCCCTCGCATTGAATTTGATTGAGTCCTCCGCCTTTGTCCTTGAAGCCGTGGGTGAAGTAGGCTTCTCAAATGGCAACTCCGTGATATCCCATAGGTCTTGACCCTCCATATAGATCATCATCCCGATCTTCCAACTTGGGTAGTTGGTTCCGTTGAAGAGCGGGGGTCGAACGGTAGAGTGACCTTCTGCATGAGACACAGATGTAGCATTGAATGCCATAGTTGCAGTATGCTATAACCTCTGCCTGAATGGCCCTTGCCATGGTCTTTAATGAACCAATGTAACGACACAAACTCGGATTGCCCTGGAGAGTGACTATCTTCATCCTTCCTAAAACTTCATCCTCAGCAGTTTCCAATTGATTCTGGTGAACCCCCAAAGACTGTAGCTACCTCATGCCCAAGATAAATCTGTGTTTCCCAGATCCAATGGTAGGAAGTCCTCAATAATATGTACACCATGAATAGTCAATAGCAATTTGCCGCACACTCTGCTTCGCTCCAGCATGCCCGTCCCCATTATAACTCCAAACCTTCCCGTGTCGTTTAGTTGTAGCCCATGTTGATCCACCCCTGATTAGAGGTGAAATGACGCCACTGTCAACCAAGACTGTGATGTCATGCTCTGCTATCCTCCCAGCTAACTTAATGGTGTGGTTCGGTATGAAACCCACCACATAGTTGAGTGACACATCTACAACATCGAGACGTGGATGCTCCTTGTCTGCCTCATTTGCCTCGAGTTCAACAATTGCTTCATCCTCATCGTCGCTCACTATTATCAACTGAAGAGTGCAAATGCCACATCGATGCCCTGAAGTGAACCTCTCGACTCATTTGAAGCAAATGCCCTTCATGCGCTTGTCCCGCATCTCTGTCTTCGTCATGCGCTTAAACTGTCATCTGGTCGTGCCTCACTGTCATCTTTGCTGGCGGTGGTCTCCCTGGTGGTGCCTTTTGTCTTATTGTCGGTGCCTGGCTGCGGAAAGAAGATCCGCTCCATGCTCGTTTGGTGCGCCATTCCTTTGCGAGTCTGGCCTCAACCACGTGAGCCCACTCCATCCTGTCTATCAGCCCTCTAGGTCCCTGTATACGTAGCTCCGCTTGTATGCTTGGCTTGAGACCCTTCATGAAACATCTTTCCAAAGACTCCCCTGACAATCCTCAAACGCGGCGAGTCAGCAGCTCAGACCTCTTGATATACTCTCTGACGGTTCCCTCTTGTCTAAGGGCAAAGAGCTACTCACTCATGTAGGTCTCTCCCTGGGTGTCACAAAATCGGCGTAGCATGCAATCCTAAAATTCCTCCAAGGCGCATGTGCCGTCGCTACTCTCTTCACTAGACCCGACCACGGTTCGGTTTTAATCGTGGAATCGAACCGGAACCGAACCGATTTAGAACCGAACCGAACCGGAACCGGCCGACCGGTTCCAAGAACCGGAACCGGAACCGTGCCAAGCCGGTTCGGTTCCGGTTTGCCCTTTTGTGGAACCGAACCGGAACCGGCGGTTCCGGTTCCCCGGTTCCGGAACCGGAGAACCGATTTGGTTTTGGCCAATTTGCTCACATTCTCAATTTTCTCACAAAGTTTTCTCACATTCAATGGTTTGGTTTGTTACATACTCAATTTTCTCATATGTAACTTGCATTAAGTTGATTAGTGACAAGATATGTTTCTTTTTTAAGTTATATCCTTTAAATTTTGTTTACTTTTCATATATTTTCATCACAATCGAACCGGAACCGACCCCAAACCGGAACCAAACCGGAACCGGAACCGAAATGAAACCAGAACCGGAACCGGAACCGGAACCGGCCGAGAACCGGAACCGGAACCGGAACCGAACCGCTTCTAAAGCGGTTCGGTTCTGATTCTGGGTTTTGCCGGAACCGGAACCGGCGGTTCGGAACCGGAACCGAACCGGAACCGAACCGCGGTCGGGTCTACTCTTCACCGGTGCCAAGACAAAGCTTCACCTTTTAAACATATCCCAATCGCCCTTAGTTTATTCGCTTCAGTAAGACGCGTCACCTGAAAGTACCTCTTCGCCTTATTGACCCATCCATAAGGTCATCTTCTTCAAATATGAGCATCTTTAGCTTCTTGATTATGCTGTCAGTGTTGAAGTTTCTCAATGTCGGTTTCCCTCGATACTCGTCATAGTAGTACTACTGGTGTGGGTCCCACGGTGCATCAAAGTCTCCAATTCTATTTCCCTCTTTTCTCACGTCGTTCTTCCTGTCGCCATCTCCTCAATCGGATCACCCTCCATCCTCCGCGTAGTCTGGAACGTCGTCACGATATATGTCAAATTCCTCGTAGTCCAGATTGTGCGGTCGGGGTCTCTCTCCTGTAAAATTCACGCTTCTGCTCCATCGAAAATCCTCCAGATCCTCATCAATGCCCCGTCGAGGCCGCACACGCTCCTCCAAACCTCGATGGGCCGCTAGGGGGTCCGGCAGCCCCTGGCGGCTCTCCTGCAGAAGCTTCAACCCTTTCCTTTGCTTCCGCCGCATGGATCCTAGAGATACCAATTTGATGTGATCCGCAATAGGAATTAAGATAAAAATAAGGGTTTTATTGTGGAAAAAGGAAAAGATGGGATTTTTATAGATATCAAAGGAAGAATACAAAAGATAGTGGACCTCTTTCGAGAAGAGGCCGTTTGCCTAGCTTTTACTTTGAAGGAAAAGCATAAACTTTTCAAATCTAGGATTATATGGACTCTTAGAAGAATTCTCTCACAATATTCAATATCTCAAACCCTGGCCGCCACATAATAAACATTGTTTCAGTCCAGAAATTTCAGAAGTGCAGAAAATTACGAAAATGTCCATACAATCCAAAATTATGAAAACACCCATGGTTCATCTCTGCTAGCTGCAGCGTGTCTTCTCCGCCTCTGATAGGTGATAATCGCATCACACACACATGTATGTACATCTATATTACAAATGAGGGCATTTGTCCTATTAGGACAAACCCAATAGGATAAGGGATTGGCCTAGGGTGTGCTATAAAGGCATGGTGGGGCCCACTTAGGGGGGAGGGTGGGGGTATGGTTTGGGGTGAGGAAGTTGATAACCCCAAGCAAAAGCCTCCCTCCTTCCCATTATTTGCAAGATTGCCACTGCCTTTTCATAAAACCAAAATGCCTATCCATATTCTACATATTTACGGTTTGCCATCAATCTTTTTTCACTTTGACCCCTGCAGACGATACCAACACACGTCCACACTTCTCGCTCCTTTACGGTCGCGCGTGTACCGCATCCTATTTGTGCAGACGAGGAAAGTATAAAATATGAATCCAATTATTGAAATTTAGGATCTAAATCCATTTTTATATCTTAACTCCCCCTGAATCTAACATATCAAATTAGATTCACGGTAAATTGCTTTGAATTATCATGTAGCACATCGTCATTATTAATTCTCTACCCCTTTGGCATAAACAAAAAGAGCGGGAGGAGATCAACGACAACAATGGCTAAAAATAAAAGCACGGGAGTCGTAGGATACGACCACGGTTCAAATAACACCAAAGAAAAATCACGACGAAAATCAAAGTGTGCCAACGAAACCATAATCGGAAATCGAAAAATAAAATCATCAAAACTCAAAACAATTTCACATATTGAGTTATGGAACATACTCTCTAATATCAACATTCTTAATGAATTTAGCGCATGGAAAACAATTCTATGTTTTCATAGAATGAATTCTATTTAATCAATTATAATCGTCGAACGACGAAATCAACAGCAGAGACAATAATATAATGTGTACAAAAGAAGTAAATGGTAACACGATGTATATATATATATATATAAGAACATGGATACATCAAAAGTATACATCTGCCAACTATAACATAAACGATCATCAGATCGGGGCACATCATGCAACATATCTCACAGCAAACATCGAAGTATCACACAACATGTATACATCAAAATACATCATAAAAACATCCAAACATATCAAAAATCCATAACCACCAACTATCCTACCCCACTCTCACTACAAAATATATCATCCAAAGTGCACAAGGGAGAGTCCTCCAACGCAAGCTCAGGAGGTGGAGGCAGTGTCAGCAGCAGCAGCAGGCTCTGCAGAAGGGGTGGAGGTGGTCACGGGAACGACTGGAGTGGTGATCTCAGGGTCGACTGGAGTGGTCTCGGGAGCACCAGCAGAAGTATCCACCGAAGGAATGGTGGCAGCAGGTGTGCTCTCGGGAGCACCAGCAGAAGTAGCAGCAGCAGACGTACCCTCTGGGGCACGGACAGGAGATCCAACTAGCTCCTGGAGCTCAGCCTCATCCATTTCCTCATCGTCAGAAACTGACGGAGGAACCTCAATGCCCAAGTGAGTGCAGATGCGAGCTAGCATCTCCTCAGAACGAGAAACACGAGACTCCACACGTCTCAAGGAAACGGCAAACTCAGCGAGTGACGGAGGAGGTGGAGGAGCTGAAGCAGAAGCTGAAGCTGAAGGGGTCGTCCTCTGAACGTGACGAAGCGCCGCAAGAGACTTCTTGACGGCCGTCGCATTCAGGGGAGGACCAATAGGACGCTGGTCATCGGGAGGGAGAGGGACCCCGAAGTGACGAAAAACGAGGGTCAAAAGGCAAGGATAAGGGATGTGAGCCGACTTGGTGGACTTCCGGATACATTCAAAAGAGTCCATCTTATCTAGGACGATACGAGCCCAATTGATCTCGCTCCCTATGAAAAGAGCGTAGATCAGCTTGAGGAACGGCTGGGAGGGCAAGCTAGAAGAGTCGTACTTCGGAAGGAGGCACGACTTCATGATACGATTTAAGACCCAAGCATTCGGCTTAAAAGATTTTGAGGGGACGGCAATCATGGCGGGAGGGATGACATGAAACATCTCGGCAAGCATGGTCTGATCAAGATCGTGGATATTATCCACGGAGATATCAGCAGGAAGAAGGCCAGAGGATGAGACACCTATCAACTCCCCTAAAATCTCTGCCGTGAGGACAATAGGTGTCCCCATGACAGTGGACTCAATGGAGTGGGTGTCGTCATACTGACCCCGAACACGATTCGCGTAGAATAACTTGACGAGACGGGGGTACGGAAGAGGATTCGCCTTGGGGTCATGGCGAAGATAATCAAGTAGGCCGCTGTAGGAAAGAAGATCGGCGAGATGAGGGAAGTCTGAGAACTGAACGAAGTGCTCCAATATCAATGGACAGTGCTTAATACGGTTGTAAGCTGCGAGACACAACGGGTCATCGCGACACAACAATATATCGACACCACCCAATGGCATGGGAGCCTTCCCCTTAGACGGACGAGTGCTAGATCGAGGAGTAGGAGCCCTAGCGGTATGCTCGGTCTCCGGATTATACTCTGTGTCGGAGTCATCGGAGGAGTGGGAGCACGGAAAGAGCTGGGCTTAGGTTGAGAAGATCGGGCTCTAGGCTTAGCAGTCGCTGTCCTCTTCTTCTTAAGAGGAGGCGAGGAGGAGGATGGACGGGTCGATTTGGCACGGCGTTTAGATTGAGGGGGGTCCGTAGGAGGAGACTCGACGGTCATATGAGACGGACTAGATGGACGGATGGGGATACGTGTCTTCGCCATAATCGAGACGAGACAACACAAACAACGCACGAAATCGACAGAAATCGAAAACTAAAACCCTAACACAAACCCTAGGTCGACGGAAATTGAAGATAAACCTAGAATGAAACCCTAAAACGCAGAGAGAAAGGGATACCCTATGTCGATAGGAGGAGAGAGAGTGATCGACCGTCGGAGATGGCCGGAGCACGGTGGCAAACGACGAAGGAGGCTGAGGGAGTCGAAGGGTTTTCGGGGGTTAAGCGGTTTGAGAGGAGAGATGCACCGATTAGAGTGAGATCTAATCTGTGTGGAGAGAATAAAAACGATCGGAATGCGAAAAGACACAACAGTCCCTGCGCATTTAGTCGGTCACAGTACAAGCGCTGACCGACTAGAATGAGATCTAGTCGGTCGGCCGATGAGCTTGAACCGACTAAGTGCAAACAGTAACTGAAGCCAAATTTAGAGCATGAGTTAGTCGGTCTGAGTTCATTCACTGACCGACTAGAACGCAATCTACTCGGTCGGCCAATGAACTAGGACCGACTAAGAGAGTCCAAAAATTTGAAATTTAGAAATTTTGAGTTCTCTCCTAATCGCACTTGGACGAAACATCGAAATAATCTCATACATCATTAATCTACCCCATAAAACATCGAAAGATATAAATACGACGTTCATGAATATTTCGAGCATAAATTCCGAAAATTCAACCAAAAATCCGGAAAATCTCAACACATCTAGCATGAGCAAATATAACGAAAATTATTTTCATGCAAGATTATTGGAAATATGAATCCTAAATCTCGGATTCACCCATAATCCCCAATTCTCGACGTAACCGCACAAAGGAGTCTTCCATTAGAGGTTTCGTGAAAATATCGGCGATTTGCTTCTGGGTTTCAACGTACACTAAAATGATGTCCTTTTTAGCAACATGATCATCTAGGAAATGGTGACGGACATCTATGTGTTTAGAACGGGAATGTTGTGCCGGATTCTTAGATAGACATATTGCACTTTGGTTGTCCACCATGATAAGGCAAATATCACAGTTTATACCAAAGTCTTTAAGAGTGTGTCTCATCCAAAGAACCTGAGCACACGCAGCACCGACGGCAATATATTCCGCCTCGGTGGTAGAAAGTGATACGGAATTCTGCTTCTTGAAAAACCAAGAGACAAGAGAATTTCCTATAAAATGATAAGTGCCACTGGTACTTTTCCTGTCGGATTTGCATCCCGCATAATCTGCGTCACTATATGAGATTAACTCATATGTGCTAGACTTTGGATAAAGTAATCCGAAGTCGAGTGTGTAACTTAAATAACGGAAAATACGTTTTACCGCTACTAAGTGAGATTCCTTAGGTTGAGACTGATAACGAGCACATACACATACAACAAACATAATATCGGGCCTACTAGCAGTAAGATATAATAAACTACCTATCATACCTCGATATAGACGAATGTCTACATCTTTGCCGTCCGTATTTTTATCAAGATGTGTAGTAGTGCTCATTGGAGTCTTCTTGCCTGAGGCATTCTCCATTCCAAATCGCTTTAGCAACTCCACTGTGTACTTGGTTTGGTGGATGAAGATTGCATCGTTCATTTGGCGAATTTGGAGACCTAAGAAATATTTGAGCTCACCCATGTGGCTCATCTCAAATTGATCCTTCATGACATTAGAAAACTCTTCGCAAAGAGTGAAGTTAGTAGCACCGAAAATGATATCATCAACATAAATTTGAACTAAAATAATATCATGATTTGAATGCTTAACAAATAATGTAGAATCAACTTCACCCATTTTAAAACCCAAATCCAAAAGAAAGTTCTTTAGACGGTCATACCAAGCTCGAGGAGCTTGTCTCAAACCGTAAAGTGATTTCTTAAGTTTGAAAACGTGATTTGGAAATTTTTCATTTATAAAACCCGGAGGTTGAGAAACATAAACTTCCTCAACATCTCCGTTTAAAAACACACTTTTTACATCCATTTGAAAGAGTTTAAAATCTTTATGGCATGCAAAAGATAACAATAACCTAATAGATTCTAATCTAGCTACCGAAGCAAAGAATTCTTCGAAATCTATACCTTCCTCTTGCCGGTAGCCTTGAGCTACTAACCGAGCTTTGTTCCGGACGACGATTTGGTTTTCGTCGGTCTTATTTTTGAAAATCCACTTCGTTCCTATAACGGTGTGGTTCTTCGAAGGCAGTGGAACAAGCTCCCAAACCTCATTCCTCTCAAATTGAATGAGTTCCTCCTCCATGGCAAGGATCCAAGCACTATCTTCGCACGCTTCGTTAATATTCTTTGGCTCTATTGATGAGGCAAAGGCATAATGAGCGAAGTAGTTGACTTGAGATCTCGTCTTGACACTATCAAGTATGTTGCTAATGACTTGCTCATGGGGATGGTCACGAACTGTATGATGCCGTTTGGGAATTCCCTGATCACTAGGAACATTCTCAAAAGACTCATTAGTAGGGTTAGTATCAATAGAATCAATAGAATTAGAATTACCAATAGAATCACATAAAACATCCATGGAGGCATCATCATTAGTAATTCTAGAAGGGACAAAATTTTTATTGAATGAAACATGAAGTGATTCCTCGATCGTTGAGGTTCTTTTGTTGTATATCCGGTAGGCTTTGCTACGGGAGGAATATCCAACAAATATCCCCTCATCGGATCTTGGATCAAATTTGTCCAAACTCCCATATGTGTTTTTAATAAAACATTTTGCTCCGAAAACTCGAAAATGTTTAACTTGAGGCAATCTACCAAACAACAATTCATAACAAGTTTGTTTGGTGCCGGGCCTCAAAAGTATTCTATTAAACACATAGCAAGCGGTATGTACCGCTTCCGCCCAAAATTGATGGCCAAGTTGGCTATCATCAAGCATAGTGCGAGCACATTCCACTAGCGTCCTATTCTTTCTCTCAACAACACCATTTTGAGGAGGTGCGCGAGGGAAGGAAACGGTGTGAGTAATACCAACTTCATCACAAAAATTTGAGAAAGACTCATTCTCAAATTCCCCTCCATGATCACTACGAATAGTGACAATGGTGGTTCCAATGAGATTTTGTACTTTCTTAACAAATATTGTGAAGTTTTCAAAAGCATCATTTTTATTACTTAAGGAAAATACCCAAGTAAATCTAGAAAAGTCATCAACGATGACAAGTCCATATCGTGCATTCCCTAATGAAGCAACTCTAGTTGGCCCAAAAAGATCTAGATGTAAAAGCTCTAGAGGCCGCTTAGATGAAATGCTTTTCTTAGGTTTAAATGACGATTTTGGAAGCTTGCCTCGTTGACACGAGTCACAAAAGCTTTTCTTTTGAAAGACAAGCTTAGGAAATCCTTTAATAGAATTTAACTTGGAAAGCTTAAAAAGTGTTCCAAAGTTCACATGACCAAAACGTCGATGCCATAAGTGTTGTTCACTTGTGTTGGCAATGAGACATTGTTCATGTGATTTGGGGATATCTAGGATATATATATCCTTATGGCGTGTGCCAGAAAATAATAAATCATTATTATCTTTTTTCAAAATATGGCACATTTCTTTCGCAAAGCTAACTTTGTAAACTTTGTCACAAAGTTGGCTTATTGAAATAAGATTGTGATTTAATCCTTTAACAAGGTAAACATCACTTATTAGTGGTTTAGAAGGATTACCAACTTTACCAACACCTATGATGGTTCCGCTCTCGTTGCCTCCAAAGACTACCCGGTTCCCATTTGCAATGGGCACTACTTCGGAGAGCAATTGAGCATCACCCGTCATGTGTTTTGAACACCTGCTATCGAGTATCCAATTATTCTTGGAGCTCAATTTGGATTTGTTGCTCAGTTTCTTTTTCTTGAGTACCTAAAGATAAACATATCATTCCATGGTACCCAAAATCATTGGGTCCTAAACGATTATACCTTTGGAAGCCAAGTCCAATTGGACTTAGACTTCCCCACATAATCATCATTATGCATGACATTCATAAAATAGGAATTCATGTATGCTTGTTTTTCATGCATGTTAGTGTTCTTCGGGCCCCAAATAGTAAATATTTTGGGAGCCCTATTGCTATTGGGAGCATGCATACGTTGTTGATTTCTACGTGATGCATGTCGTGGATATGCATATGGCACATGATGAAATGGTACATGATGATAATTGTTCATGTGATATTGATGTGGATGAACATATGCATGTGGAGGAACACGTGCGTGAGGGTGTCTCACTTGGTGTGCACGTGTCCGTGGACGTGTAGCATAAAAATCATCATAATTGTGAACCGGTGGAGTAGGATGTGTGTTCCTACGTGGCATGATATTGGTGTATATAAAAGCATGACCCTTCTTTGGAGGTCCACCCAAAGTGGGTTTCTTTCCAAACGAGTGTGTGTACGAAGTGGAAGCACCATTGGTAGATGAACTACCAATGGGGTGTTTGCTCCCACTCGTTGAGGCATCGGAAGTTGGCCTAACAAAGGTAGTGGGCGATTTGGATGAATTTCCCATCTTATACCCTAAGCCAATGTGATGATTGGCCGGAAGTAAGTCATTTAGGATTTTTATCCAAATGGTCCTTACCTTTATTGAATTTATTAATTCGGCCTAATGTGCACTCATACTTCTCGGTGAGAGAATGCATAGAAGCATCCTAAGTGGACACTTGCGATGTGAGTACATAAACACGAGACTTGAGATTCTCATTCTCAATACTCAAAGTTGAGTTTCGAGAAATCAAATCCGCCATCTCATGTTCATCCGATTCCTCAATATGAACATGCTCAAGTTGAGATTTGAGATTTACAATCTCATTTCTCAAACCTTCAACAATGGTGTCGTCGTTGATGATGATAGGCTTAGGCGAGGTTTGGATACTAGCTAGCTCATCTCTTATCTTAGTATATCTATTTACTAATTTAGAATACTTAGACCAAATTTGCTCGTTAGCTAATCTAAGGTCATCCATAGTTACCTCATCGCCTTCATCCTCGCTATCATCGGAAGATGATCCTTGATCATGTTCCTCTCTTGCCATGAAGCACATGTGTGCTTGCTTCACTTGCTCATCATCCGACTCTCCACTTGAGGAGTCCTAGTCGGAGTCGGTGAATGTCCCGACAAGTCCTTTCTTGTACCCTTTCTTGTATTTCTTTGACTTGTCGAACTTTGGCGCCTTCCACTTCTCCGTTTGTTTGTTTTGAGGACAATCCGCTTTCATGTGTCCTGGCTTGTTGCATTTAAAACACAAAGGAGCGGAGGCGTTCGAAGAACTAAATTTAGATTTGTTCTTGAAATTACCTTTCCGGAAGAATCGGTTGAACTTCTTTGCCATGAGGGCAATGGATTCCAAGTCCAACTCGTCTTCCGAGTCTTCATCATCGGTAGATGTAGATGGAGCGGCCTTGAACGCAATCGCCTTTTTCTTTGGCTCGTCTTGCTTCAAGTAAGACTTTATCTTGTCCTGCAACTTTAGTTTACTGTCCTTGCGTACCTCATAAGACATTAAGGTACCCATTAGTTGAATGACAGTATATTTACTCATATTGTTACCTTCCTCGATGGCGAAGGTACGGTTTTCCCAACAAGAAGGAAGTCCGTCAATTATCTTTGAGACTTTTTCCTTTTGGGTGTATGTCTTTCCAAGAGCCTCCAACTCATTGGTGATGTCAACGAAGCGAGCATAGTACTCCTTCATCTTCTCACCCTGTTGCATATGAAATAATTCGTAATCTTTATTTACAACAACGAGTTTGGAGTCTCTTACCCTACTCGTTCCTTCATGCAAGATGAGGAGTGAGTTCCAGATTTGATATGCACTCTTACATGTGCATATCTTGTTGAAGTCTTCGAGCTCCAAAGCACATTGCAAGGCGTTCATTGCCTTGGCATTGGTTACCTCCGCGGCGACCTCCGCGATAGTCCACTTCGTGAAATCTTCTTTGGCGGGCTCGACATACTCCGTCATCGTGGCTCTCCATAGTGAAGCGCTCCGGAGGAACGTTTCCATCCGGCATTTCCAGTACCCGTAATTGGTACCGTTGAAGAAGGGATGCCTAGTTGAGGAGTGTCCTATCACCGAAGAAGCTCCTTCACGGTTCCTGAAGGTGCTATAATCTGAAGGTGGACGAACGTTCTTGTTGTCGTTGGTAGACATAGCTATGAACTTGACTCTGATACCAAATGTAATGCCCTGATAGCTACTGCACAAGTACTAGAGGGGGGTGAATAGTACTTTAAAATAATTAAGAAGATAATTCCTAATTATCTTGCAAACTCAACCAACAATGCGGAAATGAAAATATTGACAACAAAGAAAATACAATCGCAAACAAACGAATTAACGGATTCGGATCCACCCAAGTCTCCCTGACTTGTTCCCGGTGATCCTACGTCCCAAACACCCGGATCCCCTCCGGATACTTGAGTTAGAAACTTCTAACTCAAATTTGCTATAAAATACTTGTAGAAAAACTCTACAAGATCAAATCATACACAAATGAAAATGTGACTCCCACAAACCGGGATCACACACAAACTCTCACACCGAGAGTAAAACTTGCAATAGCAATGTAAATGAAATAAGAAATGCTTAACAACAAAATCCTATGCCTTGAGTAAACTTACGAATTTAGGGCAAGGAGGATTTTGGAGGAGAAGAAGTCACCAAACCCTAGCTCCAAGAAGTTGACCAGCAATGGAAGCCTAGGGAGGAGTTGGTGACTTTGAATCAAGCTCTTGGCTTGAATGGCTCTCAATCAATGAATCTCTCTTTAGGAATAAGAGTGAGGGAGAGATTCTTGTGAGAAATGAAAGCTTGGAAAATGAGAAATAAATGCTTCTCTTTGATTCTCTAAATGCAATAAATATCAGACTTGTATGCTTAGCAAGAAGCCCTTCAAGTATATATAGGATAGAGGAAAGAGAGCAAAAATCGTGGCATTTAATGCTCCAACGGATCTATTCTGAAGCAGTCTAGTCGGTCAAAGAAGGATCACTGACCGACTAGTTTCTCAACTAGTCGGTCGTTGATTCAACATGAACCGACTAACTGGAGAACAGCCAAAAAGAAATGTTCAGGAGATAGAGAACTAGTCGGTCTAAGAAGACTTGCCAACCGACTAGTTTGACAACTAGTTGGTCGGTGAGTGTTCTTTGACCGACTAAGAGTTGAAATAGTATAGGCTGAATTCAAGTTGAACTAGTCGGTCTAAGAACAAATTCCAACCGACTAGTTTCTTAACTAGTCGGTCGACAGTTGTTCTTTGACCGACTAACGATAAACAGTAGCTCAGGCTGTGAAACTGAATACACAACTAGTCGGTCTAAGAAGGATTCCTAATCGACTAGTTTGACAACTAGTCGGTCGGTGAACCTTCTTGGACCGACTAACTGTAAACAGTGAATGAGCTGAATTTGAGAAGAATATCTAGTCGGTTCAAGAAGGATTGCCGACCGACTAGATTGCCATCTAGTCGGTTGGTTCTTCTTCTTGAACCAACTAAGATGCACAACAAGCCGCGATAAGAAGCGTTAAGCTTCGGGAAAGATTCTATGGGCTTCTAATATGATCCTAGCTCTAAGATATGAGCGTTATGAAGATTAAAACGTAAGACCTACTCAAGGCTTAACATTCTACGAAAAGAAGCCAGAAGACAATAAATAAAACTTGACGAACCGTCTTCAAAAGCTTCATTCCGAATCTCTTGACTTCAATAATGGTCCTTGAGCTTCAACGAAGCATCAGGCACACGATCACACGCTTTGAGAAGTCTTAAGACGTCGCTTTTGATGTTCATAGAGTTTTAGCGACGATCTCCATGACTGCGCTCACAACGAGTTAGTTCACGATATTTATGTTTGTTCATCATCAAAACCAAATCCGGGGAATCAATACTCAACAGTGGGCACGTTGGCTGGCATGTGCGGAGTACTGGTACAATACATCTTATCATTACCGCAGCTCAGACGACACCTTTCAAATTTCTGTATGGTCGAGATCCTCCACATTTAGTGCACTATGGACAAGAGACGACACCAATATCCAATGTGGAGCAATACCTGGCAGAGAGAGATCGAATTTTGGAGGAGCTAAAGCTTCATCTGACCAGAGCCCAACAAATTATGAAGACGAGGGTAGACTTTCACTGCAGAGATGTGCAGTTTGCAGTTGAGGATACTGTGTACCTTAAGCTGAGACCCTACATGCAGAGATCCTTGGCCCTATATGAGGAACAAGAAGTTAGCACCGCGATATTTTGGACCTTTCGAGGTTGAGGCCGGGGTGGGGCCAGTAGCTTACAGGTTGAGGCTACCCCAAGATCGGTGATTCATCCGGTATTCCATGTGTCTCAGCTTCGTCAGGCTATCGGTGACCACACTGCTTTGCCCACTCTTCCGGAGACGTTGACAGAGGATATGGAAGTGAGATTGGAGCCTGAGGAGCTGAAGGGGGTACGCATGGGGAGGACGGGAGAGCAGGAGGTTCTACTGCAGTGGAAGGGGTTGCCAGAGCACGAGAGCACGTGGGAGTCCTTAGGCTTCATGGCACAACAATTGCCAGACTTCCACTTTGAGGACAAGGTGGCTCTTTGGGGCGTGAGTAATGATACGATCCGCGTGTATCAAAGAAGGCGGGCCAAGGGGGACGCATTTCGCATGGGTTCGGCTGCATCCGACTTGAAGCAAAGGGGCGTTTTCGACTCTCTCTTTTATGTTATATTATATGGGAAACTTGTAATATGTTAGAAGGGGGGTTTTATTCTTAAGCTAGGGCTAGTCGCAATTTCGGGTTTATGCTTGATTATTGAATTGTTTGAGAGAGTTCTTAGGAAGAGTGCGGACGTCTTCTCTTTTGGCATCTTAGGAGGGTGGTTGCCCCTTTAATTGTAGCCAACTTATCATTTTTATTCCCATTTTCATCAATTTTATTTCAGATCTGCTTGAGTTCTATCAGTATATTGCACAAAAAAGAACCATGATATTACACCATGTTTCATAAGAAGTAGAAAGAAACACAAAATACAAATTTACTAATTTAAATACATAGCTTGTAATTGATAAAATCATGGAACACCATATATGACTGAGAATGTAGATTGAGAGGCCTCACACCTTCACGTCACTTTAGCTGCAAACCAGACAAAAGCTTCATACCTCACACCTACAATCACCAGCAGGTGTTGGTTGAAGACGGGGAAACCATTGTTTATGAAAACTCGAGCTTATCATTAATGTCCATTCTTTTACTAAAATGGGCAATTCTTTTATGTAAAGAATTGTTTTATGACTATTTTGTGTTGCCTAAGAAACTAAATCAGAACACAATTCAAAAAGATTTGCCTCTATCAGATACAATTATAGGAGATTACTAAATATATAAAAAATAGCAAGGGATTCACCTTATAACAAATTATAAAAGATAGCCACTAACTTCCATAGATTCCTAACATATATTTTGTTGTTAAAAAATACAAAAGGATTTGCCTTTGGCAAATAAGCTTACTAAAGATTTAATAAAGATTTAATAAAGATTTAAATATAACAAAAAAATTCACTAAATAGTTTAAGACTACAAAAGATTCACTAAACGTTCAAATGATGACTACCGACCGCTATAGATTTTTAACTAAATCCATTTTTTTGATACATCGGAATATATTAAATCCATTTTCAATGCATCAGTAACCAAGCCATACTTAATCGGTTGGGCTAAATTTATTAGGGCCATAAATATACATGGTCTTGAATAAGAAATGAAGTCATTAACGCCCTCACTATGTATGATGAAACCTAAATATATGAGATAGATTATCTGATCTGGCTTCTGTTTGGAACAAGCCTCACATGAATTTGTCCTGAATCAACATGCTGTGGTGCATGCTGTTATAGACGTGAGTCTTACGCTAACCTGAATCGAGTTTGTGGATTGTATAAAATAAGTAGCATGCAATATATTCTGTTGATCGAAACTATACATTTCTAAATATGTTCGGTACTTAATGATTTCCAAATTTGTTGTGAGGTGCTCTATCAGAAACATAATTATACTAGAATCATGGTGACATCCCTCCTTGAGTTGCCACAGGTGTACATGAATGACGACGACATTTCACTAGCTATTTGTGTCGGGGATGTTAAGTATATGATTCTATAACATTTTTCTTTCTTTTTGGTCATTCCCTGATGCTAAAATAAATTAACCCAGAATTTTAAACACTAAGACCATAGCACCTATATAATTCATTATATTTCATAATTTAATGAGACTGTCTTCTTGGAAAAAACAGCATCTGTTGGAGCACAGCGGATGCTGCCCCAAGCAGGGGTAAAGATAGACAGCTGCCTTTATGCTGACAGATGATCACAAAAATGATTGTAATTTAGAACCAGGCAAAACAGCAATTAGACTGTAGTCATCAGAACTTTCATGGAGTATATCTATTGTTATGGCTTTGTAATCAAATGATGGAAGCTCCCTTTTCAATTAACCTGATCGTCATAAATTCTGTGTTGTCATAGGCCTGCAAGATATAACCTGCATGATATTACATCACTATAGTTCCTTCAAGAGTTTTAAGGAAAAAATTTCATCCCATATTATTTAGCCCCTTAGTTATTCCAAACTCTTACATCAAGGCGTGCGTTGCATAGCTGATGGACAGAGAGTTTGCTATTAATTTTCATGTGTTTGCTGACGCTTGCAATCTTTATGTTTTGGGTCATAATCTTTCCTCAGATACTCAAAGGTACAATTTCTGAGGGGTACAGTATTCCTAGAATCAGCTTTTTTTTTCAAAAAAAAAGGACAAAGATGTCTTTGGTTATTATCACTCAAAAATTCAAACTTACACATGCTAAATCTTTTGAAATTATTGTTTAAACGTTTGCATATAAAAGGCTGCATAAATGTAGGAAGTAAACAAAATCCTCCTTCCTGAAATTCTATGAGAGCCCAATGTACATAAATTGTAGTGGTTATCTCTCTTCTGTATACTTGACATGTTCATTGAGTAGAATGGTGTCTATATTGTTCAAAATGAGTAACCTACACATTTTATTGTTGAAGTGAGGATTGTATGGTGGTTTTAGCAGTGGCTGATCCACATGCATTCCAGTGTTGGCTGACACCTACACTAGATTTTAGAAAGTTTATAAACGGGACTATCATTATGCCACTTAGTAATAATTCATTTTAAATATTTTGGTATCCCATAATAGTGATTGTTGTGTAGCTCAATGGGTGATGCTTGAGAATTTCTTTTGAAAGATGACATTGAAAGATGACATGTTTAAATCAGGACAACTTTACCCGAGCCTCTTGGCCCCGTGGTATTCCCCCTCCCTCACTCGTGAGAGGTCGAGGGTTCAATGCTTTCCAACGTGCCAAAAAAAATCAGGACAACTTTTTTCTTCATTTCTTTTTCTGCTTTTTTGTCATTTTCATTGTACTAATCATTCACAGAGTAAACTAGTCTATCAAATGAAATTAAATTTTTTTCTTTAAGGACTCGAGTAATGATAAGAGTGGACTGTATACTGTATAAGTAATAGACATTTTAATATAGATAACAACAAATCTGTATTACACTTATTTATGTTGCATAACATGCATACTTGAGACATGTTTGATAAAATTTAAAAGACTGTAGCATATTACAATTTGGACCGAAAGTTATAATTTTAAATCATGTCATGTAGAATTTTATCAAAATGCACATCAAACATATGCTTGAGCAAACATAATATAAGGTTTACAATTTCAAATTTAGATTCGTAGACTGATATTTCTAGCATGTGCAATACATGGACCAAAAGTCAAGTATCTCTCTATTATGATCACAGTGAAATAACGTCATGTGTCCGCCACTGGTTATAGAGTAAAACTATTTCCTATATTATCAACCTTTAACAGAGATGCCCGAGGAAAAAAGACGATGCAGCCCAAAGGTTTGGGACAAGTACTTTATTGTTGCATTAAGGGTTGTTTAGGTGCTTCTATTTCAACTTATCAGATTATATATTCTTAGAGTTTTGTTTTATCTTAATAAATATGATGGCTAACACTTGATCTCTGACGACAGCTTAAGTGTTAATGCCATTATGGCTTTACATGGACATTGATTTTTATATTGTAACTAGTACCCAATCTCTTACACCAGCTCAAAAGGTTTACCTCATCATGGCTTTCTAGGAGCTTTGATTTAGGGTTGGGATCTGTTGACTTTTCTATGGTGCAACACATGAAGCGAAAGAATAGTCCCATATGGGGCGCGCCTTAGACAGGTCTTCGATACATGATGCTTCCTTTGAGATGGCAAATCAATATCCTAGGTAGCGTTTTGAACTAGGAATTTTGTCAATACTCTTAATCATGTTTGGGCAGAATTACTAGTAGGATGGGTGACATACTGGGAAGTCCTCTTTTGGCATGGTACAAATGGCATCAAGGCTGACACTAGCCGTAAGTGTTCAGAATGAACAGTCAATGAACAGTTAATGGGGCTGGGCTAAGTGCTATATGGAGCAAAATGCAATAATGTGGGAGGGATCTGGTATGGACAACATTGAATCATTGGAAGCCTCATATAGGAAGCCACCTCTGTATCCGTATGGGCCAATTTTAGAATCACATGCAACCTGGTGAATTGTTAGTATGATGAAAACATGCACACCGTAATCCAGAAGAATATCACACCCCAAATCGAAGAATTATCGAATGTGGGATAGGTCTATGGTATACACCGGTTTCTATGAACTCCAGGCGTCTAGCAAGCATTTTTGAGGAAGAATCTTGGGGTACTTTATTGGGCAAGTGTCTGGCAGGTTGACGTTTTAGTAAGTCGTCCCACATGAGGTTTCAGCATGCATGCTTTTGTTATTAATTTAGTAACTGTGAAGTTGGATCACATGATTGTCTTTCTTCTAAAACCTCAAGTTTGTTTGCTCACAGTTTAAGAACTAACACGCGTCCACATTTGAAATCAGCTAGTCTACAAGTGGCTACGGGATTGAATACTGTGAAACTTAAGAAGAACTAAAATATTTAGAATCTCTCAGCATACTTAATTTGTCATAAGATAACATTTTATTGTGAAACCAATATAATTTAGCATTACACTCATTTCAAAGGCGATGCAGCATTTTTGCAGCATCAGCTATTGCAGATCCAGATGTACTAGCTGTTAACATGGATTTGAACACATTATTAGCTGGCCTGCAACATAACATCTTAAGGTTTTTTGGGGAGAATATGTTAATTTTATAGCCCATCTATTTTGCTTTTCCAAGTGAGTACTGTTACACTTGAGGGCTTATTGCCATATGATCGAAAAGGCCTACATGAGGGAGAGTGCACTACCTTTTATCTTAGCTTGATATACATTTTTTGCTAACAACCCATCTGCACAAGCTTTAAGGAAGTTGTTTCCTGATAATCATGCCACTTAGCAACATACGTTTAGTCCTATTTTATATAGACCTACTATATTTTTGCAAGTAAACTAGAGTGGAGGTAGCACCATTGGCCAGCAAAATCATGTGGCTTCATGTGAAGTCTTTAATGCTTACCTATGCTTGACTATTGACTGTAACATCTAATTTGGTGTTGATCTATTCTCAAATTATTCTTGTTTCTATTAACATGCTAGGTTTATCTATCACTCCTATTCAGGGTTAGTTTTAGTCGATGGCCTCATAATTTTAGGTGCAATATGTTCTTTTCTTAAATAGCGTGATTTTAAGTTGATGTCATACATGGTGCACATGGATAATTTGAGAATCATTTTGGTTCCATTATTTCTATTTCTAGTTCTTTACTTGTCATCAGTTTAATCATATTGATGTACTCTTCCTAATCTTGTTGCAAGAGTCAATATGTGGACTATGATAGTGTCATTGATGTCAGTGTGATCATTATTATTGCATGCAATTTGCTTTTACACAAAAGGGATGCCTATAATTAGATCCACCGAACCTTCACATAAGGAGAATGTGTCCATCGTTAACTTTTGGATCATATCAGATGGGTGTTGCTAGAAACTTTTCATTCAATAAGAAGATAGCCATGTCTATCTAATCACAAATCCAGGTGTTGGCATAAGCTAGCAAACTAATTGAAGCCAAAACTTTATTTTGATGATGTCAAATAAGTCATACGGGTTTAATATGTATATCTAGTGAGTTTCAGGTCAAACAGAAGTCAAACGGCGATGAAATGTGCAAAATAGGGCTTACACGACCGTGCGTGTAAGC
This sequence comes from Scilla litardierei, assembly GCA_030789695.1. Lineage (NCBI taxonomy): Eukaryota > Viridiplantae > Streptophyta > Magnoliopsida > Asparagales > Asparagaceae > Scilla > Scilla litardierei. The sequence goes on along the minus strand of CM061141.1, from coordinate 77,463,479 downwards.
TGGCACGACCGTGCACATTAGAAGACGAAGAATCAATGAAGGACCAGAGCCACACGGTCGTGAGTGAGTTGATACGACCGTGCCAAACTTGCATATTATTGAATATCAGCTGACACGACTGACACGTCCATGCAAGACTTGAACATGGTCGTGTCATAACTACAAAAGATTGGGAAGAATTAACCTTCAGCTGACACGACCGTGTAGATTACACACGACCGCGTCACATTTGCGTATGTTGGCCAAAAGCTAGGAAAGAATCAACACGGTCGTGCGAGCGCTGACACGGCCGTGTCATAAATAAACAGTAACTTTGAAAAGATTCTGCAGACAGTTACACGGTCGTATCAACAGTAACACGGTCATGTCAAGAAGTGAGAAAATTGTGAAGGAAAACTGAACAGCTGACACGGCCGTGCAGAATCAGCACATTGCCCTACCAGATTTGTGAATTACACAAGGAGGCCAGAGTCCAGACGACACGGCCGTGCCAGATTGGTACACAGCCGTGCCAAGTTGCAGACTCTTTATTAAAGGCAGATTTGACTAGTTTGACTAGTCAAACGCACAAACACATAGATTTGATTTCAATCAATTTAGAGGAGTTTCTAAGCAATTTGAAGACCTATTTAAAGGGGAGTTTCCAAATAATAGAGATCTATCAAATTGATGAAGATTGGATTGCAGATTTGAAGGAAGAATTGAAGATCAAGTATTCTAATTGAAGAGAATTTTCCATCCTCTATAAAAGAGAGAGCCATCAATTAGAAAAGATTAATCAAAGCATATAACCAAAAGTTATTTTTCATCCTTGTTAGCTGGTCTAGATCCTTCATTCATCAAAGCTTCAAGTGGAAGAAGAAGAAAGGAGAATTGCAGACGTGGATCAGAAAAAGGCGATAACTTTCTCTACACACGACCGAATTAAGCATAGTTTGAGTCTGCAAGTTTGTTAAGGTACGATCTGCACAATGATGACTTCTTTCAGTTTTTATTTTGGTAATAGATTGTATTTGTGAATAGCTTCACTCAGGAGCTATCTTTGTGCTTAATTTTTCGAACGATATTTTACGGTGTGATCACTACTTGAAGTGTGATCAAGGTTTTCTCTTTTTTGTTATAAAAGAGGGCGAAATCCTACATGATTTAGGGTCGGAGCAGAGGCGGGGAGCCTAGTCGGAAGCCACTCCGTAGGAAAATCATTGCTTACATTATTATGCGATTTCTATGATTTGGGTTGGTTGTTTTTGCACTTGCATTTTTAATTGGTGCCTACACCTTATTCACTCCCTCTCTAGGGTGTGATTTTCACCAGGTACACAAGTTAGAGGAAGGCCGATGGTTGAGTGAGGTCTTGACGGAAAGAAGCAATTGGTGAAATAAAGAGTTTGGTTAAGCCTCTTTGCTTTGGTTGCTACAACACCCACCCCACCCAAAAAGGAACGAAAGAACCCACAAAAAAGGAAAATAATAGGGTTCCTCTCTAACTATTTGCAAATCTGGGTTATGAGGAGACATGTTGATAGCGATTGAGTCAATGTCTTGATGAAAAGAACTGGGTCTCGATTCCTTGCTTAAGCTATGTTGATTGTACATTCAACAGAGTATCATCCAATTCCTTACACCCCCATGGATTCACATTTTGGATTGCTCTATCTGATTTCAGGACGTTCCTGATCCGGATCGCATAACGCATCAACCTGAATGCATATGAAAGAAAGTTGAAGATCTAGTATTATCATGATATATAACATAAAAAATTGATGATTGATATACTACATATGGACAGAAATAATCGAGACTAAAAAACCATAACCAAGAAATGGATCTATGTGCATAGATATGCATGTATGTATACATTTACATATGAGAATAATGTGTATCATATGACATGTGAGTTATCTTCTCATATACAAGACACAAAAATGTGGGCTTGTACTTGTTGTACCACTCTACTTTTTGTGTGAGATGCCGTCATTGTCATATGATACACATTATTCTTTTTACATATATTTATATTATATATACATATACACACACTGGTCTTAGTAAACCATGCCCCCAACCCAAGCGTAGCATGACATGCTATAGCAAATCGGCTCTCCCTACCTTCTTGCACAATGCACCGCTTAAAGTAGCGTATTGCATATCTGCACCCATACCACATACCGAATCATACTACGAACCTGGTAGCACTGGTTCAACACCCCGTTATCATCTCTCCAACACCAATAAATAAATAAAATAATAAAATAGAGAAAGAGAAAAAAAGGAAAAACAACATGGAAAAATACCAGAAGGAAAAAGGTCTTCCACATCCTCTTCATATACATCCTATTTCTCTGTTTGTCTATTAAGCATATTTTACTGTTTATGTTGCACATAATGAAATACACATAAAATTAAATGGAGGAGAAAAAACTTTACCTTGCAATATGTATCATAAAAGGGAAATTAATTTCTTGTTTTTCCCATTATTTACATCTGGGAATTTGATTCCATTCTGCATTATTGTCCCGTCCTTTTTTTTGCCTTGGAGACGATTGTAGTTTCCTTTAGAAAGTGTGTTTGATGTCATCTTGCTGGTAGGAACCAAACACAAATCTGGATTTTTATTAGATAAACTGAAAAATTAAGGATAGGTTGATTACATTTTTAGGAGTAATCGCCCTCCCAAGACGCCGATTGATAGGGGACGTCTGCACCCTTCCGTAGAACGAATATTTATCTCTCTGATTTATCAAAACAATCCAATTTTCGCATACCTGGGGCCGACCGACTATCCCGCTTATTTATAATAATCCAACTTAATTTCTAATTACCCTAATACCCATATACTAATAAATAACACAAAACACCCAAAATAAGCCCATATTGGGCCGGATCTATCATTACCCCGCCCCCGAAAACCACATCGTCCTCAAGGTGGTACATGAAATCTCTGGCGATCTTACTCCAAGAGAAAGTCGTCATCCACTCCTGGTTCTTCCTCCTCCATTACGTCCTCATCCCCGGTTATCATCACTTGCAGCTTGCGCACCCCACACTGGTGCCCTGAGGTGAACTTTTCATCGCATCTGAAACACAGTTCTTTCTGCATCTTCTTCCTCATCTCGACGTCAGTCATCCTCCTAAATTAGCCCCATGTTGGCGGTGCGCTGATCTTCTCCCCAATCTTCTCATTACTCGCCTGATCTGTCCTTGTAGCTGCCTTCTTTTCTCATGTCGCTGTCGGAACACTGCGCGATACAAGTCCACTCCAGTTGCCCCTGGCTCACCTCTCCTCCATCTGGTGGTCCTCTACCATCTGTGCCATCTCAATGACCTCCACCAGCCTCTGAGGCTTGTATGGACGAATACCTGAGCGAATAATGGGCTTCAGGTCCTTCATGAAAGTACCCTCCAGTGACTCATCAGAGACTTCTCGCACTCGCCCCGAGAGAGTCTCAAACTTCTCTATGTACTCCCTAACAAACCCGTTTTACCTGAGTGCAAACAACTGTTTATGGAGGTTCCTCATGTGAGGCTCCCGAAACCTCTCCACTATGCGGTCCTTGATCTCTTCCCAACTGCAAAATGGCCGCCACTGCTCCCTCCATTGATACCATCCTAGAGCCTTACCCTCCAGACATACTGCTGCCGCAGGCCTCCAACTTCTGTGTCTCAGTTATACGAGCCACCGTAAAGAACCTCTTTGTCATGTAAATCCATGCATGTGGATCCTTCCACTTGAATATGGGCATCTTCAACTTTCCTACTCTGTCATCCACCCCCAAAGTGTCACCGATCTGCTCTTTCGTCATGGTGTCTCTGGCGGTTGGGATGGTAAGTATATATGTGTCCCTCGAAGCCCCTGTGGGCCTCCTCCTCGTTTCCAGTAATCTTCCCAACCTTTGCATCTCCCATAGTCCCCTTCTCCTTCATCCACGAAGTCATGGTCCACCCTTCATCTCTTGGATAATAACCATTGATGTACGTCTGTCCTGGAGGGCCGTAGGGTCGCTAAAATTCATCGTTGACGTCGTAACGCCCCTGCCTTCGGCCTGCTGTGCGGGACCCCTGGGTGTCGGAAACACCCCCCGATGACTGCCAGGGTAGCGGTGGGCCTGTCGAGCAATTTGCAGGCCCAGGCGGGGGTGCCGGTGGGTCTGCTTGATGGTCCAACAGGGTCGGCCGACCCTGCTGGTGGCTGGCAGGGGCCTGTCGGCCCTGCCGGTTGTCGGAGAGGGCCGGCCAGCCTGATGCGGCCCAGTTTTGGTCCGGTCGGTCCTCTGGGTTGCTCCTAGCCTCTTAAGGTTCGATCGAACCTCCTCCATCTTCCTATGTGACGTGGCGTGATCCTCCTCCTTTCACGGTTCTTCCTCGTCATCTTTGAAGTAATCGTCGGCGTCGAAAAGCAAGTCATCATCAAAATTCTCCATCTTTTCCTCCCCCTTTTCAAAGGTGGCACCTTTTTCGAAGGATTAGGGTTTGCGCCGTCGTTTCCATCCTTTCCCGTGAGTATCGAAAGTTGGAAGATGATTTGCGCGAGGCCCTGTCTTGTTTGTTTTGCCTAGCCATCATTCTCTCATTGGACGCTGTGATCCGCTCAACGGAAGCTGTCAACTTTGCGATTGTTTCGCTGTGCTCTGTTAGGGTTTTCTTCACACCCTCGATCTCCCCATTGAGCTTCGCCTCCACCACGGTCAATATGATCTTTGGCCCTCGACGACGACGCCATGGATCGATTTGCTCTGATACCAAATTGGTAGGAACCAAACACAAATCTGGAAACACAAATCTGGAATTTTATTAGATAAACTGAAAAATAAAGGATAAGTTGATTACAATTTTAGGGGTAATCGTCCTTCCAAGACGCCGATTGATAAGGGACGTCCGCACCCTCCCGTAGAACGAAGATTTATCTCTCCGATTTATCAAAACAATCCAATTTTTGCATGCTTAGGGCCGGCCGACTATCCCCCTTATTTATAATAATCCAACTTAATGTTAAATTACCCAAACACCCCTACACTAATAAAATAACACAAAACACCCAAAATAAGCCCCTATTAGGCCGGATCTATCACTTGCCTCCTTGGTTGCATGAGCTAAACTGCACAAAAGGTAGTCTAATCTATATCTGATGATAACTGGATGGGATTTGGTCACTAACATAAAAGTTGATGCAAAATGTGGTCGATTTTTTTTTGGGGATTTCTTGATATTGAGCCGTGCTACGAAGGTCGACCCAATTAGATGAAAAAGTTTTAGATGATCCTGGTGATGAAATGATGACCATTTTGTTTTCCTTGCAAGTGAACACAACCAAGAGGATTTGATTGTTGATCTTTTAGGGCTAAGGAACATGATGATTTCCATCTTTGTTGCAGTCGATAAGTTACTCGTGAATGCTACATGTATATAACACTTTCAAAGCACTGCAAGCCCATATACTTTAGATGTTTAACTTAATGGTTACTATGAAGATTCTGATTTTGCTAGTGTCACTTGTTGCACTGTAGATCTAATTATGCGTTGATGATTAATCTTGTAAATAACATTATGATTATATATTATGAATCACATTATGAATATATTCTCTATATAATTGTTTTCTTTTGTATCAAAACATTTATTGCGAGGTATAACCGAGACAGTATGATCCAACTCATGTTCTTTTGTCCTGTAGTTCGGTCTTTCGGAACAGAAGGACGAAAGAAAGACGGCCCACAGATTCCTGCTAGTGACAAAATCTACGAGTATATACTCTTCAGGGGAAGTGATATCAAAGTAAGTAGGAAACAATGTACTTTTATATGGAACTGGTTGCATGAGAAATAATGTTCACATATGAAAGCTGTTTAAGTTTCACCTCTGTCGTCTAAGCATATCCATCTCCTGGATGGGTAAACAGAAGTTTTAATACAAAAAAAAAATCAGAAAACCATCATGATCTAATTGAGATCTCAATAGCAGCTACAATAATGCTATATGGTTTACATAGAGTTGTCTGTATGGATCATACTCTGTTGTACACATGCATACACAAAATATAAATAAAACAACTTTCTTTTGCCCTTCACATCTGTCCATCAGAAGTGAATATCATTTTATTCATTGTTTCGGGGCAACAATTTTATTTCTGATGTACACATTCTTCACTTATCACCTTTTTTCACCTCTTCTTTTCCCTTTTGTTTCTCTAGCCTCATCATTCTCAGGGACTTATTTTATCTTCCTTAGATGTCTAATGTTTTTTTGCACCCTCCCTTTTATTTCTTTGTTGTCTTATGCCATGGTGACTGGTGTTCTCAAAAATTAAAATTCTGAAGTTCTTTTAGATAGTTGCTTAAAATTGCTAGAATGATGCTATTCATTATTATTAAAGTAATACCCTCAGGGGTATATGCAAGACAGCTTGTTATAGGCATGTAGGCCATAGTTAACCACGAACATGTCCTCAATATTTATGTTCAGCTACTTGATCCCAGCAGCTCATTTTCATAAAACAGCACATTACTGAGCTTTTGTGCTCTTTTCATGAATCCCACCATGTTACACACATGTTAATTTCAAAATTGTTGTGAATGTTTGATCTATGAAAATTATTTTTTATCTGTATTGTTTTGCATTATGGTCTATAGCTGGATATGGATGGTTCTACTATTTGCTCAAAGCTCGTTAAATAAAGCTTTCTACAACTTGAAGAAACAGAAGTATAATGATATAGATTGCATGATGTTTTGGCATATTTCTATTCAATATAAGCGATCAAGAGTCTATTATGTGATTAAGAGAGTAAATCACATTTACTTTGCTTGCCCTTCAGTCAAGGGCATATATCCGGTGTGTCATTGATTAACTCTGTTTTAGATATGATGTTGGCACTTGTTGATGGACAAAAACTTTACATATCCCATCCATGCAAGCAACTGTAGACATTCTTGCACACTTAAAGGTAAAAAGGAACACACATGATTGTTATGTACCCCTTAGACAAGTTTGATACACTTTTGGCATTTGTTGATACTCTTCTTACATTAATACACATATCAACATGTGCTTTTCATTTAAAATTTCAGGTTAATTTATGATGTTGACGAAAATATGTTCCTATGATACTTTGAGATGAGTACAGTTCAACTTTAGTCACGAGACACAATGCTTCTCTACTGATGAATGAAAAGAGACTTGAATGCCTCTTCTAATCTACCACTTCGAATGTACTAAATTCTATGTTCTTACCATATTTGAGATTATATTGTCATATATTATCAAACCAAATATTTTCTAATTATGGTAACTAAAGCTGCAGGAATACTAGTTTTTGATGGTCCTGTCTTACTATTTTGGGTTTTATTTTTGGGCATTGGTGTGCGTGCGAATGACAAATGTGCAATGATTTTCCTTCTCTGTGCTGTATTTGCTTTGTTTTCAAAATTTGTCATATCTGCCTTCTGTGTTTGAGTCTAGCCTGTTCTGGCCAAGTAAACTTGCTCCCTCTTAATCCTTTCGTGGTGACTATTGTAGATTGTTGTGAGTCTTCTTTATTTCTTTATTTCTTCAATAGATTTGTTAGTAAAAAAATTTACAAAGGCTAAGCTTTTGTTGGTTCCCCCACTATATCATCTGGGATCTTGTGAACTGGCATGCATCCAAGTAATCTCAAGATAAGTGATCAAGAATATAGGTGATCAAGAATCTATTCAATATAAGTGAATGGCATATATCTGGTGAAGGGCACCTCTTGATATGTGTATTAATGTCAGAAGAGTATCAACAAATGCCAAAAGTGTATCAAGCTTGTCTAAGGGGTACATACAAATCTATTCAATATAAGTGAAAGTCATTTTTCTATTCAATACAAGTGATCAAGAATCTATTATGTGATTAAGAGCGTAAAGCACATTTACTTTGCTTGCCCTTCAGTCAAGGGAATACATCTGGTGTGTCATCGATTAACTCTGTTTTGGATATGATGTTGGCACTTGTTGATGGACAAAAACTTTACATATCCCATCCATGCACGCGCGTGTAGACATACTTGCACACTCAAAGATAAAAAAGAACACACATAATTGTTATGTACCCCTTAGACAAGCTTGATACACTTTTGGCATTTGTCGATACTCTTCTGACATTAATACACATATCAAGAGGTGCTTTTCCTTTAAATTTTCAGGTTAATTTATGATGTTGACGAAAATATGTTCTTATGATACTTTTAGGAGAGTACATTTCAACTTTAATCACGAGACACAATGCTTCTCTGCTGATGATTGTGTTAGATCCGTACGCGGCTAAAGAGGGGAGGAAATTACTTTGCGCACAGCAAGCCATGGAGAAATTACTTTACGCACAACAAGCCATGGAGAAATTACTTTGCGCACAGCAAGTCATGGAGAAATTACTTTGCACACAACAAAGAGGGTTTTCTTATTTTTCTTATTTAAACTAGGGCTAGCAGTCATTTGTATCCATGCTTAATGATTGAGATTTCTCTTGAGCGTCTTAGGGTAGATTTAGATTAAACGAGTGTGGACGTCCTCTTTGACGTCTTGGGAGGAGAATACCCCTCTGTGGTATTCAATTATCTTGTTCTAGCTACTATATTCTCAATAAAAATCTTGCCTTTTGTTAGTTCCTAACAATTTGGCATCAGAGCGTGACGATCCATGGCGGCCGCGACGAGATCCAAGGATAAATTCGAGGCGTTGGAGGAAAAGTTCATGGAGGGAATTGAAGGGGTAAAGAAATCGGTTAACAATTTGGCGGAATCCATCGATCAAATGAAGGCAAGTCAAGCAAAGAACGACGAACAATTTGCAAAGATCTTCTCCTTCTTGGCGGCTATTCCACAAGGCGAAAGAAACCCTAAATCGACGTCAAAGGCGACATCTTTGAACGAGAAAGAGCCTGAAAAATTCAGATCTGAAAGTTTCAGATCTGGATTTGAAGGCGTCATGTATTTAGATCTGAAGGTGGCGGATGAAGATGAAAATTTTAGATCTGAAACTTTTAGATCTGAATCTGATGGCGGTGAAAATCCAGATCTGAAGGCGGCAGCGGAAGATGAGGACGAACCCCCAAGACGAGAAAACCCTAGCCGTCGTCGCAAGAAGGCGGACACGCCCCCCTGTAGAAATTCTGCAGGGGCTGGCCGCCCTGCAGAATTTCTGCAGGGGCCGCAACAACCCCTGCAGGGCCCTGCATGCTCTGCAACGCCCGGCAGCCCCTTCGGCATCGACGACGGTCCCTCCGATGTAGCGGACAGCAAGTTTTCGACTTTCTGGGCCCAAAACAGCGAACATTCGAGCTTCCGGGAGGGCGACGTGGGCCGCAAGGCCATTGGTTTTCAGTTCAAAGTCCTTCAGAGCGCCAACATCTCAGTTTTGGGTATAGAGGGCCTTCAGATCTGACTGGTGGCGACCGTACCGTGGCTTTCGTCTGGACGTTGATGAAGGTGGTGGAGACCAATCTCATCCTTTTGATCTGGGAGGAGACATGCAATACGTGGAATGGATGGCACACAAAATTTGCACCACCTTGAGGACAAGGTGGATTTTAGGGGCAGAGTAATGTTAGATCCGTGCGCGGCTAAAGAGGGGAGGATATTACTTTGAGCACATCAAGTCATGGAGAAATTACTTTGCGCACAGCAAGTCATGGAGAAATTACTTTGCACAATAAGGAGGGTTTTCTTATTTTTCTTATTTAAACTAGGGCTAGCCGTCATTTGTATCCATGCTTAATGATTGAGATTTCTCTTGAGCGTCTTGGGGTAGATTTAGATTAAACGATTGCGGACGTTCTCTTTGGCGTCTTGGGAGGAGAATACCCCTCTTTGGTATTCAATTATCTTGTTCTAGCTACTATATTCTCAATAAAAATCATGCCTTTTGTTAGTTCCTAACAGATTGAAAAGAGACTTGGATGCCCCTTTCCAATCTCCCACTTTGAATGTACTAAATTCTATGTTCTTACCATATTTGATATTATAGTGTCATATAGTATCAAACCAAATATTTTCTAATTATGGTAACTAAAGCTGCAGGAATACTAGTATTTGATGGTCCCGTTTTACTATTTTGGGTTTATTTTTTGGGCATTGGTGTGTGTGTGAATGATAAATTTGCCACAGTTTTCTTTCTCTGTGCTGTATTTCCTTTGTTTTCAAAATTTGCCATATCTGCCTTCTGTGTTTGAGTCTAGCCTGTTCTGGCCAAGTAAACTTAGCTTGCTCCCTGTTAAGCCTTCTGTGGTGACTATTGTAGATTGTTCTGATTCTTTTCTTTCTTTATTTCTTCAATGGATTTGTTAATATAAAATTTTCAAAGGCTAAGATTTTGTTTGTTCCCCCACTATATCATCTGGGATCTTGTGCACTGGCATGTATGCAAGTAATCTCAAGATTTCTCAAGATTTGTTGTTCATGCTACTTCATAAATTAGTTCTATTGCATTATCCATACTAGTCTATCCTGGGGGGTGATGCCATTGTTTCGTACCCATGCAAACATATCATCTAAGAAGACGAACCATTTTTAGATATGCTGGATACTTTTTAATCATTTTCCCCTTTCCCTTTCTTTTTTCCTTCTTTTTATGGGTTGAATTGTCGCCACATCATCATCATAGTCGTCATCCCAAAAAATTGGAGTCAGCTTCATGGACTCAGTAAAAGTCCATGGTCATTAGAGTGTGACAAAGTATTGTGTTAGCTATCACATGCAGTTTTGAATTGTAAATGAAAAGTTTCTGGGGCCAAGTCAAAACTTGTACGTACAATGTCACACCATGTAGGTTTCTGCACAATCTTAGGTCTCTTATAAGCAAGAATGTGTAAGCTGCAAAATTGTGGAAATTCATATAAAACATGTTCCATTGAATGCCAAATGTCACTAAATATTTGAGGGTGCATGGTATACAGAGTTCTCCAATGAATGTGAGAATGTATGTCTTTTCAGCAAAAGAGCATGTATGTATAGGAAAAGGAGATCTTTCTATCGGCTAGATGGCGCACATACACTTTAGCTGTGTAGCTGTGTCGTGTAGGACATGCGTCAGACATGCGTGTCAGACACATGTAGCGGAAGCGAGGCTTATATTTTAAGCGTGATTTTATGGATCGCATGTCGCCAGGTCATGTCACTCATCCTTGTGCCCACATGACTTTGTGAATTTGTTAGCATGCTCATGTCTGTGTTCTTGCAGCATTGTCTATTGGACATGCTGAATGGCTTCATCAGTAGAAGCCTATAAGTACCAGATCTTAAATTTTTACTAATGATTTGTTTGTCTCTAGCTGGCTTGGTGAGTAATAAACCTATATGATTACTATTTTGATTGACACGTCGCTCAACAAGAATTCATCTTTATTATTCGTGTTTTCTTGATTTCTTCTCTTTTCCCCCAAATCAAGATGTCACAAGTTCTTGGACTTTTTGCCACTATGTTAAACTTGATCTTTTTTGTCGAGTCTCTTACCCATTTAAGGAAATGCTTACCTCAACTCTTTACACTCAGTCACATGGTCTGTGATGGAATGTGCCTTCTCCGAACCCCCCCAAACGAAACCAAAAAAAGGAGTTGGGAGGGAAATGTTTGGCAGTTGGGTTGTTTGTTTTCTTTTTCCTTTTGTTTTTGGGGCCTTTGCGTGCGTGCGTGCGGGCATCAGCGATACCATCATGCATGTCCCAAGTCCTTTTGGCTTGTCTACTGTATCTTCTTATAACAACTCTTTGATGGGGGGTTTTTTTTTAAAACTGCATCAAAAGATTATTTAAACGTGCACCCAAAGTGCTTGTTGTAGGATCCTTTCACCTATACAATTCCAGCATGGGCATAACAAGTGCATCCTGAGAAATAAAATATTAATCAATGTGTGTTTTTACATATAACAAAGAGATAAGCGTGTCTGTCTTTTCTTATAGGCAGGACCCGAGATTAAATTAAGAGCAAGAGTCAGTGTACAAGTGATCAAACAGTTCGCTCTAATACTTTGATTTTGCCAACAAACATTGCTTTTAGCTGTCCATAATCATCACATATGATCTTTTCCAATGAAAATGGGCAAAATTTTATGACCCCAGTGATGCAACCTTATATTAGTTGCCTCCATTTCTCATTTAGATAGTCAAGATCTTATAAGAGTAGTGTGGACTTGAACATAATATCTGTTTCCTTTTTTCCCTCTCTTTTTCCCTCTCATGTAGTGTGTTTGGGGGTGGGGGTGAGGGTGAGGTTTGATTTCAATTGGAAATGCATGAAAATATTTTGTGTGAAGCTTTAATTGTTTTCAGTTTTAATATGTTAATTGTGCTCCATTTGCAGGATCTACAGGTTAAGTCATCGCCACCTGTTCAAACTCCTTTCATTCACAACGATCCTGCAATTATTCAGGTAAGTTATGATATCCTTATTAATATCATGTAAATCAAGTCACCTCTTACTAAATACTCCCAAATCTATGCAGTCCCACTATTCTCATCATGCATCTACATCGGCTGGCTTGCCGTCAGCTGTAAATGGAGCTGTTGCAGATCCTAGTTCCCATACAGCTCAAATAGGACTTACAAGGTCAAGTTTCCAAGGTGGTCTACCCCTTTATCAACCTGGGGGAAACTTAGGGTCATGGGGCAATACGCCAGCTCCGGCAACTGCAAATGGCTCTGGGCTTGCAATGCCAATGTATTGGCCAGGATTTTATGCACCATCAGGCAGCCTTCCCCATATGCAGTTGAACTCTCTGCTCCGGCCGCCACCTGGGTTACCTATTGCTCAATCTATCCAGCAGCCTTCGCAGTATCCTGGAGTAAATGCATCATTGACCCCAAATTTGGCGGAGTTCCCGCCACCTTTATTTCCGCCTGCAAGTAGCATTCAAAATTTAGCCTCTAGTACTTTGCCATCAACAGCTGCACCAACCCAAGCTAGTTTATTGGCTCCTGAAACAGCATCCAGTCTGATGCCAAACATATCTCCTATGACTTCTCTTCCTGCAATGGCATCTAGTCTGACGCCAAATATATCTTCTGCAACTTCTATCCCCACAACAGCATCTGGTTTGATTCCAAATATGTCTCCTGCAACTTCTCTCCTTGCAACAACCCTTGGTGCTAATCTGCCATTGGCACCTCCATTGATTTCTAGTTATGATCTGCTAGTTGCAAGCTCTCAAAGTATGCCTTCGACTGTAAGCAGCAAGCCGATGACAATTCCTGCTCCAGCCTTGGGTTATCAGACAGTATCACAGGCCGTGCCCTCAATTGTTAGTTCGTCCATCTCAAATCCAGTTGAATCAGCTGTGTCTTTAATGACACATGATCAATTCTCGCAACCTACTCCCTCTGTCGTTCCTTCATCTCAGCAATTGCAATCAAGCCCCAAGGATGTTGAGTTTAAACCGCATGAAGCAAAGAAAAAGGCATCTGCTGTGGAATCAACTGTACCTGCACCATCAAAGTTCAAAGAGCCAATACTGCCCCTACCGAAAACGGCACATCAGAGGGTATGTTGATATAGTTATTAAAATTAAAGGTCTTCTTCACCTGACCCTATTTTGATCAGAAAAGGCCATGATAACATCATGTATCCTTCACGTTGGTTTTCCCAAATTAATCTTATGATTAGCTGAAGTGTGCATGATTAAGGTTTGGGGTATTTGCTTGTTCATTTTCAGCCAAATGGAGCGGTTATGCACACACATCACTATAATAGATGGCGTGGAAGAGGAAGAGGAAGAGGAAATGGGGTAATCATCTAACCTTAGCTGTAATATAATATTGGGCATGTTTGTAAAAGATTTCATTGAATAGCCATTCACATTATGATTCTCTTACAACTGTTACAGCTGGAGAACAGCTGGATGTGCACCTTTTGTTCTTGTGTGCATCTGTTACGTTACAAAGCCAAAAGTAAAATCTTTTTATAATATTTGTTGTAGCTGAAGGAACACCTTTTATACATTTAACTTCATTGAGCAACATGCCAGCATTAATCAAGGTTTGAAATCTTGATCGATACTGGTACACATCGATTGTATTTTATTGGATTTCAAGTATGCTTGTACAATCCATTCAAGACTAGCCGATTATACTAACTAATAATAGCTTATAGTAGAGGATATTCCTGGTTTGAATTACCAAAATCCGAAATTTTATATAGGTTCATATTACGGTCGAAAAATTCCCATCTACCTGTCGAAATCATGGTTCGAAATATTGGCTCGTCAAGTTAGTTGGAAAAATGATGTCAGTAGATATAATCTATGGATAGATGAACTTATTGAAGCAGAAGATCTGCATCTAAGAGCTATGTTGAGCTAACGTAAACAAAACACAAACTCGGATGATTTTGATATGTATCGCATGATACTTGCAATATAGACGATTCTATAAACTGATGACTTTTGATACGTATCGCATGATGCTTGAAACATAGGCGATGCCGGTTTCTATAAACTGCTGGTCAAAATCGCGAATCCGAGATGTCAAACAGTGGTACAAATCTTCATGTCTTTATTTATTGTGTTTATAAGTTGCCATCAGATCATCCTAGCAAACCTTCATCTATGATGCTATCATATTATCGCCTTTGAACCACCATCATACTTACATGTCCAAACTGGAACATTTGGAACGTTTCTGTCATGTTCTTAATCTTATAATATTCTGAATTCATGTATCATTCTGCATATTTTTACCCCTAATACAAAATTCCTTCCACCATCTGCTAAGAAATAAAATTGAAATTCTTCTACCATGTGATCATTATCAGGTGCTTGCTGTGTACGTCTATAATAATAAAAAACTTGAAAGTTTAATGCGATTTGTCGTTGGTTTGTGTTTTGAACAGTCTTCGCGCACTGTTACCAAATTTACTGAAGAGTTTGACTTCATGGCAATGAATGAGAAATTCAACAAGGATGAGGTATGGGGCCATCTTGGTAAGAGCAAAGCCCTAACACATGAAATAGACGGTGAAAATGACGATGAATCTGAAGACGATACTGAGGACGGTGCTGCTGAAAGTCATAAACCTGAGATCAAGGTATCAGTACGCCTTTAGAAATAGCAATTAGGCTGTTTGGTTTGTACTCGGCACTGTGCCTACCGCTATCAAAATATGTCAATCTCTATGTCTCCGATATTGATCGGTTTTATTATCCCCTTTGAAGCCTGTCTATGTGAAGGATGACTTCTTCGACACCCTCTCCTGCAACACTCGAGATCGGGATTCACGTGGCGGCGGGAGAATGAAATTCTCGGAGCGAGTAAAGATCGATACCGAGGTACCTGAAAAACCTTACTGATAATCTTGTCTACTCAAAGAAGTTATTCTAACCATGTCTACCCTTTCTCCGCAGACTTTTGGTGACTTTCCAAAGCATCATGCGAGCGGAGGACGGGGCTTTCGTGGCGGGGGCCGTGCACGGGGCGCCTACTACGGACGAGGGCATGGCTACGCCTCCAGGGGCCGAGGTCATGCAGTGTCAAATCGAGCTTCTTAAGGCAGGCCGGAACAGAATCTCAGCGTTAGGATGTCAATGGACGGGCAAGCGAAATGGCAGCAGGTGGGCTGAGCTTGTGATGTAAAATATACCACTTGTAGGAGTGACTTCTAAGGACAATAAATAATAGCAGAGAAAACCCAGGGACGATGTTTTAGTTGTCTTGTAGAGAACCTCCAAGTGCTTGGTGTTGAGCTTTCGTCGAAGCTTTAGGGCAAAATGCACATCAACACGTAACGCTCTTTGAAAATACACGCCTTTGTAGTTCTTAATAACGTGGTATCTGTGTGTGCATCGTTTTGAGTGTTGGGATTTGGTTTGCTGTAGGTCGCAATGTTTCATATTATCATTATGGATTAAGAAACCATTGATTTCTGTATTTTTAAACCGAAAGAGCCCAAGGCCATGTTTGAAGTGGGCCCCTATTCAAGGCCCATCTCATAGTGGCTGGGGCCCATCCAGGGCCAAGCCGGCAGAAAACGACCTCCATCGACTCATTGACGTCTCTTGTGTTGTCCCTCTCATTCGTTGTTCTTACACCCTTTTATCGTTGTATTATTTATTTACAAAATAATTTTCAAATCTATATTGGTTTTGGTACTCTACGTTCGAACTCCCCGTGCGAGGCCCCCACGGAACCCAATCCAACGGCTGTGATCCTCCCATACAGTGTTCTAGAAGGGGATACATTTGTCATTATATTGAATAACTTGGGTAAATATGTAACCACAAGTGATATAAGCATTGAAGGTAGGCAGCTAAATGAGCTCACTCTACAAAAAATTTATACACAAGGAGGACAGATGAATGATTAATTTAATTTTTTGGGACAAAAAAGTGATAGATGGTGACCTCATAATAGTATAATAATAATTTGCATATTAAACAATCATCAATAAGAGTTGAAGTGTCAAATTTTTTATACATCATTAGTGAAAGAAACCTAAAAGATTTCTATTCATTGTCATTCTAATTTTCTACAAGGCATCATAATTTATTTAATCATCCAAAGCTAAATAAAAGGAGACACAAGTCGCAAAAACATGGCCAACGATCACGCCTTTTCCCACCCTTGGAGTGGGCCCCATCGTATAGGTATACTTCTCAACCTCGCATTAAACGACCCCCCGAGAAAACGAAAATGATGTGAGGTTAGCAAACTCGCGGGGCAGAGAGGATGGAGAGGCAGAGGGTGGTTGTGGTGGTGGAGGAGACGGAGGCCGCGCGGGCCGCCCTCCGGTGGGCGGTCCGCAACTTCATGCGCTGCGGCGACTCCGTCACGCTGCTCCACGTCTACCCGCCGGCGCGGTCCGCGAAGCGGCAGAAGAGCCTGAGGCTCAAAGGCTTCCATCTGGCCCTGTCTTTCAAGGACATCTGCAACGGGATCGCCGAGGTGCGTTCTTCGAGGCAGATTCTTCTGATTTGATTTATAATCAAACGTATAATAAATTTTTGGTTATTTTAAATTCATAGGCAAAGGTGGAGATTTTGGTGATCGAAGGAGAAATGGCTGCAACAGTGGTGTCTACGGTGAGCAAGCTCGGAGCCTCGACCCTCGTTGTTGGTCTCCATGATCGTAGCTTTCTTTACAAGTGAGTTGATGAAATATTAACGTTAAAGAGGATTAATTTTAAGATTTATGCAATCAAATGTCTTGGTTAATTAAAGATTCATTTGATAGTCTAGGAGTAGATGTGATTAACTTAATATGATGGCTGCCACTAATCTCAATTAGCCCATGTATTCATTGATTATATAAAGGATTAGTGGCACAATATTGGCTGGGTGCAGTAAGCTGCAAGATAGCTTTAACTAGGTAAATAGTAAATAGGAAATGTATTCAAACACAGGAGATACAAACTAAGTACTAGATGTATCTTCAGCTTATGCAGCCATATTATTAGTTTGTTTACGGGCGTTTTCTGCAACCCGTACTATCATCAAGAATCATTCGACAACATCTGGGATGAGAAAACACATGTAAACAAACTAATAATATGGCCATCGTGCATGTTGTTGATCATATCATTTGCTTTGCTTGTAGGCTCGGTGCACAAAGCCTAAGCTGTAGAATTCTGGCGGTTAGGCAGCATTCCACAGCTGGCAATTGGTTTCTAAATACAGAACTCTCTCAGGTTGAGGTAACGCCATTACGGTAAGATTGGCTCCCCGGCTAATTCCTTGTGGCTGATTGCCATACCACTGTGAATGATTGTGGTTCTGATTGCAGCATGGCTGAACCCAGAACACCGTGTCCGATCTTCCCTTGTACCATATGGAAGAGAACGAGGAGGAGAATACTGCGAGCATACGAGAGAGAGGGAAGAAATTGAAATGTATATGTTACTACAGTTATCATTCCAAATTGTACTCATACAAATACAGAGAGCTACTACTGGAGATCGCTCAAGTTTCACTTTAACCGAATGTTTTTGATGAAAATTGCTGATCAGACGAACTCAGTTTCCCTTTAACTATTCAGTTCACTTTAACCACCTTTAACTATCTTGCATTTTCGATTTATAAATAGATTTTTCATTTGTACATGCCCACGTGTATTTCTTTGCAACTTGATCTGTAAGGATTCAAGATTACTGCCATGATCCCCTAAATTTAATTTGACAATGTAAATTGAATATTTGCTCCGTTGGATGTGATCTAGCATTAAATTAAGGCATAACTCCCTGATCATAGGTTTTACATAAAAAGGTTCCGACCAAGACATTCAGGGCTTTAGTTTGAGGTTGATCCTAGCCAAATTTTTTAACACACATTTTTAAAAAAGTTTCAATAATATTAGTTTTTTTAACTTAAAAAACATAATAATTATCACAATCTAAATTGTTTGGAGGAGCTACAATCAATTTTGGCAATAAATTAAAAAGATAAATGCAATGTGTATAGTTGAATTTGTTTAAAGCATTTATTAAATAAAATGTATCTCAAAGCATGGGTATAATGAGATTTTGGAATGAAGCAAAATCCTAGGGTATAACTTCTGTAGAGAATTTTGGACTGGGCTATGTTGACTTAAAGTGAGCTTCATACGGGCCGGGATGTGGGCCCCGGTCGGAACAGGGCTGGGTTCGGAGGCATTCGGGCCGGTCCCGGGCCGATTACCATCCCTAGAGAACTGATATCGGGTGCCCACCTAAATTTTGGGCCAGAAAGATTAGGGCCCATGTGGTTTATTAAATGAAATGGGCCCACAAATTGGTCCTTCACCCGAATGACAGAGACCAAACTAGTGAGGAAAAGGCCTAGCAGTGGGGGCCCATGCCTATCAGGGGATTTCATATTTAGCTGTCATTCCTCAATCAACCATGTTAATATTATTGTTTATAGCTCCATCTAGTCACATTGGGACTCATGTTTGCTTTCATGCCATGCTAGGGCCTGTTCTTTTGGGCGATTGTAGGTGAGAATGTTGCCCAATAACACTATTCACATAATTATTCATCAACTATTTATAATTTTCCTCAGCCATTTCGCCCAACCCTGTTTGTTTTTACGCTCGTTGAAATGTCCGATGTGGCTGCATTTTGCAATCTCCGCAAAATGCGGGGATTACAGCCGTGAAAGTGTTTTGGCGGGGCCCACCTCCTTACTCTCTCACAATGTCGCAGCGAATCACACGCGTTTCATTTTTTTAACCTTTCAATTAGCCAGTCGGAAAAGTTGGGATGTCAAAAATTTTGCTATTCTCACATGGGATTGTATAGTTTTGTGTTTTTTTAATATTAATTATTATACTTTATAATTAAAAGCGGAACCCACAACAACTTTATTCAAACAACATTCACACTCAAAAACATACAATAAAGTTGAGTAGGACCAACAAAAATTCTCATCTCCACGTACGAACCCCACTTTCACTCAAAAAACACAAACTCAACTTTCACCAACACTATTTACAACTTTTACAAACACCCACATAAACCCATAAGAACAGGCCTAGAGACAGCTTATAGCTCTTTCTGATCTCAAAATCCTTAGGGTTAGAAGATGAATATTCTAAAAAAATTCTCACAGAAGTCAGTAATCATTTGATCACAGAACACATTAATCTACTCAGAAGAACAATCAATTAAAGTTGTTCCAGTACAAATTACGCTCAATGATTTTATTTTTTTTAATTAAAAAAATTCGAGGCATTTATTTGAGGATCAGAGCTAACATTAGGTTCGACTCGCTAACGCTCTTAGTTGTAATGTGTAAATTGTGCGACCATCAAATTACGAGCCGATAGACAACACATCACAGTAGGCCTGCCCACTACAACTCCAGGTTACTAGAAATACAGAACACAACAAATTACATTATAATGCACAAGGAAAACAAAATAACTATCTCTACTGTTCTTATTTACAATCTAGAGTTTTAGCTTGATCTGATTCAATGAACATTGCCCATTGATGCATGGATACATCTTCTGACAATAATCTTTTCAAATATTCTGTCGTCAAAACTCAATATACAATTATCTCCACTGATCTTATTTACAAGAACATCTTGGGGGACAGGATCGAGCTTATGCTTCTGTGACTACATAACTTAGTGTGATATTACCAAGATTTATCAGGGGAGTAATTAAGAGCTTGTCTCCTAGTATCACCCTAATTACCTTTTTCAAGATTATCATCATGTGCTTGGTTTCACAAACGGTTATAAATACATGAAGGGTTCTTAAAAAAGAAATGTTTATTGACAATATTGTAGGAAAACAAGTTCTAATTAACATGGATCTAACCTTTCATATACAAATGTATTATTTCCATGCACATAAACACCAATACAAAACTCCGTTGACCCTACAATTTTCTCACATTATCTCATCTTATCTAAGATGCATGTGTGTGTGTAGAAAAACGAAGAGAATCTCGGACGTGGGATTGCGAGAGATCCGGCGACCCTCTTGCTTCTTGTTCGTCTTCTCTCTCTTCTCTCTCTCTAAACTCTTAGCATGCATGCATTCATTCATGCATGCCAGCTAATAACTCTTCACGAAAATATGTGCATGTTTACTCATCAAAGCTTTACAAGTAGTCGTAGTAGTAGTATTAGCACTCAACCATCATCTCTTCATGTGCGAGAGCTCAAAGCCTAGCATTCAACCAAGAACTTCTATTGGCCTCTACCTCCACCTCTCTTCACAATCTTCACCAAATTATCATGGCGCTGGCCAAGGAGCGAACTCGCCAAGGCATCGATCCTTCTTCCCTCGACTTCTTTGGCTCCGAGGCTCACCTCCCCACCCTCTTTGATCCTACAAACTCCTCTACCTATGGCTTTGCGAGCTCTCTCCCTCATGAGGCTCAATCTGTAAGTGCTGACCATTGGGCATACTCGAGCGCTTCTTCTTCTGTGCTTAGCTTCGAGCAAGCAAAGCTTGGTCAAGGGGGGGATTGCGCGCTTTGGCTTGACTCGACGGACCAGCCAAGTTGCGTCATGAGTTGCTTCGATATGGCAATGCAACGGCACGGTGAAGAGAGGTTCGGATTGCTATACCCCAGCGCGGCGGCGGCCATGGATGGATTTCAAGATGGTGGAGAGTTGGAGAGTGGCTCTCAAAAACGAGCATACATGGTGCCACTTCTTTCATCAAATTGGATGAGAACTTGAATCAGCATAGAATTTGAGATTTCTTGGTTTTTTTTCTTTTTTTGTAGGGTGGCAATATGCAAGCTTATTCTAAGAAGCAATGCGGCAATAATAGGAAGGCCAAGGCCAAGCCATCTGTATCCAATGATCCTCAGAGTATTGCTGCAAAGGTGTGTGTTTTTGTTGCAGGAAAAGACTTCATGCGTTTAACTGAGCATATCTTGACTAAGTGAAGATCATCAATTTTTTTCCGCAGAATCGAAGGGAAAGGATCAGTGAGAAACTCAAGATCCTTCAAGATCTCGTCCCCAACGGAACCAAGGTTTGTTAACTTCAGCCTTCTCTGATGTTTCTCTCTCAATGCCTTTTTTATGTGTTTCTCTCTATCCCCCTACAGGTTGATTTGGTCACTATGTTAGAGAAAGCCATTGGCTATGTCAAGTTCCTCCAGCTACAAGTAAAGGTGAGAAGCTTAGTCAAGGATCAACCAATTTCAATGATGAGCTTCTTGAATCCACAATGACTTAAAAAGTTTTTGTATCTGATCGCGACGACGCAGGTGCTGGCGACGGATGAATTCTGGCCGGCGCAAGGGGGGAAGGCGCCCGAGGCTTCTCAAGTGAAGGATGCCATTGATGCACTCTTGTCTTCTCATAGAGATGGGGGTTCTGGCTCTAAGCAATGAGCTCTTCAGACATGAAGAAAAATACATGTCTTTATGCATGCAAAGAAAAGTAGTTTTTGTTGCCTTCCTAAATTGTATTGGTGTATTTGTATTAAGGTAAATTGTACTCAACCATCTTTTTTATGAGGTACGTATAACAAAACGCCCACAATCTTTGATACTGAGATCCTTTGAATTACTCCCAAAATTCTAGTTTTAGGGGGGTAAAAGTACAACTTACCCTTTTTGTGTCTCAATGTTGTTCTTAAGGGTCTCTAGTGTTTGGTTAGAGATGCCACATACCCTTGTATTACTATTTGGAAGATATAAAAGGGTTTAGAATAATTTTTCCACCTAAATTAGGAAAATTGACTGCCACTTGCATGTATTTTTGTTTGACTTTAATTGCATGAAGGATGAGCAAGAAACCCATGCACATGTTCAAATGGTCTCACTTAATATGATACATATGATTGAGCAATTACCTAATAAAAAGTCTCAAGGTCATAAGCTATCAATTATATATATTCAAGTCAATTAGGAGAATAGATGATCCATAGTGATTCATAATGTATATAAGAAACAACAAATGGTAGGTGATCCTAGTATCTAATTGATATTACTTATTATCTTGTAATACAATGCTTGTATAAGTTGTCCCCATAATCATTATGAAGCTCTCTTCAAGCTGATGAGTGCGAGTCTGATCACTCCATCAGATACCCTTGTGTTCATAGAAGAGCTCTGATACGATCCTTCCGAAATGGGTCAAGACTGAACGGGCCAAGCCCGTGTCGCGAACCTGCGGGCGTGGAAAGAACGAGGCCCCCACGAAGACTCGGAGTCAGGCCGGCCTCGGACCGACACGAATGTAGCCGCTGACCCACGCCAACGGGAGTTAATCACTCCCCTTAAATCGTGCCGCCTTAATCATCATTAAAGAGCCTCATTACGCACACATTCATGACCCATGAAGGCACCATCAAAGTGGCAGATACTGGGGGCGAAATAGGGAGGCGTCGAGGGGACATGGCTGGGAAAGATTCCTATAAAGCAACTCAAAGAACAACGTGGAAAAGGACCTCTTTCTAGATACTAAACTCCGAGGTATTCTTATTGAACGCCCTTGCCTCCCACCTTACTATTCTCCTCCACAACTCCGTCCGGGGAATCGCGTATCAGCCTCTCCATGAGCCATACCGATCTCATCGAGTATCCTTCAGATCCGCTCTGACTTAGGCATCGGAGGGGACTTGGTCGGAACCAAGGTCCGACCCTCCTAACGAGCTTTCTCGTTTGTTCAGGTCATGGAGATCTAGTTGCGTCGAAGCTAACCTTCGACGCCCTATCATCCTGAAGCCGAACACGCTCACCCCTGAGCCCTTTCATCTCCACACGTACAGAGGTTGTCGCTTAACCGAGAACTTCATTCGGCACGTCGACGCTCGGACCTGCACGCCGTTCATCAAGCTGAACGAGCTACTTCCAGTTCCCGGAGGCCGCACGTGTCCCACGTGATTGCGTTGACATCTGGCCATCCAATCAACCAACCCGTGGTAAGAAAACATCCTGAAACATCTGGCGCCGTCTGTGGGAACTGAACAACGCTCATGTCGTTAACAACCACACCAGCAATATTAAATCAACTTGCAACGAAGCAGGACACATGCCGTCCATCCAGGAGGAGGGCGACTACGTCCCGCCCGAAAACGGGCACAACCACACCACCGAGGGCACCAACGATTCACGCTCGGTGACCTAAGAACAACTCCGTCTCTTCGCCCAAGAGACTAATGCCCACCTTCAAACGCTGGCAGCAGCCATCCAATAACTCGCGATCAACCAACGCCTCCCAGAGGGAGGCACGACAGCCATCCCTGTCCATCAAGAGCTCCGTCCCTCGCTACGCTTGGCCGTGGTCGCCAACCACGGCGGGGAGGGCGCCAACCCGGAGCGATGGTTCATCCTGCCGAACTTCATCCCAGTGCGGTCCCTCACCCCTACCTCACTCCAGGATGAGGCAGATGGTAGTGCCGAATGGACCAAGGATGAGTCAACTGCGGCCTCATCCAGGCGAACTCGCTCGACGCGGCGATGGTCACCCAGCCATTCGACCGCTGAGGATCGACGGGGTCGAAGCGGAAGCCCATGTCAGAGAAGGCGTAGGGATCGGGACGACCACCCTGGAAGGAGGAGCACCCGACGACCGATGCCTATCCCCAGCCAGGATGGCCACCGAGGGAGCTCCCCGCAAACCCCTGCCAACTCGTCGGGGCAACCCGGCCTTCCGTCGAGGCACCAACGGGCCATGGAAACCCAGGAAGGGACGACCGTTGCCTGTTAGCGAGGAACATCACCAATGCACGGGTACCGTCCAGGTTCAAGGTGTTGGATCCTGTGGATGGCAAACAACACTAGAAGGGGGGGGGGGGGGGTTGAATAGTGTTGTATAAAGATAAAACTTTTTCGTTCTTTAATCAATCAACACAAAAACAAATCCTTCTAATGTTGCCTAAGAAACCAAGTAGAGCGATCTACGCTTGGTTCTTAATCAACAATATAATTTAAAGTGCACAGCGAAAATTCACAGCAGGTAGTCGACTCCTTATGAGCAGTAGTCGACTCCCAGAGTATAAGTTAGAGCAAATAAAATTACAGATGCAAATCTCAGCGTATAGAAATAGGATTGATATTTGCTGAAAATAGAATAAATGCAAAGATAATCAAACACAGAAAATGCAAGCGCAAAGACAAGGATTTTTATCCTGGTTCCCCGCAACCTGGGTACGTCCAGTCCCCGACCAATCTGGTACGAGATTTCCACTATCTGCCTTGGCAAATACAAGCACCTAACTTCACTCGTTAGGATTTCCAACGACCTAGCCTTGACCAGGATTTCCGAACACAACACCTAGACTTGTCTAGGGTTATACCCTTGCCTCACAAACCGAGGACTTTCCAAATGGCAACAACTAGACTTGTCTAGTGTTCCAACAAATAGCACAATGAGAAATTTGTCCAATACTCTACAACAAGTGATAGAGATTGGAAATACACCCGATTCTATAGCCAATCAAAAGATAGACAATTGTGTAGTGGCTCAATAGAATAATAGTCTAGATCACACAAAGATACGAGATAAGTTCTTTGTGATCTAGAGCTTTTTCAAAAATCCTTCAAATAGAATTTAAAGAGAAATAATAGAGAGGATTTTGAAAAACAACTTAGCCAATAAAAATAATAATATGATCTTCAAAAGATTTGAAAAATATTGCAAGATCAAAAACTGAAATTAAAATTGGCTAGAGAAGAAATGAGAGAGCTTTGATTCACGAGAGCTTTTGCAAATTTTGATTTTCAATAATCTTGTGTTTTTCACAAAAGAATTAAGCTCTATTTATAGGGAAAAACTGGGATTTGAAATTTGAATTTCGTTTGACTTTTGTCCCAAAAATTTCGGAGTAAATCACTCAAAAGAATTTAAAATTCAAATTCAAAACGTTTGAAAATTTCCAGCAGGTAGTCGACTCCCTATATAGGTAGTCGACTCCCAGAGGAGTCTAGGAAATTTTCATCTCTGAGAAGTAGTCGACTCCCTACTTTTGGTAGTCGACTCCCAGAGGAGTTTTTCCTGTTGTTCTAGTCAAAAAGTGTAGTTAACTCCAGGGTGCGTGGAGTTTCACTACTATAATTGAAGTGACTAGAAAAAGCTCTTTAAAAACCATTTTTGAAGATAGTTAAAAACATTTGTTTTGAAATCATTTGTGTGTGTGTGTTGTCTACTTGATATGGCTTTGACAAATATCCTAAAAGACACGACACACTCACACTAGACTCTGAACATGTCTTCGGTAGTTTAGTCAACTTGATGAAGTGAGGATGAGCTTCTCTTTGAGCTTCTTGCTTTGTTTGAGCTTGACCTTCATCACTTGAGTTTAGCCATGTTCGTCTTTGTCGTGGAGCGTTGATGCGTGCTTCTTGGAGTATTAGTAGAGCTTCACGAAATCTGTATACTTAAAGTGTAGTGTAGTTAGTACACTAAGCATTCATTTGGTGTGCTCATCATCAAAATTACTTAGGGGTGGAATTCAATTTCCATCACTCTCCCCCTTTTTGATGATGACACCCAAATGCAAAATTTGAAGAAATACATGAATATGAATAATATTTTCAAGTATACTTACTCCCCCTGCTTTGATGCGGTTCTCCCCCTGCATCGAAGCTATTTCACATATTCACATTTTTGCATTATAACATTTTTCTCCCCCTTGTCATCAACAAAAATATATTATAGCTGAGCATTATTCAATTCTTTTTCTCCAACAATACCCAATTCTCGATGAAGTCTCGAGAATGTATCCTTGTGTAAGGGTTTTGTTAGAATATCCGCAACTTGAAACTCAGAGGAGACAAATTTAAGTTCAACATCCTTTTTGGCACAATGATCATCAATAAATCTGTCTTATATCAATGTGTTTTGTTCTAGGATGAAGAACAGAATTTTTAGTGAGATTTATGGTGCTTTTATTATCACAATAAATTACACATGTAGATGTATTAACATCATAATCGACGAGGACTTGTTTCATCCAAAGTATTTGAGCACAGGCAAGTCTGGCAGCTATATACTCTGCCTCAGTGGTAGATAGTGAAACGGAATTTTGCTTTTTGCTAAACCATGAAACAAGGGAATGTCCAAGGAAATGACATGTTCCACTTGTGCTTTTTCTTGTGGCTTTACAACCAGCATAGTCTGTGTCACTAAATGAAGTTAAATCAAATGTGCTTCCTTTGGGATAGAAGAGTCCAAAGTCAGATGTGGTTTTAAGATATCTAAATATGTATTTTACTGTTTTAAGGTGTGATTCCCTAGGATCACATTAAAATCTAGCACAAGCACAAACACTAAACATGATGTCAGGTCTGCTGGCGGTTAAGTAGAGTAAAGAACCAACCATACCTCTATATGTTTTCTGATCAACCTTTTTACCTGCTTCATCTTTGTCTAAGGAAGTGGACGTTGCCATTGGTATATTCTTTCCTGATGCAGTTTCCATCCCGAACCTTTTGATCAAGTCTCTTGCGTACTTTGTTTGATGAATGAAGGTTCCTTCTTTTCCTTGTTTGATTTGTAATCCGAGAAAATATGTTAGTTCTCCCATGTGGCTCATTTCAAATTCTTCCTGCATTAACTTGGCAAACTCTTGGCAAAGATCATTATTAGTAGATTCAAAAATGATGTCATCTACATAGATTTGGATAGAATGATATCATTATGATCTTTCTTAACAAATAAGGTTGTATCTATTTTTCCAACAGTATAACTTGAGTCACTTAAGAATTTTCTTAGTCTTTCATACCAAGCTCTTGGAGCTTGTTTTAGCCCATATAAAGCTTTGTTTAACTTGTAAACAAATCCTGTTTTCTTATCATGTTCAAATCCTGGAGGTTGTTCAACGTAGACTTCCTCCTTTATGAACCCGTTTAGGAAAGCGATTTTTACATCCATTTGATAAAGTTTAAAATTCTTATATGATGCAAATGCGAGTAACATCCTAATGGATTCTAGTCTAGCAACAGGAGCAAAGGTTTCATCGAAGTCTATACCTTCCTCTTGAGAGTAACCTTGTGCTACTAACCTTGCCTTATTTCTTATCACATTTCCATCTTCATCTAGTTTGTTGCGGTATACCCATTTAGTACCAATAACGGGACGATCTTCCGGTCTAGGCACTAACTCCCATACTTGATTGCGTTCAAATTGTAGAAGTTCTTCTTGCATGGCCTCGATCCATGCTTCATCTGCAAAAGCTTCTTCTACCTTTTTCGGCTCAATGTTAGAAACAAATGCAACATGTGTTAAGTGTTCTATTTGAGATCTAGTTCTAATTCCTGCATCAATGTCACCTAAGACTTGTGTGTGTGGGTGATGTGTAACTTCAGGAAATGATTTAGGCAAAGAACTAGGGATATCATTGAGAAATTCATTATTAGGAGTGCGTGCAATGAGCATGCTATCATCATCATCATGAGCAATGTTATGAGGTAGAGATTCATCAAATGTTACATGTAGAGTTTCAACAATAGTCTCGGAACTTTTATTGTAAATTCTATATGCCTTACTACGTAAAGAGTAACCGATAAATATGCCTTCATCCGCTTTGGAGTCAAACTTATCTAGGTTATCTTTAGTATTCAGAATATAGCATTTACAACCAAAAACCCTGAAGTAAGATACTTTTGGAATTCGTTGGAGCAATAATTCATACGGGGTCTTTTCAAAAGGTTTTCTAATTAAAAATTTATTTTGAATGTAGCACGCGGTTGCTACAGCTTCCGCCCAAAATTTCTTTGGAAGGTTGCTTTCACACAACATTGTTCGTGCACACTCTTGGAGTGTTCTGTTTTTCCTTTCAACTACCCCATTTTGAGGAGCAGCTCTGGGAAAAGCAAAAGTGTGAGAAATACCTTGTTCTTCACAAAATGATTTAAAATGTTCATTTTCAAATTCTCCACCGTGATCACTTCTTAAGGAGATAATTTTCATGGAATATAGACGTTCAATCCTTTTGAAAAATATTTCGAATTCACGGAAGGCATCATTCTTATGAGTTAAGAATAATACCCACGTATATCGAGTAAAATCATCAATTATGACAAATACGTATCTAGAGTTGCATAATGATGGAGTTCTAGTTGGGCCAAACAAGTCCATATGGAGTAGTTCAAGTGGTCCATTAGAACTGAGAGCTCCAATATTTTTAAATGAACTCTTGTGCATTTTGCCAAATTGACATGAGTCACAGATTTTATCTAATTTAAAACTTATCTTAGGAAGTCCTTGCACCAACTCTTTCCTAGAAATCTTATCCATGTTTTTGATGTTCACATGGCCAAAGCGTCTATGCCAAAGTAGTGGATCGTTTGTTGAAACAATTAAACATACATTTGATTCATACTCATTTAGCCTAAGTACATAGATATTTTCTACTCGCTTACCTTTAACAAGGATATTCTTCATATCTTTGTCATAGACTAAGCATGAGTCGAGAGTAAATATAACTTTCATACCTTTGTCGCATAGTTGGCTTATGCTTAAAAGATTATGCTTTAATCCTTTCACCAAGCTTACATCTTTGATGAGCAATTTTGAGTGACTGCCGATATTGCCAATTCCGACAATTTTACCTTTCTTATTGTCACCAAAAGTCACGGTTCCGCCATCATACATTTTTAGATTACTAAGTAATTTTGCGTTCCACGTCATGTGTGCAGAGCATCCACTATCCATTATCCATATGTCCTGAAATAAAATAATCTCTACACGTTTGGTACCCATTTCTGATTGGGCCCGAAATGTTAGAAATAAAATTTATTTATATATCATTTTAAAGGTTTGGGTTACCCTTTTAAAAAAACTAATGTTATTTCTAACATTGTGTATGTTTTGAGGTTTGTGTACAAAATGTGGTTTTTGATGTGTATTGTGTACACTATTTTTGTGTACCTTGTGTGTAGCATGTAGATCATGTGAGACGTGAGATGCGTTATTGTATCTAACATTTTTCCCATACATGAAAGCATACTTTTTAACATTGGCTTGCACAACATTTACTTTTCTACCCACATCTTTAGAAGTAGAGGCTTGAGCATGAGTAGATTTATTGACAGCATTTCTAGGAGTATAAGAGCAAGAAGAAGTAGAATTATTCCTGATACAATCAAATTTTGCAATTAGTTCTTCATACTTTATACGACTAGAAGCAATAATACTTTCGAGTGAATCTATCTTATCATTTAGACAGGAAACATACAGAGCATGTTCATTTTTCAATAAGTTATTATCAATCAATAATGCATCATATTTTGCCTTTAAGGAATTATGATCATTCAATGAAATATTACTGCAATCATTTTTCAAAGCATTATAATCGTCCAGCAAACTATCATATTTCTTGTATAGGTCATCATGATCATTATTCAAAGCTTTGTACTTGTTATTTACACTTTTGTATTTCTTATTCAATCTCTCAAATTCTCTATACAAATTTTCATATGCACTAGCAATGTCAAAATCATCTTCATCGTCAGAACTAGATTCACATACCTTTTCCTGATTGTCTTGACAAGCCATCATGCACATATGAATTTTGGATTGCTCTTCCTCCTTTTCGTTGGTGTTGATGGTCTCTATGGGTGTTTGAATTTCTTTTGACCTTGATCCGAATCTCTCATCCAATAAGTTGAGGATTTGGTGTGCGGTTTCAGCCCTTTCTACAAGATCTAACATTTCATTAGTTAAACCAGTATAGAGTAAATGCATTACCTTTATGTTTCTGAAGTAGGCTTCTTCTTGGTCCGGATTCCATTGATTTTGAGGAGTGGTTGGAATCTCATATCGTTCACCGATAGATCTTGAGTAGCTTAGATCGTGTGCTTCCAAGAAGATCTCCATTCTCCTTCTCCATTGTGAATAGAAGTTGCCGTCAAAGATTGGAGGAGTATGGGTGTTGTAGACGTTTGTTGATGCCATCGTTTTAACCTTGCTCCGATACCAAGTGTTGGATCCTGTGGATGGCAAACAACACTAGAAGGGGGGGTTGAATAGTGTTGTATAAAGATAAAACTTTTTCGTTCTTTAATCAATCAACACAAAAACAAATCCTTCTAATGTTGCCTAAAAAACCAAGTAGAGCGATCTACGCTTGGTTCTTAATCAACAATATAATTTAAAGTGCACAGCGAATATTCACAGCAGGTAGTCGACTCCTTATGAGCAGTAGTCGACTCCCAGAGTATAAGTTAGAGCAAATAAAATTACAGATGCAAATCTCAGCGTATAGAAATAGGATTGATATTTGCTGAAAATAGAATAAATGCAAAGATAATCAAACACAGAAAATGCAAGCGCAAAGACAAGGATTTTTATCCTGGTTCCCCGCAACCTAGGTACGTCCAGTCCCCGACCAATCCGGTACGAGATTTCCACTATCTGCCTTGGCAAATACAAGCACCTAACTTCACTCGTTAGGATTTCCAACGACCTAGCCTTGACCAGGATTTCCGAACACAACACCTAGACTTGTCTAGGGTTATACCCTTGCCTCATAAACCGAGGACTTTCCAAATGGCAACAACTAGACTTGTCTAGTGTTCCAACAAATAGCACAATGAGAAATTTGTTCAATACTCTACAACAAGTGATAGAGATTGGAAATACACCCGATTCTATAGCCAATCAAAAGATAGACAATTGTGTAGTGGCTCAATAGAATAATAGTCTAGATCACACAAAGATACGAGATAAGTTCTTTGTGATCTAGAGCTTTTTCAAAAATCCTTCAAATAGAATTTAAAGAGAAATAATAGAGAGGATTTTGAAAAACAACTTAGCCAATAAAAATAATAATATGATCTTCAAAAGATTTGAAAAATATTGCATGATCAAAAACTGAAATTAAAATTGGCTAGAGAAGAAATGAGAGAGCTTTGATTCACGAGAGCCTTTGCAAATTTTGATTTTCAATAATCTTGTGTTTTTCACAAAAGAATTAAGCTCTATTTATAGGGAAAAACTGGGATTTGAAATTTGAATTTCGTTTGACTTTTGTCCCAAAAATTTCGGAGTAAATCACTCAAAAGAATTTAAAATTCAAATTCAAAACGTTTGAAAATTTCCAGCAGGTAGTCGACTCCCAGAGGAGTCTAGGAAATTTTCATCTCTGAGAAGTAGTCGACTCCCTACTTTTGGTAGTCGACTCCCAGAGGAGTTTTTCCTGTTGTTCTAGTCAAAAAGTGTAGTTAACTCCAGGGTGCGTGGAGTTTCACTACTATAATTGAAGTGACTAGAAAAAGCTCTTTAAAAACCATTTTTGAAGATAGTTAAAAACATTTGTTTTGAAATCATTTGTGTGTGTGTGTTGTCTACTTGATATGGCTTTGACAAATATCCTAAAAGACACGACACACTCACACTAGACTCTGAACATGTCTTCGGTAGTTTAGTCAACTTGATGAAGTGAGGATGAGCTTCTCTTTGAGCTTCTTGCTTTGTTTGAGCTTGACCTTCATCACTTGAGTTTAGCCATGTTCGTCTTTGTCGTGGAGCATTGATGCGTGCTTCTTGGAGTATTAGTATAGCTTCACGAAATCTGTATACTTAAAGTGTAGTGTAGTTAGTACACTAAGCATTCATTTGGTGTGCTCATCATCAAAATTACTTAGGGGTGGAATTCAATTTCCATCACAAGGTACCGACCTAAGAGAAATACGACTGCACGAGAGATCCAGAAGATCACGTGATGGACTATGAGGGAGTCATGGTGTTCCAGGGAGCCGATGACACCCGACTTTGTCATGGCTTTTATTCCACCCTCTGGAAATCCGCCAGGAATTGGTACAACAGCATCCCTAACCGGTCCTTCAGCAACTTCCAGGACCTCAACCAAAAATTTTGCAAGTAGTTCATGGCCGGCAGACAAATAAAGCCGGACTCAGAGCTTCTGTTCAATGTGATATAGAGGCCGGGCAAAACCCTAAGGAGCTATATGTGTCGCTTCAATGCCGAGAGGCTAAATGTGGAGAGCTGCCCTGAGATGGACGTGAAAACGGCTCTGAAGAAAGGGCTCTGACACAGGGGCCTAAAGAAGTCGCTACACAACGAACCCGCGAAGGACCTCGCCGATGTAATAGCCAGGACGGAGCGTTACATGCTGACAGAGGAGGCCTTAGCAGCGGAGGAAGGAGCCCCCCCCACCCCCTACCCCCCACCCCCACCCCCCGCGCAGAAACCAAACGAAGCTCCAAGCGGGACGAAAGCGAGCACCACGAGCTGGAAGACCACATGCGGGAGAAGAAGGCAAGAGGAAAACATCTCAGGGAGGAAGCACGCCCCCCCAAGCTGAACGCAAGATGATGTCCTGACACAGGCTCAGAAAGAGGGACACATCGGTGAGCCGCCCCCGAGGATGAAGGGTCAAACTTGTAACGACCCGCTCTCGGGGGCCCGTTACTTCTTTGGTTTATTCACAGGTTCCGTAGTTTACCAGTGAAATCAGCATAGTCACAACGCAGAGATGTACCAACAACACTCAAACCAGCGTACAACGTTATTACAGTTCAAATAGGAATACACACCAGCATCTGCACTCTCTCACACCAATACATGAAAGGAAAAGTACGGAAAGGAAATACAGAATAGAAATACATCTCACAACACACACACACCAGCACAGATAACTAAAACTCTGTAGCTTCTGGATCGTACACAGGCTCCTCGTACTCTGGGGCAACCTCCTCGATCAGGTCGTCGTCTGCCGGTGCCACAAGTGGAACCGAAGGTAAGTCACAAGGATTCTAAACAAAGAAAATGAGTACTGTACAAGTATGACAAGCAGAAGTAAAGTACGGTGTAGTGTCTGTACAAGTGCAGAAAGTAAAGTGCATGACTGTAAAGAAGTAACCGTGCAAGCTCCACTAGAACTGCGTGACTCAAGTCTGAGAGTACAATATGTGACCTTTCAGTTCGTCTCTTGCCTGGGTGCTACCCAGACGAATGCTGGAACCCAGGCAGCAGTATGGTTTGCCGAAATGCAGGCAGTAAGACAGGGCGCCGAAACACAGGTGACAGGACAGGAAGATCGAACTCTAGTCACTCCCGTACTCTCGAAAACTATGAGTTACCCCAAAACCCCGGTGACGTGTCGAGTACAAGTTCTTTACATGATTGTTCCACGGGACGTTCCAAGCGGACTGTGCCAAGTACAAAGGACAAAGACAAGTCCAACACAAGAAAGTGTCGTATGCTTCCGTGCTTCGAGCACGTAGTAGTGCGGTGCTACAAGTTCGTACAAGCACATCGGACTAGATTTCTAAATTTAGAACCTGTCGTGACTTACCAAAATCAACACCGTCGTAGTAGGCTGGAAGAGGATCTAGTGCTCCCTCTGAAGTTGGTACACCAGAGTCCGTACCTGCAACACAAATTACTTGGTTAGAAAACACAACTTTTCCCTATTTAATAATTAGGTCAGTTTGATTTTTAAACTTGTTAAACCGGTGTCAGAAATTATTCAAAATTTTTATATTAGCCTAAAATAATTATTTTGATTTTACTGCAAGAGGGGAGAATTTTCAGAAGCTTCTGTATTTTTTTATAATTTTTAGAAACTCAAAAATAGCTTAAAACCCTAAAATACCTAAGTGACGTGTATTTTCCGTAATTTCTTACGGGAGCAATACAAGTCGGAATTACATGAATGAGTAGTGAAAGCGACCGTCTCGAAGTCTATCATCACATATAATTTTATCACATATTTTTGTAAGTGAAAAACAGCGGCTACGAATTTTAGAATGTTTTATACGTATTTAATTTTAAGGTTTGAAAAATTGTTCTGGAAAAAGTAGGCATCTGATCACAGTGAGACTAGCGCCATTGGATCCGAAATATCGTTTCTGATTTTCCAGAGTTGGTTTCGCATTTTTATGGTCCCTGTATAATTAGTTATGGATTAAAAACCCTAAAATCCCTTTCAATAATTAATTAATTAATGGGAAATACGAAAATACTAGGAAATTACGAAAATGCCATCGACATTCTCCCGCGTCCGGTGCTTACTCTTCGCCGTCGACAGAGCAACGGGGGGGGGGGGGAGGGGGTCCTCGCGGCGGCGGTACTCGGGTCATCGGAGCGGCGGCGGCGGCGACTTGCGGGCGGCGACAGCGAGAAGAACAGAGAGAGAGAGGGACGGGGCGGCGCTGGCTCGGGGATCTCCGAGAGCAGGCGGCGGGGTGTTTCGGCGAGCGGCGGCGGTTGGACAGGCGGCGATGGCGGACAAAGCGGCGGAGGGCGGCAGTCGCGACGGTCGGAGCCCGGAGGAGGAGAGTGAAAGAGAGAGATGCGGGAGAGCGGCAACGGCTTTTGAATGTGAACTGGAAGAGAGGGAGAGTTACTGTGTGATTTTTGTGAAGCTTTGGGTGGGTTTATATAGGGTTAGCTAGTGGTAGAGTTGTAATTAGAGGGGAACACGATTATTGAATAGGTGGGTGAGATCCAACACCCTTGAATTCCACCAGCTAAGGGGAGGCTGATTAAGGGGGTTGGCTGAGGGTTCAGGGTAGAAGTAAGAAAGTAAAGTAACCTAGTAATTGTAGAAAGTAATTAGCGGTTGTAATTAGTGAAAACCGGAGGAATACTAGCCCGTTTTCACAAACGACTCCGAAAAATTACGAAAACATACCCACGGGATCGTATCGACGCGAGGATCGCGAATACAATATCCGTTCTGGGATTTGAGCTACGGAAATACAAGTTTTAGGCCAAAACGTTTAGAAAGCGGGTTTGCGGGTTCTAGGCTGAAATGATATCCGAAAATTCTGAAATTAATGTGGTGAGCCCTAAATGATAATAGGATGCTACTGTAGAAGTTTAAAAATGTTTTGAAGACGTTTGAATAGAAAATAAATTCGTCGAATCAAAACGGTAATTTTGGGAGATGAATTTTAACAGGAATGTTTTGGGCATTTACGGAAATCTGAAATTGCTGAAATACAATATAATAAGTCTAGTTCTCTAAAATATTTTTATAAGAATTTTTGAAATCAGTTTTGTTATAAAACTCTTTACGAACATTTATAAAGTAAAATTAATTTTTAAAATACGTAAAAATAGGTAAATTGAAGTGATGAATTTTCAGGTCGTTACATCCACTCTCGTGCGGACCTTTCACGTCTCGCCTCCATTTTAGGGAAGCGGGGCGTGACAGGGCTCGAGATGAGAATGAGGACAAAAAGGCAATAATGAGGGGAGGTGGTAGGCCGGAAAGAATTCAAACCCATGAAAAATCGGGTACAAGACGAAAGTGGGGTTAGAAAAGAAATACGAGCTCATGAAGGATGTAACAACGCAACAACATACACGTCAGGTCTGGCTCGATACTTCACTGGTCCTTCTGATCGTCTTCCGCTGAGGAACTCGAACTTTGGATGGTTTTGGTATTTCGAATTCTACACTCCTTTGACGACAGTCAATGGTGGTATGAAATGATCCCAACCAATCCATTCAAAAAAACAACATCAAAAGTTGGCATCTCTATCACCATGAAGTCGGCAAAGAGATCTCGTCCACAAATCACTACAGAGCATTGGAGGCATCCGCTGGTTACCGGTAGGGAACTGTCAGCGATCTCGACCTTCCAACAGGAGTCAGAGGTTCAACAGAGATGGCATGTGGTTGAACGAAATGACTCGCTAAGAGGCAATGTGTAGCTCCTGAGTCGAACAGTGTGAGGGCAGGTTTACCGGCTACTAAGACGGTACCTACCGTGATGAGAATCAAGTCTAAGATTACGATTTCTAAACAATAGCGTGAATAGCTTAGTGAGATATCTCGTACCTGTGATTACATGGTCCGTAGCTTTGGCCTCTTCTACTGTCATGGTATAAGCTTGGCGTCTCGGGGTGGCACCTGTCGTCGAATCTGCTGGTACACTTGCTGCTGAGGAGGGAGTGGTTGACGTTGCTGAGCAGATGGTGGTGGTCGCTGCGGTGCATTCCTGGCAGAGGCATTGGCCGGGGCAGAGTTGGAAGACTGAGACTTCCTCGATCTCAGGACAATCTCTTGTAGTGTGGTCCTTCGATTCGCTTCAGTTGTCGAACTTGAACTTCTGACGATCGAAAATTTGAACGCTACTCTCCATAGCTAGAGTTCAAGCGAACTAGAAAGAAAGGTCAATCGAAAGGTCATCAAGATAAAGGAAGGTTAATAGTGAAGATGATCGATGGCGTCACATAATCATGATTCACGTCATTGCGGTCCAGCGGACACGGCCAGGGAAGTGACTAAGCCAGGATCACTTATGCCCAGTCTAGCTAGGTTGATCCAACAGACTTTAGCCAAGCACATTGACCGGTATCATGGTCCATTGAAGGAAGATTATCTTTCATATGAGTGCCACCGATACAAAAAAGATTTTTATTAACAACTAGTTAATCCTATCAAAAATTTAGGTTTTGTTAATGACTTTTTATTAAGGCCAGATAGGTCAACTCCATTGGGGCTTTCGGAAGTGTTCCCATCCATCCTTCGAGTGTTAGACCTGCATTCATAGAGAAATGTCAGCTTAGTTGAGTATCGTATACGATACATCCTGGTTTCACTATACTGTTCACGAGGTATTTTGCACGGACCTGCGTGGGCCGCCAAACCTGTAACGACCCGCTCTCTGGGGCCCGTTACTTATTTGGTTTATTCGCAGGTTCCGCAGTTTACCGGTGAAATCAGCATAGCCACAACTCAGAGATGTACCACAACACTCAAACCAGCGTACAGACGTTATTACAGTCCAGATTAAAGTACAACAACAACCAGCACACTCTCCCACAAATACATAAAGGAAGTAGTGGAAGGGAATGCGGAAAAGGAAATACACTGTACAACACACACACTACTCAACTAAGCTGACATTTCTATGGATGCAGGTGTTGAATATTGGACTCCCCGGATTTGGTTTTGGATGATGAGCAAACATAAATAATTCATGAACTAACAATTTGTGAGCGCAGTATTGGAGATCGTCGCCAATTTCACGTGAACATTCAAAGCGAAATCTCAACACTTTCCAAAGCTCATATTCATGCCTAAAGCTTCGTTGAAGCTCTTGCGACGCTTTGGAAAATATGAAGATTCAATCGAAGCTATCGAAGACCGTTTATTAAGGTTTTATTTATAGTCTTTTAGCTTCGATATATAGAATGTTAAGCCTTGAGTATATCTTACGTCTATATCTTCATTACGCTCATTTCGTAGCTCTAGGATCCTTGCACAAGTTCATTCTAACTTCCTCGAAGCGTCGCGCTTCGATTCGGACTTTGTTGTGCATGTTAGTTGGTACAAGAACAAGTACTGACCGACTAGATGGTGATCTAGTCGGTCGGCAACTGTTCTTGGACCGACTAGTTTGATTCCTTAATTTCTTGGACTTTACTGTTTACAGTTAGTCGGTCTACGTTGACTCACCGACCGACTAGTTTGTGAACTAGTCGGTCAGTGATGCTTCTTTGACCGACTAGTTGTGACTTACTGTTCACTCTAAAATTCTCCTAAGCTACTGTTTACCGTTAGTCAGTCTAAGAACGATTGATGACCGACTAGTTGACAATCTAGTCGGTCAACTTTTGTTCTTGGACCGACTAAGTCAACTTGCCTTCAGACTATGTTGTTTTGCCTCTTAGTCAGTCTACGTTCATTGGATGACCGACTAGTTGTGAAACTAGTCGGTCAGACAGTGTTCTTGGACCGACTAGATTTCTAGGTCTGAAATTCTATCTCTTCTCAGATCTGCTCTTAGTCGGTCCATGCTTTGTGACTGACCGACTAGTTGATGAACTAGTCGGTCAGTGAGTGTTCTTTGACCGACTAATTCTCACAGATTTCTTTCCGTTGGAGATTGACCTAACTTGTTTTTATGGGACCCTATAAATACGAACCTAGGTCATTTCTATCTTCAATATAGCTGCCATTAAGAGATTCATTGAGTTCTAAAGAGATAGCTATTCTCCCTCAAATCTAAAGCTCTCTTCCTCACAAGAAACCCATTCTCTCTCATTTCTAGATCTAGAGAGAAGCTTGTTCTTGGTGAGATCTTCAAGCTATTGCTTGATTCAAGTTTCCAAATCATCCCTAGGCACCCATTGCTGCTCATTTCCTTGGTGCTAGGGTTTGGTAACTTCATCTTCCTCAAATCCTTCATTCCACCTATTGGGTAAGAAAAACTCAAGGTATAGGATTTTGTGGTAAGAGTATTTATTTCATATTAAACTCTTTAATATTGCTTTGTGATTCTCTCGGTTGTGAGAGAAGGTTGTGATCCCGGGTTGTGGGATTCACGTTTGCTATTGCATGTATGATTTGATCTTGTGAAGGTTTTTCACAAGATATTCATAGTGAAAATCTTGAGTTAGGGTTTCTAACTCAAGTATCCGGAAGGGATCCGGGTGGTTGGGACGTAGGATCACCGGGAACAAGTCGGGGAGACTTGGGTGGATCCGAACACATTAACATCGTTTATTAGCATTGTTAATTTCATTTTTGTCATTCAATTTAAGCTTCCGCAAATTGATTTGGTAGTTGTGTGCAATTTAATTTGGAATTATACGCCTTATTATTTTAAAGTACTATTCACCCCCCCTCTAGTACTTGTGCAGTAGCTGGTAGGGCATTACATTTGGTATCAGAGCCAGATACTCAGCTGTGTCTGCCAACGACAACAAGACCGTGCCTCCACCTTCCAACTACGACACCTTCAGGAACCGTGAAGGAGCGTCATCGGTGATGGAAGGACATTCCTCTACAAGGCCTCCATTCTTCAACGGTACCAACTACGGGTACTGGAAATGTCGGATGGAAACCTTCCTCCGAAGTGCATCTTTATGGAGGACTACAATGAAGGAGTACAACGAGCCCGAAGAAGAAGATTTTGAGAAATGGACTACCGCGGAGGTCGCCGCGGAGGTAAGCAATGCCAAGGCAATGAACGCCTTGCAATGCGCATTGGAGCCCGAGGACTTCAATAAGATATGCACATGTAAGAGTGCATATCAAATTTGGAACTCTCTCCTCATACTACATGAAGGGACGAGTCGGGTAAGAGACTCTAAACTCGTTGTCGTAACCAAAGATTACGAAATGTTTCATATGCAACAGGGCGAGAAGATGAAAGAATATTACGCTCGCTTCGTTGACATAATAAACGAGTTAGAGGCCCTCGGCAAGATCTACACTCAAAAGGAGAAGTGCTTAAAGCTTATTGAAGGACTTCCCTCTTCTTGGGAAAAACGTACCTTCGCCATCGAGGAAGGTAATGACATGAACAAATATACCGTAGTTCAACTAATGGGTACTTTGATGTCATACGAGGTACGCAAAGATAGCAAGGTGAAGCTACAAGAAAAGATGAAGTCATATTTGAACCTAGATGCGCCTAAGAAAAAGGCGATTGCATTCAAGGCGGCTTCATCCACATCTTCCGATGATGAAGACTCGGAAAACGAGTTGGACTTGGAGTCCATGGCACTCATGGCCAAGAAGTTCAACCGTTTCTTCCGGAAAGGTAACTTCAAGACCAAAGGTAAATTTGGTTCTTCTAACGCCTCTTCCTCTCCTTTGTGTTTCAAGTGCAATAAGCCAGGACACATGAAAGCGGAGTGTCCTCTCAACAAACAAAAGGAGAAGTGGAAGGCGCCAAAATTCGATAAGTCCAAGAAATACAAAAAGGGGTACAAGAAAGGACTTGTCGGAGATACCTTCACCGACTCCGAGGATTCCTCAAGCGGAGAGTCGGATGATGAGAAAGTGGAGCAAGCACATATGTGCTTCATGGCAAGAGAGGAGAACGATCAAGGATCCTCCTCTTCCGATGATAGTAATGACGAAAGCGATGAGGTAACGATGGATGATCTTAGAAATGCTAACTCTCAACTTTGGTCAAAATACACTAAGTTAGTAAATAGATATACTAAGGTAAAAGATGACCTAGCTAGCATTCAAACATCGCCTAAGAATATCATCACCAACAACGACACCGTTGTTGAAGAGTTAAGAAATGAGATTGTGAATCTCAAATCTAAACTTGAACATGTTAGCATTGAGGATGCGGAAGAACATGAGATAGCGGATTTAACTTCTCAAAACTCGACTTTGAGTATTGAGAACGAGAATCTTAAATCTCGTGTTTATGTGCTCACATCGCAAATATCCGCTTTGGATACTTCTTTGCGTTCTCTCAAAGAGAAATATGAGGACACATTGGGCCGAATCAACAAATTCAACAAGGGTAAGGGCCATTTGGATAATATCCTAAAAGATTTACTTCTGGCCAAACACCACATTGGCTTGGGGTATATGATAGGAAATTCATCCAAGTCGGTCACTACTTTTGTTAGGCCAACTTCCGAAGCCTCAACGAGTGGGAGCAAACACTCTATTAGAAGTTCATCTTCCAATGGTGCTTCCACCTCGTCCACACCCTCTTTCGGAAAGAAACCCACATTGGGTGGACCTCCAAAGAAGGGGCATGCTTACATGTACACCAATACCATGCCACGTAGGAACACACGTCCTACTCCACCGTCTCACACTTATGATGATTTTTATGCAACACATTCTCGGGCACGTGCACACCATGTGAGACACCCTCACGCACGTGTTCCCTCACATGCATATGTACACCCACCTCATCATATGAACAATTCTCATCGTGCACCATTCCATCATGTCCCGTATGCCTATCCACAACATGCATCACGTAGAAATCAACGTAGCATGCATGCACCCAATAGGATGATGGCTCCCAAAATATTCACTATTTGGAGCCCAAAGGACACAAGCATGGACGAAAAACAAATGTACATGAATGCTTATTTTTCGGATGTTGTGCATAGTAAGAATTATGTGGGGAAGTCTAAGTCCACTTGGACTTGGCTTCCAAAGGTCTAATCCCTTGGACCCAATGACCTTGGGTACCATGATATGAAAGTGTCTATCTTTAGGTACTCAAGGAAAAGAAAAAGAAAAGGAGCATCAAATTTAAATTTAGCTCCAAAGGGAATTGGATACTCGATAGCGGGTGCTCCAAACACATGACGGGTGACGCTCGTTTGCTCTCCGGAGTGGTTCCCATTGCGAATGGAAACCGCGTCGTATTTGGAGGCAACGAGAGCGGAACCATCATAGGTGTTGGTAAAGTCGGTAACCCTTCTAAACCATTAATTAGTGACGTTTATCTTGTTAGTGGTTTAAATCATAATCTTATTTCAATAAGTCAACTTTGTGACAAAGGTTACAAAGTTAGCTTTGCGAAAGGATTGTGTCATATTTTAAGAAAGGATAATGAAAAATTATTATTTTCCGGAACTCGTCGTAAAGACATTTATATTTTGGATCTTCCTAAGTCATATGAATAATGTCTCGTTGCCAACACAAGTGAACAACACTTATGGCATCGACGCTTTGGACATGTGAACTTTGGAACACTATATAAGCTTTCAAAATTGAATTCTATTAAAGGTTTTCCGAAGCTTGTTTTTGAAAAGAAAAATTTTTGTGATTGTTGTCAACGCGGCAAGCTTCCTAAATCTTCATTTAAACCTAAGAAAAGCATCTCTACTAAACGGCCACTAGAGCTATTACATCTAGATTTATTTGGGCCAACTAGAGTAGCTTCCTTAGGAAATGCAAGGTATGG
The DNA here is from genome assembly GCA_030789695.1 of Scilla litardierei. NCBI lineage: Eukaryota > Viridiplantae > Streptophyta > Magnoliopsida > Asparagales > Asparagaceae > Scilla > Scilla litardierei. The sequence goes on along the minus strand of CM061141.1, from coordinate 77,421,482 downwards.
ACTTGTCATCGTAGATGACTATTCAAGATTTACTTGGGTATTTTCATTGTGTAATAAAAATGAAGCTTTTGAAAACTTCACAATTTTTGTTAAGAAAGTACAAAATCTCTTAGGAACCACCATTGTCACTATTCGTAGTGATCATGGAGGTGAATTTGAGAATGAGTCTTTTGAGACATTTTGTGATGAAGTTGGTATTACTCACACCTTCTCTTTCCCTCGTGCACCTCCTCAAAATGGTGTAGTTGAGAGAAAGAATAGGACGCTAGTGGAGTGTGCTCGCACTATGCTTGATGATAGCCAACTTGGCCATCAATTTTGGGCGGAAGCGGTACACACCGCTTGCTATGTGTTTAATAGAATACTTTTGAGGCCCGGCACTAAACAAACTTGTTATGAATTGTTGTTTGGTAGGTTGCCTCAAGTTAAACATTTTCGTGTTTTTGGTTCGAAATGTTTTATTAAGAACACATATGGTAGTTTGGACAAATTCGATCCGAGATCCGATGAGGGGATTTTTGTTGGATATTCTACGCGTAGCAAAGCCTACCGGATATTCAACAAACGAACCTCAACGATCGAGGAATCGCTTCATGTCTCATTTAATGAAGGATTTGTTCCAACTAGAATCTCAAATGATAATGATTCTATGGATGTTTTATGTGATTCGTTTGATAATTCTAAGTCTAATGATTCTATTGATTCTATCGAGACTAACCCAACTAATGAAGTTGTTGAGAATGTTCCAAGTGATCAAGGTATTCCCAAACGGCTTCATTCGGTTCGTGACCATCCCCATGAGCAAGTCATTGGCAATATCTATGATAGTGTCAAGACGAGATCGCAAGTTCACCACTTCGCAAATTGTGCCTTTGCCTCATCGATAGAGCCAAAGAATATTAATGAAGCATGCGAAGATAGCGCTTGGATCTTAGCCATGGAGGAGGAGCTCATTCAATTCGAGAGGAATGAAGTTTGGGAGCGTGTTCCATTGCCATCGAAGAACCACACCGTCATAGGGACAAAGTGGATCTTCAAGAACAAAACCGACGAAAACCAAGTCGTCGTCCGGAACAAAGCTCGGTTAGTAGCTCAAGGCTATCGTCAAGAGGAAGGTATCGATTTCGAAGAATCTTTCGCTCCGGTAGCTAGATTAGAATCAATTAGATTACTTTTGTCTTTTGCATGCCATAAGAATTTTAAATTATTTCAAATGGATGTTAAAAGTGCATTTTTAAACGGAGATGTCGTTGAGGAAGTTTACGTTTCTCAACCTCCGGGCTTCGTAAATGAAAAATTTCCAAATCACGTTTTTAAACTAAAGAAAGCTCTTTATGGTTTGAGACAAGCTCCTCGAGCTTGGTATGATCGCCTAAAGAATTTTCTTTTGGATTTGAATTTTAAAATGGGCGAAGCCGATTCAACACTTTTTATTAAGCATGCGAATAATGATATTTTATTAGTTCAAATTTATGTTGATGATATCATTTTCGGTGCTACTAACTTCGCTCTTTGCGAAGAGTTTTCTAATGTGATGAAGGAACAATTTGAGATGAGCCACATGGGCGAACTCAAATATTTCTTAGGTCTCCAAATTCGCCAAATGAACGATGCAATCTTCATCCACCAAACGAAGTACACTGTGGAGTTGCTATAGCGATTTGGAATGGAGAATGCCTCCGGGAAAAAGACTCCAATGAGCACGACTACGCATCTTGACAAGGATACGGGCGGTAAGGATGTAGACATTCGTCTATATCGAGGTATGATAGGTAGTTTGCTTTATCTTACCGCAAGTAGGCCCGATATTATGTTTGCCGTATGTATATGTGCTCGTTATCAGTCTCAACCTAAGGAGTCTCACTTAGTAGCGGTAAAGCGTATTTTTCGCTATCTAAGTTACACATTAGAATTTGGATTACTTTATCCGAGATCTAGCACATATGAGTTAGTCTCATATAGTGACGCTGATTATGCGGGATGCAAATCCGACAGGAAAAGTACTAGTGGCACTTGCCATTTTCTAGGAAATTCTCTTGTCTCTTGGTTTTCCAAGAAGCAAAATTCGGTATCACTTTCAACCACCGAGGCGGAATATATTGCCGCCGGTGCCGCTTGTGCCCAGGTTCTTTGGATGAGACACACATTGAAGGATTTTGGTATTCATTGTGATACTAGCCCTATCATGGTGGATAACCAAAGTGCTATTTGTCTTTCAAAGAATCCGGTGCACCATTCCCGATCGAAACACATAGATGTCCGACACCATTTCTTAGATGATCATGTTGCTAAAAAGGACATCATTTTAGTGTACGTTGAAACCCAAAAGCAAATCGCCGATATTTTCACGAAACCCCTAAAGGAGGACTCCTTTGTGCGGTTGCGTCGAGAATTGGGGATTATGGGTGAATCCGAGATATAGGATTCATATTTAAATTCAATCATCTTGCATGCTAATATATTTCATGATATTTCATTCATGCTAGATTAATTGAATTTTTGGGATTTTTATGTGATTTATTTGAATTTATGATCGAATTCGTATTTCAATGTCGTATTTAAGATTTCGACGTTTTATGGGGTAATTTAGATGACTAATGAGTGAGTTAGGATGTTTCATCCAAGTGGTTTGTGAAGAGAAATCAAATTTCTACTTTTGGACTCTTCTAGTCGGTTTCAGTTCACTTGTCAACCGACTAGATGCTCATCTAGTCGGTCAGCAAATGAACTCAGACCGACTAGATCAAGCAAATATCCATCTCCTATCTTTTTCTTTCGTTAGTCGGTCATAGTACATTTTCCGACCGACTAGATTGAAAACTAGTCGGTCAGTAAGTATACTGCGACCGACTAAATCTAGCCCTAAAAATCACTCTGAGCTACTGTTTCGACTTAGTCGGTTCAAGCTCATTGACTGACCGACTAGATCGTAATCTAGTCGGTCAGTGCTTGAACTGTGACCGACTAAGTGGGTTAGGGCAGTTGAGTCTTTTCGTCTTCCAACCGACTTATACTCATTTTTCATCCGACTAATTTCATTTTTAGTCGGTTTCCTCTCAGCTCAAACTCGAAAACCCCAAACCCCCTCTCGAGCCCTTTCAACTTCCGTCGTCTCCGGCCAAATCTCCGGCCATCCCCGCCGTCCGCCGCCGTCGACTCCACCTCCTAGGTATCTCCCTCCCTATACTAGGTCAATTTCTTGCCCTAGGGTTCGTTTTCTCCTCCTAGGTTTTCTAGGGTTTCGAAATTTCTCCTCTAGGGTTTGTGTGTTCGACTTCATTTGGTGTTCTAGGGTTTTGTGCTAGCTTCTAGGTTTTGTGCTTAGGGTTGTCGATCCTCCGTGATTTCTTGCTTGTGCTCGTAGTGCTATGGCTAAGACTAGTATTCCGATCGCCTCTTCCGGGGCTTCTCCTATGACCGTAGGGCCTTCCGACCCTAGGAATCCCCCGAAGCCTAAGCGTCGTGCCAAGGCTACCCAAGGCTCTCCATCTTCGCCTCCTCCTAAGAAGCCTAGGACTGCCATAGTTAAACCCCGTAAATCCAAGACCAAAAAGCCTATTCTTCACACTCCGGCTACTCCTCCTGATTCCGATACTGATTTTATCCCAGAGGATGAGCCTACTAGGGAACCTACCCCACCTCCGAAGATCCGTAAGGCCAAGGGTAAAGCTCCTATGCCAGTTGGCGGTGTAGACATATCGTTGTGCCGCGATGACCCTCAGTGTCTCGCTGCGTACAACCGTATAGAACACTGTCCACTGTTGTTGGAGCATTACGTTCAGTTCTCTGATTTTCTCGGCCTTGCTGATCTTCTCTCTTATAGTGGCCTTCTAGACTATCTCCGATACGACCCCAAGGCCAATCCCAAACCGTACCCTCGCCTCGTGAAATTGTTCTATGCCAACCGTATTCGAGGCCAGTACGACGCCAGCCACTCCATTGAGACGACTGTCTTGGGAACTCCTATAGTTCTCACGGCAGAAATCTTGGGGGAGATCCTTGGTTGTGCGTCGTGTGGTCTTCTCCCCTCGGACATTTCCGTAGACGACATTTCTTCCTTGGATCAGTCTATTCTTTCTGAGATTTTTCAGGTTATCCCCTCCGCATTCATTGGTGTTCCATTGAAATCTTTTAAGCCGAATGCGTGGGTTCTTAACCTGATTTTGAAGTCGTGTCTCCTCCCTAAGTATGGATCCTCTTCTCTCCCCTCTCAGCCGTTTTTTGAAGCTCATATACGCTCTTTTCTTGGGGTGCGAGATAAATTGGGCTCGCGTGATACTCGATAAGATGGATTCTTTCGAGTGTATACACAAGACCAATAAGTCTGCGCACATTCCATACCCCTGCTTGTTGACCCTCGTATTCCGTCATTTTCGAGTTCCCCTCCCTCCTGACGATGAGCGTCCTTTGGGTACGCCTCTGAACGCGACGGCCGTGAAGAAATCTCTAGCGGCTCTTCGTCACGTGCAGAGGTCTACCGCATCTGCTTCTCAGTCTACTCCGTCAGCTGCTGCAGCCTCGTCTTCCCCTGCTACTTTGGACGATGTCGTACGCCTACTTTGTCAGCACGACTCCCGTTTGGCTCGTACTGAGGAGGTAGTCTGCCGTATGGCTCGTATGATGGGGATTGAGCTTCCTCCTTCGGTGTCTGAGGCCGAGGAGATGGACGATGAGGAGCTTGACGAGCTTGCTACTTCTTTTGCCCGTGGCGATGAGGCCACTGCTGCTGCTGTTGCTGGTACTTCCACTTCTGCTCCTGGAGTTGGCACCACTTCCGGTGTTCCAGAGCCTTCTGCTTCAGCACTTCTGTCTTTTGAGCCTGCTGTAGACCCTGTTGCTGAGCCGGCTGATATTCCTGCTGACACATCTGCTGTCGAGACTCATGCTGCTGTTGAGCCTGTTCCTGAGATCTCGACTCCTGCCCCGACGATTCCATCTGTTGAGACACCTCTACTCCCTGCAGATCCTGAGTCCACTCCGTCGACTGGACCCACCGACGCTGCAGATCCAGCCTCCTCCTCGTGATCGTTGTTCCGAGGACTCTCCATATACGCTTTGGATGATATATTTTTTAGTGAGAGTGTTTTGGGTTAGGATGGGGTTGAGAGATGCTTTGATGTATTTTTTTTGTGCTTTCTGGTTGTCGGTGTTGGATTTTATGATATGACGATGTTGATGATGATGATGTATTTTTTGTTGTTTATATAGATGATGTATCTCACTTCATATGATGTACCTCATATATTCGATGTGATATCTTTTTGGATGTACTCATGTTGTCTCTATATATATATATGTTCATCATCGTTCACTTTGTCTTTTATTCGTCGTGCAAATTTTAATATTCGTTGAATATATTTGAAATGTGATTTCGTCGCTCGACGCATAAAAACTTGGTTAAATGGATTTAAATTCTGTAATTTTATAGAATTGTTTTCCATGCACAAAATTAACCAAGAATATTGAATATTGAAGAGTATGTTTCTTTATTCAAGAAATGAATAATGATTTGGTGTTTTTGATGATTTTGATTTTTTTTGAATAATGGACATTTTGGCACACCTTGTTTTGATTTCCACAATTTTTCCCTTGGTGTCAAGTTGGTCCATTACCTTTGTCTACGACTCCCGATGTTGGATTTTACATTTCCTAATTGTTGTCGTTGTATGCCCCCCATTTTTGGGATAATGCCAAAGGGGGAGAGATAATGATAATAAAATAGCGCAAATGAAAATTTAACTCAATTTCCAAGAATCTAGTTTGATATGTTAGATTCAGGGGGAGTTAAGATACATATAAGGATTTTCAAAATCCGATATTTCAAAAATCAATTCATTTTATTTATCTTACTCGTCTGCTTGATGCAATTCATTTATATTCATTTTGGAATTAACGTGTCATCAATGCAGGGGGAGTAAGTATTTTACATTTGAATTATTATCTTTGATTATTATTTATGTTGGTTTGTCATCACCAAAAAGGGGGAGAATGTTGAATATTGGACTCCCCGGATTTGGTTTTGGATGATGAGCAAACATAAATAATTCATGAACTAACAATTTGTGAGCGCAGTATTGGAGATCGTCGCCAATTTCACGTGAACATTCAAAGCGACATCTTAACACTTTCCAAAGCTCATATTCATGCCTAAAGCTTCGTTGAAGCTCTTGCGACGCTTTGGAAAATATGAAGATTCAATCGAAGCTATCGAAGACCGTTTATTAAGGTTTTATTTATAGTCTTTTAGCTTCGATATATAGAATGTTAAGCCTTGAGTATATCTTACGTCTATATCTTCATTACGCTCATTTCGTAGCTCTAGGATCCTTGCATAAGTTCATTCTAACTTCCTCGAAGCGTCGCGCTTCGATTCGGACTTTGTTGTGCATGTTAGTTGGTACAAGAACAAGTACTGACCGACTAGATGGTGATCTAGTCGGTCGGCAACTGTTCTTGGACCGACTAGTTTGATTCCTTAATTTCTTGGACTTTACTGTTTACAGTTAGTCGGTCTACGTTGACTCACCGACCGACTAGTTTGTGAACTAGTCGGTCAGTGATGCTTCTTTGACCGACTAGTTGTGACTTACTGTTCACTCTAAAATTCTCCTAAGGTACTGTTTACCGTTAGTCGGTCTAAGAACGTTTGATGACCGACTAGTTGACAATCTAGTCGGTCAACTTTTGTTCTTGGACCGACTAAGTCAACTTGCCTTCAGACTATGTTGTTTTGCCTCTTAGTCGGTCTACGTTCATTGGATGACCGACTAGTTGTGAAACTAGTCGGTCAGACAGTGTTCTTGGACCGACTAGATTTCTAGGTCTTAAATTCTATCTCTTCTCAGATCTGCTCTTAGTCGGTCCATGCTTTGTGACTGACCGACTAGTTGATGAACTAGTCGGTCAGTGAGTGTTCTTTGACCGACTAATTCTCACAGATTTCTTTCCGTTGGAGATTGACCTAACTTGTTTTTATGGGACCCTATAAATACGAACCTAGGTCATTTCTATCTTCAATAGAGCTGCCATTAAGAGATTCATTGAGTTCTAAAGAGATAGCTATTCTCCCTCAAATCTAAAGCTCTCTTCCTCACAAGAAACTCATTCTCTCTCATTTCTAGATCTAGAGAGAAGCTTGTTCTTGGTGAGCTCTTCAAGCTATTGCTTGATTCAAGTTTCCAAATCATCCCTAGGCACCCATTGCTGCTCATTTCCTTGGTGCCAGGGTTTGGTAACTTCATCTTCCTCAAATCCTTCATTCCACCTATTGGGTAAGAAAAACTCAAGGTATAGGATTTTGTGGTAAGAGTATTTATTTCATATTAAACTCTTTAATATTGCTTTGTGATTCTCTCGGTTGTGAGAGAAGGTTGTGATCCCGGGTTGTGGGATTCACGTTTGCTATTGCATGTATGATTTGATCTTGTGAAGGTTTTTCACAAGATATTCATAGTGGAAATCTTGAGTTAGGGTTTCTAACTCAAGTATCCGGAAGGGATCCGGGTGGTTGGGACGTAGGATCACCGGGAACAAGTCGGGGAGACTTGGGTGGATCCGAACCCATTAACTTCGTTTATTAGCATTGTTAATTTCATTGTTGTCATTCAATTTAAGCTTCCGCAAATTGATTTGGTAGTTGTGTGCAATTTAATTTGGAATTATACGCCTTATTATTTTAAAGTACTATTCACCCCCCCTCTAGTACTTGTGCAGTAGCTGGTAGGGCATTACAGCAGGTTCAACACTCGAAAGACGGACGTGAACATCTCGGAGAGCCCCAATGGAGTTGACCTATCCTACCTTAATAAAAAGTCAATAACAAAATTTTTGACAGGATTAATTAGTTGTATAAAAAAGGGCGAAAATCTTTCTGTGTCGGTGGCACTCATATGAATGATAATCTTCCTTCAATGGACCATGATACCGGTCAATGTGCTTGACTAAAGTCTGTTGGATCGACCTAGCTAGACTGGGCATAAGTGATCCTGGCTTAGTCACTTCCCTGGCCGTGTCTGCTGGACCGCAAGGACGTGAATCATGATTATGTGACGTCATCGATCTTATCCAATATCAACCTTCCTTTATCTTGATGACCTTTCGTTTGACCTTCTTAGAATCTTTCTACACCAATTCTTACTAAACATTATGTACAGGTCTTTTGTGTTCAACGCTCGAGAATGGACGGAAACACCTCAAAGACCCCCAATGGTGCCAGTCAGTCTGGAGCCAACAACCCGACCGACAACGGGCCAACTCCCACAGTGTATCAGATCTCGGATCTGGCATTGCGAGAAATGGTCGAGGCTATCAAAGGTGAATATCACCCTACGGGAGGCATCCAACAATTTCGCTCCCTCCACCCGAAGACCTAGAACGGAGAAGATGGCCCGATGAAGGCCGATGAATGGCTAGAAAGTACTGAAGAAAACTTGAGGGCCACCCAGATCGGGAGGCATGCCTGGGCAGATACTGCCAGGTCCCAACTAACGGATGGGGCCAGAGTCTGGTGGGGCTCTGCAGAAAAGCGTCTCCAGCGACCGATCGAATGGGAGACATTCACGGAACTTTTCCGCACCCAATATTTCTCTCCTGAGGCCCAAATGGAACTTGAGGCGCAATTTGTTGGGTTGAAGCAAGGTTCCATGACGGTGGAACAATACGACGCCCGGTTCACCATGTTGAGCCGCTTTGCTCCTGAGTTGGTTGCCACTCCAATAGCCCAGGCTCGACGCTTCAAGCAGGGTCTCAACATAGAGATCCGCAGGAATTTGGTCGGACGTACATTGTCTACCCACACCGAAGTTCTAGCTGCTGCTCGTGAACACGAGTTTATGGAGAGGGAAGAAAGGCGTGAGTTGGCTGCCCCTCACAGAAGGCAACCACCTCCAACCCCTACTGCTAGACCTAGCCGACGTCGCCCGCCTAATCCGATGTACCGGCCCATTCAACAGACACAGTTCAAGAGGCAGGGCCCACCACCACCACCACCGCGCCTAACATGTCATCATTGCGGGAAACCAGGGCACCTTCGCTCAGAATGCCGATCCTTTCTAAACCTTTGTCTGATCTGTGGATCAAAGGACCATGCTGCAAGGGACTGTCCTGAGAGGAAGTCTCAGCTACCTAACTCTGCTCCGGACCATGTCCCTGCCAGGAATGCGCCGCCACGTCCACCACCACCTGCTCAGCAACGTCAGCCACTCCCTCCCCAGCAACAGGTATACCAGCAGGCTCGGCGACCGGCGCCACCCCAGAGGCGCCAAGCCTATACCATAACGGTAGAGGAGGCCGAGGCCACAGGCCAAGTGATCACTGGTATGAGATTCTTTTCACTAAGCTACACACTATTATTTAGGGATCGTAAGCTTAGACATGATTCTCATCACCGTAGGTACCGTCTTAGTAGCCGGTAAGCCTGCCCTCACACTGTTCGACTCAGGAGCTACACATTGCTTCTTGGCAAATCGATTCGTCCAAACACATGCCATAGCTGTTGAACCTCTGACTTCCCGTTGGAAGGTCGAGACCGCTGGTGGTTCCCTACCGGTAACCAGCGGGTGCCTCCAATGCTCTGTTGTGATTTGTGGACGAGACCTCTTCGCCGACTTCATGGTGATAGAGTTGCCAACTTTCGATGCTGTTCTTGGGATGGACTGGTTAGGGACTTTTCATGCCACCATTGACTGTCGTCAAAGGAGGGTAGAATTCGAAATACCCAACCATCCAAAATTCGAGTTCCTCAGCGGAAGCCGATCAGAAGGACCCGTGAAGTACCGAGCCAGACTTTCAGAAGCCATGGCGACTACAGCAGGAGATGAGAAAGAAATGCCTGAGATAATGCGAGAATTCTTGGACGTATTTCCGGACGACCTCTCAGGTTTGCCTCCGGATCACGGCCTTGAATTTACCATTGATCTTATGCCAGGTGCACAACCAATGTCCAAGGGACCCTACCGCATGGCACCACCTGAGCTTGAAGAGATTCGAGCTCAACTAGATGATCTTATACAGAAAGGATGGATACGACCCAGTGTATCCGCGTGGGGTGCCCCAGTGCTGCTCGTAAAGAAGAAGGACGGATCGCAACACATGTGCATCGACTACCGAGAGCTGAACAAGATGACGGTGAAGAACAAGTACCCGTTGCCCCGCATCGACGACCTGTTCGACCAGCTTGGAGGATCGAGCGTGTATTCAAAGCTGGACCTGAAGACCGGATATCACCAAGTAAAGGTAAAGAAGGAGGATGTCCACAAGACTGCATTTCGGACAAGATATGGACACTACGAATTCCTGGTGATGCCATTTGGTGTGACTAATGCACCTGCTGTATTCATGAGTCTCATGAACCAGGTTCTTTACAACCATCTGGACAAGTTCGTAGTCGTCTACATCGACGACATCCTCATCTACTCGAAGGACGCCGAGGAGCATAGAGTTCACTTGAGAAAGGTCTTGGAGACGCTAAGACAACACCAACTGTATGCCAAGTACAGTAAGTGTGAGTTTTGGCTCGACAAGGTGGCTTTCCTGGGCCACATCATATCTGGAGAAGGGATATCCGTCGACCCCGAGAAGGTAGCCGCTGTTCAGAACTGGCCAGCCCCGAAGACTGTCACTGAGATTCGAAGTTTCCTAGGACTGGCTGGTTACTACCGATGATTCATCCAGGACTTCTCGAAGATCGCAGGAGCCATGACGAAATTGACGAGAAAGGACGTGATGTTCGTCTGGTCGAAGGCCTGCGAGGATGCATTCCAGGAGCTGAAGAGGCGACTGACTTCTGCCCCGATTCTGGTCATCCCAGACAGAACCGGAGGGTTTGAAGTATTTTGTGATGCTTCTGGCAAAGGACTCGGGTGCGTGCTGCATCAGCATGGCCGAGACGTCGCTTATGCGTCCAGGCAATTGAAGATCCATGAGAAGAACTACCCCACTCATGACCTTGAGTTGGCGGCAGTTATTTTTGCTCTGAAGATATGGAGGCACTTCTTGCTGGGCGAACACGTAAAGATCTTCTCAGATCATAAGAGTCTCAAATACCTGTTCACCCAGAAGGAGCTCAACATGCGCCAACGTCGATGGATCGAGCTGATGGCGGATTATGATATTGACCTTCAGTACCATCCTGGGAAGGTCAATGTCGTACCGGATGCTTTGAGTCGCCTCCCTGCAGTGATGACTCTCACATCACAATGGAGGCTTCGACACGAGATCCGAGCCATGGAGATGGATGTCATACTTCCTGGAGTAACGTCCTCGTTGCTCAACCTTCAGATCCAGTCCGACCTGGTAGACAAGATCAAAGCTGCCCAAGCTGGAGACGAGAAGCTGCAGAAGATCAGAGATATGGTATTAGCAGGTCAGAGGCCGGAATTCAAGATCCATGAGGACGGATCTTTGAGATTCGGCAACCGCATCTGCGTACCATCTGGAGATGTCAGAGAAGCTTTATTGGAGGAAGCCCACAGCTCTCCATATTCTATTCATCCAGGTGGGACCAAGATGTACCAGGACTTGCGGCTACACTACTGGTGGCATGGGATGAAGAGAAGTGTCACATGCAGTGTGGCGAAGTGTATAGTGTGCCAACAGGTGAAGGCTGAACATCACCGGTCTGCCGGATTGTTGCAGCCTTTGCCCATCCCAGAGTGGAAATGGCAACACATCACGATGAACTTCGTGACGGGACTGCCCAAGAGCACGAAGCACAATGATGCTGTCTGGGTGATCGTTGATCGATTGACCAAGTCAGCACACTTCATTCCTTTCAGAGTGGGCCAGTCGACCGAGATGCTTGCCAAGAAATACATGGAAGAGATCGTGAAGCTGCATGGTGTCCCTGTCAGCATTGTTTCGGACAGAGACACTCGATTCACGTCTCATTTTTGGAAGAGCTTGCAGGAGTGTCTAGGGACCCGATTGAGCTTCAGTACAGCTTATCATCCTCAGACTGATGGCCAGTCAGAACGCACCATTCAGATCCTGGAGGACATGTTGCGTGCGTGTATGTTGGACTTCAAGGGATCGTGGGAAGACCATCTTCATCTCGTGGAGTTTGCTTACAACAACAGTTATCAGGCCAGCATTGGTATGGCGCCTTTTGCAGCGCTATATGGTAGGAAGTGTCGTTCTCCTTTGAGCTGGGATGACATTGGTGATCGAGAGCTCATTGGCCCAGACTTGATTGTTGAAGCAGTGGAAGTAGTTCGGACCATCAGAGAGAAGCTACAGTTGGCTCAAGATCGATACAAGCATTGGGCAGATGCAAAGCGCCGACATTTAGAGTTCCAGCCTGGCGATCATGTATTTTTGAAGATCTCGCCGAATCGAGGGATGATTCGTTTTGGACGAAGAGGGAAGCTCAGTCCTCGATACATTGGTCCATTTGATGTCTTGGAGCGAGTAGGCGAGGTGGCCTATCGCCTTGCCTTGCCACCTGCATTGGAAGGAGTACATGAAGTTTTTCATGTCTCACAGCTTCGACGCTACGTAAGCGATCCTAGTCATGTTGTGGATTACTCCGAGATTGCTGTTCGTCCGAATCTATCTTACGAACAACAACCAGTCAAAATCCTGGACCGACGGCAAAAGATCCTCAAGAATCGAGTAATCAACCTTGTCAGGATAATGTGGCGTCACGACTCACCTGGAGAATCTACTTGGGAACGAGAAGACGAGATGCAAGAACGCTACCCGTACCTATTTACCGAATCAGGTAATCCTACTAGTTATGAGACTAGTTACGGAAGCTTTGGTGATGTTAATAGTAAGTATTCATAAACATCATCTCTTGTTTTCTTGATGCTATGATATCACATTATATTATTTACAACCTGATTTATTGGACCATTATTATCATTTATTTGCTTGAGCTTCTTCATAACAAAAGTTATTCGTTTTAGAAAGTTCGAGAAATTCCGAGGACGGAATTATTTTAAGGAGGGTAGGATGTAACGACTCGTAATTTTTCAAAACATTTAATTACAAATTTAATATATTTTGTAATGGTTTGTCAAGAGTTTTAAATGATTTCAAAAAAATTCTATAAAAATATTTTGAAATACTAGACTTATTATATTATATTTCAGTATTTTCAGATTTCCTCAAATACCCAAAACATTCCTGTTAAAATTCATTTTCAAAAATTACTGTTTTGATTCGATGAATTTATTTTCTATTCAAACGTCTTCAAAATGTTTTCAAACTTCTGCAATAGCGTCATATGATCATTTAGGGCTCCCCACATTAATTTCGTAATTTTCTGATATCATTTCAATAGAGAACCCGCAAACCCGCTTTCTAAACGTTTTGGCCAAAAACTAGTATCCCCGTAGCCCAAACCCTGAAACGGACTTCGTATTCGCCATCCTCGCGACGATACGATCCCGTGGGTATGTTTTCGTAATTTTTCGGACACATTTGCTAGTAGGGGCAAAATCGTAATTTCGTTACAATTTTACCGTCACCATTTACCCTAGTTAATTACTATAACTTAATTACCATTTACTTTAACCCCACATGATAAACACGTTTATACACTTTCCAAAAATTTCCTATGTTAGTCAAGCCCTAACCTACCGTATTAAAAATGTTGGGTTTAGACAACAACTCCTAACCCCCCCATTAAATACTAATAGTAGATATTAACCCTATAAATACCCCCACTAACCCAGTTTAAACACAAAGTTAATATTTTTTTAAAAAACAATCCCCAGGCCCGCTCATCTCCCCCTCGCGTTCTCTCTCACTCACGGCGATCCGCCGCCGCGCCCTCCGCCTGTGCTGCCGCCGCCTCCGGTGCCGCTCCGACCGCCGTTCGCCGTCCCCGCCGCTCGCCGCCGTCTTCAGCCGTCGCCGCCGCCGCACAAGACCCCGACCCCCTCCGCCACAGCGCCCGGAGCCGCCCCGCGCTGCTCCGCTCGACCGCCGCCGCTGCGCCGCCTCCGCCGTCGCCGTCCGCCCCCGGAGACCCCGCCTCCACGTCGCGCCGCCCCCTCCGCCGCAGTCGCCGCCTCCGCACGCCGAAAGCGGCGCCCCCCTCCGGCGATCGAGAACGACGCGAGGAGCGTAAGTTTGCTCAATGGCAAACTTGTAAATATTAAGAAAATTCGTATTTTCGTATTATTAAATAATTATAAATAGGGATTAATGATATAAAATCCATAACTAATTATACAGGGGCCAGAAAAATGTGAAACCAACTCTGGAAAATCAGAAACATTATTTCGGACCCAATGGCGCTAGTCTCACTGCGACCAGATGCCTACTTTTTCCAGAATAAATTTTTAAACCTAAAAGATAAATACGTATAATTCGTTCTAAAAATCATAACTCGATGTTTTCACTTACAAAAATATGTGATAAAATTATATGTGATAATAGACTTCGAGACGGTCATTTTGACTGCTCGTTCAAGCTTTTCCGACGAGTATTTCTCCCGGAAGAAATTACGGAAGATATACGTCGCTTAAGTATTTTGGGGGTTTTAAGCTATTTTTGAGTTTCTAAAAAATTATAAAAAAATACAGAAGCTTCTGAAAATTCTTCCCTCTTGCAGTAAAATCAAAATAATTATTTTAGGTTCATATAAAAAAATTAAATATTTTCCGACACCGTTTTAACAAGTTTGAAAATCAAACTGACCTAATTATTAAATATGAAAAGTTGGGGTTTCTAACTAAGTAATCTGTGTTGCAGGTACGGACTCTGGTGTACCAACTTCAGAGGAAGCACTAGATCCTCTTCCAGCTTACTACGACGGTGTTGATTTTGGTAAGTCACGACAGGTTCTAAATTTAGAAATCTAGTCCGCTGTGCTTGTACGAACTTGTAGCACCGCACTACTACGTGCTCGAAGCACGGAAGCATACGACACTTTCTTGTGTTGGACTTGTCTTTGTCCTTTGTACTTGGCACAGTCCGCTTGGAACGTCCCGTGGAACAATCATGTAAAGAACTTGTACTCGACACGTCACCGGGGTTTTGGGGTAACTCATAGTTTGCGAGAGTACGGGAGTGACTAGAGTTCGATCTTCCTGTCCTGTCGCCTGTGTTTCGGCGCCCTGTCCTGCTGCCTGCGTTTCGGCAAACCATACTGCTGCCTGGGTTCCGGCATTCGTCTGGGTAGCACCCAGGCAAGAGACGAACTGAAAGGTCACATATTGTACTCTCCGACTTGAGTCACGTAGTTCTAGTGGAGCTTGCACGGTTACTTCTTTACAGTCATGCACTTTACTTTCTGCACTTGTACAGACACTACACCGTACTTTACTTCTGCTTGTCATACTTGTACAGTACTCCTTTTCTTTGTTTAGAATCCTTGTGACTTACCTTCGGTTCCACTTGTGGCACCGGCAGACGACGACCTGATCGAGGAGGTTGCCCCAGAGTACGAGGAGCCTGCGTACGATCCAGAAGCTACGGAGTTTTAGTTATCTGTGCTGGTGTGTGTGTGTGTGAGATGTATTTCTATTCTGTATTTCCTTTCCGTACTTTTCCTTTCATGTATTGGTGTGAGAGAGTGCAGATGCTGGTGTGTATTCCTATTTGAACTGTAATAACGTTGTACGCTGGTTTGAGTGTTGTTGGTACATCTCTGCGTTGTGACTATGCTGATTTCACTGGTAAACTACGGAACCTGCGAATAAACCAAAGAAGTAACGGGCCCCCGAGAGCGGGTCGTTACAAGTTTGGTGGAGGGTAGGATGTAACGACTCGTAATTTTTCAAAACATTTAATTACAAATTTAATATATTTTGTAATGGTTTGTCAAGAGTTTTAAATGATTTCAAAAAAATTCTATAAAAATATTTTGAAATACTAGACTTATTATATTATATTTCAGTATTTTCAGATTTCCTCAAATACCCAAAACATTCCTGTTAAAATTCATTTTCAAAAATTACCGTTTAGATTCGATGAATTTATTTTCTATTCAAACGTCTTCAAAATGTTTTCAAACTTCTGCAATAGCGTCATATGATCATTTAGGGCTCCCCACATTAATTTCGTAATTTTCTGATATCATTTCAATAGAGAACCCGCAAACCCGCTTTCTAAACGTTTTGGCCAAAAACTAGTATCCCCGTAGCCCAAACCCTGAAACGGACTTCGTATTCGCCATCCTCGCGACGATACGATCCCGTGGGTATGTTTTCGTAATTTTTCGGACACATTTGCTAGTAGGGGCAAAATCGTAATTTCGTTACAATTTTACCGTCACCATTTACCCTAGTTAATTACTATAACTTAATTACCATTTACTTTAACCCCACATGATAAACACGTTTATACACTTTCCAAAAATTTCCTATGTTAGTCAAGCCCTAACCTACCGTATTAAAAATGTTGGGTTTAGACAACAACTCCTAACCCCCCCCATTAAATACTAATAGTAGATATTAACCCTATAAATACCCCCACTAACCCAGTTTAAACACAAAGTTAATATTTTTTTTAAAAACAATCCCCAGGCCCGCTCATCTCCCCCTCGCGTTCTCTCTCACTCACGGCGATCCGCCGCCGCGCCCTCCGCCTGTGCTGCCGCCGCCTCCGGTGCCGCTCCGACCGCCGTTCGCCGTCCCCGCCGCTCGCCGCCGTCTTCAGCCGTCGCCGCCGCCGCACAAGACCCCGACCCCCTCCGCCACAGCGCCCGGAGCCGCCCCGCGCTGCTCCGCTCGACCGCCGCCGCTGCGCCGCCTCCGCCGTCGCCGTCCGCCCCCGGAGACCCCGCCTCCACGTCGCGCCGCCCCCCTCCGCCGCAGTCGCCGCCTCCGCACGCCGAAAGCGGCGCCCCCCTCCGGCGATCGAGAACGACGCGAGGAGCGTAAGTTTGCTCAATGGCAAACTTGTAAATATTAAGAAAATTCGTATTTTCGTATTATTAAATAATTATAAATAGGGATTAATGATATAAAATCCATAACTAATTATACAGTGGCCAGAAAAATGTGAAACCAACTCTGGAAAATCAGAAACATTATTTCGGACCCAATGGCGCTAGTCTCACTGCGACCAGATGCCTACTTTTTCCAGAATAAATTTTTAAACCTAAAAGATAAATACGTATAATTCGTTCTAAAAATCATAACTCGATGTTTTCACTTACAAAAATATGTGATAAAATTATATGTGATAATAGACTTCGAGACGGTCATTTTGACTGCTCGTTCAAGCTTTTCCGACGAGTATTTCTCCCGGAAGAAATTACGGAAGATATACGTCGCTTAAGTATTTTGGGGGTTTTAAGCTATTTTTGAGTTTCTAAAAAATTATAAAAAAATACAGAAGCTTCTGAAAATTCTTCCCTCTTGCAGTAAAATCAAAATAATTATTTTAGGTTCATATAAAAAAATTAAATATTTTCCGACACCGTTTTAACAAGTTTGAAAATCAAACTGACCTAATTATTAAATAGGAAAAGTTGGGGTTTCTAACTAAGTAATCTGTGTTGCAGGTACGGACTCTGGTGTACCAACTTCAGAGGAAGCACTAGATCCTCTTCCAGCTTACTACGACGGTGTTGATTTTGGTAAGTCACGACAGGTTCTAAATTTAGAAATCTAGTCCGCTGTGCTTGTACGAACTTGTAGCACCGCACTACTACGTGCTCGAAGCACGGAAGCATACGACACTTTCTTGTGTTGGACTTGTCTTTGTCCTTTGTACTTGGCACAGTCCGCTTGGAACGTCCCGTGGAACAATCATGTAAAGAACTTGTACTCGACACGTCACCGGGGTTTTGGGGTAACTCATAGTTTGCGAGAGTACGGGAGTGACTAGAGTTCGATCTTCCTGTCCTGTCGCCTGTGTTTCGGCGCCCTGTCATGCTGCCTGCGTTTCGGCAAACCATACTGCTGCCTGGGTTCCGGCATTCGTCTGGGTAGCACCCAGGCAAGGGACGAACTGAAAGGTCACATATTGTACTCTCCGACTTGAGTCACGTAGTTCTAGTGGAGCTTGCACGGTTACTTCTTTACAGTCATGCACTTTACTTTCTGCACTTGTACAGACACTACACCGTACTTTACTTCTGCTTGTCATACTTGTACAGTACTCCTTTTCTTTGTTTAGAATCCTTGGGACTTACCTTCGGTTCCACTTGTGGCACCGGCAGACGACGACCTGATCGAGGAGGTTGCCCCAGAGTACGAGGAGCCTGCGTACGATCCAGAAGCTACGGAGTTTTAGTTATCTGTGCTGGTGTGTGTGTGTTGTGAGATGTATTTCTATTCTGTATTTCCTTTCCGTACTTTTCCTTTCATGTATTGGTGTGAGAGAGTGCAGATGCTGGTGTGTATTCCTATTTGAACTGTAATAACGTTGTACGCTGGTTTGAGTGTTGTTGGTACATCTCTGCGTTGTGACTATGCTGATTTCACTGGTAAACTACGGAACCTGCGAATAAACCAAAGAAGTAATGGGCCCCCGAGAGCGGGTCGTTACAAGTTTGGTGGAGGGTAGGATGTAACGACTCGTAATTTTTCAAAACATTTAATTACAAATTTAATATATTTTGTAATGGTTTGTCAAGAGTTTTAAATGATTTCAAAAAAAATCTATAAAAATATTTTGAAATACTAGACTTATTATATTATATTTCAGTATTTTCAGATTTCCTCAAATACCCAAAACATTCCTGTTAAAATTCATTTTCAAAAATTACCGTTTAGATTCGATGAATTTATTTTCTATTCAAACGTCTTCAAAATGTTTTCAAACTTCTGCAATAGCGTCATATGATCATTTAGGGCTCCCCACATTAATTTCGTAATTTTCTGATATCATTTCAATAGAGAACCCGCAAACCCGCTTTCTAAACGTTTTGGCCAAAAACTAGTATCCCCGTAGCCCAAACCCTGAAACGGACTTCGTATTCGCCATCCTCGCGACGATACGATCCCGTGGGTATGTTTTCGTAATTTTTCGGACACATTTGCTAGTAGGGGCAAAATCGTAATTTCGTTACAATTTTACCGTCACCATTTACCCTAGTTAATTACTATAACTTAATTACCATTTACTTTAACCCCACATGATAAACACGTTTATACACTTTCCAAAAATTTCCTATGTTAGTCAAGCCCTAACCTACCGTATTAAAAATGTTGGGTTTAGACAACAACTCCTAACCCCCCCCATTAAATACTAATAGTAGATATTAACCCTATAAATACCCCCACTAACCCAGTTTAAACACAAAGTTAATATTTTTTTTAAAAACAATCCCCAGGCCCGCTCATCTCCCCCTCGCGTTCTCTCTCACTCACGGCGATCCGCCGCCGCGCCCTCCGCCTGTGCTGCCGCCGCCTCCGGTGCCGCTCCGACCGCCGTTCGCCGTCCCCGCCGCTCGCCGCCGTCTTCAGCCGTCGCCGCCGCCGCACAAGACCCCGACCCCCTCCTCCATAGCGCCCGGAGCCGCCCCGCGCTGCTCCGCTCGACCGCCGCCGCCGCCGTCGCCGTCCGCCCCCGGAGACCCCGCCTCCACGTCGCGCCGCCCCCTCCGTCGCACTCGCCGCCTCCGCACGCCGAAAGCGGCGCCCCCCTCCGGCGATCGAGAACGACGCGAGGAGCGTAAGTTTGCTCAATGGAAAACTTGTAAATATTAAGAAAATTCGTATTTTCGCGATCCGCCGCCGCGCCCTCCGCCTGTGCTGCCGCCGCCTCCGGTGCCGCTCCGACCGCCGTTCGCCGTCCCCGCCGCTCGCCGTCGTCTTCAGCCGTCGCCGCCGCCGCACAAGACCCCGACCCCCTTAAGACCCCGCCTCCCCGTCGCGCCGCCCCATCCGCCGCAGTCGCCGCCTCTTCCGGCGATCGATAAATAGTAAATATTAAGAAAATTCGATTAATGATATAAAATCCATAACTAATTATACAGGGGCCAGAAAAATGTGAAACCAACTCTGGAAAATCAGAAACATTATTTCGGACCCAATGGCGCTAGTCTCACTGCGACCAGATGCCTACTTTTTCCAGAATAAATTTTTAAACCTAAAATATAAATACGTATAATTCGTTCTAAAAATCATAACTCGATGTTTTCACTTACAAAAATATGTGATAAAATTATATGTGATAATAGACTTCGAGACGGTCATTTTGACTGCTCGTTCAAGCTTTTCCGACGAGTATTTCTCCCGGAAGAAATTACGGAAGATATACGTCGCTTAAGTATTTTGGGGGTTTTAAGCTATTTTTGAGTTTCTAAAAAATTATAAAAAAATACAGAAGCTTCTGAAAATTCTTCCCTCTTGCAGTAAAATCAAAATAATTATTTTAGGTTCATATAAAAAAATTAAATATTTTCCGACACCGTTTTAACAAGTTTGAAAATCAAACTGACCTAATTATTAAATAGGAAAAGTTGGGGTTTCTAACTAAGTAATCTGTGTTGCAGGTACGGACTCTGGTGTACCAACTTCAGAGGAAGCACTAGATCCTCTTCCAGCTTACTACGACGGTGTTGATTTTGGTAAGTCACGACAGGTTCTAAATTTAGAAATCTAGTCTGCTGTGCTTGTACGAACTTGTAGCACCGCACTACTACGTGCTCGAAGCACGGAAGCATACGACACTTTCTTGTGTTGGACTTGTCTTTGTCCTTTGTACTTGGCACAGTCCGCTTGGAACGTCCCGTGGAACAATCATGTAAAGAACTTGTACTCGACACGTCACCGGGGTTTTGGGGTAACTCATAGTTTGCGAGAGTACGGGAGTGACTAGAGTTCGATCTTCCTGTCCTGTCGCCTGTGTTTCGGCGCCCTGTCCTGCTGCCTGCGTTTCGGCAAACCATACTGCTGCCTGGGTTCCGGCATTCGTCTGGGTAGCACCCAGGCAAGAGACGAACTGAAAGGTCACATATTGTACTCTCCGACTTGAGTCACGTAGTTCTAGTGGAGCTTGCACGGTTACTTCTTTACAGTCATGCACTTTACTTTCTGCACTTGTACAGACACTACACCGTACTTTACTTCTGCTTGTCATACTTGTACAGTACTCCTTTTCTTTGTTTAGAATCCTTGTGACTTACCTTCGGTTCCACTTGTGGCACCGGCAGACGACGACCTGATCGAGGAGGTTGCCCCAGAGTACGAGGAGCCTGCGTACGATCCAGAAGCTACGGAGTTTTAGTTATCTGTGCTGGTGTGTGTGTGTTGTGAGATGTATTTCTATTCTGTATTTCCTTTCCGTACTTTTCCTTTCATGTATTGGTGTGAGAGAGTGCAGATGCTGGTGTGTAATCCTATTTGAACTGTAATAACGTTGTATGCTGGTTTGAGTGTTGTTGGTACATCTCTGCGTTGTGACTATGCTGATTTCACTGGTAAACTACGGAACCTGCGAATACACCAAAGAAGTAACGGGCCCCCGAGAGCGGGTCGTTACAAAGGGTGGTCGAAGGGACGAGGAAAAGTACTGCATGTACCATAAGGACAGTGGTCACGACACTGACGAATGCTAGCACCTAAAAAAGACATCAACCAGCTGATCAGTCGCGGTCACTTGAAGAACTTTGTCGACACCCCGAAGGCAGCCCCCGGAGAAGGGACGTCCAAACAAATGGACAGATGAAAGAAGGTGAACGTCTTCCAGATCGCTATGCGCATCATCGAGTGAGAAGGCGGGACAATCAGCCGCAACTCCTCCTCCCAGTCGAGACTAGCTCGCCATTATCTTCCCTGATTTTTCTTTTGAATGTGTTCCCAGTTCTGAAAATGAAATGCAAGTTCGCATAGAGCAACCATGTTTCTCCATTCCACCATACTAAACCTCGAGACCGTCCGTAAGGCTGGGGGCAACTCCCCCAGCAGGCCGATCATTCCGATCAACCATAAGGCTGGGGCAAATCCCCCAGCAGACCGATCATTCGGATCGACCGTAAGGCTGGGGGTAACTCCTCCAGCAAGCCGATCATCCAGTCGGCCGTAAGGCTAGGGGCAACTCCCCTAGCAGCTCGATCACT
Source organism: Scilla litardierei (assembly GCA_030789695.1). Classification (NCBI taxonomy): domain Eukaryota; kingdom Viridiplantae; phylum Streptophyta; class Magnoliopsida; order Asparagales; family Asparagaceae; genus Scilla; species Scilla litardierei. The sequence continues at coordinate 77,399,518 of CM061141.1, read as the reverse complement.
CCGATCAGCCATAAGGCTGGGGGCAACTCTCCCAGCAGGCCGATCATTCCGACCAGTCGTAAGGTTGGGGGCAACTCCTCCAGCAGGCCGATCATCCGATCGACCGTAAGGCTGAGGGCAACTCACCAGGCAGGCCGATCCTCCAATCGACCGTAAGGTTGGGGGCAACTCCCCCAGCAGACCGACCATCCAGTCGGCCGTAAGGCTGGGGGCAACTCCCCCAGCAGGCTGATCACTCGGATCGATCATAAGGCTAGGGAAGACTCCCCCAGCCGACCGATCACTCCGATCGGCCGTAAGCCTAGGGGCAACTCCCCCAGCAGACCGATCACTCCGATCGACTGTAAAGCTGGGGCAACTCCCCCAGCAAGCCGACTATTCCGTTTGGCCGTAAGTCTGAGGGCAACTCCCCCAACAGGTCGATCATTCCGATCAACTATAAGGCTGAGGGCAACTCCCCCAGCAGGCCGATCATCTAGTTGGTCGTAAGGCTGGGGGAGTTGGTCGATCATTCCGATCGGTCATAAGGCAGGGACAACTCCCCTAGCAGGCCGATCATTTCGATCGACCGTAAGGCTGGGGTGCAACTCTCCCAGCAGGCCGATCATCCAATCGGTCGTAAGGCTAGGGGCAACTCCCCTAATAGCCCGATCATCCAGTCGGTCGTAAGGCTGGGGGCAACTCCCCCAGTAAGCCAATCACTTCGAACGGCCATAAGGCTGGGACAACTCCCCCAGCAGGCTGATCATTCCGATCGGTCGTAAGGCTGGATGCAACTCCCCCAGCAGGTCAATCATCCGATTGACCGTAAGTCTGAGGGCAACTCCCCCAGCAGGTCAATCATCCAATTGATCGTAAGGTTGGGGGCAACTGCCCCAGCAGGCCGATCATCCAGTCGGCCGTAAGGCTGGGGGCTACTCCCCCAGCAGGCCGACTATTCCGATCGACCGTAAGGCTAGGGACAACTCCCCCAGCAGATCACTCCGATCGATCGTAAGGCTGGAGCAACTCCCCCAGTAGGCTGACCATTCCGGTCGGTCGTAAGGCTGGGGGCAACTCCACTAGCAGCCCGATCACCCCGATCGGCCATAAGGCTAGGGGTAACTCCCCCAGCAGGACGATCATTCTGATCGGCCGTAAGGCTGGGGCAACTCCCCCAGCAGGCCGATCATCCAATCGGCCGTAAGGCTGAGGGCAACTCCCCCAACAGGCTGATCATCAATCAGTTGGCCATAAGGCTGGGGGCAACTCCCCCAGCAGGCCGACCATTCTGATTGACCGTAAGGCTGAGGGCAACTCCCCCAGCAGACCGATCATCAAGTTGGTCATAAAGCTAGGGGCAACTCCCGTTGCAGGCCGACCACTCCGATCGACCGTAAGACTGGAGGCAATTCCCCCAGCAGGCCGATACTTCCGATCGAACGTAAGTGGCATGCCCTATTTTGAACTATACGTGTATTCTGCTGAACACACGTGGTATTTCTACTTACGAGACGTGGGTAGGCATGAAATAAACATAGACAACGATGTATGTAGCATAGTACAAGGGGGATTGGGCCGTGATACATGGCTAAGAGACGAGAAAACGAGAATGAGTGCGGTAGAAGTGCGAATGACGTCGTGGGTGTAAAACAACAGGAATATGTTGGACGTGTGTGTGTGGTGCATGTATGCATGTGTAGGCATGCATGGATGTGCGTGGATGTGTGTAGGGAGAGCCATGTTAGTGTGAAAGGGGTTAGAGGTCAATGGCAACCCCCGTAAATTTCTAGAAAGGTTAGGGGCAAACGGTCATTTGGACTAAAGCTGCTGTGCGTACATACTAAAATTGTGTGTACGTAAAGTAATGGCAAACTCGTAAATACCTAGATGATGGAGGGGTATTCTGGTCATTTCCACATGGAATATTCCTTTCTTGGAAGAGAAGAAAGAGATAAGAAAAGAGAAGAAAAGGAGAGAGAAAACTAGAAAATTCTCTCTCTTTCTCTCGTTTTCTCCCCGCCTTCTCTCTCCCCTCTCCCCTCCAAGTTGCCATGGCCGAAATTCTTCAACAAAAAAAAAGAAAAGAAGAAGAAGAAGATGGAATGAAGAGAAAGAGAAGAAGAGGAGGAAATCAAATTTTTGAGGTAGGGATCTCTTGGATTTGGAACCCTAATAATTGGTTCTTGATATCAAGTTTTTATAGCATGTTTTTACCCAATATGTGATAAGGGTAGTTAATTTTTACATGCCATGACTCAATTTCACAATTTTCCTTTGAAATCCTTAGCAAAATCATCTCTTTTGAAATCCTGAAATTCTGATGTCTGTAGTTGCTTTGATTCTGGTTACTGTAGCTCAAATTGTGTTTCAAAAAAAATTATATTTTGCTATATCTTGAAGTTCTATCACAAAATCATATAAATTTTGATATATGTTCAATTCAGATATTAAGAGCAAAAATTACATCTTTGTAACATGTCTGTATGATTTTCAGTGTTGACACAGCTTAGAAAAATGAAGCTTATTACATGCACACTCCATGAAATTATATGTTCTTGGTCTCGTTTGAAAGTTAACAAGTTTATCTATAATTTCATCACATTGCTTATATTTTGAATTTCTGGCTGAAACATGCCCAAATTTGGCTTTTAATACAGACCCAGAAATCTGTCTGGAAAAACAGATTTTGCAGACTTCACCAAATAATTCACTATAAATCATATACTTCATATTTTTGCCTGAAATTTCATCTGTGAATCCAGGACTAATATATCTATAACTTTCATTTGGGACATTGTGTCAAATTCTCAATAAAAACTGATGATATATGCCCATGTATTGTCAACTGCTGCAAATTCCAGCAAGCTGAAGTATTAAAGTGGTGTTATGAATTGTGTAGTGTTGCTAATTCACTCTCTATAGTGCATGATTATTGTTGTTACATGAAAGGTAGATTATTGGTATGTGTTCCAATGGATTTGCTAATCTGCTCATGGGCATGTATGTCACGCCCATCAGGTGTTTGTGAAAATGCCTCAATGAAACAAAAGTAGAGAAACCTGCAAAATGAATTGTATATGCATGTATTATTAAGCATGTTATAAATTGGTGATGATGGAGTCATGGAAAGCATGGCTTAATGTGAAATGGATAATGAATTGAAATGTATGATGAAGGGCATGACACTTGGGTGCATGTCCCACGTTGATATGTGATGTGACTACGATGGAGGGCATGACACTTCTGTGCATGACTCGTGTTGGTATGAATATGGAATGTGATGCCATGCAATATGAATTCTTCATTACTAAAATGATAAAATGAAACTCTTGAATGTCTCAGTCCTCTCTAATGAGGGTGAGTTAGCAAAACCCGGGTTTTAGGTGAGATTTGAGTAAATTGTGGATATGAGGCCTGGATTGAGAAGTTGGGAGAAATGATTATGTGATATGTGATATTTATACCCACTCGCCTTTACCGAGATTGGAGGGGACATACGGAGGTTGTGTTATTGTGGGAGAGTCTCACTCCTGCCAGAGACGGGGGAGCTGAGAGGCCCGGTGTCGTATAGTGCACGTGTCCACTGTGCCGTGTGCTATATTCACCCCAAATTTGGGGTGAAGTCCAGGACCTGGTATCACACAGTTTACCCAAGTTCCAATTAATTCAATTATAAAATGAGAACTTTGCATGTTACTTCTTCTGCTGGCAGCACTTCCCCTTCCTTTTGCATATTTCTTTGTGACTCTGTGTCATGCCTCAGGCACTTGCACTTGTCTTATTAGATAATGGTTGCTTGAACTCTTGTGTTATTATTATTATTATTATTCGTGCTAACCCTTTTTCTTGTAGTAACTCGACATTGGACCGCAGGTATGATTCCCTTGTTTAGCTATTTACTTTTCATTATATTACTTAGTTACATGTCTTATTTCTCTTGCCTTGCCTTGTGGTTTGATAATCTTAGAATGGTGTTCCAAATCTAAGTTGGTTCCTACTGGGGCACGCATTGACGTGCTCCTCCCTATTTTTCAGGTAGCAAGGTCAGCATGGTTGGAGGTGACTTGGAGTTGGGTTTCCGGGGTAGTACTCGGTATGAGCTGTAGCTGGTAGAGTGACTTGGTTGTCTTGGGAGGTGGAGAGTGTTGGTGCATGTGAAATGATGTATCTGGGTTATGTATATAAATGAAAGTTGTTATATAAATATGGTGTTGTTGTTCTATGTTATTTATGAATTCATTTTGAGGGTATAATGGAGCTTCACTTGTACTATCCCAGCATGTGCGCAGTGGCCTACATATTCAATTCCTTCTTTCTCTTTCTTTTCCTCTCTCATCACCCTCACTCTTCATGATACTTGGTAAAAAAAATTTAAATGCCGGGTATAATGGGGATCGGGGTGTGACAATTTTTGGTGGCTCATGCAGGTCACTACACTGCGATGTGCGTAAGGATAGTACAAGTAATGCTTCAGTAAGTGATTGGGATAGGTTAGCCCTAAGGTGGGTAGTAATAAGTGATCCACCCTTAAACTCCTAGCTTATGAGGTCAGGGGATGAACTTCCTACAATGTAGTATACTATAGATGTATGTTTGTGAGTATACGTGTGTATCTATATTTGTGTGAATCCATGTGTATAGTGCATTTGTTATGCTTAGATATTTGAATTACATATGTTGCAGGTATACTCATATCCAGTATGTATATTTATACTGGAAAGACATGAAAGTTGCACGTATCCTGGATGATTAAAGTAGTATATGGTTATGTGTGGGTGTATATACTAGGTGGGCGAATGCTTGAGTGTGGGTATATTATGTCTCTATATAGATACAAGATACGGATATGTGTGTAGGTATGTGGTATACTTGTGTGACTCTGAGATATAAAGTGATATGTATATGTTTATTAGTGGATGTATACCGGTGAATATAAATTAGCTGGTGGGGATATATGTATGTTTTGTAGGGGTGTGAGTGAAGATATGTACGCATGAGATATGAGTGCATGTATGCGGTTTACTACTTATTAAATTATAGTTGTGTTTCATGTGGGGAATGTACCAATGTTTGTACACCTACCCTTGTATGGATAGACTAGTGAAGTGTCCACATGGTCTTTGGTCATATGGGGAAAAGTGCATGTGTGTGAATAGATGTGTGCATGTATGGGTAGGTGGTGTAGATATATGTTGGGATATTGGTGTATAAATATCGCTAGTGTTGCATTGCTAGTGTATGAATTCTTAATGTGTTAGATTTGAATAACTGTGAGTATGTGTATGTGCTGCTTATGTGCCTATATGAACCGATATATTGTATTAATTTGGTATACGGTTGTGGGTTGTACTATTGCATGAAGATAGGTGTTGTGCTATGGCCAAATATGGTGTGTATGTAGTGATATAGATAAGTAATGTGCGTACGGGTAGTATGAGTAATGCCCAGGGTGTTTGTAGTAGATGTATCCTAAGGTGGGTAGGGGTGCTTTAGACCCGTCCACCTTAAGTTTAGACTCTTAGCCCTATACCGTGCTTATTATGGGATATGGATATAAGTGTGATGTGTATCATGTGTAGAATGTGATGAATGTGAGGATTTGAAATTATAGCGTGCATGTATAAATGGGATGGTTGTGGGGTTGCATAGTTTAGTGGAGTTATGGTTTATACATGTGTGTGTGTGTATACGCTTACCCATAGAATTGTGCTTATAGGACCATTTGGATGTATATGTAATGCATGTACCCTTCCGTATATAGTGGCATGAGGGGGATTGTGTATTGGTATATGAGATACTTATATGTATGTAGGTGTGTTGTAGTAAGTATGGTGTGATTGTGTATATGTGTTGTTATTATTGAATGTGTACTGGTGTATGTCTTATGGGTGGTTATTGAAGGGGAATTTGCGGTCCCTTAGGGCACAAAAACTCTAGTCCCGTCCTAAGTCGGACGGAACATAGACACAAAAACAATAGCAGCGGAAGAAAAAACTAGTTAATCTAAATTAACAAGCAGTTAAAACATATTTAACTTAGCCCTAAGGTCCAAGACCCTATGCCAAGATCTATGCCGACTTGGGATGGATCTGACCATCCCAAGAAGGATCTAGCCTACTGCGATTAAACTAAACTAATGCTAATAAAATACTTTAACCACATACCCGGAATCTCAGCCCTGGGGCAGGCGAGATGTTCCGCGCCGTCTTTCGAGCTGCTCCCGTCCCACGCCGAGCCGCTCCTTGAACCGCTCCCCGAACCGCTCCTCGAACCGCTCCGCATCCCGAGGCGATCAATCCCCGTGCCGCCGAGCCAACCACGCGCCGAAGAAAGTTTCACGCGAGTGAAACCTCCGCCTAGATTTCGGATCCAGAATCCGAACTCCTTTGCGGCTTTGCTAGAGCCCGCAGGAGTAAGGCAGAAATTTAGGGAGAAAAGAAATATTAATTTAAGCTTAGATCCGAGCGTGCTCCAACATTTACGAGAGCCGCTCAGATCTAGAGCTTGGGACGAGTTTTGAGGAAGGGGGAGACCCCTATTTATATAGGCGGCGAACTCTCCCCTTTTCTCAAAATCCGATGTGGGACTAATTATTTGGGTTAGTTAAAATCAAGTTAGTTTGCACTTCACAAAGTGCAAACTTCCGTGAATTTTAACTCACTCACCGTTGAGCTTCAAGGTTGATACAACCTATCAATACGACAAGCGTTCAACGGTGAACGCATAGGAAAAAACCGTTCGTCAATCGGAGGTCGTTTGACCCTCCAACTGACCATTCAAAGATCAGCCAAGAACCCTACCAAAGCACAAACCCAGCCGTCGCAAAAGCACGCAGCCCTAGGGCTGCGTGCAGCCTGCAGTGCGCCAGGCGCGTGCAACGCATGTGCCTCGAGGTGCGTGTGCTGCACGCGCCTGCCTGGGCACGTGCGGCGCACGCGCCCAGCGGGCGCACAGGAGCCCGCGCCCGCTGGTAAACGGGCGCGGGTCGACGCCCGCTTCTGGCGGGCGCGTGCCTGCGCCCGTTCTCCAGCGGGCGCCCGCTGCGGCTGAAGCGGGCGCGGGCCTGCGCCCGCTCCTAGCGGGCGCCCGCGCCTTTTTCCAAGCTGGGTTCAGCCCAGTAAGTTGGGCTGACCCATTTAGGCTTCTTTTGGCTGTTTTGGCTCTAACTTGAGCATCTGGTGTCCGATTTGGACGCCGTTCGAACCTGGGTCTAGACCGGGACATTCCCGTCTTACCCGTGAACTTTTCCTTGCGTTTATATTATTAAATATTGTATTAAACAATTTAATACACATTTAATTGCTTTTGCATCAAATGCAAAATAGTCCCTATCTAAGCTTAAATTATCATATTGCATCAAATGCAATTATTCCATCCCTTGCATCAAAAATGCAAAATATTCTCCCTAACTAATTTCTACCTATTACTAGACGAAGAATCGCACTCTGTGTGAGACCCTACAGCCTGACCCTTACAACAGGTTGGGCTCGAAGCCCTATACGGCAGTGACCACGAGCAGTGGTTGCCGTCCCTGCTTCAGGAATCATCATTATGTTGTTAACTCATTGACATGAGTATTGTCGGGACCACCCTGACTGTTTCCGTGATGAATTCTGCAGTTATAGTCTCTTCGTCTAAACTATGTCGTGCAGATCAAGTCTGGGGTACGGTTAAACTGTCAACCCCAATAACTTGACTCCGGTTAGTTTCGATCAATCTTTAGTCAATAAATGTTGGACTTCTTCCAACATACTCTGCGCAGAGTTTTTACTAAAGACCGAACTAACTCTACGACGCTAACTCCCATTGACCGGGAGAGACGAATCCTCTCTTGGTCATTACTCGCCTCGTACGTTTCAAGTGACACCCAATCAAAAGACCTTTCGACAGGCATTGCTTCGAAGCTAGGTCAGTTGATATAAGTGGCACCGTTCACGCACAGGTTTGTCAAAAATGACCTCAAGTCAAAAGACCAACTATCCTATCATCACTCAGAGTTATCACTGACAGATTGGTCAATATAACCATATGATAACTCTAGTGGATCGTTCAGTGAACTCATTCTAATGAGCACATGTGTCTCGTTTTCGACTTCGCCAAGTCAAGCGATCATGAGATCATCGCCACCGCTAAACGGTGAAGACTAAGACACAATGGTCTATCCGATGTTTCGATATCCTTGTCTCAGAACATCTACGACCACGAACCATTTTAGACTTATGCTACAGACGGTCAAACGTTTCTCCATGATCGAGATACTCATATCGATACCCGTTTGACCTTGCATAAAGTCTCAGGACTTTACCTAAATCGATATATAATTATAAAATAACTTGGATAAATCATTACCAAACAGCTTACTGTTATTTCGAACAAGATGTTTGTGCTATTCACACATGAATAAATGGCCTCGAGGGCATCATATTCCTACATCTCCCAATTGCACTCAGGCCCATTTATCTCGATATCTTATACCGTTTTTACACATAAGTTTTCCCGACTACATGTGATAGTGCCTTCGTGAGTGGATCTGCTAAAACCGTCTACTCTATAGACTTAAGGGGTTTCTATGTTCATGTCAGACCAACCATTTGAATCTCATTCAAATAATTCATTTGGTCTGTCGGAATCCATAATATTTTATTTTACTTGGATCTTATCCAGTTTATCGTACTTTACGATAATCATTTAAATTTGTTAATGGTCATTTTAAATGGCTCATATCTATTCTTGATAAAGTATCAAACCTTTTGATTACTTTGTCAAAATGTATGTTCCATCCCTTTGATGATTCGCATGTAATTTTTATACGCGCCCACTGACCTTGAAAACTATCTGGCTAATTCATATAAGTCAGTCAGTCTAAATCATATTTAGAAAAACGAACTTATAAGTGAATGCTCCAATTTTCATGGTCAACTTAAGCGTTTTACATCGGCTTTGGTCCGAGTAGATCTGTACACATCTGTTGGCGAAACCGGTTTCATCATAATCAGTTTTAAAGAAATTAGGATGAAAACCGTTCCCGTCCAACATGATTGTTCTTCACTATTTTCTTTTCTGCACCATTCTTTCAACTTAAAGATTTACTTGCAGTAAGTGAGGAAACATTTTCCTTGGGTACGTAAACTAAATTCTCAAATTTATTTACGCACACGGACCTATTCTGATTGCATCAAGTTTTAAATCGGAATTGCTACTCCGAATTTTATCCCGGAAGTTGATTAAGTCATCATCAGTTATGATGTTTAACTCGACTCTTCGTCTTACGAAATTCGAGTAATTTTACAACTTCCTTACGATTGATTTAATGAATATCTTATAGATAATGTTCTCATAGAACATTATCAAAACCTAGGCATTACTATTTGGACTTAACCCAGAGGGAGGACTTAGCTCAGAGTCACTTACAATGGATCACACTAAATCTAATTAAGTGTGATTCATACCTTTTAACACACCGATGTGTTAACAGACTTGATCTGAGAGAAAATCACATTTTCTTTTAATTACACAAGATTTTATTTAGCTAAGTATTTGACCATTCGATCTAATCGAATCAGTTTAAATACTTTAGTCATTTCGTTCTTTATTTTATCAGACTTGTGTTTCATCAAGAACACGTGTCTTAATAAAATATACGAATAACTTATTTTGGTTAATCTAGACTCGGGTACATCAGTATGTACTAGACTGAGTTCGGCAACTCATTCTCCCACTGTCTCACAGATGGGTTTCGGCCATTGTATCTAAGAGGCTAAGACTCACAAGTGTCCGCAGACTTCATAATACGAGAGGTCAGACCCCTCTTTATGTGACTTGTGAAGCTTAATCTCTTGATACGGCCTAGTCTAATTTTACCATATAAGTTTGCTACTATCTTGTGTATTTATATATTAACATTTAATATATATATATAGTTATTTACAAATTACTTAACACAAAACATTACTTCAGAAGCAATGTGACGACATTCGTCAAAATGTGTTAGACGTTTTTGTATAACAACTTATTCTGAAATGTGACATCAAAATATGTCACGTTTTCATTTCCTCCTACTTACGCCTCTACTAATGATAAATTAAACTAACTTTCTCAATTGACTTTCCGAAGTGTCTTCTTCCATTTCTAAATCACATTTAGATATCAACATAAATAAATAGCTATGCAAGCAACTTATGTATCCAAACGCTTGAGCTTTGCAATCTTGAGTGTAGCTCAAGAAGTTGCTTGTCTCAAGATCCGATTGGGATACATAGTCTTGCATCGCTCATGCACTCGTATTCGACTCAAACGGTTTGATCGAATTTTCGAACTTCGCGGATCAAAATTGTTTGTCCATACAACCTTGAGGGTAGCTCGACAAGTTGTAGGGAGAAACATACTTTGAATGTCCTATATGTTCAAGCTGCCTCATATAGAGACGAGTGACATGTAGCTTTAATTTATTTGTTGGACCCAGAACTTAATGAAATCATATTTCTTAAGTCTGTTCTTTAGAAGGTCATTTTATGTCAACGAGAATATAGTTTTAATTCTATCAATTAGAATTTAACTCGATATTCAATTAATCAACTTATTGACCAGTTAACTAATTCCAATATTATCAATTGATTCTTTCGGTAAACATAGTCTTGCCCTAGTTTTAGCATATGTTCAATATTAAATATAGGTAGATTGGCTTTTATCTATCTATATCCTCCCACTATTTTTACGAACGTTTTAAAGCTTAATAACGAACGATTTAATCGAATCAAAATTAATGGGTAAGAGTTCCAATCACCTTGAGTCTAAACAACCTTGAGTGTAGCTCAACAAGTTGATTGACTCTGCGATCGGAAGATGACTCTTCATCGATCATATCGGATATGACTCTCTTAATCGGTTTTTGCCCCTAGCCATTCGTGATCATGAGTGTGCTCATCCAAATCACAATGTCTAGTCTAGTCGGACCCTTGTTTTCATGTCTAGCCTGACTTACCCCTCAGCTCGGTGTATGCACGACACGTCGGTTTGGGTCAGGTCTTAGACTACATCTTATGTATTTAAGAAGTTGGTTTCTACAAGGTTGCCATGTCACAGCTTGAGTGTATCTCAACAACTGTAACACGGGCCCTATAGTTGCTAACCCCTAAAACAAGGAGGGCTACGGCTAATCTTGAAAAAGATCATTAACGTATTTGACTTAAATATAGTCCAGGGTGTCATACAATCATGATTCGCGACATTGCGGTCCAGCGGAACTCAGCCAGGGAATTGACTAAGCCAGGATCACTATCCCTTAAAGGGTGATCCAGAACTCTTAGCCAAGCACATTGACTGGATCATGGTCCATTGAATGAAGCTTGTCATTTTTGTATGTATGCCATAGACTAAACATCTTTTATTAACAACTAATTAATCCTATCAACTAGTTGAATCCTTAAATTCAAAATTTTAGGATTTGTTTAATAACTTTTATTAAGTCCTTATCAACTATAAGGTTCACGTGCTATCCTAATCGTTATTAGGATTTTAATAAATTATTAACAACGCTAGAAGCGAAGTCCTTTAATGAAAATTAATTATAACAATTAGTATTGAAAATTCATTTAAAGGACTACCCTAATCAGGAATTAGGTCTTATATTGTTGTTAATGTTTTATTGAAACATAACATGTCATTAAAATCCAAGTAATAAATTTTAATCATTTTTAATGGCTAACCTAAAAGGTTGTCTTGTGTTATCAAATAAGGGACAAGATTAACAAGCCATTAAAAATAAAGCTACATTAATTTTATCAACATAAAATGAAAGTGTATATCTATTTAACAATTAAATAAACTAAGTTTATCGCATAAACAATTTTTAGACCTTTTTAAAAACAGTTTTAAAAAATATCTTATAAATTTAAAACATTACTTTTAAAAAAAATTTCCATGTTCAAAAATTTATCATATACAATTTTTAAACATCTAAAATATTTTAAACTTATCGCATAAATTTAAAGCCTTAAAATCAATTTTAAAATTTATCACATAAATTTAAAAACACCATTTTAAAATTTCCATGCTTAAAAAATTTATCATATAAAAATTTTAGGCATCCAAAATAATTTTAAACTTTTAAAGATTTAAAATTAGTTTTAAAATTATCACATAAATTTTAAAACGTTATTTTTTAAAAAAAATTCATGTTCAAAAAATATCAAAAAGAATTTTTGAACATCTAAAACATTTTTAAACTTTTATCTCATAACTTTAAAAACATTTGAAAAACATTTAAAAGCATTAACAAGTTTAATGAAATCGCAGTACCTAGATCGACTACGCAAACCTAGGCTCTGATACCACTGTAGGGAAATTCGCGGTCCCTTAGGGCACAAAAACTCTAGTCCCGTCCTAAGTTGGACGGAACATAGATACAAAAACAATAGCAGCGGAAGAAAAAACTAGTTAATCTAAATTAACAAGCATTTAAAACATATTTAACTTAGCCCTAAGGTCCAAGACCCTATGCCAAGATCTATGCCGACTTGGGATGGATCTGACCATCCCAAGAAGGATCTAGCCTACTGCGATTAAACTAAACTAATGCTAATAAAATACTTTAACCACATACCCGGAATCTCAGCCCTGGGGCAGGCGAGATGTTCCGCGCCGTCTTCCGAGCTGCTCCCGTCCCACGCCGAGCCGCTCCTTGAACCGCTCCCCGAACCGCTCCTCGAACCGCTCCGCATCCCGAGGCGATCAATCCCCGTGCCGCCGAGCCAACCACGCGCCGAAGAAAGTTTCACGCGAGTGAAACCTCCGCCTAGATTTCGGATCCAGAATCCGAACTCCTTTGCGGCTTTGCTTGAGCCCGCAGGAGTAAGGCAGAAATTTAGGGAGAAGAGAAATATTAATTTAAGCTTAGATCCGAGCGTGCTCCAACATTTACGAGAGCCGCTCAGATCTAGAGCTTGGGACGAGTTTTGAGGAAGGGGGGAGACCCCTATTTATATAGGCGGCGGACTCTCCCCTTTTCTCAAAATCCGATGTGTGACTAATTATTTGGGTTAGTTAAAATCAAGTTAGTTTGCACTTCACAAAGTGCAAACTTCCGTGAATTTTAACTCACTCACCGTTGAGCTTCAAGATTGATACAACCTATCAATACGACAAGCGTTCAACGGTGAACGCATAGGAAAAAACCGTTCGTCAATCGGAGGTCGTTTGACCCTCCAATTGACCATTCAAAGATCAGCCAAGAACCCCACCAAAGCACAAACCCAGCCGCCGCAAAAGCACGCAGCCCTAGGGCTGCGTGCAGCCTGCAGTGCGCCAGGCGCGTGCGCTGCACGCGCCTGCGCCCGCTGGTAAGCGGGCGCGGGTCGGCGCCCGCTTCTGGCGGGCGCCCGCGCCCGCTGGAGCGGGCGCGGGCCTGCGCCCGTTCTCCAGCGGGCGCCCGCTGCGGCTGAAGCAGTCGCGGGCCTGCGCCCGCTCCTAGCGGGCGCCCGCGCCTTTTTCCAAGTTGGGTTCAGCCCAGTAAGTTGGGCTGCCCATTTAGGCTTCTTTTGGTTGTTTTGGCTCTAACTTGAGCATCTGGCGTCCGATTTGGACGCCGTTCGAACCTGGGTCTAGACCGAGACATTCCCAAATTACCCGTGAACTTTTCCTTGCGTTTATATTATTAAATATTGTATTAAACAATTTAATACACATTTAATCGCTTTTGCATCAAATGCAAAATAGTCCCTATCTAAGCTTAAATTATCATATTGCATCAAATGCAATTATTCCATCACTTGCATCAAAAATGCAAAATATTCTCCCTAACTAATTTCTACCTATTACTAGACGAAGAATCGCACTCTGTGTGAGACCCTACAGCCTGACCCTTACAACAGGTTGGGCTCGAAGCCCTATACGGCAGTGACCACGAGCAGTGGTTGCCGTCCCTGCTTCAGGAATCATCATTATGTGGTTAACTCATTGACATGAGTATTGTCGGGACCACCCTGACTGTTTCCGTGATGAATTCTGCAGTTATAGTCTCTTCGTCTAAACTATGTCGTGCAGATCAAGTCTGGGGTACGGTTAAACTGTCAACCCCAATAACTTGACTCCGGTTAGTTTCGATCAATCTTTAGTCAATAAATGTTGGACTTCTTCCAACATACTCTGCGGAGAGTTTTTACTAAAGACTGAACTAACTCTACGACACTAACTCACATTGACCGGGAGAGACGAATCCTCTCTTGGTCATTACTCGCCTCGTACGTTTCAAGTGACACCCAATCAAAAGACCTTTCGACAGGCATTGCCTCGAAGCTAGGTCAGTTGATATAAGTGGCACCGTTCACGCACAGGTTTGTCAAAAATGACCTCAAGTCAAAAGACCAACTATCCTATCATCACTCAGAGTTATCACTGACAGATTGGTCAATATAACCATATGATAACTCTAGTGGATCGTTCAGTGAACTCATTCTAATGAGCACCTGTGTCTCGTTTTCGACTTCGCCAAGTCAAGCGATCATGAGATCATCGCCACCGCTAAACGGTGAAGACTAAGACACAATGGTCTATCCGATGTTTCGATATCCTTGTCTCGGAACATCTACGACCACGAACCATTTTAGACTTATGCTACAGACGGTCAAACGTTTCTCCATGATCAAGATACTCATATCGATACCCGTTTGACCTTGCATAAAGTCTCAGGACTTTACCTAAGTCGATATCTAATTATAAAATAACTTGGATAAATCATTACCAAACAGCTTACTGTTATTTCGAACAAGATGTTTGTGCTATTCACACATGAATAAATGGCCTCGAGGGCATCATATTCCTACAGTTATATGTATATGTATGTGAATGATCCCTATTCTGATATACATGTATCAGTATATGAATGTATACGTACATGGGATGTGACTATCTACTGAATGTGTATGAATATTGAAATGCATTTATTTGTGTATGTACTAGTATGCTAGTAAGAGTGTGAAAATATTGGATGTTATATATATAGTGGTATGGGTAGCTACCGACTACCTGCTAGTGTAACTTGAGTAGCTTGACTGTATAGGTGTATAATAGCAGGATATGTATGGTATGTGTGAATGGGTGTGTGCGCCCATACATGGTAATGTATGTGCATGGTGCATGGGTCCTAGTACGTATATATATAAGCATGTTTGTGTGCATATCTACTATTGGTATAATAATCTTGTGTGTATGTGTGTACATGTATTTGGCTATATGTGGATTTGATACTTATACATCTGTGGGTGTATAATGAATATGTGCATTAGAGTATCTATGTGGGGTATTGCTTGTTGCGTATACGTGAATATGTACCATAGTTGTATTGATTTCTATTATACATGTCCCAATGGAGTGTAGGGATGTGTTCATGCATGAGCAGTGTGCAGTAGAGGCATACATGGTTGTGTGTATATTGGTTGAATAAATATATACTTATATATATATATATATATATATATATATATATATATATCCTTATTTGTTTATCTGTGAATCTTTCCGGCATGGTTGCTTATCTAGGTGTATCTTGGAGAAGCGTATTCCTGTGTGTATGCATGTATGTATGGCTCTGTATCGGAGCATGTATCTAGGTGTTTCCCTCATATGTATATACATATGCAATGTGGATATAAATGTGATAAATATGGAATATGTGTGTGTGTGTGTGTGTGTGTGTGTGTGTGTGTGTGTGTGTGTGTGTGTGTATGATGAATGTGAGTGCGTGAAACTGTTTGATATGCGAGTATTGGGATGTGTGTATTTGTTTGCATATTTATATGTATACGCGTGTGTGGTGTGTAGATGGCATTCATATTTATTTGACTATTGTGGCGGTAGGTGCGTAGGATATGTAAAGGTAATTATATACATATAGCATATGAGGGAAACATATTATGTTTGTGCACTCTTGTGTGTATTATGTACGGTATATGTGCCTATCTGTGTGAGGCAGTAGGTGCATCGCTATGAATGTGAGAGTATGTGTGTATTTAACTATAACTATGATTGTGAACCTTATATGACTTGATCATGCATGTGTTAGCACGTGCACGTGAATGTATGTATGGATGTCACTAAATATTGTGTGTATATAGATACTTATGTGCCTATGAATGTGAGTGAGCCCATATAACTAAGTATTGGGTGTATAGGGATCTGGTGTACATATGATGTGACACCATGATGGTGACCCTGTTTGTCAAGTTATGTATGTAGATTGATGTGTATAGTCGTATGTCTGTGCATGCATATAGACGTATATGTAAATATATAAGCAAGCAGAATATAAGCCGTTATACTCGAAGGTATTGTGATATATGTGATAGCATGACATATATGAATGCCTCATGAATCGTGATATGGATATGATGTGATGTCCTACCACATAGGTGTGAGTAGTGATCTGGATACGTACCATGAGACGTATAGAGACCTATTTATGGTATGTGTGTGTGTGTGTGTGTGTGTTGTAACTGTTAGTGTATATATATGTGCTTAGATATTCATGTGAAGGATGCGTATGTGTGTGTGTGTAGTGATACACATAGTGATGTGGGTGAGTTACTAGACGAATAGTAGGATGTATCCGTGATATGTATGTGACGCGGATGCGTATGGATGACAATGAAGTATATTGTGTATATAGGTGTGGGGTAGGTAAATATTCTTGTTTATGCTTCATGGGTAGTAAGACCATCATACCTAGCCAACCTTTAGCGGCCTCATACCCTAGAAAGTTTGAGGACGAACTTTATTTTAAGGTGGGTAGGATGTCATGCCCTATTTTGAACTATATGTGTATTCTGCTGAACACACGTGGTATTTCTACTTACGATACATGGGTAAGCATGAAATAAACGTAGATATCGATGTATGTAGCGTAGTGCAAGGGGGATTGGGCCGTGATACGTGGCTAAAAGACGAGAAAACGAGAATGAGTGCGGGAGAAGTGCGAATGACATCGTGGGTGTAAAACAACAGGAATGTGTTGGACGTGTGTGTGGTGCATGTATGCATGTCTAGGCATGCATGGATGTGCGTGGATGTGTGTAGGGAGAGCCATGTTAGTGTGAAAGGGGTTAGAGGTCAATGGCAACCCCCGTAAATTTCTAGAAAGGTTAGGGGCAAAACAGTCATTTGGACTAAAGCTGCTGTGCGTACATACTAAAATTGTGTGTACGTAAAGTAATGGCAAACTCGTAAATACCTAGATGATGGAGGGGTATTTTGGTCATTTCCACATGGAATATTCACTTGGAATATTCCTTTCTTGGAAGAGAAGAAAGAAATAAGAAAAGAGAAGAAAAGGAGAGAGAAAACTAGAAAATTCTCTCTCTTTCTCTCCTTTTCTCCCCACCTTCTCTCTCCCCTCTCCCCTCCATGTTGCCATGGCCGAAATTCTTCAACAACAAAAAAGAAAAGAAAAGAAGAAGAAGAAGAAGAAGAAGAGGGAATGAAGAGAAAGAGAAGAAGAGGAGGAAATCAAATTTTTGAGGTAGGGATATCTTGGATTTGGAACCCTAATAATTGGTTCTTGCTATCAAATTTTTATAGCATGTTTTTACCCAATATGTGATAAGGGTAGTTAATTTTTACATGCCATGACTAAATTTCACAATTTTCTTTTGAAATCCTTAGCAAAATCATCTCTTTTGAAATCCTGAAATTCGGATGTCTGTTGTTGCTTTGATTCTGGTTACTGTAGCTCGAATTGTGTTTCGAAAAAATTATATTCTGCTATATCTTGAAGTTCAAAATCATATAAATTTTGATATATGTTCAATTCAAATATTAGGAGCAAAAATTACATCTTTGTAACATGTCTGTATGATTTTCAGTGTTGACACAGCTTAGAAAAATGAAGCTTATTACATGCACACTCCATGAAATTCTATGTTCTTGGTCTCGTTGGAAAGTTAACAAGTTTATCTATAATTTCATCACAGTGCTTATATTTTGAATTTCTGGCTGAAACATGCCCAAATTTGGCTTTTAATACAGACCCAGAAATCTGTCTGAAAACAGATTTGGCAGACTTCACCAAATAATTCACTATAAATCATATACTGTTATGAATGAGGGAGGCCTTTGGCCTCCCCTCCTTCATTACCCACTCTCATTAGTCCCCATTATTATGAGTGATGGGGACCCTTGGTCTCCTTGAGGACCTTCATCTCCCTTCTCTACTCTTAATATATAGAGAACCATGGCCTATGGCCATGGAGACTCATTCCATTTCTAAGAAACTCTATCTCTATTTTCTCTTGAGTCCAATTACCTTCTAACACGTTATCAGCACGTGTTCTTCCTTGAGCAAAAATCCAATCCAGAAATCCACACCAAATTGATCCCCTACGCGCAAGGAATCTTTGGTTGCTGCAGCGATTCGTTTGGAGCGCTACGGTGTTCTCGACGTTTTTCGGAGCTGGGATTTTTAATCTACAAATATTTGTTCTTCCCTAGATATTGTATCTAGAGGTAAAATTCTATCCTATTAGATATAAATTATTCTCGTAGATATTATATCTATAGGTAATATGTTGATTATTATGATTATTATTTTTAATACAAATCAACATATCAAAAATAAATTAAATACAAAATAAAGCTATTTTTTTTTCACCCAAATTCCACTATTTTGGGTTGATAACAGTAAAAAAAATCAAAAAAAAAACACCCTGCCGTAAACCCCCCCCCCCCCCCCCCGGAAGCGGGGGGGCCTGCCGGAAAACCCTCCACCCCCCCCCCCAGGCGGGGGGGCCGCTGACGGAACGCCCCCCTCAGGCGGGGGGGCGCCGAAAATAACCCCCCCAGGCGGGGGGGGGGCCGCTGACGGAACGCCCCCCCTCAGGCGGGGGGGCGCCGATAATACCCCCCCAGGCGGGGGGGCCGCTGACGGAACGCCCCCCCTCAGGCGGGGGGGCGCTGAGAATACCCCCCCCCCCCAGGCGGGGGGGGGCCGCAGACGGAACGCCCCCCCTCAGGCGGGGGGGCTCTGATAATACCCCCCCAGGCGGGGGGTGACTGACGGAAACGCCCCCCCCCCCCCCCCCCCCCCCGGCAGGGGGAGGGGAGGGGGGCCGCTGCTCCTCCCAGAAGGGGGGGTTGCCGCTAGTAACTCCGGTAGAGGGGGATTCTGGCCCACGCCTGTATTTTAAAAATGGGTCTGGCCACTGAAAAAAATAAAAAATAAATAAATAAAACAGAAACAGTAACTGAAGGGGTGGCATTTGAGGAGACAGATTTAGGGTTCTTGGGATTATTGGTATTCCCTAACCCAAAATTTGACTTAATTTAATTAAAATTGTGAGATGGGCCTGCAGCCCCTATTACCTAAAGGTATATATTTTAGCATACTAAATAAAGCCTTATGCCAATTCCTAAACGGGACTCTCCCCCAAGTAAAATCAAAAATAATTTATATATTCCATGTTGACAAATTAATTTAAACATCGCTCTTGCATACTTTTATCTATGGTTTACTAGGACTCTATTTTTCAAAATATAACTATCTTAAAGATCCTGAGACCGCTCTGCCGTTAGTCAACTAACCTAACGGTGTATGACGTTTCCACGTGGTCTACGAGATAATTATATTTTCTAGTTTCCTTTACCATATGTTTTGCTTGAGATATATGCGTGGTTGTTTACTTTTATGCCCGTAGCATATTTAGAACTGCGTGGATGCTTAAATCAGTAAAAATGTGTTTTTCGGGATCGGCCATTGTATACCTATTTACTTTCCTTGCACTTTTATTTTCTTTTGAGAGAATTTGTAAGTGAGGAAATTTGTATTTTAAAGCCAAAGCTCGATGCAACTGCACATAGAATTGATGAAAACTCCTTCAATGGATCATGATGTCGGTCAATGTGCTTGGCTAAGTTTGCTGGACCAACCTAGCTTGACTGGGTAACAAGTGGTCCTGGCTTAGTCAATTCCCTGGCCGCGTCCGCTGGACCGCAAGGAGTCGATTCATGACTGTGTAAGCCAAAGCTCGATGCAACAGCATATGAAGACGGAGATATAGGGACCTAGTTCAGTTTGGGTTTCCGCAGTTGTATTTTTCTTTCCTTTTATGGACTGTAAACGAACTTTGGACTGTTTATTTTTGGGTATCTGGCCGATCCCCGCATTTTTACTTGTTTATTTCTTTATGCATGAATTTTTAATTTTAATTAATTCATGCTCATTTTAAATTGCGTAGATAAATGGCAAAATTGGCAAGCGTCGATTTCGAAGTCCTTGACTCTGCAGGGACAAATTACCTGAGTTGGCGAGTGGACCTGAAGTTCCACTTGCGTTCGATGGCCCTCCTTGGGTCCATTTTGGCTCCTTCCTCGGCCCCAGCAGCGGCCGAAGCCTCTGCTACAACTAGCAGCAGCCCTACAACCACTGTATCCGATGTAGATAAGGCGAAAGCCATAATCTACATTAGGAAACATATAGATCGGACCTTAAAGGCCGAATACTTAACGGTTGAGGATCCAAAGGACCTGTGGACAGCGCTGGAAGCTCGGTATAAACATCAAATTGATGTTATATTACCGCGTGCCAGTTATGAGTGGGAAAACCTCAGACTTCAGGACTATAAGTCCGTCGCTGAGTACAATTCTGCACTTCATAACATCACCTCACGCCTGAAGTTGTGCGGTGAAGAAGTGACAGAACAACGCATGTTGGAAAAGACATTTACCTCGTTTCACGAGAAAGATGCAATCCTCATGCAGCAGTATCGTGAACGCAATTTCACGAAATTCTCCGATCTGATCTCATGCCTACTTAGGGCAGAGCAGAATCGAGACTTACTGCTTGCAACTCATAACTTACGTCCAGCTGGCACTGCCCCTATCCCTGAAGCCCTTCACGTTTCTCCCCAGAAGTGGAAAAACAAGAGGAAGGCTAAAAACACTAAAGGGAAAGCTGTAATGAAGCAACCAAGAGGTGCAGCTCCCCAGACAAACAAAAACAATAAGGGAAAAAGAAACTTCACTTGGAAACGAAAGAACACCGAGCAAGTGTCACTTCCAAAGAAGAACTGGGAGGATAAATGCCATAGATGCGGCATGACTGGCCATTGGTCCAGAAACTGCCGCACTCCTCGCCACCTCCAGGATCTATACCAGGCGAGCCAGAAGTCTCTACCTGAAACAAACTTGGCGGCTGTTCAGCCGCCAACAATGTTTACTGCAAAAGACTTCGAGAACGACGACCTTCTCGATTGAGCATCATCGTTTATCTATGCTTTTTAGAATTAAATGTATCTTCATCTTTTATTTGCTTAAGTACGAACTTTATTTTCGAATGAATGTTTACATTTTCGCTCAAATAAAATTTCGTTTTTGCTTATATAGATGATGTCTGAGTGCCTAGTGGACAGTGCCTCAACGCACACAATCCTTCGCGATCATTGTTATTTTAATAGCGTAAATAAATATGACGGTCCTGTTATCACAATTTCAGGACTGTCCCAAATAATCGAAGGATCTGGTGAAGCAATTATACTGCTCCCAAATAACACAAGACTTCAAATAAAAAATGCATTATTCTCTCCTAAATCAAATAGGAATCTCGTAAGTTTCAAGGATTTCCGTTTAAACGGATATCACTTAGAAACCAGAGATGAAAATACGGTTGAATATCTGTATGTAACTCGTCATAAAGATGACCGGAAGATCATCTGCGAACGATTCAAGGGACTCCCGTCGGGTCTCTACCAAACATACATTCAACCAATAGAAGCCAATATGACTGAGCACCAGACGTGCCAATCACTGCCAGAGTTCGAACTCTGGCACAATAGACTTGGTCACCCTGGAACAGCAATGATGCGACGCATCATTTCTGAATCCCGTGGACACAAATTGAAGAACCTGAAGATTCTTCAAAAGGGTGAATTTCCATGTCTCCCTTGTTTCAAGGGAAAACTTATAACGAGACCGTCCCTCCTGAAAGTGGGGTTAGAGTCTCCTGGCTTCCTTGAGAGAATTCATGGTGACATTTGCGGGCCTATTCACCCCGCAAGTGGCCCATTTCGGTACTTCATGGTACTGATTGATGCATCAACCAAATGGTCTTATGTGTGCCTATTGTCCACCCGCAACCTAGCTTTTCCCAAGCTATTGGCACAAATAATAAGGTTGCGTGCTCATTTCCCCGATAACCATATCAAGAAACTACGTCTTGATAATGCGGGAGAATTTACTTCACAAGTCTTCGAAGACTATTGCCGGGCAACGGGTATTGAAGTTGAACATCCGGTAGCACATGTTCACACCCAAAACGGATTAGCTGAGGCTCTTATAAAGAGACTCCAATGGATTGCACGTCCATTGCTTATGCAATCCCAGTTGCCTGTGGATGCTTGGGGGCATGCTATTTTACATGCCGCATCACTTATTAGGATAAGACCCTCTGGAGGTCACACTTTATCCCCGATGCAACTAGCATACGGCGCACCTCCGGATATCTCTCATTTGAGAGTGTTTGGTTGTGCGGTATATGTCCCAATAGCACCACCGCAGAGGACCAAAATGGGTCCTCAGCGTCGTCTAGGTATATATATTGGGTTTGATTTGCCCTCTATTATCAGATACCTTGAACCCCTGACGGGTGACGCATTCAAGGCACGTTTTGCAGACTGTGAATTTAATGAGAAATTTTTTCCAAAACTGGGCACACGGTCTAAGAAGCCAGAAGCTTCTGAGACCATTAGTTGGGACCAGAAGTCTTTGTCCCTATATGATCCGCGTACTAATCTGTATGAAGATGAGATCCTGAAGATCCTTCACATCCAGAATACAGTACATCTTTTACCGGATAAATTCACGGACAACCAGAAGATTATCCGTTCACACGTCCCTGCTGCCAATACGCCAGCTAGGATTGACATCCCCATAGATGGATGCAGCCCACCGGCAGCAGAATTGGTTGTACCTCAAATGAAAAGAGGACGCCCACCAGGTTCAAAAGATAAAGTTCCTCGAAAGAGGAAGACTCCTGGCGATACTAAGATTATCCCTCCACAGGATGCTGAGCTCAGACCAGCTACTTCTCCCCTCCTGATTTCCCCAGCAGAGGAAACAATAGGAGAAACATCATTAAATTTTGTATGTACTGGAGAAGTACTGGACAGAAATAGCATAGTCGTCGACGACGATTTTGCGTTCGATATTGCCGTTCACGTCACTGAATATGACGATGACGTCGAACCACGATCTCTAGCGGAATGTAAACGCAGAGATGATTGGCCAAAGTGGGACGAGGCAATAAGAGTAGAGCTGGACTCACTCTTGAAACGCAAAGTCTTTGGACCAGTAGTCCAAACACCAGTAGGTGTAAAACCTGTGGGATATAAGTGGGTTTTCATAAGAAAAAGAGATGAAAATAATGTGATCGTTCGCTATAAGGCACGCCTTGTAGCCCAAGGATTTTCCCAAAGACCAGGGATTGATTACGAAGATACGTATTCCCCGGTCATGGATTCGATCACCTTCCGATTTTTAATCAGCCTAACTTCTCTGGAAAGCCTAGAAATGCAGCTCATGGACGTTGTGACTGCATATCTATATGGCGATATAGATAAAAATATCTATATGAGACTTCCTGATGGGTTTAATCTACCCCCAGAGATGAAAGAGATACCTCGAGACGTATTCTCTGTAAGGCTACATAGATCATTATATGGTCTAAAACAATCGGGCAAGATGTGGTATAACAGACTAAGTGATTTTCTTGCACAGCAAGGATTCACGAATAACGAAGTCTGCCCGTGTATCTTTATCAAAATAACGGGAACAGGATTTGTCATCATAGCTGTATATGTAGATGACTTAAATCTCATAGGATCTCCTGCAGAGATCAAAGAGATATCTGAAAGCCTTAAACATACTTTTGAAATGAAAGACCTAGGCAAAACAAAGTATTGTCTTGGCTTACAGATAGAACACCTAAGAGGTGGAATCCTATTACACCAATCTAATTATACAAAGAAACTTCTACGCAAGTTTCATATGGATAAATGTCATCCTTTAGGTACTCCTATGGTCGTAAGATCACTAGATGTACATAAGGACCCCTTCCGGCCACTGGAAGAGGGGGAGGAGATACTGGGTCCTGAAGTACCCTACCTCAGTGCCATTGGAGCACTTCTATATCTGGCTAACTGTACGCGTCCCGATATAGCGTTTACAGTTAATCTACTAGCCAGACACAGTGCAGCGCCCACAAAGCGCCCCTGGAACGGAGTAAAGCATCTTCTGCGATACCTTCAGGGTTCCATTGATCTTGGACTTTACTACCAGAGAGGTGTCTCCCCCAAATTGTTTGGTTATGCTGATGCAGGTTATCTCTCTGATCCGCACACAGCAAAATCCCAAACAGGTTTTGTTTTTACCTACGGAGGTACTGCTATCTCCTGGAGATCGGTGAAGCAAACCACAACAGCTACATCATCCAACCATTCAGAGCTCATTGCGATCCACGAAGCAAGCAGAGAGTGTTATTGGCTACGATCCGTCGTCCAACACATTCTTCAATCTACTGGCCTGAAGACCGGTGATTTGGAGCCTACCGTTCTGTTTGAAGATAACGCTGCATGCATTGCTCAACTTCAAAAAGGCTACATCAAGGGCGACAGAACGAAGCACATATCTCCCAAGTTTTTCTGGACACATGAGCTAAAGGAGGACAAGCAGATCGAAGTTCAGCAGATACAGTCCTGCAACAACTTAGCTGATCTTTTCACTAAGTCTTTGCCCAAATGTACTTTTGTAAAACTTGTAAAGAACATTGGTATGCGACAATTGAAAGACCTGCAAGCCTGAAGCTTGTATGGATCAGGGGGAGTAACCTGTGGGTTGCACTCTTTTCCCTTACGCTGTTGGGTTTTTTCCCACTGGGTTTTCCACAGCTAAGGTTTTAACGAGGCAAACACACTTACTCTGGATCCAGAAGTATCCACCCCTCTTTGCCTCAAATACTGAGACCAAAGTGATGAATGGGTAAGGGGGAGTGTTATGAATGAGGGAGGCCTTTGGCCTCCCCTCCTTCATCACCCACTCTCATTAGTCCCCATTATTATGAGTGATGGGGACCCTTGGTCTCCTTGAGGCCCTTCATCTCCCTTCTCTACTCTTAATATATAGAGAACCATGGCCTATGGCCATGGAGACTCATTCCATTTCTAAGAAACTCTATCTCTATTTTCTCTTGAGTCCAATTACCTTCTAACATATACTTAATATTTTTGCCTGAAATTTCATCTGTGAATCCAGGACTAATATATCTATAACTTTCATTTGGGACATTGTGTCAAATTCTCAATACAAACCGATGATATATGCCCATGTATTGTCAACTTCTGCAAATTCCAGCAAGCTGAAGTATTAAAGTGGTGTTACGAATTGTGTAGTGTTGCTAATTCACTCTCTATAGTGCATGATTATTGTTGTTACATGAAAGGTAGATTATTGGTATGTGTTCCAATGGATTTGCTAATCTGCTCATGGGCATATATGTCACGCCCATCAGGTGTTTGTGAAAATGCCTCAATGAAACAAAAGTAGAGAAACTTGCAAAATGAATTGTATATGCATGTATTATTAAGCATGTTATAAATTGGTGATGATGGAGTCATGGAAAGCATGGCTTAATGTGAAATGGATAATGAATTGAAATGTATGATGAAGGGCATGACACTTGGGTGCACGTTGATATGTGATGTGACTACGATGGAGGGCATGACACTTCGGTGCATGACCCGTGTTGGTATGAATATGGAATGTGATGCCATGCAATATGACTTCTTCATTACTAAAATGATAAAAAGAAACTCTTGAATGTCTCAGTCCTCTCTAATGAGGGTGAGTTAGCAAAACCCGGGTTTTAGGTGGGATTTGAGTAAATTGTGGATATGAGGCCTGGACTGAGAAGTTTGGGAAATGATTATGTGATATGTGATATTTATACCCACTCGTCTTTACCAGGAGTGGAGGGGACATACGGAGGTTGTGTTATTGTGAGAGAGCCTCACTCCTGCCAGGGACGGGGGAGCTGAGAGGCCCGGTGTCGTACAGTGCCCGTGTCCACTGCGCCGTGTGCTATATTCATCCCAAATTTGGGGTGAAGTCCAGGACCTGGTATCACACAGTTTACCCAAGTTCCAATTAATTCAATTATAAAATGAGAACTTTGCATGTTACTTCTTTTGCTGGCAGCACTTTCCCTCCCTTTGCCTGTTTCTTTGTGACTCTGTGTCATGCCGCAGGCCCTTGCACTTATCTTATTAGATAATGGTTGCTTGAACTCTTGTGTTATTATTATTATTCGTGCTAACCCTTTTTCTTGCAGTAACTCGACATTGGACCGCAGGTATGATTCCCTTGTTTAGCTATTTACTTTTCATTATATTACTTAGTTACATGTCTTATTTCTCTTGCCTTGTCTTGTGGTTTGATAATCTTAGAACGGTGTTCCAAATCCAAGTTGGTTCCTACTGAGGCACACACACTGACGTGCTCCTCCCTATTTTTCAGGTAGCAGGGTCAGCATGGTTGGAGGTGACTTGGAGTTGGGTTTCCGGGGTAGTACTCGGTATGAGCTGTAGCTGGTAGAGTGACTTGGTTGTCTTGGGAGGTGGAGAATGTTGGTGCATGTGAAATGATGTATCTGGGTTATGTATATAAATGAAAGTTGTTATATAAATATGGTGTTGTTGTTCTATGCTATTTATGAATTCGTTTTGAGGGTATAATGGAGCTTCACTTGTACTATCCCAGCATGTGTGCAGTGGCCTGCATATTCAGTTCCTTCTTTCTCTATCTTTTCCTCTCTCATCACCCTCACTCTTCAGGATACTTGGGGAAAAAATTTAAATGCCGGGTATTCTGGGGATCGGGACGTGACAGTAAGGCTCGGGGCAACTCCCCCAGCAGGACGATCTTCCGATCGGCCATAAGATTGGGGGCAAACCCCTCCTGGCAGGCCGATCGCCCAATCGACCGCAGGGCTAGTCACAACCTCCCCAACAGGCCAGACCCCGTCAACAAAAACCTCCCGCAACTCAAACCAGCAAACTATCTCGGCATAAATAGCGGGAGGGGGCAAGACTGATTCAAAGACACAACCCCAGAAAGCACTTGACAAAAGCATTGTGGCGCACAAAAAGGTGGAAGTTTCGTTTTAAAACTTAACTCTTACAATCAAATAGTTCTTTTTTACAAGTAGGGAGGGGGACAAAAAGGCATGCACTGCCTACAACACCGGAGCCCGGGAAGAGGCATCCCCAGGGGCCTCGCCTTGCCCCGATCGAGCAGGCTCCTCGGGACCGGTCAGAGGACGGGGAAGTGTCCATCGGACCCATTCCTCAAACGTTAAGAACCCCTCTCGAAAGGCCCCCACGATCCTCGGGCCAGGATGTCCTCATACGCCTGGAATGCCCCCGGAGGGATTCCGTGATCCTCGGGGCCAGAACATCCTGGTAGCCCCTCTCAACCTCCTCGACGAGTCGAGCAGGGTCCACCAGCCGCAGGGCACCCAGCTCGGCCCAGAGCCCGTTCCTCTCCCTACAGAACGCCTCATCCGCCTCCTTAGCGGACCTCTCGGCAGCCGCCCGAGCCTCCCTCAAGCTCCTCACCTCGGAGGTGAGCTCATTGATCTGACGTCACAAACGACGAACCTCCGAACGAGCATCCTCGGTCGCCTGCTAGGTCGCCTCAGCCCTCAGGCGTTCCTGCGCCAGGGCCGCCTTGAGACCATCCACCCGCTCCGAGTGGCGATGTGCCTCTACGGCCATCGTGGAAGCCTGCGTAACGGAAGGGGTGAGTGTCGACCACAACAAAACAGAGGTAGGGAAAAGAAAGGGACCGGCCTGCTGGATCTGCCACAACAGGGAGTCCGCCAGACCCTTGGAGCGAACCCCCTCTAATAAAGAGTGGTCTCTCGGGAGGACAGAACTCTATGCCAGCTGGACGGCTACATCACGATCGGTGAAAATCGATCCTCCGGATGTGACCTCCGGGCCAGCCCCAAGCATAGACAGGGCACCCCCACACCAACCGGGGTCCGCTCGGCTCGACGGGTAGAGGAGGCCACCTCCACCACGTGGGGGATCGCCCCAGAGACGATCGGCGAATCGAGCGCCGCCGAAGGACCGCTCTCCCCTTCATCTTCTTCCCTTCGGGCCTTCCAGACTCCGAATGTGAGCGTTTCTTCGCTCCCCTGACTCCCGGCCGGTGCTCGAGAGCCCTGCTCGACGCCCTCTGCGGACCCCTTGCCATGGGTGGAACTGAAGTGGGCACCAGTCAAGTCCAACGCCACGAGGGGCTCGACAACGACCTGGGGCGGTGACAGGGGAACGCCCGCCGGCTCCAGCGTCCCAACCACGGCATCAGCCGCACGAATCTCGTCTTCCACCATGTGTCGCGGCGCGTGGCCAGAAGGACTCCCACGCCCTCTACGGGCTCCCGGCGGATGAGTTTGCACACGTCGCAGCTGAACTCTGGACCCGCCATCTCTGTAGAAGGAAGGAAGATTAGGGTAAGCAAAGGAGAAGGGCAAAAAGAAAAAATCGCCTACCAGAGGACCACAAGACATTCTTGAGGAGAAGGCCGTCCAGCAAGGGCCAGACCGACCTCTCCACCAGCGGCAACGCTGACAAGAGCCAGACCGCAGTCCGATCGGCCTCGAAAAGGGACAGTGTCAAAGCATATCGACACAAGCTCCCCCAACCGGTCAGAATCACAGCGTCCTCCAGAAAGGTGACGAAAACGTAGCTATTACTCCAGTCGCCAACCCAACGGGGCAGGCCCAACAAAAACTCCCTCCCCTTCTGGGCGCGAATATGCTGCCATGAACCCTGACCAACCAAATGGACCCTGAAAAAATAGAAGAAGAGAGGCAGGGTTGGCTCTAACCCATACACATTACAGTTCATGATGAATCCCACCAAAGCCGGGATCGAATATGGGGTCAGTTGACACAGGGCTACCACCAAGAACTCCAGAACCTGGATAATGAAGGGGTGGAGAGGAAAATGGAGCCCCACATGTAACATTTCAACGTACACGTCGACCTCGTGACTCTCTGGAAAGTAAATCCTTTCGTCAGCAAAGGGAATCCGAACGTCATACGGGTAACAGAGGTATCTCACCCTAATCTCCTCGGTAGTGGAATAGGAAATGGTGGATGTCGATCCAAGGATCACCGAAGGGACATCAAACTCATCAGCCGAAAGGGCATCATCCCGACGAACCGGGTCCTAAAATAGCAGACCCTTCCCCTTATCGAGGACCAGCCGAGGCTCGGAAGAACTACCAGACTCAGAAGAGGGGGTTCCTGTCCTCAACGCAGCCATTAAACAAATCAAATAGCATAAACGAAAGAAGGAGATTACCTTGAAAGGATTTGAAGAGGGAAACGAAGAGGAATTCGCTAACAATCGGAGAAGCAAAATCAGATTGGGGAGCATAAAGGAAAAATCTGAAAGAACGACGATTTTATATGAGAGACGATTTCGAATCTAGGTCGTTCAAGGACAGACGCGTGGCGACATCCTGCAGCAGGCCGCACTTCGAATTTCGTTCCCAGAGGCGGGAGAATTCCAATCTGGCAGCGTTATGATGGCCCTCATTCAATGCACTGTCTTGACTGACACTCCTGTCAACTCCACATAGATCACATCCCTCGGACCGAACCGTCAGAATCCGAACGGCCTGACCGATGGGGGCAATTGACACAACCATCCCGAAATGGGCCAAGACTTTACGGGCCAAGCCAGTGTCGCCAACCTGCGGGCCTGGGAAGAATGATGCCCCCACGAAGACTCGGAGTCAGGCCGACCTTGGACCGACACGAATGTAGCCGCTGACCTACGTCAGCGGGAGTTAACCACTCCCCTTAAATCGCACCCCCTTAATCATCATTAAAGAGCCCTATTACGCCAACCTTTATGACCCATGAAGACACCATCAAAGTGGCAGATACTGCGGGCGAAATAGGGGGACGTCGAGGGGACGTGGCCAAGGAAGATTCCTATAAAGCAACTCAAAGAACAACGTGGAAAAGGACCTCTTTCTAGATACTAAACACCGAGGTATTATTCTTGAACGCTCTTGCCTCCCACCTTATAATTCTCCTCCACAGCTCGGCCCGGTGAATCGTGTATCGGCCTCTTCGTGAGTCATACCGATCCCACCGAGCATCCTTCAGATCCGCTATGACTTAGGCATCGGAAGGGACTTGGTCGGAACCAAGGTCCGACCCCCTAACGAGCTTTCTCGTCTGTTCGGGTCAAGGAGATCTAGTTGCGCCGAAGCTACCCTTCGGTGCCCTATCAGCCTGGAGCCGAACACGCTCACCCCCAAGCCCATTCATTTCCACCCGTACAGAGGTCGTCGTTTGGCCGAGGACTCCCTTCGGCACGCCGACTCTCGGACCCGCACGCCCTTCACCAAGCTGAACGAGCTACTTCCTGTTCCCGGAGGTTGCACGTGTCCCACGTGATCGCGTTGACCTCCGGTCATCCAGTCAACCAACCTGTGGTGAGAAAACACCCCGAAACAAGCTCAAAATGCAATTGCCACCACCTCAACAAAATCAGGCTACAAGTTAATTCGAATATGAGAGGTCCGAAATTACTACTGAACTAGGACAATGCCATAGTTTAAGGTTCCAGGTATGCAATATGTCAAAATATCTAAAATTTGAAGTATTGAGGCAATGCATACTGCAATTCTTCATAGGAGATAGTCCGTTATACTCTTTTGTGTATAATGCATGAAATCGAATGCCCGTTTCAAGCACTGACAGGGACTCCATCCCCAAATGTATTATAAGTTGTAACTCTGAATTTTTGACTCAAAAAGTACTGTGTATTGCTGTGAATTGTAGTTAGTTCAACTCCTGTCTGACTTGTGTAACTGTTATTGCAATCGAAAATATAATGCTTGTGATAGTATATGCCTGAATAAAAACCAACTGTGTGAACTTGTCAGCTAAGCAACAAAGAGAATAGCAACTAAATTCCTAAACTGTACATGCAAGGATCAAATCTGACCTAATTTTTGTTCTGAAATACATATGATCATAAGCTGGGAAATATGATGGAAGCTTCAGTATCTTGTTCTAACAAAGCCTAGCCATTCCATCAGGGCTCACTTGTTATCATACCTACCTATCACGTGTATCGAATTAATTCAGACTCACATGAACACATGCAATTCCCTCAACAAGCGGAAGCACATTCTTATCAAAGCAGATAATTTTTTTTTAAAACTAATACAAAACATGCCATTAATGTTGGGTGAGCTCCCATAAGTAGAATACCTGTCTTTCCTAGGAAAATGCCCCCATCCGGAACCTACGTCGTGTTTCACTCTCCAACGTCCGATCCACCAATCCAGCGGTCATCTTCCCCCCCGAGCATTGAGTCTGTGTGATCTTGTTAATTGAATCAGTGACAACACTGTGATCCCCATATTTAACAGACTTTGGTTGACTCTTGGCAGGCTACTGAGATCAACTTGGTCTATTTTATCGGCATCAGGAATAATGTGTTATGGGGTGTTTGAAACGCTATTGCATTTGTTTATGGGCAATGATTGTGTAAGCGGCATGTGTGCTTTGTGTGCATACATGTATTGAAAGCCTCTCCGTTGTCTTAATTTTTGGATTAGTCTAATGGCGAAGTAGAATAGAAGTTTCCCTTAGAGTTAGGTAGTTAAGCCAAGCTGTTGTCATCACTCCTCTCACATGCATTCAGAGAGAGAGAGAGAGAGAGATCTGATTCCCATTTCCAAATGCTAATCCAATCATATGGGCAAAAAGCTAGTTGGGTGAACTCAATAGGCCAAGGGATAGGGAATTTAGGATCTTTCTTGTGATGATTAATTTATAGTGGTTAGAGTTGATAATTATTTAGGAATGTGAACCTTCCTAGTAAAGAGCTGAGAAGAGTGTTGAGATGGTTAATTGCAAAATAAGGATGAAAAGTTTAGTGTTTTAGGATAAATTAAATGAAACACACATATACTTTCTTCGATCCTAGTTTAACACATCAAGTAATATCGTTTTTTAAAATAACATTCCATAGTTGATGATTTTGCTAGTTTTTCTGTTAATTCAATTCCCATTTGCAGTCATTTGGGTCATATTTATCTTAGATTAGTTTAGATTTAACAATGTTAAAAACTTACATAAGGCCTAAATGACTGCAAAATAAGCCCAGATTTATATAAAAAGTAAGGATGTGTTGTTTCAGAATATGATATAGTAGAAGGTATTAAACTAGAATTAACAGTGGTGCTTAATCTAATTTACCATTTTTATAAGATTAGGAAGGCTGGCATGATAAAATTTCGAGGCATTCATGCCCCCAAAGAAATAAGAAAAGACTATCATACACAATTTCCGAGCTGAAGTAGAAACTTTTGGAATTCAAGTTTCATATGATCATCTATTTTTTCCTGTCATTTTATAATTTGATGTTAGAGATAATGTGTCACAGAGGAATCATATAATATTGTCCAAGACCACAAAGAAGACCGTCTTCATGTTTTGTTTTCGCTTATTTTTCATGGCATACAAAGAAGTAAAGAACTAAAAAGCATTGTGAGATGCTTAATGGCATTAGAAGTGAACAATAGAATGAAAAATTTAGTTTTTTGAGTTTATGAATCCATTGCTGTGATCAAATTCTGAGGTAGTAGCATTCATTCCTCCAAACAAATAAGATGAGGCCATTACTACACAATTTTCTAAATTGGAGTGGAGACTTCTAGTAGGAATTTTTAGCATTCAGGGCCCCTATGATCAATGTGCAGTTCCAGTTTCTACTTTTCCTGTCATTTTATAATTTGACCGGATAATGCGCATCCACCGGTGCGGTTTAAGGATAGCGCTAGGCACCTTCTATTCCAAATGTATGCTGCTTAGCTCATCTGCTAGCTCTCCTTCTTCTTTAAGGAGGTGATTGAGGCAGTACGGTAATAACCTCTCCTTTAGACCTACCTGAAACTTTGAAGGGGGGTGAAAGCGCCGTACATGAGTAGACTGTCCTGTTTGATGTTAGAAGAGGGGCGTAGCGGCCAGAAAGAGAGCATCCTTTATTTACTAGAAAAGCAGGAAAGAAGACAGAACCATACTTCTCTAAGAAGATCTTTTCTAATCGTAGATCGTGGAATATTAATAGATCTTCCCACGGAGCGGTAACTAGTTTAGCTGCTCGAACCTGAACCATCGTGAATAGAACCAACGCTTAAGGAAGAGTATGATCAGTTAGAATTAGAGAGTGTGCACTGTAGAGGAATCTGATGCGGACTAGGATTTAAAAGATAGAATTTGGGGGAATTTTATTGATGGAAATAGGGAATACAAGGATAAATAGCCAATTTTAGGAGAGTTGGCCCCTCTCCTAGCTTTTGCTAAGGGAAAAGCCTAAAGCTCTCTTCTAGATCTCGCTGGAGAATTCTAGGAAAATGTCAAATGACGTCTACAATTCGATACCCTAACGCTAGCCCTTGTCTTCACTTATATAATGTTTAGGCGTGGTGTGTACAGCAGTTACACCCTAACTTATTATGCATAAAAAAATTTCTCCCAACGGTCCTTCGCACCGCAAAATTACTCCTTCGACCTTCTACGCCTCCTATCGTATGTGATGACCGTATCATTAATCCCCCCATGAGTTTCACCTTGTTCTCAAGGTGGAAGTCGGGAAACGGCTGAAATATCTGATCAAAAGACTCCCAAGTCGCCTGCACTCTAGCAGTCCTGTCCAACGGATCAACACCTCCTTCACCCCCGTAGCTCTCGTCTGCACGCCCGTAACCTCCTCGGGCTCCAGCAAGACCTTCATGTCCTCTGTGAGGATCGGTGGGAGTGTAACTGACGTCACATGGTCGCCAATCGCCCCGCATAACTGTGAGACATGGAAAACTGGATGGATGCAGAAAGATGGAGGCAGCCTCAGTCTGTAGGCCACCTTGCCGATCCTGACCTCAATCTCGTAAGGCCCACAGTAACTCGCTGCTAGCTTCTCATTACGACGTTGAGCCATCAAGCGCTGTCTGTATGGTCGGAGCTTCAAATACACCTGCTCTCCTACCCCAAACTCCACATCCCTCGATGTGTATCTGCCTTCCCCTTCATGATTTGCTGAGCTCGTGACAAGTGGCGCTTCAGCTCTTCCAGGACCCGATCACGCTCCTCCAACTACTGCTTTAATTCCGACACTAGGGTAGCTCCTCTACTGTTGCACCAAATGGGGCGGGTCTCTGCCATAAACAATCCGAAATGATGTCATCTTCGCTGTTGAGTGGTACGATGTGTTATACCAATATTCTGCCCACATCAGCCACCCAGCCTACTTCTTGGGCATCTCCGAAGCGAAGCAACGAAGGTATGTCTCCACACTCCGATTTACCATCTCGGTTGTCTGTTCGTCTGCTGGTGGTAAACGATGCTCCTTCTAAGTGTTGTACCCTGCATCCGGAACATCTTCCTCTAGAAGGTGCTCAAGAACACCTTATCTCTGTCCGATACGATGGAACGTGGATAGCCATGTAGCCGTACCACCTCCCTCAAGAACACAGCTGCCACTGATGCTGATGTGAATGGATGACGAAGTGGAATGAAGTGGCTATACTTGCTGAGGCGGTCAACCACAACAAATATGATAGTGTGCCCCTCTGACCGTGGTAACCCCTCCACAAAGTCCATCGAGATGTCCTCCCAAACCCTCTTCGGCAAGTCCAAGGGCTGTAAAAGGCCTGCCGGTAATGTCACCTGATATTTATAATGCTGACACACGTCACACTCTGAAACCAACTGTGTGATATCCTTCCTCATGCCCGGCCAGTAGAGCCCTCTAGCCATCCGCTGGTACGTCTGATATCCCCTGAGGGGCCTCCTACTGCACTGCTGTGGAACTCCTGGAAAAGAATCGGAATGTGTACAGACGTACGTGGAATCACCAACCTCCCTCTATATAGAAGCATCCTTCCCTCCATCGAGTAGCCCGGAAAGTCTCCTGATCCCTGAGTAATAGCCATTATGATCTATCGCAGCCCCTCATCCGCCTCAATCTCCTCTAACAATGGCTCACTCCCAAGTATGGATAGACAGGGCTACCACATGTACCCCCTCATCTCGACGTGAAAGCGCATCCGCCGCCTTGTTGTCCAAACCGGACTTATAGTGAATCCCGAACTTGTACCTGCTCAGCTTGGACAACCATCTCTGGTAATCCTCGGCCACCAAGCGCTGTTCTAGGAGGTACGTCAGACTCCTCTGATCGGTCCTGACTATGAACTCCCTCCCCAAAAGGTAAGGCCGTCATTTCTGCACTGACAACACTATGGCCATCAACTCCCTCTCATAGACGGATTTCAGCATGGCCCTGGCAGACAGCACCTGACTGAAGTAAGCTATCGTCCTCTGCTCTTGCATCAGCACGGCCTCCAACTCAAATCCTGATGCATCTGACTCCACCACAAACAGCTCCCCGAAATCAGGAAGTGCTAATACCGGTACCGTCGTCATAGCCTGCTTGAGGGCCTGGAATGCTCTCGTAGCCTCCTCTCCCCAGTGAAAATTGCCCTTCTTCAGCTGTTAGATAAGAGGCCATGCCAGAGTGTGGTACACCTTCACGAACCTCCTGTAATAGCCCGTGAGCCCGAGAAATCCCCGCAAAGCTCGTAGTGTCCTCAGCTGAGGCCAGTCTAATGTAGCAGAATTCTTCGACCGATCTGTCGACACTCCCTCCGCCGAGACAATGTGCCCCAAGTATTCCACATGCGCCTGCCCGAACAGGCACTTCTTCCGGTTGGCCTGTAAATGATGGTCCTGTAATTTCCGCATGACTAACAGGCACTCCTTCCGATTGGCCTGTAAATGATGGTCCTGTAATTCCCGCATGACTATCTCCAAGTGGCCCAAATGATCCTGCATGAAGGCACTTTAGACTAAAATATAGTCAAAGAAAACTAGGACGAACCTCCTTAGATAAGGCCTGAAGACCCTATAAGAAAGGAAAGTTGTGGGGGTGTTCGTCAGCCCAAAAGGCATGACGAGAAACTCGTAGTGGCCTTCGTGAGTCCTGAAGGCCATCTTCTGCACATCCTCCGCCTTCATGTGAATCTGGTGGTACACAGACTTCAGATCGATCTTGGAAAACACCACCGTGCCATGCAACTCATCCAACAGCTCATCGATCACTGGAATCGGAAACTTGACTGGCACAGTTTCCTTATTCAAGGCTCCGTAATCGACGCTGAATTTTCAACTGCCGTCCTTTTTCTTCACCAGCAGCACTGGGTTAGAAAAAGGGCTCGCACTAGGCCGAATGATCCCCGCCTGCAGCATCTCCTGAACCAGCTTCTCTATCTCATCTTTCTGCACATACAGGTATCGATATGGGCACACACTAATGGGAGACACCCCCTCCTTATGCACAATGACGTGCTCATGATCCCTTGGCGGCGGAAGGCCGCTAGGTGGCTGAAACACCCCCTTGAATCCCTGCAACAGCTGCTCCACCTCCAGTGGCACCACCGTCGTGCTGTCTGCCTCCTCGGTCACCAACCCCTGCAGCTCTATCAGGAATCCACCTCCATCCATCTGTAGTGTCTTCGTCATAGTCTTATAAGATACCAACGAACAACATAAGCTTGGGTCACCCAGCAATACTACATTCCTCTCATCCACCTGGAACTCCATCTGCAATAGCTTCCAGTTGAACGTTGTCTTTCCTAGTGACTGCAGCCACTACATCCCCAGAATCAGGTCGACGTTGCCCAAGGTCAAAAGCAAGAAGTCACCTGTGATCAGTACCCCCTATATAGACACCGTCAAGTCTCGACAGATGTCTCTACTTTGCTCCACCTTGTCGGTCCCCAACATGACCCCAAAACCCTTTATCATGGTGAGCTGGATCCCCAGCCTCTCTATCACTTAGGGAGATACGAAGTTGTGGGTGGCCCCACTGTCTATCAGGATCACCACATCCATGTACCGCACTCTACCAGCCAGCTTCATAGTATGGACCTGTGTAAAGTCCGCTATGGAGCTGAGTGAAACCTCCGCTGCTTCCAGGAGCATGGGCTCGCTGTCCTCCTCGTGCTCTGCCATTGTCCCCTCTGCTTGCTCCTCCTCTAACTCCTCTGCGTACACCTTGTATACTTGTAAGGCCTGGTTGTGACACATGTGCCCCAGGTAAACCTCTCATCGCATTTAAAGCACAACCCCTTCAACCTCCGGTCTCGCATCTCAGCATTTGTCATCTTTTTGTATGGCCCTCGGCCTTACATCTCATGTCCTTGTCGCGCCTGCTGGTGTACCTCATGCAGCACTAGGCTGTCCTCCTGGAACAGTCTGTGGTCGGGTAAAGTTTCCTCCAAACGCCCCTCTGGCGTGGCGCTTCTCAGTCATTTTGTCCTCGACCGTCTGTGCTAACTCCATCTGCTCCTCAAGCCCCCGAGGTCTGAGGGTGCAGAGTTCAGCCTTAATGGTAGACTTCAATCCGTCTAAGAAAAAACTCTCCAAGGACTCTGCGGGCATCCCACGTACTCTACTCGTAAGTACCTCGTATTGCTTGATGTAATCTTGCACTGTCACGACCTGCTTCAAAGCATGCAACCGCTCGTATGCTCCACCTCCCTGGGACTCTCGGAAGCGGTGTAACAATGCCTCCTTGAACCCATCCCAGGTCCTCAAAGGCCTCTGCTGCTCCTTCTATCGCCACCAATTCAAAGCCTCTGCCTCTAAACAGAGTGCGACCGCTCGCAATTTCTCCACCTCCATCAGCCGCGACATCTCAAAATACCTCTCCGCCTTGTAGATCCATCATGTGGCATCACTACCCTCGAATAGTGGCATCTTAAGCTTCCGTATGCGGTCGTCTGCTCATGGATCTCCTCCCTCGAAACGATTCGGTTGCCGCTGACGATGATGATCTCTGAATCGAGCTCCTTCATAGCCCCACCGCCCATCCTCCCTCCAATCTCGTTCCTCTTCCTCCTCATAATCATCTTCAAGATAACGGTTGGACTCCTCGTACTCCGGATAATGCCTCACAGCTCGTCGGCGCCTCCCCGGGGCTTCATCGCTATCCTAGGAGTAGTCCTGACCCCGCGCCCCTCGCACGTGCTCCGCCCGATCATCCCCAACCCCCCTCCCCAGTAGGCCAGGGGATCCGCAGGCCCCGCGCGGTTCGCTAGTGGCCTGCGGAAGCCCTGGCAAGCCCGCCTACCCTTGGCGAACCCCAAGCGGGGTCGCCCGCCATCGGCTACCCCCGGTGGGTTTGCCCACCTCCAGTGGCCCCCCTCCAGGGCCGCCTGATGTCGCCCGCCCCCTGGCGGTCCTCCAGGGGTTCTGCGTGCGCTCGTCGTCTCTGTCGCGGCTCTTGCTCCTCCTCGAAGTTCTTAATGCGATTCGTTATGGATTTGAGGATAAAAATGGGATTTTTATTGGATCTCAGATCTGAAATTATAGGAAAACCTACTACAAATCAACTACTCGCTCAATAACAACTACAATTTAAAAGGACGACTAGCTAAGGATTAATCTAGGGGATAAACTAATAAAAAGAAAATACTCTCTCAATTTTCGCATAAGAATTAAGGCCGGCTCAACCCCCTTAAATAGCCAAAACATCCCTTAAATGTCATTTTACCCAATTGCCCCTCCATTCAATTACCGGCCGCAACACTACTCCGCCCCCAAACAACCACCTTGTCCTCAAGGTGGTGCGTGACGTGTATGGTCAGCTACTCCACGTGCAGGTGCCCCTGCTCATCGTCCACGCCGGCTTCCAGCATTATCACACTCTCTTCTCCCTCTTCTTCGTCATCCACTATCAGGATCTGAAGAGTACGATTCCCGCACCGATGCCCAGGAGTAAACTTCTCGTCGCATTTAAAACACAGGCCCTTGGTCCGTTTGTCACGAATCTCTGCCTCTGTCATTCGTCGTGTATGTCCTCCGGGTCGGGGTTCCATCCCCTTCTCCTTGGTAGCCATTGTGCTGTCAGTGGATGTTGCCCCTCCTGCGGCCCCCTTTTGTCCCCCTCCAGGGTCCGGCACTCGAAACGTAGAGCCACCCCACGTCCCCCGGGCTCTTCGCTCTGTCTCCTGATGATCCTCTACTTTCCCGGCCAGTGTCATCATCCCCCGCAAACCAACGGGCTCAAACTGTCTCAGCCCCGACCGCACCGTGGGCTTCAGCCCCTTCATGAAACAGCCCTCCAGGGACTCCTCAGAGACTCCCCGAACTCGGTGGCAAAGCGACTCGAACTTCTTGATGTAATCACCCACGCTCCCCTCCTACTTCAGCGAGTACAGTCTCTCGAACACGCCGCCAGCCGGACCTCCTCCAAACCGCTCTGTCAAGAGCATCGTAAACTCAGCCCAGGTCTGAAAAGGCCGTTGCTGATCGGTCCAACGGAACCAGCCCAAAGCCTCTCCCTCCAGACAGACCCCTATCGCCCGTAGCCAATCCTCCCCTGGGACAGCGGACACCTCCAAGTACCTCTCCACCCGGTACAGCCAGTCGTCTGGGTCGCCTCCCTCAAAAACAGGCACCTCCAGCTTCCTCAGACGTCTCTCGCCAGCGAATCCACCTCTCTCCTGCGGCTGGAATCCTCCCCTGTGCTGGTATCCCTGTCGCCTGTCTGGAACATAAGCCTCAGTCCGATCACGGTAGCCTCCCTCTGCTCCGTGCCCTTGCCAGTCTCCCTGATGATGCCCAAACTCCGCCTGGTGGCCTCCTGGAGGATCCTGGTACGCTCTCCAATCTCCCGTCACTCCCCCAAAGGGTGGGGGCTGAGTCGACGGGCCTCCTGTGATTTGGTGGGGCCCTCCGCCCTGCTGCAATCCTCCGCTGGGTCCCCCAAAAGTCTGAAAACCCCCAAATTGCGCTCCACGAACCTCGGGTGGGGCTCCCGGGGGTCGGGGACCCTGCGAAATCATCTGTCGAACGTCCTGGGGGGCCAGTGGGCCCCCAGGGGTCGGGCGGGCCTCGGATCCCCCCTCTGGGGTCGGCCGAGGCCCCCCAGGCCGTCGCCTGGGCCGGCCGGCCCTGGAAGTGGGCCGGCAGGCCCCAGGCGGCGGCGGCAGAGTCTGCCGAGGCCGCCAGGGGGGCGGCAGGTGCGGCCGCCCCTCCCAAGGCCCTGGCGGCCTGCCGCCGCCCCCCAGGGGGTTCGTCGGCCCCCCCCCAGATGTACCTGGGGGGCTGGCACCCTGGGGTGTTCCGACGGCGCGGGGTCTTGGTGGGTCCCCCATGCGTTGTCTCCTTGGTCAAACCCTCCATCGTCGTCTAGATCCGGTTCATCTTCAAAAAAAATTGCCTTTTTACCTTTGTCCTTCGCCAAAGGTGGCTCCTTTTTGCTTGGATCCGCCTTTGTGATGAGATGAGCGGTCAACGCCGCTATGGCCTCCGTCAATTCCGATAGTTTTCCCTCCGTCATCTCCTTCATCTCTTTCATCTTGGCCTCCGTCTTCTCTTGATTTTCCTTCATCTCCTTCCGGATCTCCGCGGCCATCTCCGCATCTTCTTTCCTTAGATCGATGAAACCCTTACTGATTTGGGCTTCAATCCGCTCAACCTTCCCTTCCAAGACTTCAATCCGCTCTGTTGCTCGCGTGTTCGCCATGGATCAACCGCTCTGATACCAATTTGATGCTATTCGTTATGGATTTGAGGATAAAAATGGGATTTTTATTGGATCTCAGATCTGAAATTATAGGAAAACCTACTACAAATCAACTACTCGCTCAATAACAACTACAATTTAAAAGGACGACTAGCTAAGGATTAATCTAGGGGATAAACTAATAAAAAGAAAATACTCTCTCAATTTTCGCATAAGAATTAGGGCCGGCTCAACCCCCTTAAATAGCCAAAACATCCCTTAAATGTCATTTTATCCAATTGCCCCTCCACTCAATTACCGGCCGCAACAGTTCTCTCCTAGGGTTTCAGAGAGATCCTATCGCCAATCGTCGTCGTTGAGATCCAGATCTTCTTCTTCCAAGATCACCCCCTTATGATTGTGGATCATTATCGCCTTTCCTCTCGTTGCGCGGATCTCCTTCGCCATCAGATCTGATTGGTGATTCAGATCTGAGGTGGTTCCTTCCTTCGAGTTTGATATTTGGGGCGTAATTTGCGCCACAAATTGCTGGAGCATCTCCTTCATCTGGTTCAAGCAATCGCCGATCTCCTTTTTAACGAAGGACTTCATCTCCTCCGTCTCCTTCTTCCTTTCGACGATCTCCGCATCTAGCCTCTCTTCCAAAGGTTT
The DNA here is from genome assembly GCA_030789695.1 of Scilla litardierei. NCBI lineage: Eukaryota > Viridiplantae > Streptophyta > Magnoliopsida > Asparagales > Asparagaceae > Scilla > Scilla litardierei. Next base: position 77,358,227 of record CM061141.1, on the reverse strand, counting down.
CGCCATAGAAGACCTCGTCGATGCCATGGGATCGAAGCTCTGATACCAATTTGATGCAGACTAGGGTTAAAAAGATAGAATTTGGGGGAATTTTATTGATGGAAATAGGAAAAATAAGGATAAATAGACAATTTTGGGAGAGTTGACCCATCTCCTAGCTTTTTCTAAGGGAAAAGCCTAAAGCTCTGTTCTGTAGATCTCGCTGGAGAATTATAGGAAAATGTCAAATGACGGCTACAATTCGATACCCTAACCCTAGCCCTTGCCTTCCCTTGTATAATGTTTAGGTGTGGTGTGTACAACAGTTACACCCTAACTTATTATGCATAAAGAAATTTCCCCCAACGGTCGGTGCGCACGGCATAATTACTCCTTCGGCCTCCTACGCCTCCTCTTGTGAGTGATAACCGTATCAGAATCCTAGAATATTTCGCAAATTTATAAAGAAGACTGACATTATGTTTTGTTCTTGCTTATTTTTCATGGCAGATGAGCATGCACGCAGTAACTATGAAAAATCATGATACATGGGCTCTGTTTTAAGGATGTCGAAGTTATGATCATGCGTATAGACACGTAGTTTAAGTATGTTGAAGAAATGTCTGAGATAGTGCTAGTAATTAATGATGATATTCACACATCTAAATGATGGAAAAGCGAGATTCAGAAACAACTTTCGATGGTGAACAATATATTAAGACCAAGGCCAAGGGGTCTGATACGCAAATTTATCTTATCACCTTCATATTCATGCGGCATATTTTCTTGATCGATGATATATGTGAATTTTGTTGATGTATTATGTTATATCCATGCCTAAACTATTGCGAATGGGAAATGCCAGAATGAAGATAATGAATTTCTCGCTGTAGATGACATTTATGCTTTAAAAAAGCTATGGCCTGGGTTATAATAGTATGAAATTAAGAATGTTTCCTATTTGATCACTTACCTATCAGATTTCCTGCTTGAAAAAAAGACAGGTTCAAACTTGTATCCTAAAGTGTGCAATTTAACATGTGCACACTTTGACAATGTCAATAATTGCTTGCAATTGTTTACTGCTGCTAACATCCAGAGCTGATTATGGAATAATTTCTAAATATGATTGACAAACTGTGCTCATATGATCTACAGCTTGAGATTTATTGATCACATCCAAACTTGAATCCTTAACTTATGACAAATACTGGGTGCAAATTGATCCACTAAAATTGCATTCATAAAATATGCTGGACTTCAGAAAAACTCTGCCTTGAGAGTATGTGTGCGTGCGCGCGCGCGCATGCCTGCGTGTGTAGAGCCAGGCTGTGCTCATATGGCCAGCAAACCGATAAATTTCAAATTGCAACCAAAAGATGCCCCATTCTTTCATTTCTGTAGTCACAAACAGTTAGCATATTCCTGAGCATGTGATGCCCAAAAGATCATGTTTGTTGTATACAAAAATATGCCAATACAACCATATGAATAGAATAGATACAAACATTCGATGCATACTTTTGTTCGTAACACTTGCATGGATATACATGGAACTTATTGGCTCACATCCTCGTGTATAAAGAAAAGAAAGGCTCTAATATGTATTGAAAATTTGGCACTGTAAATTTTTATGTAAGAGTAAGATTCAGACGATAATGCACATCTTAAGTAACATAGTCTGTTTGCTCAGCACAAAGTGCTTTCATATTTAATTTCAGTTACATGGAATTACATGTTTCAGGTGAGTTACATCTTCGGATCCTATATTACAAGATTACATACCACTGTTTCTGGCATTGAGGCCGTAAAACCTAAATATCACAGCAATTTACATTATCGTTCTCTAAATGGTTTCCTCAGGGCCTGCCATCATTGGTCGCCAAGGCGCCAGATTCAACCAACCTCTCTAAATCTATTTCTACTGATCTATACTTCAACTTGAATCCACTCTTGATCCATGAGTTGATGCACGTCAATGCCTGCATGTTACTGTGGGGCAAGCAAAACTTCTGCCTGTGTACTTCACCACCTTTGCTTGAAAACACCTCATCGGGTTCAACTGAAGTCCCCTGAACTGCTAAGTAATCGCGTGCCATCACAGAGAGTCGGGGATACCGAGCACTGTTAGCTTTCCACCAATCTAAAATGTCAGTGGCGATTGCCAATGGTGGCTCTGACAGATATTGTGAGAGCTCATCCGAGGCTGTGCTCCCATTCCCTCGTCTCCTCTTCCTTGCAATCTCCTCAGCAAAAGAAACGACACTGGCTTCTTCGGCCTCCTGTGCCCCAAAACCATTGGTAATCATGGGGAACTGGCTTGTAGCATAGGCTCTTGTGAAATGGCTCCTCGCATCTTCTAAGTTTTTCTCAGAGTTGAGGCTCTCAGGAATGAGCTCCTTTTTAATCCTTGGGTCAAGGATTCCCGCCACAAAAGTAAAGAGGTTGTAAACTTGGGTGCTAAAGCTTTGGGCACTTTTAGCCATGTCATCAGCTACACTTTTTAGCCATTCCTGGCGGGAGCTATCCTTGCAAGTGCTAATCATTTCAAAGACGTGGTCCATGAAAAAGAGCACGAGACCAAGGGTGGGTAGTTTGCAGCCACACAAGTTAGTTGTAATTTTGTGGAATGGCTCTAGATAGGAATGCAATGTATCGACCACAGATTTCTCTGCGCTGGCTAGCAACAAGGTCCTGGTTCCAAAGGTTTCTTCATGCTTCTTCATAGTACAGTCCATAGAATTTGAAGCCTACACGACAAATATATCCATTATATGTATGACATCTGTAAAGCATAGTCAAGGTAACATCCAAATGAAGCTTGGCTTCAGCAAACCATGGAAGTTGGGAGAAAGTTCTAATAAAATAAAACATGTTACAAGCTCGAAAAAAAGGGCAAAATGCCTTGCAACAACAATTAGGCGAAGTGATTCACTTGTGTCTCGAAGCAAAACACCCAATCGATTTTATGGCCCAAGCGATCTTATGGTGGTGACTGTTGATAGCCACGGCATCCAAACAGCCGCCAAGAGGTTCAAATTATAGGGTAGGGTAAGCCATGTACAAACATCAATCAACATAAATGCAGTAGATATCATCGAAATAACACAACCAATAAATTTACTAAATTGGGAAAGATAAGGGAGAGAAAAAAATATGAAATGTTTTTTTTTTTTTTTTTGGGGGGGGGGGGGGGTGTGTAAGAATGGGCATAAGAAAATGACATGGAAGAGATGGAAGGTGCATGAACTGAGTAGACGAAGCGGATGGGGAATGCGGGACACAAAAGAAGAGGATAATAGCCTTCCTCTCTTTCATGTCTAGAATGTGTGATGAGTAAAATATTGGCTGATATGTATATGGGTGGCAAAATAAACCCGACCCGACTTGAACCCGACCCGAAACCGAACCTGGCCTCATTAACCGAGTGTAGGTAGAGATATAAACGGTTTGAGTCAAATCCCTGTTGACCCGGCTGATCCGGAAAAATATCCGAGTCGGGTGTATGTTTGACATGTCAATCTGGCACGATCCGGATCCAACCCATTTTAATTTATAAATATACTAGAAAATACACATGTGCACGGGGGTTGGAAAAAAATTGTGGGAAAGCAAGGGGCTAAAAAGAAAAAAAGAGTGGGGGTGTGTGTGAGAATTGTGTGGGATGAAAATGCAATTTAATGTGTTTGGGGGTGGTTTTTGGTTTTTATTAAAGGAAGTGCCAAAATGTAATTAAGGGAAAGATGTGGATTTTTTTTGTTGGAGAAACCCATGTGGCATGCCACTTGGGACAAAGGTGGAGCCCACACTTTGTCCCATGAGGACAATGGCAAAGTTGTTATTCTCTATTTTAATATATAGATTTATATTTATATAGAAATAGTATACCGCATGTTGCATTGAGAATTTTGGCGAGAGGTTTGATTTTTTAGTGTTGTTGATGGAATGATCACGGATTTGATTCCCATGATTGTAATTTTTTTCCTTAATTTTAAATGTTAACTTTTAATTTTCTTAAATAAATAAATGGTTTTTAATAAACACTGAGATCTTTAGATCAGATCTCAGCTGGTGTGCACTTGTTCACTCGTTGGGGTGGTCTTTAGTTCGATTCCTACGTAGGTAATTATTTAACACATTTTTTCAAAGAGAAAAATATGCATGCGTACGGGTCAGGTGCATGTTTTAACTTCCCGACTCGGATTCGATCTGGGTTGGGTTCGGATATAGCCCTAAACAGGTCGGGTCAGGCCCGACCCGGCCCGTACCCGACCCGACCCGACCCGACCCGACCCAACCTATTTGCCACCCCTAGATATGCATACCCAATTAGCTTGGAAAAAGCCAAAGTGTCATTTATGAGATATCAACAATATTAGAAGCTGTGTTCGTCCAAAGACCGATGGACCTAGTAATCAAAATTTTAAGGAGCAGATGCCAGACCATGAAAGTGATTCCTTCATGGAGGACTCCCCGCAGCCAAGGTGTGCAGGCAACCACCCAGCCTAAAATACAGCTACGCACCTTGCAGCAAAGATGAGCAGTTGCCCAGGTGTCTAGGTTATGCATGTTTCCAGCACTTAGGCGAGGCCACCTAGGTGTATAAGGAGGCTCCTTAGGCAATGAGGTGCATGTAACAACGTGTGCTCATAAGTGTACACATAGATTCAAGCTGTGTGATTGTCTCACGAACAAAGCACCATGCTATTGAGGCATTATAATCGGTTGGCATGTAGATAGACATCCCCTTTCTCCGTAATAATCGGTTGTCAGGTCGATAGATATACCCTTTCAGTTTATGCTCCTACAACCAGCCTCCAGGTTCGCCAAGACCAAAAACTGTCTTAATGAAGATGCAAGATTGTACAATTTGCTCATGTACTCACATTCATGTCTATGACATGAAAAGGCCAAAGAGCTTAAAAGTCAAAATGAGATCACTTCCCAAATATCAAAAAGATGGAGCATGATCCACATACACATGCATCCTAAAGCATATGTAGTATGATACTTCCCGGCAATTGGTAAACTAATTACTAACCGAAACTATCTGATTTTTTATCACGGGAAGGAGGAAAACTGAACTTTTCAGACTATTTAATTTTGAAGTTGTGAATAATAGAATCTGTATATTGTCCAATGTAATTTTGGGAAAAGTTTTTGCTATAACTGCATTTCCTTTCCAATACAGCTTAACAAAATAAAATAATATAATTAGCTACCTTTCATTTGCAACTATGATAAAGGGGATACCCCTTACAAAAAAAGTCATTGTTATTTCTCACGTCACATGCCATACATGAATTGAACTTGTACTTCATGAACTGTTATGAAATTAAATAAAGTTTAAGCATAATTTGTAAGTCCATCAAACTTCTAACAGTTAACAAGCAAAACAGCTGAAGAATATATCTGAGAAGTGATCGGCTAAGGAAAACTTGACATCATTTAGAAACAAAGATTTATAAAGTACTGTGATCATGGAAGAAGCTGAAGAAAGAAACGAGACAATACCTTCCGGGCAAGGTCCAACATTGTATAATCACCATTCCAGCTTGCCGAAGTATCAAGTGGGAACTTCCATGAGCCTTCCTGATATATTGCAGTAAGCTGTTTAAAATCCTGAGCAATTTCAGGAACTGAGTTCAAATCAAGTGCAAACTCTCGGATCTTGGACAATATTGGCTTTGGAGTCCTGAGTCCATCTTCTATGATCAAGTTCAAAGTCCGAGCAGCACAAGGGATATAGCAAAACGGTATCTTTCGTGCATCTAGCTCCTCTTTTAGAGCATGGCAGGCATGTACTGAGTGCGGACTCCCATCATTAGTGCAAGAAAGTATCTTCTTGTCAATACTAAACATCTGAAGGACCTTCATAAGAACATGAAGTATCTCTGGGCCTGTGCATGGGTAAGGAACGTGAACTACATCGAGAAGAACTCTATGCAAGGACCAGTTCTCATCAATCCAATGACATTTAATACTCATATAGAATAGCTGTTCATAAGAAGTCCAAAAATTCAGAGTGATGGAAACTTTAGAGTTCACATGCTCTAGTGATGCCCTGACATCTTCCTGCATGCCTCTAAAAATATCGAGAGTAACAGCATGCGCCTTTTCTTTCGGCCAAAGTTTAGCTGATGGATTGAGAAACTTGAACGATGCTAGGAGCACTTTATCGTCAAAGGAAGCAGGTGGTAGAGATGCTCCAATATGCCAATTAAGCAGCAACCAATTCAAGGTATCAAAATCCAGAGTTGCAAATTTTACTTGGTGTTGAGGCTTCTTTGCGGGGGTTCCATTTTGTATGGTCTGTTGGCTGTTGTCACCTCGGTGATCATAACCTGGATGACGATGACTGAGATGCCTTCCCAGATTTCCTTCGTGTAATAGAGGTTTATAAATAAGAAAATGCATAAAACAGTTAACTTCAGGAATCACCCGTTGCTGTATAAAACAGACAAAGGGTTATGAACAAATAAAAAATGCATAAAACGGTTAGTTTGCACATTGCTTCATGTTCAAAACATAATGAAGAATTTCTTTGTTACATGTTTCATTCTTGATTCAAAATCTAGATTGGTTATGCTTTTAAATTGACAAAACAACTGACTAACTGTGAATAGCGAAGTTTACCAACAAAGTATGGGATTCAGGAAACTTGCATGCATCCCATCAACACCAACAAATTTATCTTATAGCCATTACAAAAGAAAAAGAATCAGCAAGTAGATGAGTTTATGAAACACCTCTGCCAGCTTAAAATGCTTCATATATACATTATGTATCTTGGGACAGCTTATCAAATTGTCCATATTAAGTGTCAACATTAGAGCCGTTATGGCCAACAAGTTACCATTAGAGTCTCTGATATCTAACTTTTCTCCATAGAGAGACAACTTTGAACAAGAAATTAAGCATCGTTTTTACTCTAATGAATCATCAGCATAGCCAGCAAAATACTGGCTCGTAATTTAAAAATTATATTTAAGAATAACTTTTACCAGTTGCAGTAGCTATTGAATAACTTTGTTTGCAGAATATGCATCTTCTGCTCTTCCCGTCAGGAGCTGTTTCAAAGAATTTTAGGTATACTGATGTCATCGACTTTTTCTTTGTCTTCACAGATTGAACCATGTTTCCTTTCTCTGAAGAACTCAGTCCAACTTCCAAAGGTTCTACAGTAGGCAGAAGTGGCATGTCCATTATTGCTTTACTTTCCATCTCTGTTCAAAGTGAAACAACAGCAGACAAGGAATGAGTTTATTCCGGTTGTATAATTCAAACAAAGAAACAGCAGTACATTGAACTTTATAAACAATTAACCATGCCTGTCATGAATCCGTGTGTGTTTATGTGCATGCATGTTTCACAAAGAACATAGAAGGAACTAGTAGTATATAGTATACATATTGGCGTCCTTCGTGCATAAAGTTTCCAGAGAGAATGATTTCTATACATCGTATCCCAGTAGATCAAAGAGGACCTAGGCAAAGTTAGAGAACTCAGTTTTGATTTCATGCCTTCGAGAAATTTTTGGTTTCGGATAGTTTCACTTTTTTTGTTGGTTTTATGGTTCGTTTCGTTTCGCCATATTCATAGTTTCATGTGGCCTTTACCGATAATTGTTTTTATTTCTTTTTTTTTTTTATCTATAGCCTCATAAAGTTGAAACACCTCAGCCTTCTCATATCTATCGATCTGATACGACTGGGATGCAACAGCAAATCAACGGCGGAAGTAAGGAAAAGCTGAACCAGTGTCAGTTCTGTAATTTTGAATCCAGGGAGAAAACTGTAATTTTAAGGGTCAGAACAGATCTGTAAATTTAGAGCAATCAGTCTTATAAAGGTATGTGGGTTAGGTAATTAGGGTGTATGCTGAATTTGAGAGAAAAGTTTAAGCATTATTAAAGATTAGGAGTAGGAACCCTAGATCTAGTTGAAGAATTAAGCCTTCCTCTCGAATTAAAAGCTAAGATAGCAGTTTCTCCTCTCAAAAGAAGCCATGTATTTTCATTTAATATCTATAAAACCCCGAGATTTCTTTCCTAAAATCCCATCATTGGACATAAGAATCTCATCTTTGCCCTAAAAATCCCATCCTTTCCTCAAAATCCATCAAAAATGCTATTTGTATCCATAAAATTTTAGAAAATACTATCAAATCGGTATCAGAGAACAACTTTGTATGCTGAGACCGAGTGGGCTTGAAGAGTCGATTGAGCTTGCCCAAATAATGGAAGACACAAACACTACATAGGAACACTACAGTTCGGGCTGCCAAGGGAGAGTGTGATGCGGACCCGCATCCGCAAACCCCAAGGGCCAGCGGCTACATGGGTGGGACCCACCCACCTTTAGTGACCTACGTGCGGCGTAGGAGGGTTAGTCTAGGGGTATTCTAGTCTTTGTGGACTAGATTAGTAATTCCCCGCTTTTTCTATTTATTAGGGCTAGCCGTCTTTTATTTCTTTTATGCTTGATTTGTGAAAACACTTTGAGTTATCAATTGTGAGTGTTTTTAGGCTTTGATCCGTTCATTCAAAGCTAGGAGATAGGGCTTCGTCTCGAAAGAGACCCAATTTATCTATTGTTCTTCGTCTCAAATCTTATAAAAATTCCTCTTTTTTTATATTTTTCCTCTTTTAAATCTGAAATTAATTGATCGATCCACCGGATCGTATCAAATTGGTATCAAAGCCCTAGATCCAAATGGCGGCGAGCACTAGATCGAAGGCGGATGCGGTCGAAGAGAAGATTCAAGGGCTACGGGAGGGTCTCAACCGGGAGATCGAAGAACGCTTCGAAGGATTGAAGAAAACAATGGGGGAATCACTCAAGGATTACGCCCATTCACAAGAAGACATTCAAATCGAGCTTCGGGGGATGAGGACGGATGCCGCGCAACAAGGACGGGATCTCCGAGAATTGAAAGAGATGATACAAGCCATCGCGGTGGCGAAAGGGGGAGATCGAGGCAAGGGGATCCAAGAGGGGTGAGATTCTACCCTAGAATCGGCCTCCCTAGGGCAAACGCAGTCGACGGCGGGCTTCCCACATCAAGACGACGGCACGGAAGGGTCAAAACAGGGCACGGCAGGCCCTATCGGGCCTGCCCAAGAGCCGGCGGCCCCACCCAGACATCCCCAGGCCTGGGCGAGGCCGCCTGGCCCTCCGGGGGTCACGGCGCCCCCGGCGAGCCCTCCCAGGCCTTCCCAGGCCTGGGCGAGCCCGCCGGGGCCACCAGAACCCCCGGCGGGCCGTGGGTGCAGGCAACACCCCCCGCCAGGGCCGCGGGGGGTGCGGCACCCCCATCCGGGGGTGCAGGAGGCGGCGGGGGCCCATTTGGGGGTCCGGCAAGTTGGGCCGGGCCTTCCCAGGGCCCGGCGGGTTGGGCCGCCCCTCCTGGGGGCCCGACGACTACTCCTCGACCTTTTGGGGGTGTGGCTGGGTTCGTATCCCATCATGGGGGAACCCCAGGGACAGTAGGAGGCGGATGGGCCTCCGGGGCAGCTATTGGGACCCCGGCTGGCCAATTTTGGAGGGCGGAGACCACCCCACCTGGGCCAAGGCCCAACTTTGCACGACCACCAGAATTTCACGGGCATTACTACCAGCCCGAGGCGTGGGAGAGACCCGCATGGCCAGAGGAGAGGTACGGAGATGACGGGGGAGGACCGGTTGAGGCAGTCGGCGGAGGATTCGGCCGTGGGGGTGACCGCAGGAGAGATGGTGGACCCCAGGGGGACATCAATGTAGATCGCCGCCTTCTGAAGCTGAAGGTGCCGATTTTTGACGGCACAGATCCGGATGGGTGGATCTACCGGGCGGAGCGTTACTTCCAGGTGATGCGGTTGACGGAGGAGGAGGTTCTGAGGGCAATCGAAATCTACTTCGAGGGCAAGGCGTTGGCCTGGTACAGATGGAAGGTGGCGCAGACCCCCTTTCGCACTTGGGAGGAGCTGTCTGCACTGATACTAGACCGGTTCCAGGAGACTCAGGGGGGAGATTTCTACGAGCAGTTATCTGCTCTGAGGCAGGAGGGGACGGTCAGGGATTATGTAGAGAAGTTCGAGATGCTGAATAGTAGGGTGAAGGGGGTGACCGACGAGGTGATGATCGGGAATTTCATGAGGGGGCTGAAGCCCTCCATACGAGCAGAGCTGAGGATGCAGAGCCCGGGGACACTGGAGGATGTCCTTCGCCTGGCCCACAAGGCGGAGGAGAAGCATGCAGAGGAGAGACGCATTCGGGGGACTTGGGGAGCCCAGGGGCAACGTAGTCAGACGGCACCGGCCCTACTCCCGGGGGTTACAGTAGCACCAGTGGACACGGAAATGAAGAGAGAGGAAACCCGACCAGTGATCCAGGGTAAACGGATGACTGAGGCTGATATGAGGGCGAGGCGTGCTGCAGGCCTCTGTTTCAGATGCGATGAGAAGTTCAGTCCCGGTCATCGATGTGCGAGCAGGCTGATGCAGATTGTGCTAGAACCGGACGAGGGGGAGTATGCAGATGGTGGGGAGCCAGTGATGACGGAAGAGAGCGAGGTTGAGCACGCACATCTGGATGTAGCTGAGGTGTCCCTGAACTCCTTGGTAGGGGTAACCACGAACCATACCATGAAGTTGTCAGTACGATTGGACGACGCGCCGGTGACGGTACTCATAGACAGTGGAGCTACCCACAACTTCATCTCTCGACATTTGGTGGATCGTCATAGGTTGCAGGTGAGCACTTTGGAGACGTTTACGGTCCTCTCAGGGACAGGGAGGAGGGAGGAGAGCAGTGGGATGTGCAAGGGGCTGAGTCTGACCTTACAAGGGGTGCAGATCGTGGAGGACTTCTTGCCCCTAGAGTTGGACAATATCGATGTGATTTTGGGCGTGCAGTGGCTGAGGGGGTTGGGCGAGGTGAAGATGAATTGGAAGCAGCTTAGTATGGAATTCCAGGAGGGGGGTCGCACGGTGGTTCTGACAGGTGACCCTAGCCTCTGTTTTCCCTCGGGGGCCTTCAAAGCCAGATCTCCACCTTGAGGACAATGTGGCTCTTTTAGGGGGCGGTATTGATGCGGACCCGCATCCGCAAACCCCAAGGGCCGGCGGCTACATGGGTGGGACCCACCCACCTTTAGTGACCTACGTGCGGCGTAGGAGGGTTAGTCTAGGGGCATTCTAGTCTTTGTGGACTAGATTAGTAATTCCCCGCTTTTTCTATTTATTAGGGCTAGCCATCTTTTATTTCTTTTATGCTTGATTTGTGAAAACACTTTGAGTTATCAATTGTGAGGGTTTTTAGGCTTTGATCCGTTCATTCAAAGCTAGGAGATAGGGCTTCGTCTCGAAAGAGGCCCAATTTATCTATTGTTCTTCGTCTCAAATCTTATAAAAATTCCTCTTTTTTTATATTTTTCCTCTTTTAAATCTGAAATTAATTGATCGATCCACCGAATTGTATCAGAGTGATAAGCGAGGCCTCATCCCAAACTTATACTACAATGGAGATGCAAAAGTCTTAGCCGGGATGAGTGCAGATGAGCCAGGAGAAGAACATCGAGTGACTGGTTCAAAATGTTACAGTCATATTCCCAAGTATAGGAAGTCGGTCAACTAGTAATCCTGGTGAGTCCAGGACCGTATTCCTCAGGGACAAACTAATCTACAAATTTTACAATCCGAAATTAAGCGTGAAAACTATTTGGTGAAATGTAAACCACCCTTTGAAGGTGAATTTTTGTGTTTGGTTTTGATTTCAGAAAAAACGTGTACTAAATTTTACGAAAGTAAATAACGTGAAAAATTGACATGGTAAAAGTGTGTGTTGTGTTTTCGTTAGTGTTGTAGGATGTTATGCTAATCATTCTCCATGGATAACGCAGTCCATCATCCATGCCAATGTTTGTGGATTGGATGATGAAACTTTAAAAACAATGATTTTTAGCTTAAAACTTAATCGTTGGAACAATTGATTTCTTGAATAACAAAACATGAATAGATGAACCTCGCGATTCATCACCCTCCTTGGGCCCCTCTACGGGTTGATGCACGTAAACGATGCCTCGCGGCATGTCATCCTAAGCGGATTCCTCTACGGATTGCGAATATTTCAACAAATGAAGAAATCAACGTTTTTTAACGATTTCGATAATTGCAAAACTTACGGAGACATGAAAGCATAAATCCTAGCAATACTAACTTCCACACAACACACGCACAGTACTTTAGCCAAGTATGGTAACAAAAATGGCAAATTTTATTAATACAAACATGATTTAATTACAAATTCTAATACAAAACTAATTAAAACATAGGGAAAATGGAGAGTTTTCACCCAATTTAAAGCCCAAACGCCTCCAAATTGTCATGCCCTATTTTGAACTATACGTGTATTCTACTGAATACACGTGGTATTTCTACCTACGATGTATACATAGGCATGAAATAATTATGGATATCGATGTATGTGATGTAGTGCAAGGGGGATTGGGCCGTAATACGTGGCTAAGAGACGAGAAAACGAGAATGAACGCGGGAGAGGTGTGAATGACGTCGTGTGTATTATATAACGCATATGTATTAGACGTGTGTGCGTGGTGCTTGTATGCATGTGTAGGCATGCATGGGTGTGTGTAGGAGAGCTATGCTAGTGTGAAAAGGGGTTAGGGGTCAATGGCAACCCCCGTAAATTTTTAGAAAGGTGAGGGGCAAAATGGTCATTTGGACCAAAGGTGCTGTGTGTACATACTAAAGTGGTATATGCATAAAGTAATGGCACACTTGTAATTAGTAGGAGGTTAAGATGGTATTTTGGTCATTTAATGTGTTGCATGCTTATCCTAAGAGAGTGTTCTAGGTGGAGATTTTTTTAAGGGAAGTTTCTTCTCATTTCTAAACCATTCTTCCCCTTTTCCTTTCTATCTTTTCTCCTCTCTCTCTCCCATGCTAGGGCCGGCCACTCCCTCCCCTCTAATCTCTTTATTCTTCATCCAAAACCCTAATTTAGCCCTTAAAAATCAAGAAAGCCTTGGTTGTGTCAAGGAGAAAGAAGGTGGAAGGAAGAGAAAGAGAAGGAGAGAAGGAAATATCAAATTTTGAGGTAGGATCTAACTTGAATTTGGAAACTTATTTAGGGTTCCATTTTATCATGTTTTACATCATGTTTACTCAATATGAATTAGGGGTAGTCAAATTTAATGTGCTATGATTCAATTTCATGAATAACCCCTTGAAATTCCATGCAAGATCACATCTTTGAAAAGCTGAAATTCTGATGTGTGTTATTACTTGAATTATGATTACTGTGGCTTGAATTGATTTTCGAAAAAATTATATCCTTGTAGATCTTGAAGCTTTACCTCAATATCATATAAATTTTGATATATGTTCAATTCAGAAATTAGGAGCAAAAATTCCATCTTTATAACATGTATGTTTGATCTTCAGTCTAGACACAGTTTAGTAAAATTGACCTCAGTACATGCACACACAATGGAATTTTATGTTCTTGGTCTCGTTGGAAAGTAAACAAGTTTTTATCCAACTTCATCTCAATGCATGTATTTCGAAATTCTGGCTAAAACATGCCCAAAACAGCAACCTTTATATACTCTGAAATCTGTCTGAAAAACAGATTTGACAGACTTCACCAAATAATTCACCATAAATCACTTCTTTAATATTTTTGCATGAAATTTTATCTGTGAATCCAGGACTAATATATTTGTAACTTTCATTTAGTACAATTTGTCAAATTCTCAATGTAAACTGATGTTATATGGCCATGTATTCTCACTTTCTGCAAATTCCAGCAAGCTGAAACATTAGAGTGGTGATATGAATTGTGTAATGTTGTCAATTATACTCCTATTGTCCATGATTGTTGTTATTAAATAAAAGGAAGTTTGATTGGTGTGCTATGCTATTAAATCGCTAATGTGATTAAGATGTGGAACATGATGAATACCATGTATTTGTGAAAATGCCTAAGTGAAGGCAAATGCCAGAAATGTGAGAAATACTCAATTCTATGGTTATGATATGAGATTTGATATAAACATGTAATGTTGGGAGCATGTCATGCATGGTACCATATGTGATGTGATGATGGGTTGATATGACTATGATGGAGGGTATGACACTTCGGTGCATGACCCACGTTGGTATGAATGTGGAACGTGACGCCATGCAACATGACTCATTCATTACTAAAATGATAATATAAAATTCTTGAATGTCTCAGTCCTCTCTAATGAGGGTGAGTTAGCAAAACCCGGGTTTTAGGGGAGAAATTTGAGTAAATTGTGGATATGAGGCCTTGGACAGAGAAGTTGGGGTAAATGATAATGTGATATGTGATATTTATTCTCACACGCCTTTACCGGGAGTGGAGTGAACATACGGAGGTTGTGTTATTATAAGAGGCCTCACTCCTGCCAGGGACGGGGGAGCTGAGAGGCCCGGCGACGCCAAATGCAATTGTGTAAAAGTTGGCATCCAATAAGTGCTAGGCGTCGCGTATGGTGAAGGTATTGTCTCCATCACAAAAGGAGGATCAAGAATCTTTAGCAGAGGTGGCATCTGCACGATCAGCTCTTTACGCTCCTCAACCAGCTGCTGCGAAGCTAGGCCTCCACCGGCCTCCTTGGATTCCAGCAATGCAACTCCCAGATGGGCTGCATCAATCCAAGCGTTATCCTCACGCCCTGTAACAAAAGTGTTACAAAATGGGTCGTCAAGATTAACTAGAGTTTAAATTCAGTTGACGACATTTTGAATCAAAAGTACATGGAATTGAAATTTGTGATTTAATAATATATTGCATGAAATTGTGGGAACTCCCCTGGTATGTGTCGCTATGCACGATCTAATAATCTGCCTCAAGAGGAGGAGGAAGTGTCTGCAGAAGTGGATCTGGAGGGTAAAACAGCGCTGGCTCAATGTAGAACATCTCGCAATCGCCATCAATCATCATCTGAGGTGAAGGTTGTGGGAGTTGCAACACTGAAGTTGGAGGAATGTATGGCTCGGGCTCTGTCTTTGTAACGACCTGTTTTCATGGTGCGCGTTTTTCCGTATTCAAAACGATTTCAAACGATTTCAGAGTAAAAGATTTTTTTCCATTTATTTTCGTCGCTCAAATCTAAAACAAACTCCTTTTTCATGATTATCGTGACGATACGATCCAGTGGTATTGTTTTCGTAATTTTTCGGGCACGTTTAATTTCGGGGGCAAAATCGTAATTTCATTATTTTTACTATTACGTTTTTACTAGTTTTACTAATTACGTTTTACAATTACTAATTAACCTACTTTACTAAATTACTTTTTAACCTTCATTAAGGCAACACATATTTGGGTGAGATCCGAAATTAGATCTCAACCTACCCATTTAATTTTATGCATCCCACTTATCCTTCACCAGCAAACACACACCTAACATTAATTTATTATAACTATTACTATATTAATATATATACCATTATATAGACTCCTACGTTTACAGAGCACAAGGCAGAGCCTCCCCTCACAAAACATTCTCCATCCTCTCCGATTGTAGTCGTACCCTCCCAAGCTCCACATCCCTCTCTATCTCTCGGCCATCCCGAGCTCGCCGCAACCTCCCACCATCGCTCAGTCGCCTCTCGCCGACGATCACTGTCGCTTCCTCCGCAACCCCGCCATCGACGGCGATCACCAAAGGCCACTGCACCTCCACGGTCTCCTCTTCATGCCTCGCCGACTTCCTAGTCTCCCCTGACGACCACCAACATCGAAAGGAACCTCGTCGTCGCCGGAAACATCCCAGCGAAGCTCCTCCACTGCCTGAACCGCCTGTACGCGCCCACGTGCTGCCTGCTGCCGCGCGTGCCTCCGCCCAGAACCCGCGCCGCCGCCGCCGCGCGCCGCCCGTCGTCGCCGGCGTGCCCGCCCCACCGTCGGGCGCCGCCCCCCTCCAGCAACCCCCCTGCTGATGCCCTCTCGTGCGTGTGCATGGGTTTGAGAAACACAAAAATGTGTTTTTCGCTAGAGATAGAAAAAGTTAGAGAGAGAAACGTTTTTAATGAAAAAAATCAGAAAACGAAAATATAAGACCCACACTGAAAATCTAAAAATACCAAAATGTACTATGCGTTGTCACAAATGCGTAGGCGCCAGATTCGTCCCAATCCGATGTCTATTTTCCCAGTTATGATTTTTCAAAATTTACGGTAGTTAATCCAGATTTGATAAAACCACTTATATTTTTCATAATACACTTAAACCCATACATATGAAAAATATCGTTGTATTCTACTAATCGAGACAGACATTTTGACAGGTCATACGAAATATTTCGACGGGTACTTTTCTCTAAACAAATCGTCGAATGTTTACGATCGTTAGTTTTTAATTTTAGAAATTAGTTTTTAATTGATTTTAAATTCCGAAAATTGATTTTTAAGATTTTAAAAATTATAAACAATACATATGAGCTTCAGAAAAATATTTTCTTCCTATATATAATTATTTTTCTCTCACCTAGCCTATCTAAAAATTATTAGTGCACGTGTTGACTTGTTTTAAGCGATAATAAAAATACGAACACGTTAAGAAAAATAGATAGGAAAAAGTGTGACCTTTAACCGAATATTTCTGATGTTTGCAGGTGTCGTTTCTCGTGCTCGAGCGCCCCAGGAAGCTCTAGCTCCAACCCGGCTTATTACGACAATCCTCAAACCTGTAAGTCACTCTAATTCTAACTTTAAAAATCTGGATAATGTACTAGTATGAACTTAAGACATGACATATTGCCTCAGAACGACTATTGACTTGAACCAATGACTAGAGATTTAATTAGTGAACGAATCAACTGCAGATCGAATTTGACTTGAAAGTACGACATTACCAACCTTCAACTTTGATAGTTGTAGCACGCAACCATCTACTTGGGTAAATTGTGTACTAATTGAAATACTATATGCTCGAAGCATGGAATCAACATCTTTGTTGAACTTTATCCTTAACTATCTGGTTTTTCAATAAGAAAGTCAATCAGTGGTCCTGGTTTAACTATCATAGTAAATGTGGAATGTCATGTTGTTTGTCACTTAAAAACTTTGCATGAACTTTGCATACCCTTATTGCATGATTGCTCACTTTTAAATAGTCACATCACTTGCTCCATGACATCTATAAATGACTCAGTAAATGCTAATCAATTGTTGAATAGAATATATTGTGATACAGCTTGTGGAATATCTTGTGATACATCTTGTGGAATAACATATTGTGGAACATATTGTGGAACATCTCGTAATAAAAAGAATAGACTTGATAAACATCACAGACACTTGGACTTTTGGGGTAACTTATAATAGCGGAAGTGCGGGAGCAACCAGTCCTATCTTTGTTGTTGTCACCATGCGGGTTCTAGCAACCCCTTCAAAGTTGGCCGGTGACAAATTCACAGACTTAATCACAGATTCTTGAACAGTATTGCATGTCTTAAACAGTTTTGCATGTATTGGTTGGCACAGTTTTGGTTTAACCCGGGTACGCGCACCCATGATATCAGGTAGACTCTTGGTTACTCATTGTACTTCGCTTTATAAGTCACGAACTAGGCTAGGCACAACTACTCTCCCTTAACATGGTCATTATTGTTATGGTTCGTGCACGTTACTATTTGTACCTGCTCAGTCACCGTGTACTTGTCGCACTTGCATGCTTGTCCACCTTTACTTTTCGCACTTGCATGCTTGTCCACCTTTACTTTTCGCACTTGCATGCTTGCCTACCTTTACTTTACTTGTCGCACTTGCATGCATATCTGCTCTTACCTTACTTGCCGTACTTGCATGATAGTCTTTAAACTGCATACTATAACATGTTCCGTACTTTTGCACTACTTTATATATATTGGTAGAATTGTTGTGACTTACATACGGTTCCATCTTCGTGGCACCGTCAGACGACGTACAGTGAGAAGAAAATGTTCCTGAGCATGATGAACCAGCGTCCAACCCAGGGACTGCAGTTTTAAAGTTCATGTTGTGGTGTATTACTATATGTACTTCTTTCCTTTCATGCATCTTCGTTGGATCATATTGTACAGTATGGATTGAAATAAAGGGACTCTGTTTGGGTATTTTTGTACATCTCTGCATCAGAAGCTATTTTGTTTTCACTGCTTAACTGCAGACCTGCGAATGTAATCAAATAAGTAATGCCCCCGAAGGCGGGTCGTTACAGTCTTGGTCTGTAAGCTTGATCTCTCGCAAATATCCTCATCGTCATCATCAAAGTAGATTCCCGCATGGTCAACACGCAATCCATCATACATCTCCTCTTGCTCCTCAAGATATGGTCGTTCATCTTCTTTCATTTGGCTCCAATGTCCCCCATCAATATGTTCTTCAAGTTTTTCCAGAGGGTCGCATTGGAATGAGCTTACAGGCGGAACCTCAGGCCGGACGTGGCCTTGTTGGAGTGCAACCTCATACTCAGCAAGATCATTCAAGTACCAACAAGCTTCCTCGTTCGAATAAGCAAAGAATTCCTCATTGCAGCTCGCCTGCACAAAATCCCGCACAGAAGGCAGTAATCCCATGTAGAAGATTTGTAGGAGATGATCATCGTGGAAGCTGTGGTGTAGACATACAATCATCAAATCATTGAACATATGCCAAGCTTGATAGTATGCCTCCTCGTCAGTTTGAGCAAAACTCGCTATATGGTGCTTCGTGGCATACCGTCCATGTACCTGCGCAAAGAAGATAGGAAAAAATACTCGGAGAAATTCAGCCTGAAATGACAACCAAGTAGAATCTGAGTCAAGAGTCAATGTTTCAAACCAATGCTTAGCAAAATCTCTCAAAAAATATGGGAAGTATCTAAGAAATAAGTCATCAATGTATGTACTCCCACCAAATAAAGTATGGTATATCGTTTCAAACTTTTGTAAATGTAAATGTCGGTTCTCCTCCTCCGTACTATTTGAAACCTGGTAGGATTTGAATTAACCCCGTAATAAAATCGGAAACGATTGCATCACCGTCAATATCACGAACCATTAAAAAAATTTATAAAAGCTTTAAATTTTTTGGATTATATAAAGAAAAGTAAAAATATAAAGAAAAGTAAAAAATATAAAGAAAAGTAAAAATATAAAGAAAACAAAATGACTTAAAATGTAAAAGAAAGAAATTTTAAATCACACACTCAAGATGGGACACTCTAACCAAACATCCAAAACCAATGATAAAAACTAGTTATAGAAAACGTAACAAAAAATGAATAACCAAAAGAAAGAAAAAAATTGAAAATATGGATATACAAAGAACATATACACAAAAAGTGGATAAATCTCATCAAAATTTCCAAGCTAATTAGAAATCGTAAAAATTATAGACCATTGTCCCCGGCAACGACGCCAAAAACTTGACTGGTTCAAAATGTTGCAGCGATATTCCCAAGTATAGGAAGTCAGTCAACTAGTAATCCTGATGGGTCCAGGATCGTATTCCTCAGGGACAAACTAATCTACAAGTTTTACAATCTGAAATTAAGCGTGAAAACTATTTGGTGAAATGTAAACCACCCTTTGAAGGTGAATTTTTGTGTTTGGTTTTGATTTCCGATAAAGCGTGTACTAAAATTTACGAAAGTAAATAACGTGAAAAAGTGATATGGTAAAAGTGTGTGTGTGTTGTGTTTCGTTAGTGTTGTAGGACGTTATGCTAATCATTCTCCATAGATAACGCAATCCATCATCCATGCCAAGGTATGTAGAACGGACGATGAAACTTTAAAAACGATGATTTTTAGCTTAAAACATAATCGTTGGAACTATTGATTTCTTGAATAACAAACATGAATAGATGAACCTCGCAGTTCATCACCCTCCTTGGGCCCCTCTACGGGTTGATGCACGTAGACGATGCCTCGCAGCATGTCATACTAAGCGGATTCCTCTACGGATTGTGCATATTTCAACAAATGAAGAAATCAACGTTTTTTAACGATTTCGATAATTGCAAAACTTATGGAGACATGAAAACAAAAATCCTAGCAATACTAACTTCCACAACACACCCACAGTATTTTAGTCAAGCATGGTAACAAAAACAGCAAATTTTATTAATACAAACATGATTCAATTATAAATTCTAATACAAAACTGTTTAAAACATGGGGAAAATGGAGAGTTTTCACCCAATTTGAAGCCCAAAAGCCTCCAAATCGTTCTCATAGCTGCTCTAGCTCCTCTGGAGTTTGGGGGAGAAGCCTCCAACTCAAATTTCGCTCAAAACCGAGCTTGGATGCCCAAGATATGCTCAAAATACCACTTTTTATAGGAAAATAGGCTTATCGGGCCTGCGGGTTGTGCAACCCGCAACCCGCAAGTCAAAGGAGGCGGGCTTGGGGCCGATCAAAAGACGCGGGTGCCGCCCGCTTTGTCTGGCGGTCGGCGCCCGCCAGACAGGCGAGTGAGGGTCGGCGCCTGCCAGCGGGGCCTGCTTAGTTAAGGGACGCGGGCGGGCACCTACGTTTCGTAAGCAGGCGGGCCCCGCTGTATTTTTTTAATTTGTTTTCTGCCTTTTACAAATACATTAACTGGCCTTTTAATTCATAAAAAATTACTCCGACCTCCGAAAAATATGGAAAATAGCCGTTGGATTCGGAAAATTGCAAGCTTCACCTGAAAAATACAAATGAGACAAAATTAGGCCATAAAATGGTATTTTGCTCATAAACAAGCGATATGCTCTAATATTAAATGATATTACAAAAGTACACATATTAAAGACCAATTGACATTATATATGAGCAAAATGCAGTCAAATGAGGGATAATAAACGTAATATTCTCCCAGAATCAGCGAGCCATAAACCAACATCAGGCTCAAGCATCTCATGGAGGCGAAGATCCAGGACAGGCACGCCAAAAGTTTTTGCTTTTGATGTGGCAAGAGGTTTGGACCGAGACATTATTGTTGGGATCGTGCTCTCTAGTTTTTGATTGTTGATGATAAAGAAGGCCAAGTAGCTCAGGATATAAAATCAAGAGGAGGATGAACATCTCCATTTGGAGTAGCATACACATGAATTTCATGACACGACCTTGAGGGCAAGGCGGTTCTTTGGTGACAGAGTAATGATATGACTGTAGGTGCACGACAAATCATCGATGGAAGCAAGGGAATGCTGAATCAATAGCAGTTCTGTAATTCTGGGCACTATGGGCAAAATTTTAGGGGTCCAGTAGCAGATCTGTAATTTTAGAAAAATCAATCTTATATATATGGGCACTGGATAATTATGGTTTATGCTGAATTTGTGAGAAAAATTGAGAATTAGAATAGATAGGAGTAGGATCACTGGATCTAGTTGGGAAGGTGAGCATTCCTCTCGAATTAAAGACTAAGGGAGCGGTTCTTCTCTCGAAAGAGAACAACTATCTTGTATTTTCATTCAATATCAATAAAACCCTTGATTGCTTTCCTAAAATCATATCTTTGGTCATAAAATCTCACATTTACTGTAAAAATCCTATTTTTTTTCCTTCCAAAATCCATCAAAACCCTATTTTTATCCCCAAAACCCTAAAAATCCTATTATGATCATTCTTAAAAACTTTCATCAGTAGCTCAAATACAATGATAACATTTATGATGTATTGTTAGAAGCCAACATTATGAATTAGATACATATCTCGATTAACATTTATATCTTAGACCAATATATAATGTGTTAATTGTTGAATAAAACTAAGCTATTTTAATAAACTAATTGTGATATCAATTGTTAGTGATACTTTAGGCTGGGCCTACGACAGCTATGACCTATGACAGCTGGGGCCCGGTCAGATTTGACGATGGGGCCCACTGGCCGAGTAAGGAAGCTACACATGTTCGCAGGGACCGCCTAAGAATAGCCTGAGAGGTCAACCCGACTTAGATACTGCACAACTCTTCTAAGCACATCTACTCTCCCCGACTCAGGTCGACAAGCTTCCATCAAGGACGACCTCCACAAGGTCAGTACCATATCTCTAGCTAGGACTGTATCCACAAGGTCGGCTCCTTAAAACAATGACAGCTTTATAAGGACGACTTTCACAAGATCCGCTCTGTACCATCAAAGCTCATACAAAGACGACCGCCACGAGATCGATCCTTTCAGCAACTACGCTCCACAAGGACAAACTTTACGAGGTCGTCTTCTTCAGCAGCTACGTTCTACAAGAACGACATCCATCAGGTCAGCTCCTTCAGCAGCCACTCCCCACAGAAACGATCTACATAAGGTCGACTCCTTGACAGCAACATCCTTGCAAGAATGAGATGTCATCTTCTTAACAGCATGGCTCCTCAAGACGAACTCAGCGGCACACACCCGAGATCGGCTTCCTCGACTGCATCATTTAAGGGACCGCTCGTCTGCCAGCTCAGCTTTCATAAACATCCTACATGATCTTTGATGATCTCCACTTCAGCGGAAAACCGTTCTGAATCATCCAACCGTGTTGCAAGGAGTCGTACTTAATTTGGAAGTCTACTAATACCTATCTTTATCCGTTCACCACACAATCTGATGTACGGTTACATGCCGAAGATCCAAGATTTTCATAACTCCCACTGACGTGACATAACTAACCCTCAGCCTATAAATATACTGGATCAAAGCAATCCCAGGTAAGCGCACACAAAGGCTAAAACCCCTAGCCTCCTTCCTCCTGCTTGAAACTGACTTAAGTATCGGATGTGAATCGGAGGTCACGCCCTCCAATCCGTTCTTCTCTCTATTTCAGGTAGCAGCAAAGAAACATCTCGACACGGTGAAACCCTACCCGGGCTCTCTATTGGTGCAGGATCCTTGCATCCAGTGGCGTGCAAGCTTTCTATATCAATATCAATTAACTATTTTTATGTTTAGAAAAATAAAATTTGGATTTTTCTAAACAATTAATATTAAAATAGTAAACAATTAACAACTAACAATTAACACAATGAAAATATTAACATTAACACATTAACAATGAAATCAATTAACATTAACAGATTAAATTAACACAATTATTGTGTTAACATTAACATTAAAAATTAAGATTAGCACTTTTAAAATTAAACCTTAAATAAATAAAAACTGAACAACACATGCCCCCAAGTGCCCCTTAATAATTAACATGACATTTAATTTTTAACGATAACATTTTAAAATTTAACATTTAACATTAAATTTTCTAAAATTTAATTTTTAACATTTAAAATTAACAATAACATTGAAATTAAAATCTCAATTAATAGTAAACATTAAATTAAAATTAAAAACTAAATTTTTACCATTAAAATGTATATTTTATTGTTCTCTCTCCCCTCTCTAGCCCCACGTGGCCTCACCTAGCGGGCCCCCTTGCGTGATAGGCATGTGACCCACATGACCCCCACCCAATTCATAAATAATCTCCTCGCCTTCAATTCTCTCCTCGAATCTTCTCGCCTTTGATTCTCTCCTCCAATGGAAAAACACTAATATTGTTCACTTTGATTCGCTCGATACCTCATCACTGACATCATCCTCCTCTCGATCACTTGCCATTGACTCGATCTCATTTCCCTTGCACAACTCCTCTCCTCTACTCTCCTTCTTTAATTTTAATCACATATGATTTCGTTAAAAAATTCCTCTCCACCGCACCGTCCTCCCCTCTTCCACACCCCTCGCCCAATCAAAAACTCTTCTGTCATGTCCCTCATCCAACCAAAAAACCCTAGCTTCAGATAATTTAAAACTCACCTTGATCGGTCGATCTGAAGCGGATGCTGCAAACTGAAGTTCTGAACTCTGAAGTAGAAGGTTACGATCATCTGAAGATGGCATCTCCAAATACTTCTTTGATCTAAAGATCTGAGGGTCTCCAAAATAAAGGTTTTTTTCTGAATTTTATTGTGGTAGGCTAGCTTGTGAAGCTAAAAATTTATAAATCTATCGATTGAACTGCAGTTCACGACATAGACACCGTACTCGTTTGATCATAGGACTTTAATGCTGCATCATGGGCCTTCATTTTTTCACATCTTCAACCTCTCCTCTCATTTTTTTTAATCTTCTTCATTTTCCATTCATGACCATACTTATCAGTTTCGAATGTTTTGAACGAAACTTGCCAATACAAGCTGATATTGACTGAAACTAGGCGAAACAATATGAAGCCAAGTTTCAGTATCAGTTTAGTTTCATATCGTCTACCTTCGAATTCAAAATGAGATGGTTGAAACCTAATGGTTTCGGTCGATACATCATTCCTTGAATATATGATACAGCCAAATGGGAAGGTCTCAGTTATACATTGTGTCCATGGAATTCCTTTGATCAACAATTGTCGGTCGGGTCCCTGTTTGTGTTTTCATTATGGGTGACTGGCACAAGTAACGGTTTCAGTATATTAATTGGGGTCTCTTGTTCTCTCCACTTCATCTTCAGGTAGACAAAGGATTAGATTTTTAATCATTCAGATAATTTTTGTTGAAGGATGTGAACGAGGGCAAATCTCTTGTCCAGCAAATCTTCGTACCATAAGATACAAGTTGACTGTCTACATAGCATAAATGTGACTTGGATTGTTTATGCACATGATATCTTCCATGAAATCAGTGTAAATTCATGGCATTGTGTTACTAGAAAACGTTATGTTAGTTTTAAGTATCCTTGGTTGAACAAACTCAAGTAACAAATAATTTCATGCTCCTGCTCTAGGACTCCAAGTTGACTAGCAAATAACCCCGGGAGGAAAGGTTAAATTAGGCCAAGTTTTTTTTAAAAAATATAACGTCAATATACTAGAACTTGATCAAGTTTGGTCAATTATATAGCACAGTACCACAAACCATGCATGCACACAAACTCAAGTCGCCACTATAGCATGATATTACGCAAATAGATAGCATCCCTGAGCCAGAAAACAGTACTTAATTGATCATTCCAACGTATAAGCCCTCTTACGATAGCATTAACAGATGGCTTATGTGTATGATCCTTCATACAATAACTCGACATAAGCAAAGATTCACACAAACAGGTTGGCAGTGTCTTACGGTATGCAAAATGATAAAAACATAAGAAATCCATATATCGGCAGCAAGGATTTTCATCCTAGGTTCCTGATGCAATGTATCGATTGACATGGTTGCAACTGCGATAGGGTACAATAAGATTTACAAATTGAGTTGTCACCTGGTACATCACAATGAAATGTGTTTGGAGAAATCTACGAAATGTATTCGGAGAAATAAAGAAACTACCTTTCATGCTCTTAAATGTACTATTCCACTCCATCAAGTTCCTCGTTTGAATACAACCTGAATGAAAATGAGATAAAGATTTTGTAACATACATTTCTAACTTTGGAACATACAATATCATGAAAGTTCTATATCATGGGCAATAATAAATCTATCCGACATGAATTTACGCAGATCAACTACACACAAGTGCATGGTGAAACAAGAAATTAACATGCTTTTGTATCAAACACCCATGTGTTTACGACAGATAAAGGCAAAAAAGATAACACTGTAGTTCATCACTCCATATCAAAAATAATGACACATGCTCTTATTATTGATGAAGAACTATCATCATGAAGTATATGATTGTAATTTTATTTGGCTTCTGTTTGCCTCCCTTCGTAAACCAATTCAATTGCCGATGGCAATTTAACCATGCCAATGTCTCAATGACGTGTCGGACATTTCTTCATCTAATTATTGTTTCCATCCAAGATGGGGTTAGATATGAAGCACAATGGTTCATTTTTGCACCAAAATCAGTAATTTGGGAAAGCAAGCACCAAAATGAGAGGAGCTAAAGCAGTCAGCTTTGGATGTAGTTTAAGTTCTCTAGTCTTTTGTGCGTTAGGCGTTGAAATCGGCGCAGATCGACCGAATTAGGTCAAATGGATTTTCTTCAATTGTGATCATGATTTCCAAAATTAAGCTCACTGAATTTTAAAATAAACATAGGGCGTCTTCTTCATCTAAAGGGGAAAAGCGGCTGACCGGGTGGGGCCTACCAAGACGAGCTCCTCGAGTCGGCGATCGACCGCTGCGGCCGGATCGCCGGCGGCGGAAATACGCTGGTTAACGGATCGCCGAGGAGGGATCCCGAATCGATGCGGAGAAAATAAAAATTTTCAGAGCGAGCCGGATCTTAGCCGATCCGAGCCGGATCCGAGCCGATCGGAGAAGGGCCGACTGCGAGCGACTTCCTTTGGAGAGAAATTTTAGAGTGCGAAAGTATTGAGAAGAAAATGGCTTCAGATTCTGGGCTTGAGGCGAGTGAGTGGAGTTGTGAGTCTTGTGACTCGCTGGACGAATCATTGTAGCTTAAGCTGAAGCCGCCGGAGTCAAACGAAAGAGAAAGAATGCAAAATTTTATGGGCCCAGGCCGAATGCAATTGGGCCTACCAAGACCCGCAACATACGAAGATCGCGATATCTAATTATGTTGTCATGGTGTTACATCTCAATAAGATGTTCCAGGAGAAGCCCATGGACTTCTACCAAGCTAGCGGCCCGACCCACGAAGAATGCTAAAGAGAAGACTATGTCTCATGATAAGAATGGGCATGCCCAAAATCCGATTGGGCTTCCACGAGAATTAATGAATGATTTGTAAGGATAATGATGTGATATGTCCAATTGGAAGTCCAATCAGTTCTTGGTCATGTCTATTCTCATACCTAATGTCTCGTGTGGCAATGAGACGGATCCTTAATGCGCCAATATTCTTCGGTAAACATCATTAAAGACTTTGTGGTCCTATATATATGTAAACACATCATTAGAGGCAAGGAAGCCATGAAGCACATGGAACACACGCTGGGAGGAGATGCTATCTTCAAGTACCTAAACACTTTTGTTTCCATGTTGCTACCCATTCATTCCTTCAAGCAATGGATTATCCCTCCCCAACATTTTTACAACTTGGCCCCCTTTTATTACAGCACTAGAAATGGCACGTGCACAGAGTGCATGGTAAGAGAAAACACACACACAGAATGTGGCGCATGTGTGGAACCAACAAACGAGTGAGACGAGTGGGTGTGTGTATCATTGGGAGGAGGCGGGCCCATCGTACTATTGAAAGAGATAGATATATGCGTGAATGCGTATGTGTGTATTCTCGGTGGTGACATGAGTGAAAGTATGCATTAAAGTGCAAAGGGGGGATGGCAAATTGAGAAAATACCAATGGCAAACCGAAAATATGGGGAAGATGTAAGGGCATTAAAATATTATTGAAAATCAATGGTAAACTTGCAAATAAGGGGAATGAGTGTGGCTTTTCATTGGGTGCTCCACAACTTCACCCCCAAAACACATCCCCCCAAGTGGGCCCCCACATGATGAGGTCACCAAACCTATCTACATGTATATCAACCTCTTTGTACTGGTATGACAATGTCACATTGGTAACTCCCTCTTGTATAGCATATGTTGTAATTTGTATCCATCACACCATTTTCAAACAGTCAACTATACATATGTACTCCCCCAGAATTACTTAGCGCACCTGGGATGTAGGCACGGTTTGGTCAATGGACACGGGGCATGTACCTGCTGAAGGTCAAAATCATATACGTAAGAAACCATGAAATTATGAAACCACTGTTAAGTGTTCTAATATTAATTAAACAAGTTCACTTAGCACAGCTATACCATCATAAAGTGTAATCAGTATTAGAGAATAATTGGTATCATGCGACAATTGAGGCTTAGCATTATATAACAAGACACAAAAAAGTGGGCAATACAGCAAGTACAAGCCCATGTGGGGCTTGTGCTTCCCCACTTTTGTGTCTTGATATACGAGGCTAAGCCTCCATTGTCATATGATACACATTACTCTCTCAGTATTATATGAAATAAAACATATACATCTCTGGTATGAATCAACTTCTTATCTATACAT
Source organism: Scilla litardierei (assembly GCA_030789695.1). NCBI lineage: Eukaryota > Viridiplantae > Streptophyta > Magnoliopsida > Asparagales > Asparagaceae > Scilla > Scilla litardierei. The sequence continues at coordinate 77,330,293 of CM061141.1, read as the reverse complement.
TAACAGTAGATGTATCTTTACATCAAAGTCTGTGGATATTTAAAAAAATTATCATATAATATTTATTATTTCATCAACCAATTGAAGTCTAATTCTTCAACCTTCAAAATTGACTAGGACAATATTACGGACACTTACACCGTGCGACACATTGCTTCCATTGCATCGAAGGTGGTACGAGTTTATGGCACAACTACATAGGTTCATTCTGTTCCTTTTGTAGTTAGGTGGTGCCCACCTGGGTGTGGAGGGGTCAAACTTTATATTGATGGAGCAAGTAAAGGTATAACGACCCACTCTCAGGGGGCCATTACTTATTTGATTTCATTTGCTGGTCTGCGGATTACCAATGAAATCAATATAGTTACAATACAGAAATGTACCAATACTCAAACCAGCATACATTATACAGTCCATATTTGAAATACAACACACAACATAACTCTCTCACCGAATACATGAAAGGAGGTACAAAAAAGAAATGCGGAAAGGAAGTACGTAATAGCATATAATACGCACACCAACTCAAGTAACAAGAAATCAGCAGTCTCTGGATCAAACTCTGGCTCCTCAAACTCATGAGCCGCATCTTCGATCTATTCGTCGTCTGCCGGTGTCATAAATGGAACCATATGTAGGTCACAATAATTCTAAACATAGAAAAGAAGCAGTGCACAAGTATGACTAAAACAGATGATAGAAAGTAACTACGTACAAGCAAACCAGAGGGAAAAGTAAAGTACTGAGCAACAGAGTACAAGAAAACCAGAGTGAAAAGTAAAGTAATGAGCAACAACTGTGACAAGGTGTACATAACTGAGTAGTAAAGGTGACCAGAACTGAAAGAAAATGTCGCGCTCCGCTTTCCATTATACTTGGGAACGCGAACGGGTCCGCATGTGCTTAAAACAAGAAGGATGTACTTTTTCTTTTCTTCCTCGTTGGTTTAAGCATAATAAGCGTATGTGATAACAACCTGGCAAATTCTTGCATGCAAACTCAAACAACGCAGATATTATTTTATTATAATCTCAAAGTCTCAGAATAGTTACAACAATGTATGAAATGAAAAGAGGGTCTAAAGCACATACAAACATTGAAAGAGTAAAAAGTACAACGATGATGCGAAGGAACGAAGCTTCTCAGCAGGGAAACTCAGCTGCAAGACACTCCTGATCACCTGCTCAGCCTTAAGGCACACTCATCTGCAAATCTGTCTAGAACCTGACGTATATTTCACAAGATATAGAAGGAAATATACGTCAACGTGGGTCACTCGGCAAGGTTTAAAATATTAAGAAGTTGACCCTCAGCAAGGTTTTCCGAAACATTAACATGACAAGGTGAGTGACATAATATGATTTCAATTAGGTGAAGCATGGGCAGCATAAAAGAACATGAAAGCATAGCAATGTGTGGTGTACAAAGTAGTGGGCAGGTAGAGTGTAGTGTGCAACGTAGTAAACATGGCATGTGTAGTGTGCAAAGCAGTGGCATGGCAAGAGTGGTGTGCAAGGTAACAAACATGTACATAAGCAATGTAAGAGGAGCTAGCGGATTACACGATTCTCAATAGTAACAACAGCAGTAAAATGGTGCATCAAGTGTCCAGTGACAAGCCCAATGTCTGAGAGGAAAGTGACTAGCATTACACCCAAGCCAACAGAAGCTATCCGTGGCTCTCTACTCACCAACCCGGCCAGGTGTCGGTCGAATTCACCAATAGAGTGTAATCTACCATTCCGGCCTCTACTACATTGGACTACCCCACCCAAGTGAGCTGCTGGAACACGAGCCAGCATGCTAAACCGCCATATACTGGAACACGAGCCAGACTAGTCATCATGTGATACTACTGGAATACGAGCCAGACTAGTCATCATGTGATACTACTGGAATATGAGCCAGACTAGTCACATATGACTGACGGTAGTAGCCAAATCAAATGCACGAAATCAAGGTATTACATTCCATCATGATATTCCATTCCATCAACTGTGTTCAAAAGTAGTTCCGTTCAGCATTATTTGTCTTGCATTTCATGTCATTACAAGGCTGTGTCAATTTACTTATTAAATTGACTTATTAAGTGTCCATGCACACGCACGCAAAGATGTAATACACAAAAGTAACCATGGGAAGTTTGATGTCACATCTAGATGAAACGATGTCTTAAGACATGTAAAAACGCACACTTGCCTGTTATAGACGATTCCGGTGTCCGAGCGGATGTAACAAGGGGCGAATGTGCATGGGGGTGTTGCCACGGTGACGCTGGTGGTAGGATGGGTGCGGGGTTCTTGGCCGAAGGCGGGAGAGAGAAAGGATATGGAAGAGGAAGCGATGGGGTGCGGCTTCGGTGGTTGTCTATGGGAGTAGGGGAGCTAAGGCTTGAGAGGGGTTTGGTGGCCGTTTGGTTTAAAGAAAGGGAGGAAGAGCAAGGAGTACTCTCTTTTTTGTTAAGTATTGGTGTTTCATACCAATGTTATTTTGATGATGATCACAACATTATGTTGTTGCTAATGACTCTCTTGTTTTAGTCTCTTAGTTACTTTTCAAGAATATCATTTCTGAAGACTAAACACTTGGTGCAAGGATGGACATCAAGTGGAGAAGGGTCAAAGCTTGGACTCAAGGGGGGCCAAAGCTATTGAATATTGGACTCCCCGGATTTGGTTTTGGATGATGAACAAACATAAACATATCGTGAACTAACACTTTGTGAGCGCAGTTATGGAGATCGTTGCCAAATTCATATGAACATCCAAAGCGACGTCTCAAGACTTCTCAAAGCGCGTGATCGTATGCCTAAAGCTTCGTTGAAGCTCAAGGACCATTATAGAAGTCATGAAGATTCGATCGAAGCTTTCGAAGACGATTCGTCAAGTTTTATTTATAGTCTTATAGCTTCGTATCGTAGAATGTTAAGCCTTGAGTAGGTCTTACGTTTTAATCTTCATAACGCTCCTATCTTAGATCTAGGATCTTTGTAGAAGTCCATACGAACTTTTCCGAAGCTTCGCGCTTCGATTTGCGACTTCTTGTGCATGTTAGTTGGTTCAAGAAGAAGAACCAACCGACTAGATGGTGATCTAGTCGGTCGGCAATGCTTCTTGGACCGACTAGTTTGCCTTCTCAATTCTAAGCTCTTTACTGTTTACAGTTAGTCGGTCTACGTTGACTCACCGACCGACTAGTTGGTGAACTAGTCGATCAGTGATCCTTCTTAGACCGACTAGTTGAGCTTTCCCTGTACATGCCTAGTTACTGTTTATCGTTAGTAGGTCTATATACATTTGGCGATCGACTAGTTGATGAACTAGTCAGTCAGTGGTTGTTCTTTGACAGACTAGTTTGGTTCAGAATAGAGCCGTTGGAGCTTTAATTAAAACGGTTTTCTCTCTCTCTCTTTCCTCTAACATATAAATACTTGGTGTGCTGCATTCATTGCACTCAAGGCTGATATTAAGAGAACTTTAGAGATCAAAAGAGAAGCATTCAATATCATTCAAAGCTCATTCATTTCCATTCAAGAATCTCTCCCTCACTCTTATTTCAAAAGAGAGATTCATTGATTGTGAGCCTTCCAAGCCAAGTGCTTGATTCTAGGTCACCAACATCCACCTAGGACTCCATTGCTGGTCATCTACTTGTAGCTAGGGTTTGGTGCCTCTTCATCTTCCCCAAAATCCGTTTTACCCTAAATCGTAAGTTATACTCAAGGCATAGGATTTTGTCGGTAAGCAATTTCGTATTTCATTTACTTTCATATTGTAAGTGTTTCACTCTCGGTTGTGAGAGTTTGTTTGTGATCCCGGGTTGTGGGAGTCACAATTTTCTTTGTGTATGATTTGACTTTGTGAAGGTTTTTCACAAGTATTTCATAGTGCAAATCTTGAGTTATGGTTTCTAACTCAAGTATCCGGATGGGATCCGGGTGGTTGGGACGTAGGATCACCGGGAACAAGTCGGGGAGACTTGGGTGAATCCGAACCCGTTAAATTGCTTGTTTGCGATTGTTTTCTTTGTTGTCTAATATTTACATTTCCGCATTTCCGCATTATTGGTAGAGTTTGCAAGATAATTAGGAATTATCCTCTTAATTATTTTAAAGTACTATTCAACCCCCCTCTAGTACTTGTGCAGTAGCTTAGCAGGGCATTACATTTGGTATCAGAGCCAAGTCTATATCTATGTCTGCCAACGAAAACAAGACCGTTCGTCCACCTTCCGACTATAGCACCTTCAAGAATCGTGAAGGAGCTTCTTCGGTGATGGAAGTACACTCCTCAACGAGGCCTCCCTTCTTCAACGGTACCAATTACGGGTACTGGAAATGCCGGATGGAAAATTTCCTCCGGAGCGCTTCATTATGGAGAGCCACACTGAAGGAGTATGTCGAGCCCACCGAAGAAGATTTCACGAAGTGGACTACCACAGAGGTCGTCGCGGAGGTAAGTAATACCAAGGCAATGAACGTCTTGCAATGCGCTTTGGAGCCCGAGGATTTCAATAAGATATGCACATATAAGAGTGCATATCAAATATGGAACTCCCTCCTCATCTTGCATGAAGGAACAAGTAGGGTAAGAGACTCTAAACTCGTTGTAGTTAATAAAGATTACAAGTTATTTCATATGCTACAGGGTGAGAAGATGAAGGAGTACTATGCTCGCTTCGTTGACATCACAAACGAGTTGGAGGCTCTCGGTAAAACCTACACCCAAAAAGAGAAAGTCTCGAAGATCATCAATGGACTTCCTTCTTGTTGGGAGAAACGTGCCTTCGCCATCGAGGAAGGTAATGACATGAAAACATATACCGTTGTTCAACTAATGGGTACCTTGATGTCTTATGAGGTACGCAAGAATAGCAAGCTAAAGTTGCAGGACAAGATGAAGTCCTACCTAAAGCAAGACGAGCCAAAGAAGAAGGCGATTGCTTTCAAGGCCGCTCCATCAACTTCCACATCGACCGATGATGAAAACTCGGAAGACGAGTTGGACTTGGAGTCCATGGCCCTCATGGAAAAGAAGTTCAACCAGTTCTTCCGAAAAGGTAACTTCAAAAACAAATCGAAGTTTAATTCTTCTAACGCCTCCTCTCCTTTGTGTTTCAAATGCAACAAGCCAGGACACATAAAAGCGGATTGTCCTCAAAACAAGCACAAGGAAAAGTGGAAGGCGCCAAAGTTCGACAAGTCCAAGAAGTACAAGAAAGGGTACAAAAAGGGGCTTGTCGGGATATTCACCGACTCCGAGGATTCCTCAAACGGAGAGTCGAACGATGAGCAAGTGGAGCAAGCACACATGTGCTTCATGGCTCGAGAGGAGCAAGAAAAAGATTCCTCCTCCGATGATAGCGATAACGAAGGCGATGAGGTAACCATGGATGACCTTAGAAATGCTAATGAGCAATTATGGTCTAAATACACTAAATTAGTAAATAGGTATACTAAAGTAAAAGATGATTTAGCTAGCATCCAAACCTCGACTAAAACTATCATCACCAACAACGACACCGTTGTTGAAAAGTTGAAAAATGAGATTGTAAATCTCATGTCTCAACTTGAACATGTTAGCATTGAGGATCCGGAGGAACACAAGATAGCGGATTTGACTTCTCAAAACTCGACTTTGAGTATTGAGAATGAAAATCTCAAATCTCGTGTTTTTGTGCTCACATCGCAAGTATCCACTTTGGATGCTTCTATGCGTTCTCTCACCGAGAAATTTGAGTGCACATTAGGCCGAATTAATAAATTCAATAAGGGTAAGGACCATTTGGATAAAATCCTAAATGACTTACTTCCGGCCAATCACCACATTGGCTTGGGATATACAATGGGAAATTCATCCAAAGCGGCCACTTCCTTTGTTAGGCCAACTTCCGGTGACTCAACGAGTGGTAGCAAACACTCTATTGGTAGTTCATCTACCAATGGTGCTTCCACCTCGTACACACTCTCAGTTGGAAAGAAACCCACTTTGGGTGGACCTCCAAAGAAGGGTCATGCCTACATGTACACAAATACCATGCCACGTAGGAACACACGTCCTACTCCACATGCTCACACATATGATGATTTTTATGCACCACATCCACGGGCACGTGCACACCATGTGAGACACTCTCACGCACGTGTTCCTCCACGTGCATATGTTCACCCACACCATCATATGAACCATTCTCATAATGCACCATTTCATCATGTTCCTTATGCCTATCCATGACATGCATCACGTAGAAATCAACAACGCATGCATACACCAAATAGGATTAAGGCTCCCAAAGTATTCACTATTTGGAGCCCAAAGGACACAAGCATGAATGAAAAACAAATTTATATGAATGATTATTTTATGAATGTAGTGGATAATGATAATTATGTGGGTTAGTCTAAGTCCAATTGGACTTGGCTTCTAAAGGTCTGATCTTTTGGACCCAATGACCTTGGGTACCATGATACGATATTTTCTATCTTTAGGTACTCAAGAAAAAGAAACGGAGCAACAAATTTAAATTTATCTCCAAGAGGAATTGGATACTCGATAGCGGGTGTTCAAAACATATGACGGGTGACGCTCAATTGCTCTCCGGAGTGGTGCCCATTGCAAATGAGAACCGGGTAGTCTTTGGAGGCAACGAGAGCAGAACCATCATAGGTGTTGGAAAAGTGGGTAATCCTTCTAAACCTCTTATAAATGATGTTTACCTTGTTAAAGGATTAAACCACAATCTCATTTCAATAAGACAACTTTGTGACAAAGGTTACAAAGTTAGCTTTGCGAAAGGAATGTGCCATATTTTAAGAAAAGATAATAATTAATTATTGTTTTCCGGCACACGCCATAAGGATATATACATCCTATATCATCCGAGATCACATGAACAATGTCTCATTGCCAACACAAGTGAACAACACTTATGTCATCGACATTTTGGTCATGTGAACTTTGGAACACTATTTAAACTTTCCAAGTTAAATTCTATTAGAGGCTTCCATAAGCTTGTCTTTCAAAAGAAAAGCTTTTCTGACTCGTGTTAAGGAGGCAAGCTTCCAAAATCGTCTTTTAAACCTAATAAAAGCATTTCTTCTAAGCGGCCACTAGAGCTATTACATCTAGATTTATTTGGGCCAACTAGAGTTGCTTCATTAGGAAATGCACGATATGGACTTGTCATCGTTGATGACTTTTCTAGATTTACTTGGGTATTTTCCTTAAGTAATAAAAATGATGCTTTTGAAATCTTCACACTATTTGTCAAGAAAGTACAAAATCTCATTGGAACCACCATTGTCACTATTCGTAGTGATCATGGAGGGGAATTTGAGAATGAGTCTTTTGAGAACTTTTGTGATGAAGTTGGTATTACACACACCTTTTCATTCCCTCGCGCACCTCCTCAAAATGGTGTTGTTGAGAGAAAGAATAGGACGCTAGTGGAGTGTGCTCGCACTATGCTTGATGATAGCCAACTTGGCCATCAATTTTGGGCGGAAGCGGTACACACCGCTTGCTATGTGTTTAATAGAATACTTTTGAGGCCCGGCACTAAACAAACTTGTTATGAATTGTTGTTTGGTAGATTGCCTCAAGTTAAACATTTTCGTGTTTTTGGTTCAAAATGTTTTATTAAAAACATGTATGGTAGTTTGGACAAATTCGATCCAAGTCTGATGAGGAGATTTTTGTTGGATATTCCTCACGTAGCAAAGCCTACCGGATATACAACAAACGAACCTCAACGATCGAGGAATCTCTTCATGTTTCATTTAATGGAGGTTTTGTCCCTACTAGAATTACTAATGATGATGACTCTATGGATGTATTATGTGATTCTATTGGTAATTCTAACTCTATTGATTCTATTGATACTAACCCGACTAATGAATCTTTTGAGAATGTTCCTAGTAATCAGGGAATTCCCAAACGGCTTCATACCGTTCGTGACCATCCTCATGAGCAAGTCATTGGCAATATTCATGTTAGTGTCAAGACGAGATCTCAAGTCAACCACTTCGCTCATTGTGCCTTTGCCTCCTCGATAGAGCCAAAGAATGTTAATGAAGCGTGCGAAGATGGTGCTTGGATCCTAGCCATGGAGGAGGAACTCATTCAATTCGAGAGGAATGAGGTTTGGGAGCTTGTTCCATTACCATCGAAGAACCACACCGTCATAAGGACAAAGTGGATCTTCAAGAACAAGACCGACGAAAACCAAATCGTCGTCCGGAACAAAGCTCGGTTAGTAGCTCAAGGCTATCAGCAAGAGGAAGGTATTGATTCGAAGAATCCTTTGCTCCGGTAGCTAGATTAGAATCAATTAGATTATTGTTCTCTTTTGCATGCCATAAAGATTTTAAACTTTTTCAAATGGATGTTAAAAGTGCGTTTTTAAACGGAGATGTTGTTGAGGAAGTTTATGTTTCTCAACCTCCAGGTTTTATAAATGAAAAATTTCCAAATCATGTTTTCAAACTTAAGAAAGCACTTTACGGTTTGAGACAAGCTCCTCGAGCTTGGTATGACCGTTTAAAGAATTTTCTTTTGGATTTGGGTTTTTAAATGGAAGAAGTTGATTCCACACTATTTGTTAAGTATTCGAATAATGATATAATTTTAGTTCAAATTTATATTGATGATATCATTTTCGGTGCTACTAAATTTGCTCTTTGCGAAGAGTTTTCTAATGTGATAAAGGATCAATTTGAGATGAGCCACATGGGTGAGCTCAAATATTTCTTAGGTCTCCAAATTCGCCAAATGAACGATGCAATCTTCATCCACCAAACCAAGTACACGGTGGAGTTGCTAAAGCGATTTGGAATGGAGAATGCCTCCGGGAAGAAGACTCCGATGAGCACTACTACACATCTTGATAAAGATGCGGGCGGAAAAGATGTAGACATTCGTCTATATCGATGTATGATATGTAGTTTACTATATCTTACCGCAAGTAGGCCCGATATTATGTTTGTCGTATGTGTATGTGCTCGTTATCAGTCTCAACCTAAGGAATCTCACTTAGTAGCGGTAAAACGTATTTTCCGTTATTTAAGTTACACACTTGATTTTGGATTACTTTATCCAAAATCCAGCACGTATGAGTTAATCTCATATAGTGACGCAGATTATGCGTGATGCAAATCCGACAGGAAAAGTACTAGTGGCACTTGCCATTTTATAGGAAATTCTATTGTCTCTTGGTTTTCCAAGAAGCAGAATTTTGTTTCACTTTCAACCACCGAGGCGGAATATATTGCCTCCGGTGCCGCGTGTGCTCAGGTTCTTTGGATGAGAAACACTCTTAAAGACTTTGGTATAAACTCTGATACTTGCCTTATCATGGTGGGCAACCAAAGTGCAATATGTCTCTCTAAGAATCCGGTACACCATTCCCGTTCTAAACACATAGATGTCTGTCACCATTTCTTTGATGATCATGTTGCTAAAAAGGACATCATATTAGTGTACGTTGAAACGCGGAAGCAAATCGCTGATATTTTCACGAAACCCCTAAAGGAAGACTCCTTTGTGCAGTTACGTCGAGAATTGGGGATTATGGATGAATCCGAGATTTAGGATTCATATGTTCAATAATCTTGCATGCTATTCAATTTCATTATATTTGTGCATGCTAGATTTATTGGAATTTTCTGGATTTTTCGTTGAATTTTCGGAATTTTCGCTCGATTTATTCATGAACGTCAAATTTAAGATTATCGATGTTTAATGGGGTAATACAATGATTAATGAGAGTTTTACGATGTTTCGTCTAAGTGCGATTAGGAGAGAACTCAAAATTTCTAATTCTAAAATTTTTGAACTCTGTTAGTCGGTTCATGTTCATTGACCGACCGACTAGATCATCATCTAGTCGGTCAGTGAATGAACTCAGACCGACTAACTCAAGCCCTAAATTTTGGCTTCAGTCACTGTTTGCACTTAGTCGGTTCAAGCTCATTGGCCGACCGACTAGATCGTCATCTAGTCGGTCAGCGCTTGAACTGTGACCGACTAAATGCAACGGGGACTGCTTGGTCTTTTCGCATTCCGATCGACTTAAACTCATTCTATCCGACTAAATCCTATTCTAGTCGATCGAAATCTCCTCTTCAGCTCTAAACCCCCCCGTGACCCTTCGACTTCCTCCTCTCCCGTCGTCGTTTCCGGCCATCTTTCCGTCCAACTCCGGCCAAGGATCACTCCCTCTCCTCCTAGGTCTCCTCCCTCTCAGCTTTTAGACCTAGGGTTCCTTCTTTTCAGCGGCTAGGGTTAGGGTTTCTCGTTCATTCGGCCTAAGGTTGTCTTTAGGGCTTCCGTGCTTTCGATCTCGTGTTGGTTGCTCGTGTCTCGTCGTGCTTATGGCGAGAACATGTATCCCAATCGATCCCACTCGTCCGTCGTCTATGACCGTTGAATCCCCATCTACGGACCCCCCACAACCCAAACGCCGATCGAAATCAACCCGTCCATCGTCGTCGTCGCCTCCTCTTAAGAAGAAGAGGACGGCGATCGCCAAGCCCCGATCACAACCCAAGCCTAGGAAGCAACCTGTCTCTCCAGCTTCATTCCGTGCCCCCACTCCTCCATCTGATTCTGACACGGAATACATACCTGAGACTGAGCCTAGCCATAGGGATCCTACTCCTCCACCCCGTTCTTCCACACGTCAGCCTAAGGGAAAGGGTCCGATGCCAGTTGGCGGTATCGATATTTCTTTATGTCGCGACAACCCGTTGTGTCTCGCGGCATATAACCGTATCGAACACTGTCCGCTGCTGTTGGAGCATTTCGTACGGTTTTCAGACTTCCCAGGCCTTGCTGATCTTCTGTCATCTTCTGGTCTTATCGATTATCTTCGATATGACCCTAAGGCGAATCCACACCCATACCCTCGCCTTGTCAAGTTATTCTACGCCAATAGGGTTCGCGGTCAGTACGACGAGACCCATTCGATTGAGACTACTGTCTTGGGGACACCGATCGTACTCACAGCAGAAATCTTAGGAGATTTGATATGTGTCTCCTCGTCTGGCCTTCTTCCCTCTGATATTTCTGTAGACGATATTTCTGAGCTTGAGCAGGTGATGCTCGCTGAGATCTTTCATTAGATTCCTCCTGCCATGATTGGCGTGCCATCTAAGTCTTTCAAGCTGAATGCCTGGGTCCTTAACCTGATTCTGAAGTCGTGCCTCCTCCCGAAGTACGGCTCCTCTTCTTTGCCTTCCCAGCCATTCCTCAAGCTCATCTACACCATCTTCATGGGGGAGCGAGATTAACTGGGCTAGGATCATTCTCGATAAGATGGATTCTTTCGAGTGTATCTGAAAGTCCACGAAATCTGCTCACATCCCATATACATACCTTCTGACACTCGTATTCCGTCACTTCCGTGTCCCTTTGCCCCCTGATGATGAGCGTCTCCTCGGTCCCCCTCTGAATGCGACGGCCGTCAAAAAGTCTCTTGCGGCGCTTCGTCACGTTCAGAGGACGACCCCGTCTGCTTCATCCTCTGCTTCAGCCTCAGCTGCTCCTGCTCCCTCTACTACTCTTGATGAGCTCGCACGTTCGGTGAAACGTATGGAGTCTTGTTATGCTCGTACTGAGGAGATACTTGCTCGTATCGCTTCTCGTTTGGGCATTGAGATCCCTCTGTCAGTTTCTGACGAGGATGAGTTGGATGAGGAGGATATCCAGGAGCTTGTTTGTGTTGTTGCTCGTGCCCCTGAGGGCACTTCTGGTGCTGCTGTTTCGTCTGCCGATGACCCCGAGAGCACACCTGGTGCCACCATATCTGCAGTGGATACTACGTATGGTGCTCCCGAGGCCACTCCCGTCGATCCCGTGGACACTTCTGTTGATCCGGTGACCACCTCCACTCCTGCAGAGCCTGCTGCTGCTGCTGCTGCAGATCCTCCCGCTGCTGCAGATCCTCCCGCTGCCTCCTGAGCTTCTCTGAGGACTCTCTTAGAGCACTTTGGATGATTTATGTAGTGTGAGAGAGTTTGGGTAGGATAATGTGGGTGGTTATGATTTTGGATCATTTTGATGTATTTTGATGTATCTCATATGATGTTTTGAGATTTTTGTATGTTGTGTGATACTCTGATATCAGCTGTGTGATATGATGTATTTTGTGCTTCGATCGTTGTATCGTTTATGTATGTTGTCGATGTATCATTTTGATGTACTCATGTTTCACACACACATATATATATACATCGATGTTGACATTTATTCTCTTGTGCACATTATACTCTTTTTATGTCTCTGATGTTCGATTTCGTCGCTCGACGATAATAACTTGGTTAAATAGAAATTATTTCTATGGAAACATAGAATTGTTTTCCATGCACTAAATTAACCAAGAATGTTGATATTGGAGAGTATATTTCATAACTCAATCCGTAAAATTGATTTGAGTTTTGATGATTTTATTTATCGACTTTCGACTTTGGTCTCTTTGACACGCTTTGATTTAATTCGTATTTTCCTTTGGTGGCATTTGGACCGTGGTCGTATTCTACGACTACTGTGCTTTTATTTGAAGCCATTGTTGTTGTCGTTGATCTCCTCCCACTCTTTTTGCTAATGCAAAAGGGGGAGAAATATACTAATGACGATGAGCTAAATGATAATTTAAAGCATTTTTCCAAGAATCTAATTTGATATGTTAGATTCAGGGGGAGTTAAGATATAAAAATGGATTTCAAATCCTAAATTTCAATAAATGAAATCTCATTCTTTACTTTACTCGTCTGCTTGATGCGTATTATTATTATTCATTTTGGAACTAACGTGTCATCAATGTAGGGGGAGTAAGTAAATTTCATTTGAATCGTTATTTATTATTATTATTTATGTTGGTTTGTCATCACCAAAAAGGGGGAGAATGTTGAATATTGGACTCCCCGGATTTGGTTTTGGATGATGAACAAACATAAACATATCGTGAACTAACACTTTGTGAGCGCAGTTATGGAGATCGTCGCCAAATTCATATGAACATCCAAAGCGACGTCTCAAGACTTCTCAAAGCGCGTGATCGTATGCCTAAAGCTTCGTTGAAGCTCAAGGACCATTATAGAAGTCATGAAGATTCGATCGAAGCTTTCGAAGACGGTTCGTAAAGTTTTATTTATAGTCTTCTAGCTTCGTATCGTAGAATGTTAAGCCTTGAGTAGGTCTTACGTTTTAATCTTCATAACGCTCCTATCTTAGAGCTAGGATCTTTGTAGAAGTCCATACGAACTTTCCCGAAGCTTCGCGCTTCGATTCACGACTTCTTGTGCATGTTAGTTGGTTCAAGAAGAAGAACCAACCGACTAGATAGTGATCTAGTCGGTCGGCAATGCTTCTTGGACCGACTAGTTTGCCTTCTTAATTCTAAGCTCTTTACTGTTTACAGTTAGTCGGTCTACGTTGACTCACCGACTGACTAGTTGGTGAACTAGTCGGTCAGTGGTCCTTCTTAGACCGACTAGTTGAGCTTTCCCTGTACATGCCTAGTTACTGTTTATCGTTAGTCGGTCTATGTACATTTGGCGACCGACTAGTTAATGAACTAGTCGGTCAGTGGTTGTTCTTTGACCGACTAGCTTGGTTCAGAATAGAGCCGTTGGAGCTTTAATTGAAACGTTTCTCTCTCTCTCTCTCTCTCTTTCATCTAACCTATAAATACTTGGTGTGCTGCATTCATTGCACTCAAGGCTGATATTAAGAGAACTTTAGAGATCAAAAGAGAAGCATTCAATCTCATTCAAAACTCATTCATTTCCATTCAAGAATCTCTCCCTCACTCTTATTTCAAAAGAGAGATTCATTGATTGTGAGCCTTCCAAGCCAAGTGCTTGATTCTAGGTCACCAACATTCCCCTAGGACTCCATTGCTGGTCATCTACTTGGAGCTAGGGTTTGGTGCCTCTTCATCTTCCCCAAAATCCGTTTTGCCCTAAATCGTAAGTTATACTCAAGGCATAGGATTTTGTCGGTAAGCAATTTCGTATTTCATTTACTTTCATATTGTAAGTGTTTCACTATCGGTTGTGAGAGTTTGTTTGTGATCCCGGATTGTGGGAGTCACAATTTCCTTTGTGTATGATTTGACTTTGTGAAGGTTTTTCACAAGTATTTCATAGTGCAAATCTTGAGTTAGGGTTTCTAACTCAAGTATCCGGAGGGGATCCGGGTGGTTGGAACGTAGGATCACCGGGAACAAGTCGGGGAACCTTGGGTGGATCCGAACCCGTTAAATTGCTTGTTTGCGATTGTTTTCTTTGTTGCCTAATATTTACATTTTCGCATTTCTGCATTATTGGTAGAGTTTGCAAGATAATTAGGAATTATCCTCTTGATTATTTTAAAGTACTATTCACCCCCCTCTAGTACTTGTGCAGTAGCTTAGCAGGGCATTACAAAAGCTTAGAGATGATGGGGAGCATCAAGGCATCAAGATTGAAGCCATAGACTCTAAGGAAAGCAATGTAATCCATGTCATATTTCATTTATTGCTTTCTCTCGTTTTGAGTCTAAGTTTAATGTAATTTCTTGATAGATGGTCTACTCATTCATGCACATGCATTTAACTATCTTAGTGGGCATTAAGATTATCATAGAATCCAACCTGATAGGTTCATCTTGCCCAAAGACTCAATTGGAGTCTCTGGCTATCCTACAGTCGCATGCTGAAGGTTTTACAGTCGATTGGGTGATTCCAGTCGCATGTTGCGCCTTCTACAGTCGACTGTGGTGCATTGCTCAAGTTAACTTATTATTGACTCTACTTAAGATTTTCGCATCAGTCGACTGATGAAGTATTTACAGTCACCTGTATATTTACAATCGCCTGTGAAATGGTCAACAGTCGTCTGAAAGGCGTAAGTGCAAAAGTTGAAACTCTCTGTTTATTTCCATCCCCTGCAGTAGTCGCCCGATGATGGATATACAGTCGACTGTAAGTTTTACAGTCGACTGTCTGTTTTACAGTCGACTGTGTAGTCTTCTACAGTCGACTGTCATGGCTTAGATTATAGCCATTGGGAATTATTTAGCCGTTGGATAGTTGACTGTCATTTGTTCATCAGTCAGCTGTCGCTGATGTTTCAGCCCAAATTCTAGCCGTTGCAGCTTTTTATTTTTGGATGTTTTCTTGGCTTTTGAGAGTTCCTATAGGGTTCCTATATATAAGAGGACTGAGTTCCTTGGAACTTCTTGGAACTATTGCAAATCTTTAGAGATTGATTAAGTCACTCTCAAACTCTCTCATTTCTCTCTTAGAGCTCTAAACCTCCTTCATGCATTGAAGTCAAGCTCAAGGGAAATCATCCAAGTGCTTTCAAGCAAATCTTAACATTGGAGATCATCTTCCATGCCTTGCGTTCATCTATGAGTAAGCATCTCAATGCATAGGTAAGAGTATTTGTTTTACTTTGTGTTTCTTTGAAACCCTAATTCTCTTTGTGAGAATTAGATACTCTCTTTGTGGGAGTAACTCTCTTTGTGGGAGTTTGGTGTCATAGTGTATGTCTAACACTAATTCTCTGTATGGGAGTTGGTAATTCTCTGTGTGGGAGTTAGACCCTTATGTAGGGTTGGTTTGGTTCTTGTGTAGGACAAAACCCTCTGTGTGAGGTATCTCTTTGTGGGATTTGTATTCACTTCTATGTGTGGGAAATATAGTGAATATTGGTGTGGCTGGAGTTTGGGAAACCATGGTAATTCTTGTGTTTGCATTTGGATTAATTGTGTTGATTAATTCCTCTTGCATTTATTATTTCGTGTTTGCAAGTTAAATTTTAATTGCACAATTTATTGACATTACTCTATTCACCCCCCTCTAAAGTGTTTGTTGTTAGTATTGCAACGTAGACGGTCCTTACACTTTTGTTTTGTTTTTGAAATGGATAAGAGAAATAGTTGTCCAATAAATAAAGAAGGGAATGAAGAGAGATGACGTGGGTTGATGCGATGGGGATGAGAACATTGGTTGGTGTTGGGAATGGAGATAAACATGGGGAGAGGGGAGGTTTGTGTGCGGTTACGTGGGTACGGTTGTGATACGGGGGTTAGTTAGTTAGGATATGTAAAAGATTTGATTTTAATAATTTAATTAGGTATAAGATACAGTTAACCTTTTTTGATATTAGATCCACTTAAGATCTGTTAAGATTAGATAAGATGAGCTCCTTAGGATACAATTAGGATTTAGCTTAGGATACAATTAGGATTTAGCTTGGATATTTATTTAGGATTATACAATATACGGTTTGGCTTATTAGGATATTTAGATGATAATTGGTTTAGCTAATAAAAGATTTGATTAGGATATTGATTTTAGTAAGATTTTATTAATATATAAAAGATGTTATCTGGATGATCCGTTAATTAAGATATTTAGTTTTATATATATATATATATATATATATATATATATATATATATATATATATATATATATATATATAGAATAATGGGTATCATACGCCATATGAGAGGGTCTCTCATATTCCCTCTCACATAAAGGGGGCAAGTACAACAAGTACAAGCCCATGTGAGCTTGTACTTTTCCCCTTTATGTGAGAGGAAATATGAGAGACCCTCTCATATGGCGTATGATACCCATTATTCTCATATATATATATAAGATTTAGAAGAGATAATTTACTCGGTTAAGGTTTGATACGAAGATCAAGGGAGATTTGATAAGATCATTGGTTAGGATATGTTGGATTCAAGCTAGATTCGTTAAGATAAGATCGAATTTAGTAAAATCAATTAAGATTAGATTTGGGGAGGCATTTTAAGATATTTAGTTACGATTTAGATGATCTGTCAAAACATTTGGGTTAGAAAAATCTAAGTTGATCGACCAAGTTAAGATTGGAACGATGCTGTCAACCTATTATTACGCTTTCGTCCCTGCAATCAACATCAACCAAAAATTAGAGTATATATTAATGCGATCGCTAAGTCGCGTGTTCGAGCTAGGAATAAAATAGTATGTAAAATTATAGGGCATATATTTAAATAAATCACACATTAGTAATAATACGTACGAAATACATATAGATTAAAACAGGCCGTTACAAAAGATGACGAACTGTACTATAGTAGTGCAAGCGGTGAGTAGACTAAAAACTACGTGACCCAAGTCGGAGAGTACGATATGCAACCATTGAGTTCATCTCTTGCCTGGGTGTGCAGTACCCAGACGAAACTGACACAGGTATAAGGAGGTATTTGCCTACGCAGGCAGCATGTAAGGTTTTGCCGACATATGCATCTATGTTTACCGACACAGGCAGTAGGTAGATGAACTCCAGTTACTCCCACACACTCTCAAACTAGGAGTTACCCCCAAAACACCAGTGAAGTGTCAAGTGTTCTACATACATGTTTCAAACGGAATGTTTCACAAGATGTGACATACGATGTATCACACGCTATTATTAGTTCCTTATTTACAATGACAGTTGAACCAGGATCACTGGTTGACTTTCTTATTGAAAACCGGATGTAAAGGACCTTGCGGGGCTACACACACACACTAGGGGATGAATAGTGTAATGGCAAACAAAGTGCTTAATTAAAAGTTACTGAAATTAAAGCACAATAAGCGCGGAAATTAAAACTATGCTTAACAACAACAAACGTAAACACAAGGATTTTACACTGGTTCCCCAAAACTTGGGTGCGTCCAGCCACACCAATATTCACTATAATTCTCACAAGGAGAGGTGAATACAATCTCACAAAGAGATACCTCACACAGATGATTTTGTCCTACACAAGAACCCAACCAACCCTACACAAGGGTCAAACTTCCACTCAGAGAATTACTAACTCCCACACAGAGAATTAGTGTTAGTCCTACGCTAGGACACCAAACTCCCGCAAAGAGAGTAACCCCCACAAAAAGAGTAACTAATTTCCACAAAGAGAATTAGGGGTATCACAAAGATGAAACGAAACAACACTTACATATACCTTGATATAATCTTACCAATGTGAAGAAGAAGGAATGCAAGTGAAACTCAAGTGATTGAGATGAGGCTTTGATTGCACTTGATGATCTTTCTCTCTTCTAGGAATGAATCTTAACACTTCTCACTTGAGTGTATGAAATGAAGAGAAGAAAGAAGATCCCCAAGAAAGGAATGAGAATTAGATCACTTGGAGAATTTCCCTATGAGCTAGTTTCAATGCATGAAGAGGAATGTGCTCATGAGGGGGAAATGGGATAGATTAGGAGTGGCTATTGATTGTCAAAGATAATTAATATTAACCAAGAGTTCTAAATGAAATAGGCCAACTCCTATATAAAGAAAGCCAAGAAGACCTCATAAAACCAGCCAAAACTCCAAAGGGAAGAAATCTGCAACAGCTAGATTTTGGGCAGAAACGACAGCGACAATCGACTGATGATCATATGACAGTTGACTGACCAACGGCTAAATAAATCTCCACGACTATAATCTGAGCCAGGACAGGCGACTGTAGAAGACAACACAATCGACTGTATATAGGACAAGCGACTGTAAATCCTTCAGCAGGCGACTGCTGCAGGGGATGGAAATAAAACAGAGAGATGCAATTTTCACACTTACGCCTTCAGACGACTGATGACCATTTCACAAGCGACTGTAAATACTTCATCAATCGACTATCTTGTAAATTGGGATGAAGCCCAGAAAATGCAAGTTGCGCACAGTCAACTGTAGATCAATTCCCAGTCGACTGTAAAAACACAGGCGACCGTAAATTGAACATCAGTCGACTGAGGCGACACGCTCGAGAAGAGTCAATAAAAATGTTGACTTGAGCTGTGCATACCAGTCAGCTGTTGAAGGCCGGGCAGGCGCCTGGATGTCATCCAGTCGACTGTCGTGCCTTCATCAGTCGACTGTGGGAGAGCCAAAAACTCCAGTAAGAGTTTAAGGCATGGTGAATCTAACGAAATGATATCTATGATAATCCTAAGGCGTATTATGATGGTTAAATGCATATGCATGAGAGTATGACCGTCTATCAAGGCATTACAATAATCCTAGAGTCAAAAAGAGAAATGCAAGTAATAGAAATTACATGGATTACATATTGCATCTCATAGAGTTTAAGTCTTCCAGCTTAAGATACCTTGATGCTCCCAATCATCTCCAAGCTTTGGCACATGTAACGACCCGCTCCCCATGATACTCGGGAAGTACGAATCCATCCCATGTACTCCCAGAGTAGCGAGTGTTACGAAGGAAAATACAACAAAAACTCGAAGCAGGTTCACTGCGCACTGTCGGGATAGTACCTGTAATGTTAGCAGATAATAACAAATGCCAAACCAACAATACTGAGAATCACGGATATAACAACCAAGCGGCAACAAGAACCACTATCTCATATTATCCACTAATGTATTATTTACATATCCAACATCTTATACATACTCACCCAAACAATAAAACCCCAAAGGTACAAAACCCTCATACTCTCCCATCACCACCCCATACTACACTCAACTCCTCAACCATAACTTCAGCTCCAGCAACCAACTCCACAACCTGAAAAGACAATGGGGGCACATCAACACGTGACCCAGTATGAAATCCAAACTCTAATGGCATATTGTGCAATCATGATTTAATTTTAATAAAACATCATCGTTGGATTGAAGACTAGTTAGCAACATGAACCCATGTACATAAATGACATGCAATTGAACCATTTTGCATAGAGTATTATTATATGATCAAAGCAACGTGAACTTAGAAACAACATGGATTTTGTTAGTAACATGAACTTTACTACATGGCAACTTGAACCTTGGTAGCAAGCAACATACATCACTGGCAATCAACTTAAAACATCTTTGTGGGATTAAAAGTAGCATGCAACATGACCCAATTTCTGTAAGGCATCATTGTGAAATTAAGAGCTAGCATATAACATAACCTACTCTCCCAACATAAACTCAATCTTTTAGGGTTCAGTTGCAACATGAATCATTTTCTATGTAACCTCGTTAACCATTTCCCCTTGCAACATACACCAACCTCTCATGCAACACCAATTCTTAAGAGAATGGCATACCACATAACCTTCACCACACAATATACACCATTTTCCATCAACATTTACCATTTCCCAAAACATAGCATAACCTCTTTTGAGAATTCCTGCAACATTAAATGCAAGCATAAGCAACATTCGATACAAGCTTATATTTACATTAAAAGCTACCAACTTTAACTAAATTTACACAATGGCAACCAACCTTTAACCTACGAATGCAACTTTACAAAATTACACAAAGACTTGCTTCCAACAATTTACTTTAACTAACTAAGAATGCATGGATGTATAACAAATTGGTATCAAGATGCTAACTTCAGTTAAGCGGGGGTATGGAAGATGTCATATTGGCATAAAGGAATCCTATCCCTTAAGAAAATAACTTGCTTTCACTTTGAACTCAACTAAGAATACCATCTTCCATTGGGAACTCAATTAAACCTACAACTTTCTTATTAATTATTGCGACAAATCACACAACAAGACCAAATTAATAATTTAGTTTCACAAGTGGGGAATCCTACAAATAACTACAAATGGGCAACATGAATGCATAAATAGCTATTTGAAGGGAAGGAAACAAAACATCAAACCCAAGTACAAACTACTAGCAACTACCAAAGGGAACCATGTCACGACATTCATTCCACAAGCCACAATTATGTGATGCTTATGATGGCATGCCCCCCCCCCCACAAGATGCAATTTATGCAATCACAAATGCAATGCAATGCAATGCATGTCTAGGGATCCCATTCCTATGTTGGTGTGCCAGGGCAAGGTGATTCTACTCTGTTATCAATGTGGAGTCACCTAATGGATCAAGAGGTGGCCCACAGTGAATTCTCCCGCCTCCTACCGCGGCGACTTTGTCCATGCCCGTGCACTCCACCTTCGTGTCTCTAACAACATCATAACACAACCCATTGATTCGGGTTGAATATTGCATATTTAATCCCATATGTAGTCCTATTTTGTGCTTATATGATGCTTAATTGGTCTCTAATTCATTCGTATTTTATATATCATCATTTATTAGAGAAATCACCTTATTTGAGCACAAAACAGCAATTAACTGAGTATTTTTGTACTTTTTATATTTTTCATGCTAGATCTCGATCTCACGATTCCAACGACTATTTATTCGTATTTTTCTGAGATCTGTTCTAATTACTGTATATTTTTGAATGCAAAATACCATTTAAAGGGAGAAATACGGCCGTAAATACGAAAATACGGCAGAAATGGCGCTGATCTGTGCGTTCCCGCTCAATCGGACGCTCCAGGGGATGCGGCGACGCGGCCGAAGGTCATCCATCGGATTCTAATCGGACGGCCCGCACGCGAGATCAGAAAGCGGGCGATGTGGCTCAGCTGCAGCCACATGATCGTGATTGTACGGTTCAGAATCAAGCGGAGCGGTCGAAATCTTCGCGCCAGGTGGCGCTCGCTGGAACGTTGGATTTTGATCCAACGGATCGTATAAGGCTCTAAATGAAATCGGATACGGGATGACGCGGCTCGATTCTGGCCACCGATCGATGATCCAACGGTCCCTACGCTCCCCGCGATTTGAAGGCGAAGCAGCATTTGCTTGGCAACGTGGCTCAATCGAGGGTGTTGCTAACGAATCCAACGGAGGAAACCCCCAGCGAACGTAGCGAACCAAGCGGGCGACGTGTTGCAATCAAGTCCGTTCATCGTTCAATCGAACGGCTCAGAGCGACTCCGAAGTGTATCTGAAGATGGATGCGTGCGCCGAGCGAATGAAGAGCGGAGCGTGAATTTTAAAGGCCACGCGACAGCTCCTGGGGAGATCGCACGTCGATCGGCCGGCCCACGTTTGCAACGGCTGAGTAAATGGGTTTTAAGCGGGGTTCGAACCCTATAAGCGACTAGAAACCCGCAATGTTAGTATATAAGGTATTTCTAGGGTTTTTGAGCGTATTCTGGCGTATTGGGTGCTCTAGGAGCCGTATTTCGCCACGAAATTTGGAGGCACTGGGGACAGAGGCTAGATCCACTATCTGAAGGAGATTTGGGGCTATTTGGAGATGATTGGTGATATTTTTCCTAACTTTAGCCTTGTATTTCACGTATTTGGCTTAGAATTGAAGTATTTATCACGTATTTTGATGTTTTTATGATGTCTTTGTCTATGAATACTGAGTATAATCGCTCCATGCGTGGTTAATCTTCATATGTGTTGGTGTTGATGTAGTTAGGGTGCCGTAATCATTGATTTTGCTATTTTTTTCGCCCTATTTTCATTGTATAATCGCGTATTTTGCTAGTTTCTACACGTATTGCTCAAGTATTATCGTTGTTGATGTACTTGTATAAGATATAATCTCCGAAAATTTGTTCGTGGTGTGATCCTTGCCGGCACATACGCTTATTTTCTCATGAAACTAGCACTTTATTCAATATTTTAGGCACTTTTCGATGCTAGTTTATCGTTATATTTTCCGATGTTCTTGTGCCCTGACCGAACGAAACGTTGAGTTATAGAAAAGATATTTATAATCATTGATTGCACACACCCTAACGAAATCCATACCGACACATACTCTCCATATTAGTACCCCATCTCGAATTCACCGTAGTTATCGTAGGATTTTCTTTTGTTATTCTAAACTCTTGATCCTATATCTTTATATCTTTAGGTGGTTGGCTAATACCGTATTATTACTCTTTACAAACTTAAGTTCATGGTTTTGTTGGTCAGTTGTCCTGTGGATTCGAAACCTGGACTCACCAGGATATTACTTGATCGATCTCCTGCACTTGGGAGTAACGCTCGCATCTTTTGAGACGAGGCAAGTTTTTGGCGCCGTTGCCGGGGACAACGGTACTTGCGAAGCTACAATTTCAGTTCGTTTTGAGGAACATTCGGTGAGACCCTTCCATCTTATAGTTTAGGATTTTTTTTATTAGTTTTTTCTTTTGTTTTCTCTGTATAAAAAAATTTCAAAAAATTGAGGATATGGAATCGATGGAGGATATGGAGTATATGGAATACATGAATTTTTATTGCACAAACACTTGGCATGATGTAGAGTACAATAATGCACACAAACATAGCATGGAGAAGCTCAAGATCGTTGGCTTTAATCAGACTGATTGTGAAACTTTCTTTCAGGCCTGGAGGAGGTTCACAGACATAATATCGAGCTATCTGCAGCATAGGTACACAAAGAAAGAGCTTATGGAGTCCTTCCTAGGTGGACTACGACCACAGCTGCAGGAATTCTTGGGAGTCATGACGCCGACAGAGGCGTGGAAATACATGGAGTCTTTACAAGAGAATGAAGAAATCAGGAAAGAGACTTCAGAGTGCGATTCAACGGAGCCTTCAAGCCTCGATCAAGGGGAGCAAAGCGTAGACGTACCATTGAAATCCTTGAAAGAGGAAGTTTACTTGCTTATTCAGACACATGAGGCTACATCCCATCAATTCCAAGAGAATTTCCTTGCTCGGAGTCGGCAGATTCAGAAATCCATTGAAAATCTTACTCTGATTGCCACCTGCTTAGAAGAAAATAAGTCTTTTGAAATTCAATTTCCAGAATCTAATGTGAGTTTATCTTCTATTGCAAGTATACCGAGTGAGCCATGTCACGATGAGGACACGAATAAAAATATCGTCATGGCTGGAATCGTGTGCAAAAGAGAGGACGAGCTAGCAATTTTGGATAAACAGAAGGAGGCAATAGCAGGGGACATGTGTTCAGAGATTATTGATATGGAGCCCGAATCACTTTTCTCCCAGTTTTTTCCCAAATTCATTTACCCCTCTCCCCAATTATTGAGCATCATACCGAGAGTAATGCATATCTTTTATGGAGTAGTCATCAACATGCTTTATTTTACTTTACTTACTTTGATGACTATATTTGGAATATGTTTGAGACGAAGAATTTTAAACTAATTTGGACTGACATAACTCATCTCTTACAGGACATTGGTAAACAAGTTATATAGATGCTTGGAGTTGTGTTGCTGGGGTCCAATTTAGCTTTTGGAGGAAGGATCCTAGCCGAGGAGCGCAAGGATCAAATAGAACAACTTCCTCCACCATTAAAGATCTGGGATCCGACATTTGATCACGGTGTGTTCTTTCCAGTAGTGTAGATTTTATATGCTTTCTATGATGCATTCTTTTGAATAAACTCGTACCCTTTTCGACATTGAGGACAATGTCCATCTTTAGTTGGGGGTGTGTATGAGACCTTAGGATTTTTTTTTCAAAAACAAGGCAAAAGAAAAGAATAAACCACCAAATCTCATCATTTATATCTCCTTCACATTCCACAAATGCGGATGATTATGCATTAATTAAGTTCTAAAAATTGTTTATGGCTTGAATGAATTATTTTTCCTTCATGGAATTACTCGTTAATATGATATTCATGAAAATTTTCAATTGTCATGATTAATATCTCGAAATGGCTTGAATTTATTTCATGCATGGTATGTGATGAGAAAGCTTAAGTATACACGATTTATAAGAATAGTCTTCAAGTTGAAGAGGAATTTGGCCATTGTTACTAATGTTTATGTTCATATTTATGGGTGTTGAGTTGCTTACAAAGAAAAAAAAGGGAGAAAAAAATGAAGAAACAGCAAAAAATGAATGAATAAGTATGTCACTAAATAAATAACTTGGTTGGCTCGAGTAGTAGAGTCCGAGGGGTCCCTTTTGGCCTAATGCCCTATTATAGTCTGATTTTGGAGACATTGATCGGAAACTCACTCATTTGATGGAGCGATCCAAGTTATACATTTTTCCATAAATGTTACTTTATACGCGTTACGCGGAACTAAAAAAAGAAGAGAAAGAGAAAAGAAACGATGAATAAACTGAGCAATTTCAATACCCATGTTTTGAACGATCATTTTGAGATGCCAATTCATTGGAAACAAGAAAACTAGAATATAACGACGTGTTATACTTTCGCTTGCGCAAAATGATGCTATCATGTTCTTTATTCAAATTAAATTATTGAAAATATCATGTGATTGATCTTAGTCATGGATTGTGTATATTGATTGTCAAAATCATGTTGGAAAGCGTATTGTTGAGCCATGCCATAAGCGATTAATAGAATTTATTGTTTTAATAATCATTCGACTTCATCGCTCTTTTTGTTAGGGACTAGCAAATCGCTAGTTGGGGGTGTGATTCGGGTTGAATATTGCATATTTAACCCACTATTTAGCCCTATTTTGTGCTTATATGATGCTTAATTGGTCTCTAATTCATTCGTATTTTGTATATCATCATTTATTAGAGAAATCACCTTATTTGAGCACAAAATAGTAATTAACTGAGTATTTCTGTACTTTTTATATTTTTCATGGCTAGATCTCGATCTCACAATTCCAACGACTATTTATTCGTATTTTTCTGAGATCTGTGCTAATTACTGTATATTTTTGAATGCAGAATACCATTTAAAGGGAGAAATACGGCCGTAAATACGAAAATACGGCGGAAATGGCGCTGATATGTGCGTTCCCGCTCAATCGGACACTCCAGGGGATGCGCCTACACGGCCGAAGGGCATCGGTCAGATTCTAATCCGACGGCCCGCACGCGAGATCAGAAAACGGGCGACGTGGCTCAGCTGCAGCCACATGATCGTGATCCTACGGTTCAGAATCAAGCGGAACGGTCGAAATCTTCGCGCCACGTGGCGCTCGCTGGAACGTTGGATTTTGATCCAACGGATCGTATAAGGCTCTAAATGAAATCGGATACGGGATGACGCGGCTCGATTCTGGCCGTCGATCGATGATCCAACGGTCCCTACGCTCCCCGCGATTTGAAGGCGAAGCAGCATTTGCTTGGCTACGTGGCTCAATCGAGGGCGTTGCTAACGAATCCAACGGAGGAAAACCCCAGCGAACGTAGCGAAC
Organism: Scilla litardierei; assembly: GCA_030789695.1. Lineage (NCBI taxonomy): Eukaryota > Viridiplantae > Streptophyta > Magnoliopsida > Asparagales > Asparagaceae > Scilla > Scilla litardierei. The sequence goes on along the minus strand of CM061141.1, from coordinate 77,304,299 downwards.
CAAGCGGGCGACGTGTTGCAATCAAGTCCGTTCATCGTTCAATCGAACGGCTCAGAGCGACTCCGAAGTGGATCCGAAGATGGATGCGGGCGCCGAGCGAACGAATAGCGGAGCGTGAATTTTAAAGGCCACGCGGCAGCTCCTGGGGAGATCGCGCGTCGATCGGACGGACCACGTTTGCAGTGGCTGAGTAAATGGGTTTTAAGCGGGTTTCGAACCCTATAAGCGACTAGAAACCCGCAATGTTAGTATATAAGGTATTTCTAGGGGTTTTGAGCGTATTCTGGCGTATTGGGTGCTCTAGGAGCCGTATTTCGCCACCAAATTTGGAGGCTCTGGGGACAGAGGCTAGATCTACTATCTGAAGGAGATTTGGGGCTATTTGGAGATGATTGGTGATATTTTTCCTAACTTTAGCCTTGTATTTCCCGTATTTGGCTTAGAATTGAAGTATTTATCACGTATTTTGATTTTTTTATGATGTATTTGTCTATGAAAACTGATTATAATCTCTCCATGCGTGGTTAATCTTCATATGTGTTGGTATTGATGTAGTTAGGGTGCCGTAATCATTGATTTTTGCTATCTTTTCGCCCTATTTTCATTGTATAATCGCGTATTTTTCTAGTTTCTACACGTATTGCTCAAGTATTATCGTTGTTGATGTACTTGTGTCAGATATAATCTCTGAAAATTTGTTCATGGCGTGACCCTTGCAGGCACATACGCTTATTTTCTCATGAAACTAGCACTTTATTCGATATTTTAGGCACTTTTCGATGCTCATTTATCGTTATATTTTCCGACGTTCTCGTGCCCTGACCGTACGAAACATTGAGTTATAGAAAAGATATTTATAATCATTGATTGCACACACCCTAACGAAATCAATACCGACACACACTCTCCATATTAGTACCCCATTTCGAATTCACCGTAGTTATCGTAGGATTTTCTTTTGTTATTCTAAACTCTTGATCCTATATCTTTATATCTTTAGGTGGTTGGCTAATACCGTATTATTACTCTTCACAAACTTAAGTTCGTGATTTTGCAGGTCAGTTGTCCCGTGGATTCGATACATGGACTCACCAGGATATTACTTGATCGATCTCCTGCACTTGGGAGCAACGCTCGCATCTTTTGAGACGAGGCACCCATATGAACGAGTATTACTCACATTTCTTGCATTTTACTTCACTTGAGCATTTGCATAAGCAACATAATCACACATACTTTCATTTATGCATTTCCACAAATATGTGATGAGCGTCATGAGCTTGGCTACAAGCACATTGGTATATCCATTAAAAACCATAATAATAAACTCCCTTTCATGTAACAACAATAATCATGTACAATATAATTAAGATTAGCAACAATACACAATTCAAAACACCACATAAGCAATTCAGCTTGCAGAAAAGTGCAGACAGTTATAAATAGTGGCCGTTATTATCTATTTATTTTATGAATTTGATGAAACTTCCTAAATGAAAGTTGTAGATATAGACGTGCTGGATTCACGTATAAAATTTCATACAGAAATACATACTAGGTGATTTACGGTGAATTGTTTGGTGAGACCCGATGAAACTGTTTTCCATACAGATTCTTGGGGCCATATCAATTGCTGTTTTATGTCATATTGCAGTTAGAATCTCGAAAACATGTATTAGGATAAAGTTGTAGAGCATGTTGTTAACTTTACAACGAGACAAAAATCACTAATTTCTGGGTTGTGTGCAGGTCCTGAGATCAATTTTGCTCAACTGTGTCCAGACTAGATTACATTCTGACATGTTGTAAAGAAAGGATTCTTACTCCTAATTACCGAGCTGAAGATACACCAAATTTTATATGATTCTGTGGTAGTATTTCAAGATCTACAACTGTATATTTTTTCGGGAATTTATTCAAGTCTAAATTAAGAGACATCACCACAGGATCAAGCAAAAGAATCTGTTTACAAATTCAGCCAAGGAATTTGCATGGAACTAAATTATTTTAACATGGAACCACTAGAGAAGTGATTCCTACCTCAATTCAAGATGAGAGAACTTCTCTTCTCTTTCTCCTCCTTCATTCTTCTCCTAGGGTTTCCTTGGATTTCTATTCTCTTTCTTTCTCTTTCTATTCTTTCTCTCTTTCTTTTTCTCTCTTTCATTCTTTCTCTTTTTTAATGAGATTTCAGCCAATTGAGAAGGGGAGGAGAGGAGCACGAAATTGGGGTGGAGGGAAGAGAGGGAGAGGGGACAAGGATGATAAAATGAAAAGAAATGAAAAGGAGAGAAGCTTTCTCTCTTCTAGAGTTTTTCTTGGCTTCTTCAAGAAGCCACCTATTTATTAAATGACCATTATGCCCTCCCCCAAATGCCCATCTACTTTTAAATATTTACAATTATGCCAATTACCCTATGCACACACATATTTACTTTACACACACCCCTCATTTGCCCAAATGGCCATTTTGCACATCACCTTTCAAAAAAATCACGAGGATGCCATTAACTCCAAACCCCTCTTCACAGTAGCATGTCTCTCCTTACACACACACATATTCAATGCATACACATACACACACACATCCATGTATAAGTACATACAAATATACCCAATATACATACACGTTTACACACATAGATAGTACAATACATGCATAACTCATGCAGTGGCATTACAGCACCCCTTGATGAGCTTCCCTTCATCAAGCTCAAAGCTTTGTTATTGCTCCTCTAGATGTCTATCGATCATCATGCTCCAAGATTTGGCTTCATTAGATGATCTTCATGACTTAATCTAAGCTTGAGCAAACCATCACTATTGGAGGCCTTTAAGGTATCCCTTGTAATATCCTCCAAGCATTGTGCTCTGTTTCATCAATATTAAGATAAACTGAGACTACTGTTGAAAAATTCAGAGATAAGAGGATGGTGCTATTAAAAACAGAGAAAAAAATGGACTTATCAATAAGCCGAAGCGTGATAGGCACTGTCCTTAAGAGTAGATTTCCGCACATCAGAGTGAATACTCTGTGCAAGGTAGGTCCAACGGCTACCCTCCAGGATTCAACTGCAACGATCTTGAGAGTGTGCACTCACAGTACAAGGCTCAAGCAAGCAGCAACAATTCTTCGATAGCATAGGAAGAGGAACAGCTGGTCGCAGGGGAAGATGCGAACATCGGGACAGCAACAAGGGAAGATGCGAATAGCAGGACCGCTACGAAGGCAATTTTGTGGAGGGAGGAAAAAGATTTTCGCAGTACAATTCTGATGATATGCTGAGTATATATAGATGCGAAAAAGACTGTTGGAATTCAGCCATTAATAAGAAAATGGCTGTTGGAGATCTTAATGAGCTTTAATACAGAAAATTACTGTTTTTGAAATTAAACATCAATTAAAAGAAAAATATGTCTGTTGAAAACGTAATGGGCTTTTATTTCTCTAAAAGCAAGAGGGCCAAAAAAATAACATGATCAAAAACTCGTGCACTCCGCATGCGCACCCGTGAACCCTCCTTGCGTAGTCACATGCTAGCGCACACATGCTGAGGGTTTTCAGATCCGTCGCCCACATTTTCCATTCGGCCTAACCCGATTTGGGCTCGGTTCTTGTTTGGGCTCATGCGCCCCCGAGCTTCCCCTCATTCCTAGCCCATATACAAGTCCAATAGCACGTTAGGAAGGAGTCTATAATTAAATCCAACAAGAGAGTTCTCCCGTCCAATGTGGGACTAAAAACAATGCTATGAATTGAAGAAATAAACCAAAATATCCAACAACTACAACATAAGATTGATTAGCACACTGACATAATGTATTGATCTTCATCAAAATAACGTTAGTCTTGAACGCAAGAACTAACACCAGAAAGTTAGGAACCCATTTCAAAGCAGTGCCAAAGCAAAACGTATGATAAGAAATGTGAGGAAAAAGCCAAGTCCAAAAGTGGTGAAGTTGATTCCATGCTTTGAGCATGTGATAGTTTCGTTAGTACACAATTTACCGAAGTAGATGGTTGTGTGTTACAACCACCAAAGTTGAAAGTTGGCAATGTCACATGCTTAATTAGATAGTTATTCTGTAGTTGATTAGTTTCCTATTAGATTATGTCTTTAGGTTTTGGTTCGAGTCAATAGCCGTTCTGAGGCTATATGTGATGTCTTAAGTTCGTGCGAGTACACTTATCCAATTTTCTAAATCTAAAATTCATTGTGACTTGTAAGTTTCAAGGTTGTTGTAGTGAGCTGGAACTAGAGTTAGAACTTCCAAAGGTGCTGTGCACAAGAATTGGTACCTGTAAGCATAAGAAATAATCGGCTAAAGATCACACTATGTTCGATCTATTTATCTTGATCGTTTTGATTTTATAATCGATTGAAACGGTGCCGAAAAGCGTTCTAAAATTTTTTACGGGCTAGATATGAGAAATATAATTTTACCCAAGAAGGAAATATTTTATGAAGCCTCTGGGTATTTTTAATAATTTTTAAAAGTTCAAAATGAATTTAAAAAACTAATCTTAATTAGTTGTCGTAATCGTTCAATAATTTCTTCTGGATGGAATACGTATCAGAATGTTTCGAGTGAGCTGTCAAAACGTTCGTCTCATTGAATACTACAACATATAATTTTTCCATATATCAGTTTACGTGAAAATATTAAGTTATTAATTGGTAAGTGAAAACTATGTAATTAAATTCTAGGCTTAAAAATTTACTGGTAAAAATCTACTCGCCAGATCAAGGTGAAATCAGTGACAATGGGTCCAGAGCATCACGACCGATTTTCTGGAGCTGGTCTTGTATTTTTCCGAGGCTTATAGATTTAGTTATGAACTTTACATCAGAAAAATCATATTAAATAAATATAAATACATTAGTAAATACGCTTATCCGCGTATTTTCGTATAAACATTCGTATAAAACCCCTTACCCGCTCACTTATGTCTCCTTCGCTTGCATGGGGCTGGCTCTTCGGTGACGACGACGTGGGCGGAGGCGGCGACATGCAACGGTGGTGCACGGCGAGCGGCGGTGAGCGAGATGCAGCAGCGACGGCAGCGACAAGGTGTCTTAGGTGGCGGCGAATAGAGGGAGGGAGAGGCACTGCTGAAGTGTTTGTGGCGGCGGGGGCGTGCTGCTTCGTCGGAGGGAGGCGGAGGACAGCGAGTGAGCGGACGGTGGCGGCGACATCGAGGCGATGGGGGAGATGGAGGTACGGTGGTGGCGGTGCGAGTGGGTGCAGCAGCGGGGGTGCTGCTTGGGCTTCTTGGCGTCGGACGACGCGGCGATCGTCATCGGAGATGGCGGAGGGAGCGGTGGTGAGGGTGGCAGTCGGTGGTGGAGGTGAGAGAGGCGGTGGGGGGTCTTGCGGCATCGATGAAAACAGAGGGGAGAGGGAGTGGTACTGTGAGAGAGGCAGGGGTGTCAGGCGTGTTGCGTGGAGGACGACGACTGATGCGGCGACGGGTGGAGGTGCCGACAGCAGCCCACCGGAGGAGATAGAGAGGTAGGGGAGGGAGAGGGAGAGGGAGAGGGAGAGGGAGAGGGAGAGAGAGAGAGAGAGAGAGCAGAGAGAGCAGGGAGAGGGTGAGAGGGAGGGGGAGGGGGAGTCGGGCTGTTTGAGTTTGAGAGGGGAGAGGATGAGTTATATATGTTTAATAATAATAATTATTATAATTATTGTTATTATCATAAACAATGGGATTAAATAGGGTTGTTGAGATCCCAAAATTTTGGATATCACCGGCTAGGGGAGGCTGACAATGGGGGTAAGTTAGGGTAATGATTAGGGGTAAAGTAAATGGAATTGGGTAATTAGTAATACTAAAATGTCATCGGGGGATGTAATTAGTAAAAACGAAGGAATGCTACGTCGTTTTCGCATACGACTTCGAAAAATTACGAAAACATAGCCACGAGTTCGTATCGTCACGAGAGTCATGAATATGAAGTCAAATTTAAGGCTTGAGTGACAAAAAAATTAGAAAAAAATCATTTACTCTTTTTGAACGTATTTAATACTATCGTGAATACGGAAAGTTGTGCACATTGAAACCAGACTGTTACAAAAGGAAATCCAGGAATCTTCGGGGCCAGTGGCATCTTTCGCACTGACACGTGCAGATGGCTCCTGGGCTTTTCGGCTTATGTTTACTAATCTTAATGCAGAGGTCCAATCTATTCATTTTGGGTTGGACTGTGCATGGAACCGATGCTTCCGTAATATTGTATGCGAATCAGACTCCGGACTCGCTCCTTTGCTTCTTGATTCGACTGATGTTTCCTCACTTCCATTATTGAATTTGATACTTGATATCGGGAAGCACATTTCATGATTTCGACTATGTTCCATGTGACATGTTCTTCGAGAGGCTAACTTCTGGACTCATGCATTGGCTAACTTGGATTGCCAATTGGATGATTTCCGGGTTTGAAAAAAAACGGGACTGCTTCCTTTATCAAAGTTGCTCCTGTTTGATGTCAAAGGAGCTGGATGTAGCATAGGTCCTTATCTACTTATACGTTGTAATACATTGGCGTAGGGCCTGTTCTTTTCCATGAAAGTATATTTGGGAAAGTTGATAAATTGTGGAATCTGATGAGAGAGAAAATGGTGTGTAGTGTGTTCTTTTGTTGGAAAGTTGGGTTGGATTGTAGAGTTGGAAAGTTGAGGTGGGTCCCACTCCGTGTAGTGTGTTCTTTTGGTTGAAGAAAGTTGGAGGTGGAAAGTTGTGTGGGGTCCACCCAAATTTAATTTGTTCTATTTATACCTAAACTAAAAACTAAAAACTAAATTAATTACTTAATATATTAACTAATTGTTATAAACGGGCTTTGGAGGCCCAACACGTTATTGGGTATCCACCCATTATGTAACCCTACTTCTATAAATACAGGGCTACGGGGTTCCGTAGCCGCTAAGTTTACAACACGTTATCAGCACGCTCGAAGCTGAGCCGAACCTCTGCCGATGGACGAACGCGACGCGAACGGGTGTCCTTCACAGAACGTCGCTAGATCCGGCGGGTAGGATCTAGAGGTAATTCTTTTCCCTAGATCTAACTTTGTATGCACATATGTTTAGATCCAAATACTTGGATCGATATCTTGATTAGTATAGATCTAATTTTTCTACCTAGATCTGCATGCTAAATCAATTGTTTAATGCAAAATCGACGTTTTTATTGTTAAAAATCACATTTTTTCGATTAAAACGCCGTTTTGAAGATCAAAAATAGATTTTTTCCTGTAAAAATCGGATGTTTATCATCTTCTTCCCCAAAAACCATTAACCCCTAAGGGATTCTCCTTCATCACGCGACCGGAAGCCGCCATGCGAACCCCCCGATTCACGCCGCCGTCGTCGCCTGAAGCGGCGGCACCCACCCGCCGCGCGAAGCGGCGGGCGGAACCGCCACCCGAAGCGGCAGCGCCCCCCGCCGCTCGAAGCGGCGGACGGACCCGCCGCCCAAAGCGGCGGCCCCCACCCGCCGCCCGAAGCGGCGGCCCCCACCCGCCGCTCGAGCGGCAGGCGAAACCGCCGCCTGAAGCAGCGGTGCCCCCGCCGCCCGAAGCGACGGCGCGCTATCCCCACCGCTCTGAGCGGCGACGCGCTATCCCCGCCGCCAGCATCGGCGGCATCCGTCGCTAGCAGCGTCAGCATCCGCCGTCGCCTGCAGCGACGGGCCCTCCCGCCGTCGCCAGTAGCGATGAACGGGCCCCGCCGCCTGCAGTGGCGCCCCCCGTGCGCGCGCGTGTCCGAAAACCTAGCCGCCGGACGCGGCCACACACACTCCCAAAACCCTAATTTTGGGTGCGCGGGATTGCACGGCAAATCGAACCTAACACCCTAACTAGGGTTTGACTACTAAAATTCCTCCTTCGAATTATTTTTCAGATTTCAATTACGGTTTTTCGATTTTTTTTCCGTTAAAAATCTGGATAAATTACACATTTTTAATTCATCGCATTTTGGTTGGATTATTTGATAATCATCCGTTTAATAATTAGGAAGATCATGCGCCCGCTCTGCCGTTAGTCAACTAACCTAACGGTGTATGATGTTGCCCAGTGGTCCAATAATTATTAAACGAAAATATTTTCATTTCCACTTTAAAAATTCATGTGATGATTAAAAATGCATGTGATGATTACAAGCTTTATAAAATTTTCATTTCCATTATTGAGCATAAATTTTAGCTTACAAGCTTCATTTTATGTGAATGATAAATCATTAATTGTTGCATTTTGCACTCTTATATGATCATCGCTTGCTCATACTCATGCCCATGATGTGACGATATTTTATGACAAGAAACTAATAATGATTTCAAAAAGTTTAATATCATATCCTTTTTGACAAAATGAACCAGGAGTTCAAAATCAAAATGAACCGGAAGTTCAAAATCAAATCAAAAGTCAACACCCTTTCACACTAATAAAAATTAACAAGTACGTTGGATTATACGAAATACATTTATGCGTTTTCTTTTAGAAATACGCATTTCGCGGTAAATAGATCTCTCAGATCTATGGTTTGTATAAACCAATATTGACACCAGCAGTTGTCATAACACCGCCAAACTCTTTTGAGTAATCTCATTTTACAAGGTATGATTTTTGAATCTAACCTTATTTTTTAAGCGTACGTCCGAAGTCGTGGCTTAATAGATAAGTGAGAAATTATAAATTTCGTACCCACGTAATTGTTTACCATAGAGCATGATTCTATATCCACACAATACTTGAATGACTCAATAAAAATGGCCTAAAGACCATACTTGAGTTTTCAAATAAACTTTTAAAAAAATCTCTCATAAATTAGAAAGTGGAAATATAGAGACTAACTCATTTCCCTTGTATGTGTTTACTTCGTAAGACCAATTTTCATTCTCCCTTATAAATGACAATAAGGAAGACTGAAAACAGGGGAAGTCTTGAATAAAATGAGAAAGGGAAGATATGATATACCTCGACATGGAGTATGCAATGGCAACACAATATCAGACCAGAAGTTCTGATAAGACCCATAATACTTTTTGCAACATCAAGGAGCATTAATTTATGCCATACAAAATATATACATATCTAGTCTAAACGACGAAAGTCAATTGACCTTATGTATATTTAGCTACTCCTCGAGGACAAATAGACTTTGAAAATAAATTTGATCTGTTGTCATAATATAAGTCTAAAATGAGCACAATTGTGGACGTATGTTTTCTTTCTGGAGCACACATCATACTATGAAACTTGTTGCTCTAACACAATTATTAGTAGTATTCTCTTGCAGTATATATGTGCTTTTTACGCATTTTATTTTACTGTAAATGATTTGTCATCCTGAATACTCCTAAAATGAGGATGCCATTGACTCTCTTCACTCCTTACATATGGCTGATGATGTACCTTAGAGTACTCATCTATTTATCCTGTTAAAATGGTCATAATCAAAACCTTGTTATCCAACCGCAGTCCAGATTATTATTAATCACAACGGACATATTACCTTACTGGGATATTGGTTGGGCTTTTACTTACCCTCATACCACCCTCAAAAATGCCGCAGTGGAACTTATTCATCGGGACTAACCCTCCTAGATGAATATATTCCGAGATCCCCAAACGGGGGAGGCATTAGAGCACATCTTATAGTTGGAGCCCTGACGGGTTCATATCCCTAGTTCTATGTGTTGGATATTGGGCTCCCCAGATTTGGTTTTGGATGATGAACAAACATAAATATATCGTGAACTAACAATTTGTGAGCGCAGTTATGGAGATCGTCGCCAAATTCATATGAACATCCAAAGCGATATCTCGAGACTTCTCAAAGCACGTGATCGTATGCCTAAAGCTTCGTTGAAGCTTATGGACCATTTTAGAAGTCATGAAGATTCGATTGAAGCTATTGAAGACGGTATCGTCAAGTTTTATTTATAGTCTTTAAGCTTCTTTCGTAGAATGTTAAGCCTTGAGTAGGTCTTACGGTTTAAATCTTCATAACGCTCATATCTTAGCTCTAGGATCTTAGTAGAAGTCCATACAAACTTTCCCGAAGCTTTGCGCTTCGATTCGCGACTTCTTGTGCATGTTAGTTGGTTCAAGAAGAAGAACTGGCCGACTAGATGGTGATCTAGTCGGTCGGCAAAGCTTCTTGGCCCGACTAGTTTTTGTCAGTCAATTCTAAGCTCTTTACTGTTTACAGTTAGTCGGTCTAAGTTGACTCACCGACCGACTAGTTTGTGAACTAGTCGGTCAGTGATGCTTCTGTGACCGACTAGTTGAGCGTTCCCTGTACATGCACATTTGAGCCTGAGCTACTGTTTATCATTAGTCGGTCTGTGTTCATTGATCGACCGACTAGTTGATGAACTAGTCGGTCAACTTTCCTTCTTGGACCGACTAGTTGAGCTTTACTATACATGCCAATTTTCACCTAACTTACTGTTTATCGTTAGTCGGTCTATGCACATTTGGCGACCGACTAGTTGATGAACTAGTCGGTCAACATTTGTTCTTGGACCGACTAAATCAATTTGTGCTCAGACTTCAGTTTTATCACTTAGTCGGTCTCAGTTAAGTAACCGACCGACTAGTTATGAAACTAGTTGGTCAGCTACTCTTCTTGGACCGACTAGTTCCTTTTGTCTATGCTTCAACCTTTTGCCTGTTCTTCCATTAGTCGGTCTACGCTAAATGACCGACCGACTAGTTGATGAACTAGTCGGTCGGTGGTTGTTCTTTGACCGACTAGTTGAGCTCAGAAAAGAGCCGTTGGAGCATTTAATGACTCAAATTTCTTTCTCTCTCTCCTCTATCCTATAAATACTTGATGTGATGCATTCATTGCAGTCAAGGCTGATATTATTGCAAGTTTAGAGATCAAGAGAAATCATTCAAAGCTCATTCAAAGCTCTTTCATTCCATTCAATAATCTCTCCTCACTCTTACTTCCAAAGAGAGATTCATTGAGTGTGAAGCCTTCCAAGCCAAGTGCTTGATCATATGTCACCACCAACCCCATAGCTCTCCATCGCTGATCTACATCTTGGAGCTAGGGTTTGGTGCCTTCTTCTTCCTCAAAATCAACCTTCCCCTAATTCGTAAGTATACTCAAGGCATAGGTATTTTGTGGTAAGCTATTCTATTTCATTTACTTTCATTTTGTAAGTGTTTATCTCTCGGTTGTGAGAGTTGTGTTTGTGATCCCGGGTTGCGGGAGTCACAAATTACTTTGTGTATGATTTGACTTGGTGAAGGTTCTTCACAAGTATTTCATAGTGGAAATCTTGAGTTACTTTGTGTATGATTTGACTTGGTGAAGGTTCTTCACAAGTATTTCATAGTGGAAATCTTGAGTTAGGGTTTCTAACTCAAGTATCCGGAGGGGCTCCGGGTGGTTGGGACGTAGGATCACCGGGAACAAGTCGGGGAGACTTGGGTGGATCCGAACCCAGTAATATCGTTGTTTGCGTTTGTTTCTTTGTTGTCTAACATTTACTTTTCCGCATTGTTTGGTAGAGTTTGCAAGTAATTAGGAATTAGCCTCTTAATTATTTTAAAGTACTATTCACCCCCCTCTAGTACTTGTGCAGTAGCTTAGCAGGGCATTACATTTGGTATAAGAGCCAAGTCTATAGCTATGTCTGCCAACAACAACAAGACCGTTCGTCCACCTTCCGACTATAGCACCTTCAAGAACCGTGAAGGAGAGTCTTCGGTAATGGAAGGACATTCCTCAACGATGCCTCCATTCTTCAACGGTACCAACTACGGGTACTGGAAATGCCGGATGGAAACCTTCCTCCGGAGTGCTTCACTATGGAGGACCACGATGAAGGAATATGTCGAGCCAACCGAAGAAGATTTCGAGAAATGGACTCCAGCGGAGGTCGCCGCGGAGGTAAGCAACGCCAAGGCAATGAACGCCTTGTAATGTGCTTTGGAGCCCGAGGATTTCAACAAGATATGCACATGTAAGAGTGCATATCAAATATGGAACTCCCTCCTCATATTACATGAAGGGACGAGTAGGGTAAGAGACACTAAACTCGTTGTAGTTAATAAAGATTACGAGATGTTTCATATGCTACAGGGTGAGAAGATGAAGGAGTATTATGCTCGCTTCGTCGACATCATAAACGAGTTAGAGGCCCTCGGCAAATCCTACACCCAAAAGGAGAAATGTTCGAAGCTTATAGAAGGACTTCCTTCTAGTTGGGAAAAACGCACCTTCGCCATCGAGGAAGGTAACGATAGGAACAAATATACCGTTGTTCAACTAATGGGTACCTTGATGTCTTATGAGGTACGCAAGGATAGCAAGTTGAAGTTGCAGGAAAAGATGAAGTCTTACCTACAACAAGAAGAGCCAAAGAAGAAAGCTATTGCTTTCAAGGCCGCTCCATCTACTTCCACATCAACCGATGATGAGAACTCGGAAAACGAGTTGGACTTGGAGTCCATGGCTCTCATGGCCAAGAAGTTCAACCGGTTTTTCCGGAAAGGTAACTTCAAAAACAAGTCAAAGTTCAATTCTTCTAACGCCTCTTCTTCTTTGTGCTTTAAATGCAACAAGCCAGGACACATGAAAGCGGAGTGTCCTCTAAACAAGCAAAAGGAGAAGTGGAAGGCACCGAAGTACGACAAGTCCAAGAAGTACAAGAAAGGGAACAAAAAGGGGCTTGTCGGGACTTTCACCGACTCCGATGATTCCTCAAGTGGAGAGTCGGACGATGAGCAAGTGGAGCAAGCACACATGTGCTTCATGGAAAGAGAGGAGCATGATCAAGGATCTTCCTCTTCCGATGATAGCGACAACGAAGGCGATGAGGTAACCATGGATGACCTTAGGAATGCTAATTCTCAATTGTGGTCTAAGTATAATAAATCAGTAAATAGGTATACTAAAGTAAAAGATGACTTAGCTAGCATTCAAACCTCGCCTAAAACTATCATCACCAACAACGACACCGTTGTTGAAGGTTTGAAGAATGAGATTGTTAATCTCAAGACTCAACTTGAACATGTTAGCCCTGAAGATCCGGAGGAACACAAGATAGCAGATTTGACTTCTCAAAACTCGACTTTGAGTATTGAGAATGAGAATCTTAAATCTCGTGTTTATGTGCTCACATCGTAAGTATCCACTTTGGATGCTTCTATGCGTTCTCTCACCGAGAAATATGAGAACACATTAGGCCGAATTAATAAATTCAATAAGGGTAAGGACAATTTGGATAAAATCCTAAGTGACTTACTTCCTGCCAATCACCACATTGGCTTGGGGTATACGATGGGAAGTTCATCCAAATCGGCCACTACTTTTGTTAGGCCAATTTTCGGTGACTCAACGAGTGGTAGCAAACACTCTATTGGTAGTTCATCTACCAATGATGCTTCCACCTCGTCCACACCCTCTTTCGGACAGAAACCCACTTTGGGTGGACCTCCAAAGAAGGGGCATGCTTATATGTACACCAATACTATGCCACGTAGGAACACACGTCCTACTCCACCGGCTCACACATATGATGATTTCTATGCTACACGTTCACGGGCACGTGCACACCATGTAAGACACCCTCACGCACGTGTTCCTCCACATGCATATGTTCACCCACATCATCGTATGAATAACTATCCACATGCACCATTCCATCATGTTCCTTATGCCTATCCACGATATGCATCACGTAGAAACCAACAACGCATGCATGCACCCAATAGGATGAGGGCTCCCAAAATATTCACAATTTGGACCCCAAAGGACACAAGCATGGATAAAAACAAGTTTACATGAATGCTTATTTTTCGGATGTTGTGCATAGTAGAAATTATGTGGGGAAGTCTAAGTCCAATTGGACTTGGCTTCCAAAGGTCTAATCTTTTGGACCCAATGACATTGGGTACCATGATATGAAATTTTCTATCTCTAGGTACTCAAGGAAAAGAAAAAGAAAAGGAGCAACAAATTTAAATTTAGCTCCAAGGGGAATTGGATACTCAATAGCGGGTGTTCAAAACACATGACGGGTGACGCTCAATTTCTCTCCGGAGTGGTTCCCATTACAAATGGAAACCGCGTCGTATTTGGAGGCAACGAGAGCGGAACCATCATAGGTGTTGGTAAAGTGGGTAATCCTTCTAAACCCATTATATGTGATGTTTACCTTGTTAAAGGATTAAACCACAATCTCATTTCAATAAGTCAACTTTGTGACAAAGGTTACAAAGTTAACTTTGCGAAAGGAATGTGCCATATTTTAAGAAAAGATAATAATGAATTATTATTTTCCGGTACACGCCATAAGGATAAATATATCCTAGATCTTCCAAGATCACATGACCAATGTCTTATTGCCAACACAAGTGAACAACACTTATGGCATCGACGTTTTGGTCATGTGAACTTTGGAACACTTTTTAAGCTTTCCAAGTTAAATTCTATTAGAGGCTCCCCTAAGCTTGTCTTTCAAAAGAAAAGCTTTTGTGACTCGTGTCAACGAGGCAAGCTTCCAAAATCTTCATTTAAACCTAAGAAAAGCATTTCTTCTAAGCGGCCTCTAGAGCTATTACATCTAGATTTATTTGGGCCAACTAGAGTTGCTTCATTAGGTAATGCTAGATATGGACTTGTCATCGTTGATGACTTTTCTTGGTTTACTTGGGTATTTTCATTATGTAATAAAAATGAAGCTTTTGAAAACTTCACAATTTTTGTTAAGAAAGTACAAAATCTCTTAGGATCCACCATTTTCACTATTCGTAGTGATCATGGAGGTGAATTTGAGAATGAGTCTTTTGAGACATTTTGTGATGAAGTTGGTATTACACACATCTTTTCATTCCCTCACGCACCTCCTCAAAATGGTGTTGTTGAGAGAAAGAATAGGACGCTAGTGGAATGTGCTCGCACTATGCTTGATGATAGCCAACTTGGCCATCAATTTTGGGCGGAAGCGGTACATACCGCTTGCTATGAATTGTTGTTTGGTAGGTTGCCTCAAGATAAACATTTTCATGTTTTTGGTTCGAAATGTTTTATTAAGAACACGTATGGTTGTTTGGACAAATTCGATCCAAGATCCGATGAGGTGATTTTTGTTGGATATTCTTCGCGTAGCAAAGCCTACCGGATATTCAACAAACGAACCTCAACGATCGAGGAATCGCTTCATGTGTCATTTAATGAAGGATTTGTTCCAACTAGAATTACTAATGATGATGACTCTATGGATGTCTTATGTGATTCAATTGGTAATTCTAACTCTAATGATTCTATTGATTCTATTGAGACTAACCCGTCTAATGAAGTTGTTGAGAATGTTCCTAGTGATCAAGGTATTCCCAAACGGCTTCATACCGTTCGTGACCATCCTCATGAGCAAGTCATTGGCAATATCCATGATAGTGTCAAGACGAGATCGCAAGTGAACTACTTCGCTCATTGTGCCTTTGCCTCCTCGATAGAGCCAAAGAATGTTAATGAAGCGTGCGAAGATAGTGCTTGGATCTTAGCCATGGAGGAGGAACTCATTCAATTCGAGAGGAATGAGGTTTGGGAGCTTGTTCCATTTCCATCGAAGAACCACACCGTCATAGGGACAAAGTGGATCTTCAAGAACAAAACCGATGAAAACCAAGTCGTCGTCCGGAACAAAGCTCGGTTGGTTGCTCAAGGCTACCCTCAAGAGGAAGGTATTGATTTCGAAGAATCCTTCGCTCTGGTAGCTAGATTAGAATCAATTAGATTACTATTATCTTTTGCATGCCATAAGGATTTTAAATTATTTCAAATGGATGTAAAAAGTGCATTTTTAAACGGAGATGTCGTTGAGGAAGTTTATGTTTCTCAACCTCCGGAGTTTATAAATGAAAAATTTCCAAATCGTGTTTTTAAACTTAAGAAAGCTCTTTACGGTTTGAGACAAGCTCCTCGAGCTTGGTATGACCGTCTAAAGAATTTTCTTTTGGATTTAGGATTTAAAATGGGAGAAGTTGATTCCACATTATTTGTTAAGTATTCGAATAATGATATAATTTTAGTTCAAATATATGTTGATGATATCATTTTCGGTGCTACTAACTTTGCTCTTTGCAAAGAGTTTTCTAATGTGATGAAGGAACAATTTGAGATGAGCCATGTTGGATCTGGATCGTAGCCTAGAGGGGGGGTGAATAGGCTAATAAAAATATTCGTGCAACCCACGAACAATCCCACGCAGTTATAGGCACAGACAGGGCAATAAAATAGCAATCACAGAATACGCACAGATATACCCTGGTTCGGTCGTCCCCACGACCTACTCCAGCCCCCGAAAGCAACAACTAGATAGATATGTAATCAAGTACAGCTACAATGAGTCAAGATCCCAAATCTACTCTCACCTAGCTCGTACGCACACCACGTGCTCTACACTATCAATCTAGTCAGATGCTCTCCCTCCGTGACAACTCCCAAGTCGTCAGGTCCCCAAAAATAACAAAGAAGGTAAAGTTTCCCCTACGAAGAACTAACACAAATACTACACAATATAATAAACAAGAGAGTTTAGAATGCTCAGATCGTGTAGCGGTGTCGTCTTCGTCAATCAGCACTGGTCAGAACTCGTCTGACGTAGATGTAGATGTCTCTCGGCAACTCAGGTTGCGGCACGTTTCCTGATGTTGCGTCCTCCCTCTCTTTCTCAATTTGTGCGGCTTTGCGTTCTGGTGCCTCTTCTTAAAATTCGGCCGGTCCCCTGTGCTTTGAATTTCGGCTGTCTCCCTGAAACAAAAGGCACACACAACAAAAGGGGGCTCTTGCACAAAAATGTTTTGATCAAACAATGGTCTGGAAAAAAAAAGCCTTGCACAAAGTAAAGAGCACAGAGATAAAAGTTAAAGCTTGGTTCTCATTCAAACATTTACCTTTTGCATGATACTTTCTTTCCCAATGTCAGGTCAAAGTTTTGCACTCTCTCAATAAATTGGTTTGAACAATAAAACTTAAAGACCCTTGCACATTAAACTCGGCTGCCAATAATTCCCTGAGAAAGAAAAAACAAACCAGCCATGTGCTCCTTTTTTTGATTTTTTCTTGCTGATGCCGAAATCCCCTTGGTTGGCCAATGAGTTAAAATGTTGCGGCTTGATTTGTGCGGCGCCTCTGTGCTCTCGGAACAAACAAAGGAGAAGGCTGCTCCTTTTATTCTTGCGGCCACCTGTTGAAGTTGCAAGCTTGGAAAAAAAATATAAAAACCCTAAAAACAAAACTAATATCTGGCCGGCTGCTGCCTCTCATCGAATCATGCGGCCTGTAAAAGAGAGCACCTCCACACACAAAAATTAAGCCCCGGTTTGTTTTTTTTGGGCCTTGTGTGTTTTGATTGGCTTTTGGGTGAATTTGCACAAATTACAAGTCTTGCCCTTCCACTCACGTTTGAGTACCATGCCAAAATAAAACCATTGCTTGGTCCTCTTTTTTTTGGTTGTTTATATATATATATGCCTTGGGAAATGAATTGGGAAATGAATTGGGCATGTGTACATTTTTTGTTGGTTTGCCTTGGGAGAATTTTTGGCCTGTGTACACTTTTTGGTTGGCTATCAAAACGAAATAGAAGGGCACCCCTTTTTTTTTAATCACGGCCTGAATGTTCATGTGGCCCAAATATTTAAAGGGAGAGGAGTTGTGAATCCTGTGTTATGTATACCTAATTCAATGGGATGTTCATTTGGCCTGTGCACAATGACTAAGCACATATATAAGTACTTATATAAGTATATAATAAAACTTGGTACTTCCCTGTTCTCCTTTGCACATTGACCAAGTCCCTCCGTGAATTAATCATACGTTCGTCGTTCCTGAAACACTCAATACACACATTAAAAACGTTCACACACGTTTGTTATCATCAAACACGAAGTTCACATATCGTTGCTACCAACAATCTCCCCCTTTTGATGATGACAAACCAAGTATAAGATTTGCACAATAAATTTTCAAATAGTGTGTGTGTGAGTGTGGCGATAGTGGTTGACATGCAATAGGATGAAATGATGTGCGAACAATAATGTATAAAGTTTAGCAATAAGCATGCTCAGCTCCCCCTATTTTTGTGATTCCCCAATATTCATTAATGCTCCCCCTTAATCAAACAATCATATTTTTCACGAGCATATTTTTGTGATTCCCCAATATTCATTAATGCTCCCCCTTAATCAAACAATCATATTTTTCACGAGCATTAATATCAATATCAAATCTTTCCCAATTTTTCTCCCCCTTTGTTATCATCAAAAGTCGAAACACGAAGTCAAAATCATATACCATGCAAAAAGAGAGTATTATTAACCATCACCAAACAATTGCATGCATACAATTATAGAATATTCAAGTCACAATCCAATGAAATTAAATAGCTAAGACTTCAACACCAACGTGTAAAGTGTGATGATTAAAATTGAAGCACATAGGGAGAATCATTAAGAAAGTCAACCGGAACCAATCCACATTTTCCAAATAACATTCTATCACCTAGGATTGATTTTTCCCACCTCATTAAAAATGAGTTCAAGGTATCACACCCCAAAACATAGCCTAAAAGGACTCTTAGATGTGGGAGTGACATTGCTTGACGAGTAAAAACACCAACGCTAAAGTTTACCCATAAAGCTTATGTTGGATACTCGTGGGTAATACCGTTGCCAAGGATTGTATCCATTTTCCATACGGAGCAATTATCTTTTGTTTTCACATTTTTTTAAAGAATATTTATAACAACAATTTCTTTTGCTCAATTTTTATCCATGGCAAGGTATATCATATCCCTTAGATTTTCAGTTAAGTTTTCCTCCTACTTTCACTTTCCATACTTCATAAACGATGTCTCCAAATGTGCAACAATAGTAATACATGTGGAAGTGAAATAGGCGGTGTAGAAATCAAGTTATTTTCATTCATTGAATATGCCATGAATATTTAGAAAGATGAACATGCGCATGTGGCAAAAGAAATAATACACCAATTTCTACATACATATGAAATTCATACGTGCAACCTTCATTAATAGATCAAAGAGAAAAGATACACATTTAAGCACCAAATCTTTTTTTTTCAGTTTTTTTTAAATGCATGAAGTACTAAAGCAAACATGAGATGCAATCACACAAACAATAAGAATCATGCACACATAGCAATGCAACCACTAGCACACAAACAAAGAAAAAGTCATGCACACAAAAAGAAAAAAAACTATGAAGATATTCATTAAGTTCAAAGAATGAGATATACCTTCGCGTCGCCGTTTGACTAAGGAGCTAAAAAGTAATAAGACATGCAATTTATCGCTCCTCGTCAAATTTCCATCCACCTACAAATGAGGTGTTGTGTGTGACCTTGGAATCCAACAAGGTCCACTCACGTTAGTCATCAAAGATTTAGGAACCCATATTTGTTTGAACTTAATGTTTTTGTTCCTATATTTGCAATGATATGAAGTGTGACCAACACATCCACATGTAAAGCACTTAGCATGAAAATTTCCAACCTTTGTTGATTCAATGTGAACTTTTCTATATTTTGATTTTTCAACATTTTTAAGACCATATCCTAGTCCTCGCCTATTATTGCCATAAATTTGATTTCCAAGAATAATGTCCAAATTTTGTTTTCCAATGGAAAATCTCTTTAATGACAATTCTAAACTAGCAACTTTGGATTTCAAATGATCATTTTCGTTCACAAGCAAAGTGCATTTACTAATGAAGGCTCGCTTGTTTTCCTCTTCTTTCTTTTCAAAATCCCTCATTTTTTCTTCAAGTTCAAGATTTAGCATGTTAATCTTTTCAGAGAGCAATTCATTTTCAACTTCAAGCTTTGTCTTATCTAATTTATACATGCTAATATCCTTTAATAAAGAGGGACATGAGAGACAATCAATTTTTTCAGGCAAGCTAGCTTTCTCCTTATTTAACATGTCAATTGTAGCGTTACATGCAACAATTTCAGTTTTCAGTTTTTCAATTTCCTTAGACATGTCATACTCAGATTGTTGCATATCAAAGTTATCATTCCTATAACTATCCACATCAGCTTCTAGCTCATTAATAGTATTTTGCATTCCTTTCAAGATTTCTAACAATTCAGCTTTAGTGGGAGATCCTACCTCATTGTGTTTGGCCATTAATGCCATGCAGGAGTGGGCTTCATGTTCCTCATCATCCTCCTCAGCTTCGCTATCCATGTCCCACGTCAGCACTTTTGTTTTTCCTTTTGCAACTTGAGCTGTGTGTTGTTGTGGGCAATCTTTTATGTGGTGCCCTTTCTTCCTGCATTTAAAACATTCACTTCTATTAATAGTTTTCTGATCATAGGAATTTCTAACAAAATTGGAATTATTAGAACGAATGAACCTTTTTCCCATCTCAGCTCTTCCTTGATCAGTCTGAATGTATCTCCTGAAGTTTCTGACCATTAGGGCTTGCTCTTCATCAAGATCGTCGTCGTTAGCTTGAAGAGCTAATGGTGTGGAAGCTTTGGTCTTCTCTTCAGGTTTCTCTCTGGCTTCTATACTCTGCAGCTCAAGCTCGTGTGACATTAGGTTGCCTATCAAGTCCTCCACTTTCATTATTGATAAGTCCTTAGCTTCTTGAATAGCGGTGACTTTAGGCCTGAACGAGCTCGGTAGCGCCCTTAATATCTTTCGTACCTGTTCATGGCTAGAGTATGGCTTACCGAGGGAACTTGATTTGTAGACGATGTCCGTGAACCTCGCAAACATCTCTTTCACAGATTCTGTTGGTAGCATGCGGAAGCTCTCGTATTCTGTGCAAAGTAACGCAAGTCTGGATTCTTTCACTTGCGATGTTCCCTCATGTGTCACCTCCAGAGTATGCCAGATTTCCTGCGCAGTTAGACAATGTGAGATACGATTAAATTCAGACTTATCAAGAGAGCATATAAGCGCATTCATAGCTTTGCCATTAAGGGTATAAAGTTTCTTATCAGCTAAATCCCACTTGTCTTTAGGCTTAATTATAACAGTGTCTTCAATTTTAATAGTGGGCAGACTATAACCATTTTCAACAATATCCCACACATCATAATCTACAGACACTAGATATATTTTCATCCTAGCCTTCCAATAAGCAAAGTCTACACCGTTAAACTTAGGGGGACGGGCTATAGACTGACCTTCAACAAAAGCACAATCAGATATATTCATGGTCATCTAAAAATCTAGGCTAGATCCTCTAAACCTGCTTTGATACCACTTGTTGGATCTGGATCGTAGCCTAGAGGGGGGGTGAATAGGCTAATAAAAATATTCGTGCAACCCACGAACAATCCCACGCAGTTATAGGCACAGACAGGGCAATAAAATAGCAATCACAGAATACGCACAGATATACCCTGGTTCGGTCGTCCCCACGACCTACTCCAGCCCCCGAAAGCAACAACTAGATAGATATGTAATCAAGTACAGCTACAATGAGTCAAGATCCCAAATCTACTCTCACCTAGCTCGTACGCACACCACGTGCTCTACACTATCAATCTAGTCAGATGCTCTCCCTCCGTGACAACTCCCAAGTCGTCAGGTCCCCAAAAATAACAAAGAAGGTAAAGTTTCCCCTACGAAGAACTAACACAAATACTACACAATATAATAAACAAGAGAGTTTAGAATGCTCAGATCGTGTAGCGGTGTCGTCTTCGTCAATCAGCACTGGTCAGAACTCGTCTGACGTAGATGTAGATGTCTCTCGGCAACTCAGGTTGCGGCACGTTTCCTGATGTTGCGTCCTCCCTCTCTTTCTCAATTTGTGCGGCTTTGCGTTCTGGTGCCTCTTCTTAAAATTCGGCCGGTCCCCTGTGCTTTGAATTTCGGCTGTCTCCCTGAAACAAAAGGCACACACAACAAAAGGGGGCTCTTGCACAAAAATGTTTTGATCAAACAATGGTCTGGAAAAAAAAAGCCTTGCACAAAGTAAAGAGCACAGAGATAAAAGTTAAAGCTTGGTTCTCATTCAAACATTTACCTTTTGCATGATACTTTCTTTCCCAATGTCAGGTCAAAGTTTTGCACTCTCTCAATAAATTGGTTTGAACAATAAAACTTAAAGACCCTTGCACATTAAACTCGGCTGCCAATAATTCCCTGAGAAAGAAAAAACAAACCAGCCATGTGCTCCTTTTTTTGATTTTTTCTTGCTGATGCCGAAATCCCCTTGGTTGGCCAATGAGTTAAAATGTTGCGGCTTGATTTGTGCGGCGCCTCTGTGCTCTCGGAACAAACAAAGGAGAAGGCTGCTCCTTTTATTCTTGCGGCCACCTGTTGAAGTTGCAAGCTTGGAAAAAAAATATAAAAACCCTAAAAACAAAACTAATATCTGGCCGGCTGCTGCCTCTCATCGAATCATGCGGCCTGTAAAAGAGAGCACCTCCACACACAAAAATTAAGCCCCGGTTTGTTTTTTTTGGGCCTTGTGTGTTTTGATTGGCTTTTGGGTGAATTTGCACAAATTACAAGTCTTGCCCTTCCACTCACGTTTGAGTACCATGCCAAAATAAAACCATTGCTTGGTCCTCTTTTTTTTGGTTGTTTATATATATATATGCCTTGGGAAATGAATTGGGAAATGAATTGGGCATGTGTACATTTTTTGTTGGTTTGCCTTGGGAGAATTTTTGGCCTGTGTACACTTTTTGGTTGGCTATCAAAACGAAATAGAAGGGCACCCCTTTTTTTTTAATCACGGCCTGAATGTTCATGTGGCCCAAATATTTAAAGGGAGAGGAGTTGTGAATCCTGTGTTATGTATACCTAATTCAATGGGATGTTCATTTGGCCTGTGCACAATGACTAAGCACATATATAAGTACTTATATAAGTATATAATAAAACTTGGTACTTCCCTGTTCTCCTTTGCACATTGACCAAGTCCCTCCGTGAATTAATCATACGTTCGTCGTTCCTGAAACACTCAATACACACATTAAAAACGTTCACACACGTTTGTTATCATCAAACACGAAGTTCACATATCGTTGCTACCAACAAGCCACATGAGTGAGCTCAAATATTTCTTAGGTCTCTAAATTCGCAAAATGGACGATGCAATCTTCATCCACCAAACGAAGTATACGGTGGAGTTGCTAAAGCGATTTGGAATGGAGAATGCCTCCGGAAAGAAGACTCCAATGAGCACGACTACGCATCTTGATAAGGATACGGGTGGTAAGGATGTAGACATTCGTCTATATCGAGGTATGATAGGTGTTTACTTTATTTTACCGCAAGTAGGCCCGATATTATGTTTGTCGTATGCGTATGTGCTCGTTATCAGTCTCAACCTAAGGAGTCTCACTTAGTAGCGGTAAAACGTATTTTCCGTTATTTAAGTTATACACTTGATTTTGGATTACTTTATCCAAAATCTAGCACATATGAGTTAATCTCATATAGTGATGCCGATTATGCGGGATGCAACTCCGACAGGAAAAGTACTAGTGGCACTTGCCATTTTATAGGAAATTCCATTGTCTCTTGGTTTTCCAAGAAGCAAAATTCCGTATCACTTTCAACCACCGAGGCGGAATACATTGCCGCCGGTGCCGCGTGTGCTCAAGTTCTTTGGATGAGACACACACTTAAAGACTTTGGTATAAACTGTGATACTTGCCCTATCATGGTGGACAACCAAAGTGCAATATGTCTTTCCAAGAACCCGGTACACCATTCTCGTTCGAAACACATAGATGTCTGACACCATTTCTTATATGATCATGTTGCTAAAAAGGACATCATATTAGTGTACGTTGAAACTCAGAAGCATATCGTCGATATTTTCATGAAACCCCTAAAGGAGGACTCCTTTGTGCGGTTACGTTGAGAATTGGGGATTATGGGTGAATTCGAGATATAGGATTCATTTTTATTCAATATTCTTGCATGCTATTCTATTCATTATATTTGCTCATGCTTAAAGTATTGAAATTTTTTGGATTTTTGTTGAATTTTCGGAATTTTCGCTCGATTTGTGCGTAATCGTCAAATTTCAGATTTTCGATGTTTAATGGGGTAGTATAATGATTAATGAGAGTATTTTGATGTTTCATCCAAGTGTGATTAGGAGAGAAATCAAATTTCAAAGATTTTCAATTTTTGAACTCTCTTAGTCGGTCCAAGTTCATTGGCCGACCGACTAGATCCAGTTCTAGTCGGTCAGTGAATGAGCTTAGACCGACTAACTCTTGTCAGGGAATTTGCCTTCAGTTACTGTTTACAACTAGTCGGTTCAAGCACATTGACCGACCGACTAGATCGTGATCTAGTCGGTCAGTGCTTGAACTGTGACCAACTAGTTGTGCCAAGGACTGATTTGTCTTTTGATCTCCCGACCGACTTAAACTCGATTCATTCGACTATTTCTCATTCCAGTCGATCGAAAATCCTCTCTCTCGGCTCAAAAACCCCGACCCTTCGACTTCCCTCCTCCCTCTCTGTCGTGTCCGGCCTGATTCCGACCAAACCCGCCGTCGCCGACCGTCGCCCTCTCCTCCTAGGTGACTCTCCTCCCTCTCCTAGCTTCCTAGGGTTAGGGTTAGCTCTCTAGGGTTCAGTTTCTAGATCTTAGGGTTAGGGTTTCACTTGTTTTCGATTTCTAGGGTTTGTGTTTAGGGTGTCTTCGGATTCGCTCTCTTGCGTCGTGTCATGCCGCGCTTATGGCTCGTACACGTATCCCGATCACTCCCTCTGGCCCTTCGCCCATGACTGTCGATTCGCCACCCTCGGACCCCCCTCCTCCGAAACACCGTTCGAATCCTACCGAACCCTCTTCGTCTTCGCCTCCTCTTAAGCGTAAGAGGACGACAAAAGCGAAGCCCCGTGCTCAACCTAGAACCCAACCCAAGCCTAAGTCCATGCCCAAGGAACTTGCATCTCGCTCTTCTTTCCATACTCCTACGGATTCCGATACCGAGTTCATACCCGAGAATGAGACTCATAGGGAACCCACTCCTCCTACCCATCCAGAGTCTAGCTCCCGACCACGTACATCTACCCGTAAGCCTAAGGGAAAGGTTCCGATGCCGGTAGGCGGTGTCGATATCTCGTTGTGTCGCGACGACCCTTTGTGTCTCGCAGCTTACAACCATATCGAACACTGCCCACTGCTTCTGGAGCATTTCGTCCAGTTTAGTGACTTCCTAGGCCTCGCCGATCTTCTTTCGTCCTCCGGTCTTCTCGATTACCTTCGATATGACCCGAAGGCGAACCCTCACCCCTACCCTCGCCTAGTAAAACTTTTCTATGCCAATAGGATCCGGGGTCAGTACGATGCGACCCACTCTATTGAGACGACTGTTTTGGGGACTCCTATAGTCCTCACAGCAGAAATCTTAGGAGAGATTTTGGGTATCTCCTTGTCTGGCCTCCTCCCCTCTGACATTTCTGTTGATGATATCACCTCCCTTGATCAGGTCGTCCTCTCTCAGATTTTCCACCAGATTCCTCCCGCCATGATTGGCGTGCCCTCCAAATCCTTCAAGCATATCGACTGGGTCCTAAATTTGATTCTGAAGTCGTGCTTGCTTCCCAAGTACGGCTCCTCCTCTCTACCGTCCCAGCCTTTCTTGAAGTTAATCTATGCTATTTTCATAGGGAGCTCGATTAACTGGGCTCGCATTATACTTGATAAGATGGACTCTTTCGAGTGTATTCGCAAGTCCACGAAGTCGGCTCATATCCCCTTCCCGTGCTTGTTGACTCTGGTATTCCGTCACTTCCGTGTCACATTGCCTCCTGACGATGAGCGTCCACTTGGTCCTCCCCTGAACGCGACGGCCGTCAAGAAGTCTCTTGCCATGCTCCGTCACGTTCAGAGGACGACACCTTCAGCGTCTGCCTCTGCCTCTACCTCTGCTGCTCCCTCTTCCACTCTTGCCGAGCTCGTTCGTTCTCTGCGACGTTTGGAGTCTCGTCAGGCTCGTTCTGAGGAGATTCTCTGTCGTATAGCTCGTCACCTTGATATTGAGGTCCCTCCGTCTTTTTCTGACGAGGGTGAGTTGGATGAGGAGGACATTGAGGAGCTTGCTCGTGCTTCTACTCGTGCCCCCGAGGGCACTTCTGGTGATGCTGCTGCTGCTTCGTCTGCTGGTGCCCCCGAGAGCACACCTGTTGCCACCGCTCCTGCGGTGGATGCTCCGACTGGTGCTCCCGAGGCCACTACCGTTGCTGCTCCTGAGATCGTCTCTTCTGCCGTGCCTGAGACTTCTGCAGTCGCTCCCGTTGACATTCCAGCTGATCCAGTTACCACCTCCGCTCCTGCAGAGCCTGCAGTTGCTTCTGATCCTCCCGCTGCCTCTTGAGCTTCTTTGAGGCCTCTCCCAATGCACATTGGATGACATATCTAGTTGTGAGAGAGATTGGGTAGGATAGTGAGGGTGGCTATTTTTTGGATCATTTTGATGATGTATCTTGATGCATTTTGATGATGTTGTATGTTTTGTGTCACTCTGATATCTGTGTGATATGATGCTGTATTTTGTGCCCCAATAGTTGGATCGATGTTTTGTATGTTGACGATGTATGATTTTGTTGTATCATGGTTCATATATATTTATATACATCGCAGTTGACATTTCATTCTATTGTGCATAATTTATAATTTGTTTTTTTATGTCTCTGATGTTTGATTTCTTCGCTCGACGATATTAACTTGGTTAAATAGATTTCACTTTATGAAAACATAGAATTGTTTTCCATGCACTAAATTAACCAAGAATGTTGATATTGGAAAGTATATTCCATAACTCAATCCGTAAAATTGATTTGAGTTTTGATGATTTCGTTTTACGATTTTCGACTATGTTATCATTGACACGCCTTGATTTTATTCGTATTTTTCTTTGGTGTCACTTGAGCCATGGTCGTATTCTACGACTCCCGTGCTTTTTATTTGAAGCCATTGTTGTCATTGATCTCCTCCCGCTCTTTTTGCTTATGCCAAAGGGGTAGAGATATAATAATAACGATGTGCTAAATGATAATTTAAAGCATTATTTCAAGAATCTAATTTGATATGTTAGATTCAAGGGGAGTTAAGATATATAAATGTGTAGGGGAATTGGCGGTCCCTTAGGGCACAAAAACTCTAGTCCCGTCCTAAGTCGGACGGAATATAGATACAAAAACAATTTGCAGCGGAAGAAAAACTAGTTAATCTAAGTTAACATGCAGTTAAAACAATTTTAACTTAGCCCTAAGGTCCAAGACCCTATGCCAAGATCTATGCCGACTTGGGATGGATCTGACCATCCCAAGAAGGATCTAGCCTACTGCGATTAAACTAAACTAATGCTAATAAAATACTTTAACCACATACCCGGAATCTCAGCCCTGGAGCAGGCGAGATGTTCCGCGCTGTCTTCCGAGCTGCTCCCGTCCCACGCCGAGCCGCTCCTTGAACCGCTCCCCGAACCGCTCCTTGAACCGCTCCGCATCCCGAGGCGATCAATCCCCGTGCCGCCGAGCCAACCACGCGCCGAAGAAAGTTTCACGCAAGTGAAACCTCCGCCTAGATTTCAGATCCAGAATCCGAACTCCTTTGTGGCTTTGCTAGAGCCCGCAGGAGTAAGGAAGAAATTTAGGGAGATGAGAAATATTAATTTAAGCTTAGATCCGAGCGTGCTCCAACATTTACGAGAGCCGCTCAGATCTAGAGCTTGGGACGAGTTTTGAGAAAGGGGGAGACCCCTATTTATATAGGCGGCGGACTCTACCCTTTTCTCAAAATCCGATGTGGGACTAAACAATGAGTTAATTAAAATCAAGTTAGTTTGCACTTCACAAAGTGCAAACTTCCGTGAATTTTAACTCACTCACTGTTGAGCTTCAAGATTGATACAACCTATCAATACGACGAGCGTTCAACGGTGAACACATAGGAAAAAACCGTTCGTCAATCGGAGTTCGTTTAACCCTCCAATTGAGTGTCCAAAGATCAGCTCTAGGCTAGTTTTTCGCAAAAACTGAGCCGTCATTTGATTCAGCACACTTAGGGTTCAAAACCCTAGAGGTGGGGCCCATGGGTAGGCCCCACGCATCCCGCGCGCGCCTGAATCTGCCTGGGCAGAGCCCAGGCCGCGCCTGGGCAGAGCCCAGGCTTGTGCCTGGCTAGCCCAGGCAGCGCCTGGGCTAGCCCAGGCAGCCTGTTCTGACTTGCATTTACTGGGCCTGGCCTGGTCTGATACTTTGGGCTGTTATGGCTCTAACTTGAGCATTTGGTGTCCAATTTGGACGCCGTTCGAACCTGGGTCTAGACCGGAATATTTCCGTCTTACCCGTGAACTTTTCCTTGCGTTTATATTATTAAATATTGTATTAAACAATTTAATACACATTTAATCGCTTTTGCATCAAATGCAAAATAGTCCCTATCTAAGCTTAAATTACCATATTGCATCAAATGCAATTATTCCATCCCTTGCATCAAAAAATGCAATTATTCTCCCTAACTAATTTCTACCTATTACTAGACGAAGCGTTGCACTCTGTGTGAGACCATACAGCCTGACCCTTACAACAGGTTGGGCTCGAATCCATATACGACAGTGACCACGAGCAGTGGTTGCCGTCCCTGCTTCAAGAATCATCATTATGTGGTTAACTCATTGACATGAGTATTGTCGGGACCACCCTGACTGTTTCTGTGATGAATTCCGCAGTTATAGTCTCTTCGTCTTAAATATGTCGCGTAGATCAAGTCTAGGGTACGGTCAAACTGTCAACCCCAATAACTTGACTCCGGTTAGTTTCTATCGATCTTTAGTCAACTAATGTTGGACTTCTTCCAACATACTCTGCGCAGAGTTTTTACTAAAGACCGAACTAACTCTACGACACTAACTCCCATTGACCGGGAGAGACGAATCCTCTCTTGGTCATTACTCGCCTCGTACGTTTCAAGTGACACCCAATCAAAAGACCTTTCGACAGGCATTGCCTCGAAGCTAGGTCAGTTGATATAAGTGGCACCGTTCACGCACAGGTTTGTCAAAATGACCTCAAGTCAAAAGACCAACTATCCTATCATCACTCAGAGTTACCACTGACAGATTGGTCAATATAACCATATGATAACTCTAGTGGATCGTTCAGTGAACTCATTCTAATGAGCACCTGTGTCTCGTCTTCGACTTTGCCAAGTCAAGCGATCATGAGATCATCGCCACCGCTAAACGGTGAAGACTAAGACACAATGGTCTATCCGATGTTTCGATATCCTTGTCTCGGAACATCTGCGACCACGAACCATTTTAGACTTATGCTACAGACGGTCAAACGTTTCTCCATGATCGAGATACTCATCTCGATACCCGTTTGACCTTGCATAAAGTCTCAGGACTTTACCTAAGTCGCTATCTAATTATAATATAACTTAGATAAATCATTACCAAACAGCTTACTGTTATTTCGAACAAGATGTTTGTGCTATTCACACAGGAATAAATGGCCTCGAGGGCATAATATTCCTACATCTCCCACTTGCACTCAGGCCCATTTATCTCGGTATCTTATACCGTTTTTACACATAAGTTTTCCCGACTTCATGTGATAGAGCCTTCGTGAGTGGATCTGCTAAAACCGTCTACTCTATAGACTTAAGGGGTTTCTATGTTCATGTCAGACCAACCATTTGAATCATATTCAAATAATTCACTTGGGCTATCAGAATCTATAATATTTTATTTCCCTGGATCTTATCCAGTTCATCGTATCTTACGATAATAATTTTAAATTAGTTATTGGTCATTGCAAGTGGTTCATATCCATTTCTGATAAATAATCAAACTCTTTGATTACTTAATCAAAATATATGTTCCATCTCTTTGATGCCTCGCCTGTAATTTACACGCTCCCACTGACCTTGAAAACTCTCTGGCTAATTCATATAAGTTGGTCCGTCTAAATCATATTTAGAAAAACGAACTTATAAGTGAATGCTCAAATTTTCATGTTCAAACTGAGCGTTTACATCGAGTTTGGTCCGAGTAGATCTGTACACATCTGCTGGCGAGACGGTTTCATCTAATCCGTTTTAAAGAAATTAGGATGAAAACCGTTCTCGTCCAACAAGATTGTACTTCACTATTTTCCTTTCTGCACCAATCTTTTAACTTAAAGATTTACTTGCAGAAAGTGAGGAAACGTTTTCCTTGGGCACGTAAACTAAATTCTCAAATTTATTTACGCACACGGACCTGCATCAAGTTTTAAATCGGAGTTACTACTCCGAATTTCATCTTGGAAGTTTGACTAAGTCATCATCAGTTATGATGTCTAACTCGACAATCCGTCTCACGAGATTCGAGTAATAATACAATTTCCTTACGCTTGATTTATTGAATATATATTATTGATGATGTCCTTATAGAACATTATCAAAACCTAGGCATTACTATCTAGGACTTAACCCAGATGGAGGAGTAAACTCAGAGTCACTTATTTATGGATCGCACCAAGTCTAACTAAGTGTGCTTCATACCTTTTAACACTCTGATGTGTTAACAGACTTGACCTGAGAGAAAATCACATTTTCTTTTAATTACACAAGATTTTATGTGGCTAAGTATTTGACCATTCGATCTAATCGAATCAGTTTAAATAATTTAGTCATTTCGTTCTTTATTTTATCAGACTTGTGTTTCATCAAGAACACGTGTCTTAATAAAACATACAAATAACTTATTTTGGTTAATCTAGACTCGGGTACATCAGTATGTACTAGACTGAGTTCGACAACTCATTCTCCCACTGTCTCACAGATGGGTTTCGGACATTGTATCTAAGAGGCTAAGACTCACAAGTGTCTGTAGACTTCATAATACGAGAGGTCAGACCCCTCTTTATGTGACTTGTGAAGCTTAATCTCTTAATACGGCCTAGTCTAGTTTTAACATATAAGTTTGCTACTATCTTGTGTATTTATATATTAACATTTAATATATATATAGTTATTTACAAATTACTTAACACAAAACATTACTTCAGAAGCAATGTGACGACATTCGTCAAAATGTGTTAAACGTCTTTTGTATAACAACTTATTCCGAAATGTGACATCAAAATATGTCAGGTTTTCATTTCCTCCTACTTATGCCTCTACTAATGATAAATTAAACTAACTTTCTCAATTGACTTTCCGAAGTGCCTTCGTCCTTTTCTAAATCACATTTAGATATCAACATAAATAAATAGCTATGCAAGCAACTTATGTATCCAAACGCTCGAGCTTTGCTTTGAGTGTAGCTCAAGAAGTTGCTTGTCTCAAGATCTGGCTGGGATACATAGTCTTGCATCGCTCATGCACTCGTATTCGACTCAAACGGTTTGATCGAATTTTCGAACTTTGCGGATCAAAATTGTTTGTCCATACAACCTTGAGGGTAGCTCGACAAGTTGTAGGGAGAAACATACTTTGAATGTCCTATATGTTCAAGCTGCCTCATATAGACGAGTGACATGTAGCTTTAATTTATTTGTTGGACCTAGAACTTAATGAAATCATATTTCTTAAGTCTGTTCTTTAGAAGGTCATTTAATGTCAACGAGAATATGGTTTAATTCTATCAATTAGAATTTAACCTGATATTCAATTAATCAACATATTTAACCAGTTAACTAATTCCAATATTATATATTCGGATTCCTTCGGTAAACATAGTCTTGCCCTAGTTTTAGCATATGTTCAATATTAAATATAGGTAGATTGGCTTTTATCTATCTATATCCTCCCACTATTTTTACGAACGTTTTAAAGCTTAATAACGAACGATTTAATCGAATTAAAAATTAATGGGTAAGAGTTCCAATCACCTTGAGTCTAAACAACCTTGAGTGTAGCTCAACAAGTTGATTGACTCTGCGATCGGAAGATGACTCTTCATCGATCATATCGGATATGACTCTCTTAATCGGTTTTTGCCCCTAGCCATTCGTGATCATGAGTGTGCTCATCCAAATCACAATGTCTAGTCTAGTCGGACCCTTGTTTTCGTGTCTAGCCTGACTTGCCCCTCAGCTCGGTGTATGCACGACACGTTGGTTAGGGTCAAGTTTTAGACTACATCTTATGTATTTAAGAAGTTGGTTTCTACAAGGTTGCCATGTCACAGCTTGAGTGTATCTCAACAACTGTAACACGGGCCCTATAGTTGCTAACCCCTAAAACAAGGAGGGTTACGGCTAATCTTGAAAAAGATCATTAACGTATTTGACTTAGATATAGTCCAGGGTGTCATACAATCATGATTCGCGACATTGCGGTCCAGCGGAACTCAGCCAGGGAATTGACTAAGCCAGGATCACTATCCCTTAAAGGGTGATCCAGAACTCTTAACCAAGCACATTGACTGGATCATGGTCCATTGAATGAAGCTTGTCATTTTTGTATGTATGCCATAGACTAAACAGCTTTTATTAACAACTAATTAATCCTATCAACTAGTTGAATCCTTAAATTCAAAATTTTAGGATTTGTTTAATAACTTTTATTAAGTCCTTATCAACTATAAGGTTCACGTGCTATCCTAATCGTTATTAGGATTTTAATAAATTTTATTAACAACGCTAGAAGCGAAGTCCTTTAATGAAAATTAATTATAACAATTAGAATTGAAAATTCATTTAAAGGACTACCCTAATCAGGAATTAGGTCTTAATATTGTTGTTAATGATTTATTAAAACATAGCATGTCATTAAAATTCAAGTAATAAAATTTAATCATTTTTAATGGCTAACCTAAAGGGTTGTCTTGTGTTATCAAATAAGGGACAAGATTAACAAGCCATTAAAATAAAGCTACACTAATTTTATCAACATAAAATGAAAGTGTATATCTATTTAACAATTAAATAAACTAAGTTTATCGCATAAACTATTTTTAGACTTTTAAAATCCGTTTTAAAAAATATCTTATTGTTAAAAGGCAATAGAACTCAAGAGAGAGAGACAAGCTTTCTTAGGAAAAGAGTGAGTCACCATGGCAATAGGCCATGGTTCTCTATATATTAAACTAGAGAAGGGAGATGAAGGGCCTCAAGGAGACCAAGGGTCCCCATTAACCATAGTAATGGGGACCAATGAGTGGGTAATGAAGGAGGGGAGGCCAAAGGCCTCCCTCATTCATAACACTCCCCCTTACCCATTCATCACTTTGGTCTCTGCATCTGAGGCAAAGAGGGGTGGATACTTCTGGATCCAGAGTAAGTGTGTTTGCCTCGTTAAAACCTTAGCTGTGAAAAACCCAGCGGGAAAAACCCAACAGCTTAAGGGAAAAGAGTGCAACCCACGGGTTACTCCCCCTGACCCGTACAAGCTTCAGGCTTGCAGGTCTTTCAATTGTTGCATACCAATGTTCTTTACAAGCTTTACAAAAATACATTTGGGCAAAGACTTAGTAAAAAGATCAGCTAATTTGTTGCAGGACTATATCTGCTGAATTTCGATCTGCTTGTCCTCCTTTAGCTCATGTGTCCAGAAAAACTTGGGAGATATGTGCTTCGTCCTGTCGCCTTTGATGTAGCCTTTTTGAAGTTGAGCAATGCATGCAGCGTTATCTTCAAACAGGACGGTAGGCTCCAAATCACCGGTCTTCAGGCCAGTAGATTGAAGAATGTGTTGGACGACAGATCGTAGCCAATAGCACTCTCTGCTTGCTTCATGGATCGCAATGAGCTCCGAATGGTTGGATGATGTAGCTGTTGTGGTTTGCTTTACCGATCTCCAGGAGATAGCAGTACCTCCGTAGGTAAAAACAAAACCTGTTTGGGATTTTGCCGTGTGCGGATCTGAGAGATAACCTGCATCAGCGTAACCAAATAATTTGGGGGAGGCACCTCTCTGGTAGTAAAGTCCAAGATCAATGGAACCCTGGAGGTATCGCAGAAGATGTTTTACTCCATTCCAGTGGCGCTTTGTGGGCGCTGCACTGTGTCTGGCTAGAAGATTAACTGTAAACGCTATATCGGGACGCGTACAGTTAGCCAGGTATAGAAGTGCTCCAATGGCACTGAGGTAGGGTACTTCAGGACCCAGTATCTCCTCCCCCTCTTCCAGTGGCCGGAAGGGGTCCTTATGTACATCTAGTGATCTTACGACCATAGGAGTACCTAAAGGATGACATTTATCCATATGAAACTTGTGTAGAAGTTTCTTTGTATAATTAGATTGGTGTAATAGGATTCCACCTCTTAGGTGTTCTATCTGTAAGCCAAGATAATACTTTGTTTTGCCTAGGTCTTTCATTTCAAAAGTATGTTTAAGGCTTTCAGATATCTCTTTGATCTCTGCAGGAGATCCTATGAGATTTAAGTCATCTACATATACAGCTATGATGACGAATCTTGTTCCCGTTCTTTTGATAAAGATACACGGGCAGACTTCGTTATTCGTGAATCCTTGCTGTGCAAGGAAATCACTAAGTCTGTTATACCACATCTTTCCCGATTGTTTTAGACCATATAATGATCTATGTAGCCTTACAGAGAATACATCCCGAGGTATCTCTTTCATCTCTGGGGGTAGATTAAACCCATCAGGAAGTCTCATGTAGATATTTTTATCTATATCGCCATATAGATATGCAGTCACAACGTCCATGAGCTGCATTTCTAGGCTTTCCAGAGAAGTTAGGCTTATTAAAAATCGGAATGTGATCTAATCCATGACCGGAGAATACGTATCTTCGTAATCAATCCCTGGTCTTTGGGAAAATCCCTGGGCTACAAGGCGTGCCTTATAGCGAACGATCACATTATTTTCATCTCTTTTTCTTATGAAAACCCACTTATATCCCACAGGCTTTACACCTACTGGTGTTTGGACTACTGGTCCAAAGACTTTGCGTTTCAAGAGTGAGTCCAGCTCTACTCTTATTGCCTCGTCCCACTTTGGCCAATCATCTCGGCGTTTACATTCCGTCAGAGATCATGGTTCGACGTCATCGTCATATTCAATGACGTGAACGGCAATATCGAACGCAAAATCGTCGTCGTCGACTATGCTATTTCTGTCCAATACTTCTCCAGTACGTACAAAATTTAATGATGTTTCTCCTATTGTTTCCTCTGCTGGGGAAATCAGGAGAGGAGAAGTAGCTGGTCTGAGCTCAGCATCATGTGGGGGGATAATCTTAGTATCTCCAGGAGTCTTCCTCTTTCGAGGAACTTTATCTTTTGAACCTGGTGGGCGTCCTCTTTTCATTTGAGGTACAGCCAATTCTGCTGCCGGTGGATTGCATCCATCTATGGGGATGTCAATCCTAGCTGGCGTATTGGCAGCAGGGACGTGTGATCGGACAATCTTCTGGTTGTCCGTGAATTTATCCGGCAAAAGATGTACTGTATTCTGGATGTGAAGGATCTTCAGGATCTCATCTTCACACAGATTAGTACGCGGATCATATAGGGACAAAGACTTCTGGTCCCAACTAATGGTCTCAGAAGCTTCTGGCTTCTTAGACTGTGTGCCCAGTTTAGGAAAAATTTTCCATTAAATTCACAGTCAGCAAAACGTGCCTTGAATGCGTCACCCGTCAGGGGTTCAAGGTATCTTATAATAGAGGGCGAATCAAACCCAATATATATACCTAGACGACGCTGAGGACCCATTTTGGTCCTCTGAGGTGGTGCTATTGGGACATATACCGCACAACCAAACACTCTCAAATGAGAGATATCCGGAGGTGCGCCATATGCTAGTTGCATCGGGGATAAAGTATGACCTCCAGACGGTCTTATCCTAATAAGTGATGCGGCATGTAAAATAGCATGCCCCCAAGCATCCACAGGCAACTGGGATTGCATAAGAAATGGACGTGCAATCCATTGGAGTCTCTTTATAAGGGACTCAGCTAATCCGTTTTGGGTGTGAACATGTGCTACATGATGTTCAACTTCAATACCCGTTGCCCGGTAATAGTCTTCGAAGACTTGTGAAGTAAATTCTCCTGCATTATCAAGACATAGTTTCTTGATTTGGTTATCGGGAAAATGAGTGCGCAACCTTATTATTTGTGCCAATAGCTTTGGAAAAGCTAGGTTGTGGGTGGACAAAAGGCACACATAAGACCATTTGGTCGATGCATCAATCAGTACCATGAAGTACCGAAATGGGCCACTTGCGGGGTGAATAGGCCCACAAATATCACCATGAATTCTCTCAAGGAAGCCAGGAGACTCTAATCCCACTTTCAGGAGGGATGGTCTCGTTATAAGTTTTCCCTTGAAACAAGGGAGACATGAAAATTCACCCTTTTGAAGAATCTTCAGGTTCTTCAATTTGTGTCCACGGGATTCAGAGATGATGCGTCGCATCATTGCTGTTCCAGGGTGACCAAGTCTATTGTGCCAGAGTTTGAACTCTGTCAGTGATTGGCACGTCTGGTGCTCAGTCATATTGGCTTCTATTGGTTGAATGTATGTTTGGTAGAGACCCGACGGGAGTCCCTTGAATCGTTCGCAGATGATCTTCCGGTCATCTTTCTGACGAGTTACATACAGATATTCTACCGTATTTTCATCTCTGGTTTCTAAGTGATATCCGTTTAAACGGAAATCCTTGAAACTTACGAGATTCCTATTTGATTTAGGAGAGAGTAATGCATTTTTTATTTGAAGTCTTGTGTTATTTGGGAGCAATATAATTGCTTCACCAGATACTTCGATTATTTGGGAAAGTCCTGAAATTGTGATAACAGGACCGTCATATTTATTTACGCTAT
The DNA here is from genome assembly GCA_030789695.1 of Scilla litardierei. Lineage (NCBI taxonomy): Eukaryota > Viridiplantae > Streptophyta > Magnoliopsida > Asparagales > Asparagaceae > Scilla > Scilla litardierei. The sequence continues at coordinate 77,267,516 of CM061141.1, read as the reverse complement.
TAAAATAGCAATGATCGCGAAGGATTGTGTGCGTTGAGGCACTGTCCAATAGGCACTCAGACATCATCTATATAAGCAAAAACGAAATTTTATTTGAGCGAAAATGTAAACATTCATTCGAAAATAAAAGTTCGTACTTAAGCAAATAAAGATGAAGATACATTGAATTCTAAAAAGCATAGATAAATGATGGTGCTCAATCGAGAAGGTCGTCGTTCTCGAAGTCTTTTGCAGTAAACATTGTTGGTGGCTGAACAGCCGCCAAGTTTGTTTCAGGTAGAGACTTCTGGCTTGCCTGGTATAGATCCTGGAGGTGGCGAGGAGTGCGACAGTTTCTGGACCAATGGCCAGTCATGCCGCATCTATGGCATTTATCCTCCCAGTTCTTCTTTGGAAGTGACACTTGCTCGGTGTTCTTTCGCTTCCAAGTGAAGTTTCTTTTTCCCTTGTTGTTATTGTTTGTCTGTGGAGCTGCACCTCTTGGTTGCTTCATTATAGCTTTCCCTTTAGTGTTTTTAGCTTTCCTCTTGTTTTTCCACTTCTGGGGAGAAACGTGGTGGGCTTCAGGGATAGGGGCAGTGCCAGCTGGACGCAAGTTATGAGTTGCAAGCAGTAAGTCTCGATTCTGCTCTGCCCTAAGTAGGCATGAGATCAGATCGGAGGATTTCGTGAAATTGCGTTCACGATACTGTTGCATGAGGATTGCATCTTTCTCGTGAAACGAGGTAAATGTCTTTTCCAACATGCGCTGTTCTGTCACTTCTTCACCGCACAACTTCAGGCGTGAGGTGATGTTATGAAGTGCAGAATTGTACTCAGCGACGGACTTATAGTCCTGAAGTCTGAGGTTTTCCCACTCATAACTGGCACGGGGTAATATAACATCAATTTGATGTTTATACCGTGCTTCCAGCGTTGTCCATAGGTCCTTTGGGTCCTCAACCGTTAAGTATTCGGCCTTCAAGGTCCGATCTATATGTTTCCTAATGTAGATTATGGCTTTCACCTTATCTACATCGGATACAGTGGGTGTAGGGCTGCTGCTAGATGTAGCAGAAGCTTCGGCCGCTGCTGGGGCCGAGGAAGGAGCCAAAATGGACCCAAGGAGGGCCATCAAACGCAAGTGGAACTTCAGGTCCACTCGCCAACTCAGGTAATTTGTCCCTGCAGAATCAAGGACTTCGAAATCGACGCTTGCCAATTTTGCCATTTATCTACGCAATTTAAAATGAGCATGAATTAATTGAAATTGAAATTCACGCATAACAAATAAAGTAAGCAAAATGTGGGGATCGGCCAGATACCCAAAAAGTCCAAAGTCCAAAGTCCGAATATAAAGTCCATAAAGAAAAGAAAAATACAACTTGGAAACCCAGAATGGGTTGTTGGATATTGGACTCCCCGGATTTGGTTTTGGATGATGAACAAACATAAATATAATATGAACTAACACTTTGTGAGCGCAGTTATGGAGATCGTCGCCAAATTCACATGAATATCAATAACGACGTCTCAAGACTTCTCAAAGCACGTGATCGTATGCCTAAAGCTTCGTTGAAGCTTATGGACCTATTTAGAAGTCATGAAGATTCGATTGAAGCTATTGAAGACGGTATCGTCAAGTTTATTTAATAGTCTTTAAGCTTCTTTCGTAGAATGTTAAGCCTTGAGTAGGTCTTACGCTTTAATTCTTCATAACGCTCATATCTTAGCTCTAGGATCTTAGTAGAAGTCCATACAATTCTTCCCGAAGCTTCGCGCTTCGATTCGGGACTTCTTGTGCATGTTAGTTGGTTCAAGAAGAAGAACTGACCGACTAGATGGTGATCTAGTCGGTCAGCCAAGCTTCTTGGACCGACTAGTTTCTGTCAGTTAATTCTTAGCTCTTTACTGTTTACAGTTAGTCGGTCTAAGTTGACTCACCGACCGACTAGTTTGTGAACTAGTCGGTCAGTGATGCTTCTGTGACCGACTAGTTGAGCTTTCCCTGAACATGCACATTTGAGCTTGAGCTACTGTTTATCATTAGTCGGTCTGTGCTCATTGATCGACCGACTAGTTGATGAACTAGTCGGTCAACTTTTCTTCTTGGACCGACTAGTTTGGTTTACTGTACATGCCAAATTTTTCACCATACTTACTGTTTATCGTTAGTCGGTCTATGTTCATTTGGTGACCGACTAGTTGGTGAATTAGTCGGTCAACAGTTGTTCTTAGACCGACTAAGTACAATTCTTCTCAGACTTCAGTTTTATCTGTTAGTCGGTCCACGTTGTGTAACCGACCGACTAGTTGTGAAACTAGTCGGTCAGCTACTCTTCTTAGACCGACTAGTTCCTTAGTCTGTACTTTGATCTTTTCTCAGTTTACTCATTAGTCGGTTTACGTTAATTGACCGACCGACTAGTTGATGAACTAGTCGGTCGGTGGTTGTTCTTTGACCGACTAGTTGGGTTCAGAAAAGAGCCGTTGGAGCTTTAATTGAAACGTTTTTCTCTCTCTCTCCTCTAACCTATATATACTTGTTGGGATGCATTCATTGCTGCCAAGGATGATATTAATGCAAGTTTAGAGTTCAAGAGAAATCAATCCAAGCTCATTCAAAGCTCATTCCCTCCATTCATTAATCTCTCCTAACTCTTACTTTCAAAGAGAGATTCATTGAGTGTGAAGCCTTCCAAGCCAAGTGCTTGATTCTAGGTCACCAACATCCCCAAAGCTCTCCATCGCTGTTCTACATCTTGGAGCTAGGGTTTGGTGCCACTTCTTCCTCAAAATCATCCTTGCCCTAATTCGTAAGCAATACTCAAGGCATAGGTATTTTGTTCGGTAAGAAGTTTCTTTATTTCATTTCATATTTGATTTGTAAGTTTCACTCTCGGTTGTGAGAGTGTGGTTGTGATCCCGGGTTGTGGGAGTCACAAATTACATTTTGTATGATTTGACTTGTGGAGGTTTTTCACAAGTATTTCATAGTGGAAATCTTGAGTTAGGGTTTCTAACTCAAGTATCCGGAGGGGATCCGGGTGATTGGGACGTAGGATCACCAGGATCAAGTCGGGGAGACTTGGGTGGATCCGAACCCAGTATCATCTCTTGTTAGCGTTGTTAATTTTGTGTTGTCATTCAATTTTAGCTTCCGCAAATTGATTTGGTAGTTGTTTGCATTTTAATTTGGAATTATACTCCTTATTATTTTAAAGTACTATTCACACCCCCTCTAGTACTTGTGCAGTAGCTTGTAGGGCATTACATTTGGTATCGGAGCCAGATACACAGCTATGTCTGCCAACGACAACAAGACCGTGCGTCCACCTTCCAACTATGACACCTTCAGGAACCGTGAAGGAGCATCTTCGGTGATGGAAGGACATTCCTCTACGAGGCCTCCATTTTTCAACGGTACCAACTACGGGTACTGGAAATGTAGGATGGAAACCTTCCTCCGAAGTGCATCTTTATGGAGGACTACAATGAAGGAGTACATCGAGCCCGAAGAAGAAGACTTCGAGAAATGGACAACCGCGGAGGTCGCCGCGGAGGTAAGCAATGCCAAGGCGATGAACGCCTTGCAATGCGCATTGGAGCCCGAGGACTTCAATAAGATATGCACATGTAAGAGTGCATATCAAATTTGGAACTCTCTCCTCATACTTCATGAAGGGACGAGTCGGGTAAGAGACTCTAAACTCGTAGTTGTAAACAAAGACTACGAAATGTTTCATATGCAACATGGCGAGAAGATGAAGGAGTATTACGCTCGCTTCGTCGACATCATAAACGAGTTAAAGGCTCTTGGCAAATCCTACACCCAAAAGGAGAAGTGCTCAAAGCTTATCGAAGGACTTCCTTCTTCTTGGGAAAAGCGTACCTTCGCCATCGAGGAAGGTAATGACATGAACAAGTACACCGTAGTTCAACTAATGGGTACTTTAATGTCATACGAGGTATGCAAGGATAGCAAGCTCAAATTGCAGGAAAAGATGAAGTCCTACCTAAAGCAAGACGAGCCAAAGAAGAAGGCCATTGCTTTCAAGGCCGCTCCATCCACATCCACATCAACCGATGATGAAGAATCGGAAAACGAGTTGGACTTGGAGTCCATGGCACTCATGGCCAAGAAGTTCAACCGTTTCTTCCGAAAAGGTAACTTCAAGAACAAAGCTAAATTTGGTTCTACTAACGCCTCTTCCTCTCCTTTATGTTTCAAGTGCAATAAGCCGGGACACATGAAAGCGGAGTGTCCCCTCAATAAGCACAAGGAGAAGTGGAAGGCGCCAAAGTATGACAAGTCCAAGAAGTACACGAAAGGAAACAAGAAGGGACTTGTCGGAGCTACCTTCACCGACTCCGATGATTCTTCAAGCGGAGAGTCGGACGATGAGCACGTGGAGCAAGCGCACATGTGTTTCATGGCAAGAGAGGAGCACGATCAAGGATCCTCCTCTTCCGATGATAGTGATGAAGAAAGCGATGAGGTAACCATGGATGACCTTATGAATGCTAACTCTCAATTATGGTCAAAATACACTAAATTAGTAAATAGATATACTAAGGTAAAAGATGACTTAGCTAGCATTCAAACATCGCCTAAGACCATCATCACCAACAACGACACCGTTGTTGAAGAGTTAAGAAATGAGATTGATAATCTCAAATCTAAACTCGAACATGTTAGCATTGAGGATACGGAAGAACATAGGATAGAGGATTTGACTTCTCAAAACTCAACTTTGAGTATTGAGAACGAGAATCTTAAATCTCGTGTTTATGTGCTCACATCTCAAATATCCACTTTGGATATTTCTTTGCGTTCTCTCAAAGAGAAATATGAGGACACATTGGGCCGAATCAACAAATTCAACAAGGGTAAGGGCCACTTGGATAATATCCTAAAAGACTTACTTCCGGCCAAACACCACATTGGCTTGGGGTATATGATGGGAAATTCATCCAAGTCGGTCACTACTTTTGTAAGGCCAACTTCCGAAGCCTCAACGAGTGGGAGCAAACACTCTATTGGTAGTTCATCTACCAATGGTGCTTCCACCTCGTCCACACCCTCTTTTGGAAAGAAACCCACTTTGGGTGGACCTCCAAAGAAGGGGCATGCCTACATGTACACCAATACCATGCCACGTAGGAACACACGTCCTACTCCACCGTCTCACACATATGATGATTTTTATGCAACACATTCTCGGGCACGTGCACACAATGTGAGACACCCTCATGCACGTGTTCCCTCACATGCATATGTTCACCCACAACATCATATGAATAATTCTCATCGTGCACCATTCCATCATGTTCCGTATGCCTATCCACAACATGCATCACGTAGAAATCAATGTAGCATGCATGCACCCAATAGGATGAGGGCTCTCAAGATTTTCACAATTTGGAGCCCAAAGGACACAAGCATGGACGAAAAACAAATGTATATGAATGCTTATTTTTCGGATGTTGTGCATAGTAGAAATTATGTGGGGAAGTCTAAGTCCAATTGGACTTGGCTTCCAAAGGTCTAATCTTTTGGACCCAATGACCTTGGGTACCATGATATGAAATTCTCTATCTTTAGGTACTCAAGGAAAAGAAAAAGAAAAGGAGCAACAAATTTAAATTAAGCTCCAAGGGAAATTGGATACTCGATAGCGGGTGTTCAAAACACATGACAGGTGACGCTAGTTTGCTCTCCGGAGTGGTTCCCATAGCAAATGGAAACCGCGTCGTATTTGGAGGCAACGAGAGCGGAACCATCATAGGTGTTGGTAAATTGGGTAACCCTTCTAAACCCCTAATTAGTGATGTTTTTCTTGTTAGTGGTTTAAATCACAATCTTATTTCAATAAGCCAACTTTGTGACAAAGGTTACAAAGTTAGCTTTGCGAAAGGATTGTGTCATATTTTAAGAAAAGATAATGATAAATTATTATTTTCCGGAACTCGTCATAAAGACATTTATATTTTGGATCTTCCTAAGTCATATGAACAATGCCTCGTTGCCAACACAAGTGAACAACACTTATGGCATCGACGCTTTGGACATGTGAACTTTGGAACACTATATAAGCTTTCAAAATTAAACTCCATTAAAGGTTTTCCGAAGCTTGTTTTTGAAAAGAAAAGTTTTTGTGATTGTTGGCAACGTGGCAAGCTTACTAAATCTTCATTTAAACCTAAGAAAAGCATTTCTACTAAACGGCCACTAGAGCTATTACATCTAGACTTATTTGGGCCAACTAGAGTTGCTTCCTTAGGAAATGCAAGGTATGGACTTGTCATTGTAGATGACTATTCAAGATTTACATGGGTATTTTCATTGTGTAATAAAAATGAAGCTTTTGAAAACTTCACAATTTTTGTTAAGAAAGTACAAAATCTCTTAGGAACCACCATTGTCACTATTCGTAGTGATCATGGAGGTGAATTTGAGAATGAGTCTTTTGAGACATTTTGAGATGAAGTTGGTATTACACACACCTTCTCTTTCCCTCGTGCACCTCCTCAAAATGGTGTAGTTGAGAGAAAGAATAGGACGCTAGTGGAGTGTGCTCGCACTATGCTTGATGATAGCCAACTTGGCCATCAATTTTGGGCGGAAGCGGTACACACCGCTTGCTATGTGTTTAATAGAATACTTTTGAGGCCCGACACTAAACAAACTTGTTATGAATTGTTGTTTGGTAGGTTGCCTCAAGTTAAACATTTTCGTGTTTTTGGTTCGAAATGTTTTATTAAGAACACATATGGTAGTTTGGACAAATTCAATCCAAGATCCGATGAGGGGATTTTTGTTGGATATTCTTCGCGTAGCAAAGCCTACCGGATATTCAACAAACGAACCTCAACGATCGAGGAGTCGCTTCATGTCTCTTTTAATGAAGGATTTGTTCCAACTAGAATTTCAAATGATAATGATTCTATGGATGTTTTATGTGATTCATTTGATAATTCTAAGTCTAATGATTCTATCGATTCTATTGAGACTAACCCAACTAACGAATTTGTTGAGAATGTTCCTAGTGATCAAGGTATTCCCAAACGGCTTCATACCGTTCGTGACCATCCTCATGAGCAAGTCATTGGCAATATCTATGATAGTGTCAAGACGAGATCGCAAGTGAACTACTTCGCTCATTGTGCCTTTGCCTCCTCGATAGAGCCAAAGAATATTAATGAAGCATGCGAAGATAGCGCTTGGATCTTAGCCATGGAGGAGGAGCTCATTCAATTCGAGAGAAATGAAGTTTGGGAGCTTGTTCCATTGCCATCGAAGAACCACACCGTCATAGGGACAAAGTGGATCTTCAAGAACAAAACCGACGAAAACCAAGTCGTCGTCCGGAACAAAGCTCGGTTAGTTGCTCAAGGCTATCGACAAGAGGAATGTATTGATTTCGAAGAATCCTTCGCTCCGGTAGCTAGATTAGAATCAATTAGATTATTATTGTCTTTTGCATGCCATAAGTATTTTAAATTATTTCAAATGGATGTTAAAAGTGCATTTTTAAACGGAGATGTTGTTGAGGAAGTTTACGTTTCTCAACCTCCGGGCTTCATAAATGAAAAATTTCCAAATCATGTTTTTAAACTAAAGAAAGCGCTTTACGGCTTAAGACAAGCTCCTCGAGCTTGGTATGATCGCCTAAAGAATTTTCTTTTGGACTTTCGAATACACTCGAAAGAGTCAATCTTATCGAGTATAATTCGAGCCCAATTAATCGAGCTCCCCATGAAGATCGCATAGATAAGCTTCAAAAATGGCTGGGACGGGAGAGATGAGGAGTTTGATGAGATGGCTGAGGAGGACATTGAGGAGCTCTGTCGTGCTTCGACTCGTGCCCCCGAGGGCACTTCTGCTGGTACTGCTGCTGCTGGTAATACCTCTTCCTGTGCTGCTGTTGCTGCTTCTTCTGCTGGTGTCCCCGAGAGCACACCTGTTGCCACCACTCCTGTGGTGGATACTCCGACTGGTGCTCCCGAGGCCACTACGGTCGCTGCTTCAGTGGTTGCCACTTCTGTCGTCGCTCCTGCTGATGCTTTGGACGTTCTTGCTGATCCAGTCACCTCCTCTGCTCCTGCTGAGCCTGCAGTTGCTTCTGATCCTCCCGCTGCCTCTTGAGTTTCTTCGAGGCCTCTCCTGATACTCTTTGGATGATATATCTTGTTGTGAGAGATGTTGGGTAGGATAGTATGGGTGGCTATGTATTTTGGATCTTTTTGATGATGTATTTTGATATGTTTAATGATGATGTAATTTTTTTTGACACTCCGATATTTTGTGATGTATGATGTATTTTTGTGCCCCGATCTGTTGATCGTCGGTTTGTATATCGGTGATGTACTCTGCTTCATGCATTATATATATATATATCTCAGTTGACATATACAATTTTTGTGCCATGTACAATTTTTATGTCTCTTATGTTTGATTTCGTCGCTCGACGATATTCACTTGGTTTAATAGAAATTTCTTCTATGAAAATATAGAATTGTTTTCCATGCACTAAATTAACCAAGAAAAGTTGATATTGGATAGTATATTCCATAACTCAATCCGTTAAATTGATTTGAGTTTTGATGATTTTGTTTTACGATTTTTCGACCTTGGTATCATTGACACGCCTTGATTCTATTCGTATTTTTCTCTTTGGTGTCACTTGAGCCTTCGTCGTATTCTACGACTCCCGTGCTTTTTAATTTGAGGCCATTGTTGTTGTCGTTGTTATCCTCCCGCTCTTTTTGCTTATGCCAAAGGGGGAGAGATATAATAATAACGATGTGCCAAATGAAAATTTAAAGCATTTCTCCAAGAATCTAACTTGATGTGTTAGATTCAGGGGGAGTTAAGATATATAAATGGATTTTCAAATCCGATATTTCAATAACCTTCATTTGGTATTTCAATAATTCAATAATCGATTCTCATTTAATATACTTCACTCGTCTGCTTGATGCGTATCACTTTTGTTTAAATTGGAATTAACGTGTCATCAATGCAGGGGGAGTAAGTAAATTTCATTTGAATTATTATTTCTGATTATTATTTATGTTAGTTTGTCATCACCAAAAAGGGGGAGAATGTTGGATATTGGACTCACCGGATTTGGTTTTGGATGATGAACAAACATAAATATAATATGAACTAACACTTTGTGAGCGCAGTTATGGAGATCATCGCCAAATTCACATGAATATCAATAACGACGTCTCAAGACTTCTCAAAGCACGTGATCGTATGCCTAAAGCTTCGTTGAAGCTTATGGACCTATTTAGAAGTCATGAAGATTCGATTGAAGCTATTGAAGACGGTATCGTCAAGTTTATTTAATAGTCTTTAAGCTTCTTTCGTAGAATGTTAAGCCTTGAGTAGGTCTTACGTTTTAATTCTTCATAACGCTCATATCTTAGCTCTAGGATCTTAGTAGAAGTCCATACAATTCTTCCCGAAGCTTCGCGCTTCGATTCGGGACTTCTTGTGCATGTTAGTTGGTTCAAGAAGAAGAACTGACCGACTAGATGGTGATCTAGTCGGTCAGCCAAGCTTCTTGGACCGACTAGTTTCTGTCAGTTAATTCTTAGCTCTTTACTGTTTACAGTTAGTCGGTCTAAGTTGACTCACCGACCGACTAGTTTGTGAACTAGTCGGTCAGTGATGCTTCTGTGACCGACTAGTTGAGCTTTCCCTGAACATGCACATTTGAGCTTGAGCTACTGTTTATCATTAGTCGGTCTGTGCTCATTGATCGACCGACTAGTTGATGAACTAGTCGGTCAACTTTCCTTCTTGGACCGACTAGTTTGGTTTACTGTACATGCCAAATTTTTCACCATACTTACTGTTTATCGTTAGTCGGTCTATGTTCATTTGGTGACCGACTAGTTGGTGAATTAGTCGGTCAACAGTTGTTCTTGGACCGACTAAGTACAATTCTTCTCAGACTTCAGTTTTATCTGTTAGTCGGTCCACGTTGTGTAACCGACCGACTAGTTGTGAAACTAGTCGGTCAGCTACTCTTCTTAGACCGACTAGTTCCTTAGTCTGTACTTTGATCTTTTCTCAGTTTACGCATTAGTCGGTTTACGTTAATTGACCGACCGACTAGTTGATGAACTAGTCGGTCGGTGGTTGTTCTTTGACCGACTAGTTGGGTTCAGAAAAGAGCCGTTGGAGCTTTAATTGAAACGTTTTTCTCTCTCTCTCCTCTAACCTATATATACTTGTTGGGATGCATTCATTGCTGCCAAGGCTGATATTAATGCAAGTTTAGAGTTCAAGAGAAATCAATCCAAGCTCATTCAAAGCTCATTCCCTCCATTCATTAATCTCTCCTAACTCTTACTTTCAAAGAGAGATTCATTGAGTGTGAAGCCTTCCAAGCCAAGTGCTTGATTCTAGGTCACCAACATCCCCAAAGCTCTCCATCGCTGTTCTACATCTTGGAGCTAGGGTTTGGTGCCACTTCTTCCTCAAAATCATCCTTGCCCTAATTCGTAAGCAATACTCAAGGCATAGGTATTTTGTTCGGTAAGAAGTTTCTTTATTTCATTTCATATTTGATTTGTAAGTTTCACTCTCGGTTGTGAGAGTGTGGTTGTGATCCCGGGTTGTGGGAGTCACAAATTACATTTTGTATGATTTGACTTGTGGAGGTTTTTCACAAGTATTTCATAGTGGAAATCTTGAGTTAGGGTTTCTAACTCAAGTATCCGGAGGGGATCCGGGTGGTTGGGACGTAGGATCACCGGGATCAAGTCGGGGAGACTTGGGTGGATCCGAACCCAGTATCATCTCTTGTTAGCGTTGTTAATTTTGTGTTGTCATTCAATTTTAGCTTCCGCAAATTGATTTGGTAGTTGTTTGCATTTTAATTTGGAATTATACTCCTTATTATTTTAAAGTACTATTCACCCCCCTCTAGTACTTGTGCAGTAGCTTGTAGGGCATTACATGGGTCCCTATATTTTCAAATTTACGCCTCCGTCTTCATTTTGTCGGTACACCGGTCTTTGGCATAAATACATATAATCCTCACTTACAAATTCTCTCAAAAAGAAAATTAAATTGCAAGGAATATAAAGGGTATCAAATTGGCCGATCCCAAAAATCACATTTAAGCTTATATAAACATCCACGCAGTTTATAAATGCTACATGCACAAAAGAAACAACCACGCATGTATATAACACATGCATATAAAATATGGAAAAATAGACTATAAAATATAATAATCTCTCGGACCACGGGGAGACGTCATACACCGTTAGGTTAGTTGACTAACGGCAGAGCGGTCGCAGGATCCTTAAGAAAATTATATTTTTTTGAAAAAAAATCCTAAAATTCCATAATTTAATAATAATGCGATAGTATTATAAATTTAGCAATATAAAAGACTGGGCTACAGGCCCATGACAAGTAATTAAAATAAATTAATAGTTTGAATAGGGCTGCAGGCCCAAAAATATTAATCATTTTAATGTATTATTAACATTTGGGCTGCAGGCCCATTTGCCAAAAATTAATAAAGTGCAATAGAATTTACTTGGCTTCTGGCCCTAATGAGTCAAATTAAAATATTGTTAACAGTTGGGCTGCCGGCCAAGTGTCAAAATTTTAATTAACACATTGAAAATTGCAATTTGAATAACTGGGCTTCAGGCCCGTTGTTGGTGTAAAATATTAAGTCTTATAAATTTAAAACATTACTTTTTAAAAAACTTCCATGTTCAAAAATTTATCATATACAATTTTTAAACATCTAAAACATTTTAAACTTATCGCATAAATTTAAAGCCTTAAAATCAATTTTAAAATTTATCACATAAATTTAAAAACACCATTTTAAAATTTCCAAGCTTAAAAAATTTATCATATAAAAAATTTTAGGCATCCAAAATAATTTTAAACTTTTAAAGATCAAAAATTAGTTTTAAAATTATCACATAAATTTTAAAACGTTATTTTAAAATTTCCAGGTTGAAAAATATCAACAAAAATTTTTTTTTTGAACATCTAAAACATTTTTAAAATTTTATCTCATAACTTTTAAAAATATTTGAAAAGCATTTAAAAGCATTAACAAGTTTAATGAAATCGCAGTACCTAGATCGACTACGCAAACCTAGGCACTGATACCAATGTAGGGGAATTGGCGGTCCCTTAGGGCACAAAAACTCTAGTCCCGTCCTAAGTCGGACGGAACATAGACACAAAAACAATTTGCAGCGGAAGAAAAACTAGTTAATCTAAGTTAACATGCAGTTAAAACAATTTTAACTTAGCCCTAAGGTCCAAGACCCTATGCCAAGATCTATGCCGACTTGGGATGGATCTGACCATCCCAAGAAGGATCTAGCCTACTGCGATTAAACTAAACTAATGCTAATAAAATACTTTAACCACATACCCGGAATCTCAGCCCTGGAGCAGGTGAGATGTTCTGCGCCGTCTTCCGAGCTGCTCCCGTCCCACGCCGAGCCGCTCCTTGAACCGCTCCCCGAACCGCTCCTCGAACCGCTCCGCATACCGAGGTGATCAATCCACGTGCCGTCGAGCCAACCACGCGCCGAAGAAAGTTTCACGCGAGTGAAACCTCCGCCTAGATTTCGGATCCAGAATCCGAACTCCTTTGTGGCTTTGCTAGAGCCCGCAGGAGTAAGGAAGAAATTTAGGGAGATGAGAAATATTAATTTAAGCTTAGATCCAAGCGTGCTCCAACATTTACGAGAGCCGCTCAGATCTAGAGCTTGGGACGAGTTTTGAGAAAGGGGAGACCCCTATTTATATAGGCGGCGGACTCTCCCCTTTTCTCAAAATCCGATGTGGGACTAAACAATGAGTTAATTAAAATCAAGTTAGTTTGCACTTCACAAAGTGCAAACTTCCGTGAATTTTAACTCACTCACCGTTGAGCATCAAGATTGATACAACCTATCCATACGACGAGCGTTCAACGGTGAACGCATATGAAAAAACCGTTCGTCAATCGGAGTTCGTTTAACCCTCCAATTGAGTGTCCAAAGATCAGCCATAGGCTAGTTTTTCGCAAAAACTGAGCCGTCATTTGATTCAGCACACTTAGGGTTCAAAACCCTAGAGGTGGGGCCCATGGGTGGGCCCCACGCATCCTGCGCGCGCCTGAATCTGCCTGGGCAGATCCCAGCCGCGCCTGGGTTCGCTGAGGATCCGCATCGCCCTCGATTTATGTGTTATTTATCCATTCCTACTTTTTTATACCGCCCAGGCAGCCTGGGCTTAGCCCAGGCAGCCTGGGCTAGCCCAGGCAGCCTGTTCTGCCTTGCATTTACTGGGCCTGGCCTGGTCTGATACTTTGGGCTGTTTTGGCTCTAACTTGAGCATTTGGTGTCCGATTTGGACGCCATTCGAACCTAGGTCTAGACCGGAATATTTCCGTCTTACCCGTGAACTTTTTCTTGCGTTTATATTATTAAATATTGTATTAAACAATTTAATACACATTTAATCGCTTTTGCATCAAATGCAAAAATAGTCCTTATCTAAGCTTAAATTACCATATTGCATCAAATGCAATTATTCCATCCCTTGCATCAAAAAATGCAATTATTCTCCCTAACTAATTTCTACCTATTACTAGACGAAGCGTTGCACTCTGTGTGAGACCATACAGCCTGACCCTTACAACAGGTTGGGCTCGAAGCCATATACGGCAGTGACCACGAGCAGTGGTTGCCGTCCCTGCTTCAGGAATCATCATTATGTGGTTAACTCATTGACATGAGTATTGTCGGGACCACCCTGACTGTTTCTGTGATGAATTCCGCAGTTATAGTCTCTTCGTCTTAAATATGTCGCGTAGATCAAGTCTAGGGTACGGTCAAACTGTCAACCCCAAAACTTGACTCCGGTTAGTTTCTATCGATCTTTAGTCAACTAATGTTGGACTTCTTCCAACATACTCTACGCAGAGTTTTTACTAAAGACCGAACTAACTCTACGACACTAACTCCCATTGACCGGGAGAGACGAATCCTCTCTTGGTCATTACTCGCCTCGTACGTTTCAAGTGACACCCAATCAAAAGACCTTTCGACAGGCATTGCCTCGAAGCTAGGTCAGTTGATATAAGTGGCACCGTTCACGCACAGGTTTGTCAAAATGACCTCAAGTCAAAAGACCAACTATCCTATCATCACTCAGAGTTACCACTGACAGATTGGTCAATATAACCATATGATAACTCTAGTGGATCGTTCAGTGAACTCATTCTAATGAGCAACTGTGTCTCGTCTTCGACTTCGCCAAGTCAAGCGATCATGAGATCATCGCCACCGCTAAACGGTGAAGACTAAGACACAATGGTCTATCCGATGTTTCGATATCCTTGTCTCGGAACATCTGCGACCACGAACCATTTTAGACTTATGCTACAGACGGTCAAACGTTTCTCCATGATCGAGATACTCATCTCGATACCCGTTTGACCTTGCATAAAGTCTCAGGACTTTACCTAAGTCGCTATCTAATTATAATATAACTTAGATAAATCATTACCAAACAGCTTACTGTTATTTCGAACAAGATGTTTGTGCTATTCACACAGGAATAAATGGCCTAGAGGACATAATATTCCTACAAAATGGATCTTCAAATTCGATATTTCAATAATCAATTCTCATTTATATACTTTACTCGTCTGCTTGATGCGTATTATTATTGTTTAATTTGGAATTAACGTGTCATCAATGCAGGGGGAGTAAGTAAATTTCATTTGAATTATTATTGTTGATTATTATTTATGTTGGTTTGTCATCACCAAAAAGGGGGAGAATGTTGGATATTGGGCTCCCCGGATTTGGTTTTGGATGATGAACAAACATAAATATATCGTGAACTAACAATTTGTGAGCGCAGTTATGGAGATCGTCGCCAAATTCATATGAACATCCAAAGCGACATCTCGAGACTTCTCAAAGCACGTGATCGTATGCCTAAAGCTTCGTTGAAGCTTATGGACCATTTTAGAAGTCATGAAGATTCGATTGAAGCTATTGAAGACGGTATCGTCAAGTTTTATTTATAGTCTTTAAGCTTCTTTCGTAGAATGTTAAGCCTTGAGTAGGACTTACGGTTTAAATCTTCATAACGCTCATATCTTAGCTCTAGGATCTTAGTAGAAGTCCATACAAACTTTCCTGAAGCTTCGCGCTTCGATTCGTGACTTCTTGTTAGGGGTGGCAATTCGGGCCGGCCCGGTCTTATCGGGCCGTGCCGGCCCGGTCCGGTTTTCTTAAAGGACTGGGCCGGCCCGGCCCGATAAGACTTCGGGCCATTTCGGAGAGGCCCGGGCACGGTCCGATAAAAATTCGTGCCGCCCGGCCCGGTCCGATAGGGTTGAATAAATTATGTATTGTGACAATATTTTATCATATTTTTAAACACAAACTTGTCTCATATGCTTAAAGATGCATCGAAATGGAGCACAAAAGAAAAGGATTAAGTGGGTTGCATAAGGTGATGTGTCCTACATTGTTTTCATTTATTTGGCAAGATGAAGTAACATGTTTGGTGGTTCTTTGTCTCTTCTCGGAAACTGAGATCGACCCCAAAGATCCGAAGACATCAAAGTTGGCGCTGACAGGAAGTTGTTAAAATTTATGATATTTGGACTTTGATCTGATAAGATTCATGACATTGGACTCAACACCATAAATGAATGCACATTACTGAAATCTGCT
This sequence comes from Scilla litardierei, assembly GCA_030789695.1. Lineage (NCBI taxonomy): Eukaryota > Viridiplantae > Streptophyta > Magnoliopsida > Asparagales > Asparagaceae > Scilla > Scilla litardierei. The sequence continues at coordinate 77,251,793 of CM061141.1, read as the reverse complement.
TTAGATTGGTGTGTGGTCAAATTGAAGTGAGGCGATCAAATGCTTTTCGTGCCGTGCCGTGCCGCCCATGGGCTGAAAAGCTTGGCCCGGGTCCGGTCCGAAAATGAACTGGGCCGGGCAGGCCCGGTCCGATAAGGATTTCGGGCCAAAATTGTTGGCCCAAGCACGGTCTTATCGGGCCGGGCCCGTGCCGGGCTATCGTGCCGGGCCGAAAATTGCCACCCCTAAACTTCTTGTGCATGTTAGTTGGTTCAAGAAGAAGAACTGACCGACTAGATGGTGATCTAGTCGGTCGGCAAATCTTCTTGGCCCGACTAGTTTTTGTCAGTCAATTCTAAGCTCTTTACTGTTTACAGTTAGTCGGTCTAAGTTGACTCACCGACCGACTAGTTTGTGAACTAGTCGGTCAGTGATGCTTCTGTGACCGACTAGTTGAGCGTTCCATGTACATGCACATTTGAGCCTGAGCTACTGTTTATCATTAGTCGGTCTGTGTTCATTGATCGACCGACTAGTTGATGAACTAGTCGGTCAACTTTCCTTCTTGGACCGACTAGTTGAGCTTTACTGTACATGCCAATTTTCACCTAACTTACTGTTTATCGTTAGTCGGTCTATGCACATTTGGCGACCGACTAGTTGATGAACTAGTCGGTCAACATTTGTTCTTGGACCGACTAAATTAATTTGTGCTCAGACTTCAGTTTTATCACTTAGTCGGTCTCAGTCAAGTAACCGACCGACCAGTTATGAAACTAGTCGGTCAGCTACTCTTCTTGGACCGACTAGTTCCTTTTGTCTGTGCTTCAACCTTTTGCCTGTTCTTCCATTAGTCGGTCTACGCTAAATGACCGACCGACTAGTTGATGAACTAGTCGGTCGGTGGTTGTTCTTTGACCGACTAGTTGAGTTCAGAAAAGAGCCGTTGGAGCATTTAATGACTCGAATTTCTTTCTCTCTCTCCTCTATCCTATAAATACTTGATGGGCTGCATTCATTGCAGTCAAGGCTGATATTATTGCAAGTTTAGAGATCAAGAGAAATCATTCCAAGCTCATTCAAAGCTCTTTCATTCCATTCAATAATCTCTCCTCACTCTTACTTCCAAAGAGAGATTCATTGAGTGTGAAGCCTTCCAAGCCAAGTGCTTGATCCTAGGTCACCAACAACCCCATAGCTCTCCATCGCTGATCTACATCTTGGAGCTAGGGTTTGGTGCCTTCTTCTTCCTCAAAATCAACCTTGCCCTAATTCGTAAGTATACTCAAGGCATATGTATTTTGTGGTAAGCTATTCTATTTCATTTACTTTCATTTTGTAAGTGTTTATCTCTCGGTTGTGAGAGTTGTGTTTGTGATCCCGGGTTGCGGGAGTCACAAATTACTTTGTGTATGATTTGACTTGGTGAAGGTTCTTCACAAGTATTTCATAGTGGAAATCTTGAGTTAGGGTTTCTAACTCAAGTATCCGGAGGGGCTCCGGGTGGTTGGGACGTAGGATCACCGGGAACAAGTCGGGGAGACTTGGGTGGATCCGAACCCAGTAATATCGTTGTTTGCGTTTGTTTCTTTGTTGTCTAACATTTACTTTTCCGCATTGTTTGGTAGAGTTTGCAAGTAATTAGGAATTAGCCTCTTAATTATTTTAAAGTACTATTCACCCCCCTCTAGTACTTGTGCAGTAGCTTAGCAGGGCATTGCATTTGGTATAAGAGCCAAGTCTATAGCTATGTATGCCAACGACAACAAGACCGTTCGTCCACCTTCCGACTATAGCACCTTCAAGAACCGTGAAGGAGCGTCTTCGGTAATGGAAGGACATTCCTCAACGAGGCCTCCATTCTTCAACGGTACCAACTATGGGTACTGGAAATGCCGGATGGAAACCTTCCTCCGGAGTGCTTCACTATGGAGGACCACGATGAAGGAATATGTCGAGCCAACCGAAGAAGATTTCGAGAAATGGACTCCCGCGGAGGTCGCCGCGGAGGTAAGCAACGCCAAGGCAATGAACGCCTTGCAATGTGCTTTGGAGTCCGAGGATTTCAACAAGATATGCACATGTAAGAGTGCATATCAAATATGGAACTCCCTCCTCATATTACATGAAGGGACGAGTAGGGTAAGAGACTCTAAACTCGTTGTAGTTAATAAAGATTACGAGATGTTTCATATGCTACAGGGTGAGAAGATGAAGGAGTATTATGCTCGCTTCGTCGACATCATAAACGAGTTAGAGGCTCTCGGCAAATCCTACACCCAAAAGGAGAAATGTTCGAAGCTTATAGAAGGACTTCCTTCTAGATGGGAAAAACGCACCTTCGCCATCGAGGAAGGTAACGATAGGAACAAATATACCGTTGTTCAACTAATGGGTACCTTGATGTCTTATGAGGTACGCAAGGATAGCAAGTTGAAGTTGCAGGAAAAGATGAAGTCTTACCTACAACAAGAAGAGCCAAAGAAGAAAGCTATTGCTTTCAAGGCCGCTCCATCTACTTCCACATCAACCGATGATGAGAACTTGGAAAACGAGTTGGACTTGGAGTCCATGGCTCTCATGGCCAAGAAGTTCAACCGGTTCTTCCGGAAAGGTAACTTCAAAAACAAGTCAAAGTTCAATTCTTCTAACGCCTCTTCTTCTTTGTGCTTTAAATGCAACAAGCCAGGACACATGAAAGCGGAGTGTCCTCTAAACAAGCAAAAGGAGAAGTGGAAGGCGCCGAAGTACGACAAGTCCAAGAAGTACAAGAAAGGGAACAAAAAGGGGCTTGTCGGGACTTTCACCGACTCCGATGATTCCTCAAGCGGAGAGTCGGACGATGAGCAAGTGGAGCAAGCACACATGTGCTTCATGGCAAGAGAGGAGCATGATCAAGGATCTTCCTCTTCCGATGATAGCGACAACGAAGGCGATGAGGTAACCATGGATGACCTTAGGAATGCTAATTCTCAATTGTGGTCTAAGTATACTAAATAAGTAAATAGGTATACTAAAGTAAAAGATGACTTAGCTAGCATTCAAACCTCGCCTAAAACTATCATCACCAACAACGACACCGTCGTTGAAGGGTTGAAGAATGAGATTGTTAATCTCAAGACTCAACTTGAACATGTTAGCATTGAAGATCCAGAGGAACACAAGATAACGGATTTGACTTCTCAAAACTCGACTTTGAGTATTGAGAATGAGAATCTTAAATCTCGTGTTTATGTGCTCACATCGTAAGTATCCACTTTGGATGCTTCTATGCGTTCTCTCACCGAGAAATATGAGAACACATTAGGCCGAATTAATAAATTCAATAAGGGTAAGGACTAGTTGGATAAAATCCTAAGTGACTTACTTCCGGCCAATCACCATATTGACTTGGGGTATACGACGGGAAGTTCATCCAAATCGGCCACTACTTTTGTTAGGCCAACTTTCGGTGACTCAACGAGTGGTAGCAAACACTCTATTGGATGACAGGACATACCGCGAGACCCTAAAATGGATGACAGGAGCAGAAGTGGATATCCTCAATGGATGACAGGACATACCACGAGACCCTAAAACAATACCACCACATGAAAGTGAGATCATCTCCATATTCTCTCCCTTTCCACAACCTCCGGAAGAGATAAATCTGGAATAAATTGAATAATGTATGTACACGGAGAGGTATCTGGATAAAACACACTTGTCGACAATTACTCACATTTCATTTTGCCATTGATATCGTTCACAATCTCCGTTTCATGAAGCAAACACAGAAATTTGGCCAGCTTATGTGGAATGAGGCAATAATAAGTTGAGCTGGACTCCCTTATGAAATGTGAAGTGTTTGGACCTGGAGTCCTGATATCAAAAGATATCAAACCTGTGGACTACCGAGTATTGTATAAATAAATAAAATCGTATGCTATAAGCAAAACGCTATAACATTTGAGGTTTATTTCGCAGAAACCAGGAAGTAACCATGTAAGATGAGCTTAACTCACTTACAAAATTATTTGAACTGATGCATCAGTCTCCTTGGTCATAGTTGCGAAAACCATACGATTGCCAAAGATAATTTTAGGATATGTTGCTATGGATGATGTGACAACATAGCCTTATGAATCATCATCCTGAATATGAAACCATCATCCGGAAGATGAGTAATCATCCCGAAGATGAAACCATCATCCCGAAGATGAATAATCATCCCGAAGATGAAACCATCATCCCGAAGATGAATAATCATCCCGAAGATGAAACCATCATCCCGAAGATGAATAATCATCCTGAAGATGAAACCATCATCCCGAAGATGAATAATCATCCCGAAGATGAAACCATCATCCTGAAGATGAATAATCATCCAGCAGATGAATAATCATCCAGAAGATGAAATTATCATCCAGTCGATGAAGAAACATGGATAATTGCAATCCACTAATACACCTACTGGTTGTATGGATGCACATTAAGACACCTTCCGTTCGCTGGAAGAGGGGAAGGATATCCTAGTTCCTGAAGTGCCTTACTCAAATGTCTTTTGTTCACTCCTTTATCTGATAGTAAACCCTTTAACCAGATACAGTCCAGCACCTGCAGCGCACCACTGGACTAGAGATATGTAGCTTCTGCGCTACCTGCAAGGGTCAAGGATCATCCAACATGTTAAATGTATTTATAGATACAGGTTACAGATCATCGCGATGACTGCAACAAAGAAGCGACCAACTCCTGGAGACCAGCAAAGCATGCTTCCAAGGCAACATCAACCCAACCATCCTAGAGGCTCATCAATCCAAGAAGCAAATCATAAGTACGCACAGCCAGGTCCTGCAGTACCTCGCAGACACAGTGACGACTGGGGCAGAGACGTGCTGCTGCCTACCGAGTCTGCAGACCACTCCTCTTCAGAAGAGCTCCCTCAGATTCAGTAGCTGCCATAGATGAGCGATACTTGTATAGATGAGCGATGTTTTGTATAGGTGAGCGATGCCTTGTATAGGTGAGCGATGCCTTGTACTTTGTACTTATTATCGGAACACTGTAAGAGATTGATGTATAGTTGCCTAGAAGATCTGCAAGCCTGCAGCTTGTACAGATCAGGGGGAGTCAAATGTAGTGTTGTACTCTTTTCCCTTGGCTATTGGTTTTTCCCACTGGGTTTTCCATAGCTAAAGGTTTTAACGAGGCAACCTCATTGACTCTGGATCCAGAAGTATCCACCCCCTAAATACTTCAACTAATCATGGGAAGTTACGGAAACTGTACTCTTTTTCCTTGGCTATTGGGTTTTTCCACTGGGGTTTTCCATAGCTAAAGGTTTTAACGAGGCAGTTATCCCTAACTTAGGATCCAGAAGTATCCACCTCTAGTGATATCCATCGATCAGGGGAAGTTATATAGACTTATACTCTTTTCCCTTAGCCACTGGTTTTTCCCACTAGGTTTTATGGCAAAGGTTTTAACGAGGCAAGAACTCTTAAACTTATGATCCAGAAGTATTCATAGACCCATGAGCAGATAAGTTCTATGAAGCCTGAATCGTTCATTACGGCTTACAACAATGGATGGATAAGGGAAGTGTTATAAACGGGCTTTTGGAGGCCCAACCCGTTATTGGGTATCCATCCATTATGTAACCCTACTTCTATAAATACAGGGCAACGTGGTTCCGTAGCCGCCAAGTTTACAACACTAATTAATAATTAAAATGTTTAATTGGATGCAAAATTGCTAATCCAAAGTCTGTATAGCGGGGGGCCCATTACAGCTCACGCGCGGCAGCAAAGCAAAGCGCGAAAAAAAAGCATTCGCTGCTTGGGGCGGAGAGAGAAGGGCCCACCACGTTGCAGATTCTTCTGTAATCCGACCCAAATGCTCGGAATGCAAAAGCCAAGCGAGAATCATTCTGACACAGGACACGTACGCAAAGAAACCCAAAAAGCACAGACTGCAAAAGAACAGGCCGCAAGAATTTGAGATTGGATTCTTAGAAATAGTGCATCAACAGTGACAAAAACAAGATTCCATTCCAAGTTTAGGAGAAAAGAACATGCCCTTAATTCAGACGGATAAAAAAACTCGATCCATTCTGATGTATCAAAAAAATAAAATAAAAAAAAACTCGACATTCTATCGTGCAAGTATGAGAATTTAACGCACACAGTATCATGACATCACACCTAATCGGTCTAGTATGTTAAAAAGACATTCACTTAAAGATAAAATCACTGTCTTATTTTATTTACATTCAAACAAATCCGAAAGTATGCGAAAAAGAAATTGCACTAAGTTTCAAAAATAGATGTTAAAATTGTGAATCGAAGATCACTTGCTAAAGCCAGAATGGGCTAAAAGTGCAAAATAGCAAAGAAATTGAGCAATATAACGGTTGCAATTTAGCCAGGCGGTTCAAATTTGAAAATGGGTATTTTCGTCCACGCAAAATTAAGATCAGTGCGGGTCATATTAAATAAAACAAAAAGCCAAAAAAAGGCTGCGGTCCCAAAAAGAACCGATCGGACTTTTCGCTTTTTGCTCTCACGTTCTCGCTCGCTCTCTCACTCCTTTCCCTCTCTAGGGTTTCGTATCTTTTCGTTTTCCCGTTCAATGCGTCATTCGATCGCTGGAATTATCTAAATTAGGGTTCTTGAATCGGGTCTTTCGTCCGATGTTATTCGATTCCTGATGTTCACTCCGCAGAGGAAGGGCTGGGCTCTCTCTCCCAGGGTTTCTGGTGACGCTTCGAACCCTAGAAGCGTCGGAGGGTCGGTTCCTGGAAAGGGGAAGGGCGTCGCCGGGTCTTCGGAGGCGTCGCTTCCCCCGCCTCCGCGTGCTTCGTTGGGGGAAAATGGCGGAGGGGAGAGAGGAGGAGGGGATGACGTCGAGGTATGGCGGAGGTTTAGGGATGCGGGTTTTCTGGATGAATCAGTTCTTCAGCGGAAAGATAGAGAAGCCCTAGCTTCGAGGATATTGGAGCTTGAGAACGAGGTGAACGTTTGGCTCTCCTTTGTTATTTTTTCTTAATTTTTGTTATATTTGATGTTTGCTTATTAGTTTTCAGTTGATAACTAATTTCCAATTTAAAAAAGTTAAAATTAGTTTGAAAATTAGTAATTTTTTTAATTATATACACTAACCTTACATGCCATACAAATGTAGTATCTAGTTTCTGTTATGGTAGAACAATTTTGTTTGCATTATATTTTACTGTGGGTTATATTAGTTCGTTGATGCAGATAAAGATACACAGAATCATTTAGGTGGTTTATGAATCATTATTTATTAGCTTGCTACACATGATTTTAGCTTTAGGGTACATCGCTAAACAGAATCATACATCATTACTGTAACGACCCATTCTCTTCGGCCCACTCAGAAAAGCCTATGGGGCTTTTCTTTCTCTGTTCCATCTCTCTCTTTCCTGCAACACCCCCGAGCCCTCGAGGGCTTCTTCGACACATCGAGCCCAATCACTCCCTCTCTCGACTCGCAATAGCGAAATCCCTGAGGGCTTCGATCACGTCTTTCTATCTATCTCTCTCTCACGATCGCAGCAGCCTGCCAGAGCTTCGACGTCTCCCTCGTACGATGCGGCAACCTTCGTCCTTCTTTGCAAGCAGCAGCGCCCCCCTCGTCCACTCGTCATTCGCACACGACGATGAAGCACCATCCTCCTCTCTCGACCTCTCTCCCCGACAGCCATGCCTTCGTACTTCTCTTGGGATGCTCTGGTGGCTATTTAACACTCCTCTTAGGGCCTGTTCTTTTGCTGGAATAGGGAAGAATGGAATAGGGGAAGTTTGTATTCTAAGGAGAGAGAAAATGGAGTTTTGTGTTCTTTTGGGTGGAATAGAGTATGGAAAGTGGGGTTTGGAATAGAAAGTTGGGTCCACATTCTATTCTTGTGTTCTTTTGGGATTGGAGAGTTGGAATGAAAAAGTGGAAAGGGGATGAGTTGGAGGGGAGAGATAGAGAGAGATGAGAGAGTGGGGCCCACCATTCCTAAGGATTCCATTGTATTCCAAGCAAAAAGCTTGGAATACAAAAGTGCTCATCATTACCAAATTGGAATAGCCACGTAGGATTCTATTACACGCCCAAAAGAACAACCGCTTGGAATACAAACTTAGAATAGAGTGAATAGTGCAGGAATAGTGTCCCTATTCCCATTCCCACCCATATTCTTGGCAAAAGAACATGCCCTTATCTTCCATCTTCTTGCTACAAGTTCTGTAAGTCGCGCTCTATATTTTAGAAGCTTTATCAATTGATTTCTTCGGCTCGGAGGATTTGATTTTGTGGCGGTTTTCTTCAGGATCTGCCGTGGCTTTGGTTCGTGGTTTTATTGATTCTTCGGCTACGATCTACGGTAGACTCTATATCCCCTTACGTTTAAGTTTTCTTTCGATCCCTTGTATGTGGCTGTGTTGGGGTTTGGTTCTCTCGCTCGTTGATTTGAGTTTCCTTGCTGATTTGGGATTCTGTGACCTTCTATGAAGATGTTGTTGGGGTTCGGCTCTTCCTTTCTGGCTGGCTTGCCGTATTGGGTTGTTTTTGCTTGCGGTCTGGGGTTTTCTTGCTTGAGTTGGGTTCAGTGGCTCACCTTGCTTGCGGCTTTAGGCTCATTGATGGTTGTTGAGTTGTGGTTGGCTTTTTTGCTACTTATTTGGGCTTGACTGGCTTCTTTGCTTGCTGGTTTGGGGGTTTGGCTTGGGGTTTGGCCCCCTTGCCATTGTTGGGTTGTTGTTTGTGGGTTTGGCCTCTTGTTTATTGCCTGGTGTTCTTTGCTTGTTGGGTCGGTTGGCTTTTTGCTTGCTGTTTGAGTGTTCCTTGCTTGCGATTGGCTGCGGCTGGTTCTTTTACATGCTATTTTGGCTTTTCTTTCGCTTATTGTTATTTGTTGGGTTGCGGCTAGTCCTCCTTATTTGTTGTTGGGTTGCGGCTAGCCCTCCTTACTTGTTGTGGGTTGTGGCTGGCTTTTTTGATTACTGTTTTGGGTTCATGCTTGTTGTTAGGTTTGGTAGCTTTCCTTGCGTGCCATCTTGGGTCATTGGGTTATTGTTGGGCTCGGCTGGTCTTCTCGCTTGTTTTGGGTTCCAGTGTGGTTTGCTTGGAATCTGATCCCTATGGCCTAGATCCTTAAGTGCCTTTATGAGTTTGACTTTCGGATTTTTCTTTATCAAAGCAATTATTATGTTCATTCGTTCTTGGTTCATTGTATGGAATAGTTGATGTGTTGTTTCTTTTAATATATCAGTTCAGCTTTGGAATATCATGATATGAGATGTATCTCTGCTTCACTTTATCACTGCCAGCTGTATTGTTATGCCCTTGTCATTATCTCTCTGAGCATGCTAGTACATGAAGTTTAATATTGTGTTAAATTGCGCAGACCAAGGGATGTTACTTGTGATATCACTATCAAGGAATGACTGGTGGAATTGAGGTTGGCTCTTGACATGACAGATTACTATTACATGTACGTCAGTGGACCCCCATTGACTACATTGCTTACATAATATTGAACTTGGACCACATCACGACACTAAAAATGTTAATTAATTAATTTAGCTTGACTCGTCGGGTTTTGAGGAAACTTATGATTGCGAGAATGCGTGAGCGATTAGAGCCCGTACTTTGGCCCCTGTCTGGGACGATTTCTATTTCACGATCTATCACGATCATTCACGATACTATCACTTTTCTATGGACAAATATTTGAATGGATCCTGAGTAGCCTGTTACTCGGCTCGGAGTAGCACCCTTGCAGTCCAGGAAAGGTCTTCGGGTTGCACATTGAACTCTTCCTCATAAGTTACGACCTAGGATTGGTTCACTTTAGTGAGTACCACCTTACAGTAGTTGTGGACTTTTAATAATCATAACATGTTGTACATTTGTAACGTAGCTTATAACTATTGCTGCCGTATCTCCTTTTGTGCATCATTATCATTTCTGTCTCTTGATTAGATATTGTCTATTCTATTGAGCTGTGGTGCGCGACTTCTGTTGCCCCCACTAAGTGACACATAAGATTGTACAGAGGCGCCTAAGCACGATGAGTCAGAGCTTTCGGTGCAGGACTTTGAGCCTTATGCTAGCTGCATGTGAATATTATATTTACATTCCAGTTGTTGTGTAGATTGTTTTCTCTTTTCACTGTTCAGTACTGTGTTACATGTCATGTTTTGAGTATTTCATTATTTTTGCACTGCTCCACATTGACTTCACTGGCACCTGCAGGACCTGCATATAACTGTCTTAGATTGTGACAGCACCTGGGGAGCGGGGCTTTATAATTACTATACATTATGTAACTCCCCCATGGTGCAGTCACAATTGAAACAAGTGTATGTAGGTCCTGCAGGTGCCAGTGATGTCAATGTGAAGTAGTGCAGAAAAGAATGGAAATACTCATAACATGATATGTAACACAGTGCTGAACAGAGAAATAACAATACAATCTACATCACTGCTGAAATGTAAATATAATACTCGCATCGGCTAGCTCAAGTCTCGAAAGTCATGCGCTGGAAGTTCTGACTACTCGTGCTCAGGAGCCTCCGTATGATCCTGTCAGTCACCTAGTGGGGCAACAGAAGTCGCACCGCAGCTTAATAGAGTAGACAATATCTAACCAAGAAACAAAAATGTAATGATGCATGAAAGGAGATATGACAGCAGTTATAATGGTACAATACAAAAATGTAGCATGATATGATTGTAAAATGTCCACAACTATTGCAGGATGGTACTCACTAAAGTGAACCTATTTTAGGTCGTGACTTATAAGGGAGAGTCCAGTGTGCAACACGAAGACCTTCTTGAGACCGCAATGGTGTTACTCCGGGCCGAGTAACAGACTAATCTGGATCCATTCAACCAGAAGTCCATGGAAAATGATAGTATCGTGAACGATCATATCTGATCGTGAAATGGAAATCCTCTCAGATAGGGCCGAAAGACAAGTCCCAATTGCTCCCGTGCTCTCACAATCATAAGTTTCCCAAAACCTGACGAGTCAAGCTAAATTAATCAATTATTAGTTTTAGTGTTGTGAGGATGTTTAATATTATGAAAACTATGTAGTCAAGGGGGTCCATAGATCATAATTGAATGAAGTAACCCGATATGTCCCGAGTCAATCCCAATTCCACTTAGGAATGGCAATATTGCGGGGCGGGACGGGTAAAGCTTGCACCGTCCCGTTTACGGGGCGGGACGGGGCGGGTCTCGGGCCGGGGCGAGGCTGGTAACTTCTTATCAAAACCGGGTCGGGCCGGGTCGGGCCGAACGGGTCAGGTCACTATTACCATCTCTATGAATCCAAAACAAAATTTTTATTTCAAAATTGGGAGAATTGTGATACGTTTGGTAATTTGGAATTGGGAATTGGCTCAATTGGGAGAACAGTCGAACATAGTATGAGTTATGTGTTATGGACTGGCCGCATGGTCCGCATCAAAATAGTAAGGTTTTTTCAGAACTTGTATAGTTTATCGGGGCGGGCCGGGCCGGGCCGCATACAAAGCCCAAGCTTGCTCTGACCCGTCTGCGGAACGGGGCGGGACGGGTCAAAATCGGGCCGGGCCGGGTCGGGCCAGTTGGGTCAGGCCATTACTGCCATCCCTAATTCCACCAGTCATCCAATATTGTGTTAGTATCGTGCCATCACAATTAAACATCCCATGGACTACACAATTTAACACAATATTAAACTTCATGGTACTAGCAAGCTCAAGAGATACTGAAATGACATGTAGTAAAGCTGGCATGTGATAAGATAAGGCATAGATGTTTCTCATATCAAGATATTCTAGAGTGGAACAATATTAAAAGAAGCAACACGTCAACTATTCCATGCAATGAACCAAGAAACGAAGGAAATATAATAATTGCTTGATAAAGAAAAGCCCGAAAGTCATATTCATAATGGCTCTAGGGATATAATCCAGAGGAATCAGATTCCCAAGTAAACCGCACCGGAACCCAAAACAACCACCTGAGCCCATTATTATCCCAGGAACCCAAGACAGCACACAAGAGAAGCTGCCAAACCTAACAAGCAAAGAACCCAGAACAGTAAGTAAAGAAAGTCAGCCACTACCCACAACAAGGAGGGCTAGCCGCAACCCAACGACAAGCAAGGAGGGTTAGACGCAACTCAACGACAAGCAAGGAGGGCTAGTCGCAACCCAACGACCCTGGAACCCCAAAACAACAAGAGAACCAAACGAAGCCAAACAACAAGCAAAGAACCCAATCACAACCCAACAACAAGCAAAGAAACCCAAGGCAACAAGCCAAGAGGGCCACCAGACCCTTAAAACGGCGAGGAAGCCCAAACCGCACTCAAGGGGAAGCCATGGAACCCAACTTAGGCAAGGAAACCCCGGACCGCAATCAACAACAACCCAAGACAGCAAAGCAGCAAGCAGAAGAGCCACCACAACCTAACAACAAGGAAGACCAAAATCCGCAAGTAAGGAAAGCCCAAACCGCAAGCAGAGGAAGCCACCAAACCCCAAAACAACAAGTTACCCTAAACCCACAAGCAAAGGAAGACCCAAACCCCAATATTACGCAAGGAACCGAACCTAAATCAGCAAGTAAGAGACAACTAAACCCCAACGATTTCAGCCCAAATCAAGTCTGCAAGAATCGAAACGAAAACTGGAGTATATGGGAGCCAAAGAACCAAGAAAATTAAGAACCGAAGTCCAACAACAAACAAGGGATTTAACCGAACCCAAACATCATCAGAAAAAGCCAGCCATCAGCAATAAGGAAACCCAAATCTGCAAGCAAAGAAAGCCACCAAACCTCAAGTCAGCAAGGGAGGGATAGATCACAAGCAAGAGGAGCAAGGAATGGACCTTATAGGGTCGAAGAACCCTAGAGGAAGGCCGGGGGGATTCTGCTGTCGTCGTCATGGGTAAATGATGTGAGAGGGTTGCGTGTCGCAAAGGACGGAGGGGTGGGCGTGGGGTGTCGTCGAAGCCCTAGGGGCTGTGTTGCCGTCGAGAAGGACGAAGGGGGGCTCGACGCACGTACGTGAGGACAGATGGCTGCTGTCGGGGGGAGAGAGGGGGGGAGAGAGAGAGGCGCGTCGAAGAGCCATGAGGTCTCGGGCTTGGGCTGTCGTTGCGGGTGTGACGCGTCGAAGGAAAGCCCTAAGGCTCGGGCGTTGGGAATTAGAGGGGGAAAGAAAGGAAAAGCCCTTGTGGGCTTGGGCTCTGAGTGGACAGAAAGAAAGAAAGAAAGAAAGAAAAAAGAAAAATAAAAAGAGAAAGAAAAGAGAGCGCATGGGTTGTTACATTCTACCCACTTTAGAAAAATTCCATCCTCGGAATTCTTATAAAGTATATCGAGTCAGTCAAGTATTACACTTCCTGCCTATTCTACACTGTTCACGAGGCAATTGCGCGGACCTGCATGGGCCACCACTTGTAACACACCGCTTTCCGGGTGTCGTCACAATTGAAACAAGTGTATGCGGGTCCTGCAGGTACCCGTGAAGTCAATGTGGAGTTGTGCAGAAAAGAATGGAAATACTCGTAACATGACATGTAACATAGTGCTGAACAGAGAAATAATAATACAATATACACCACTGCTGAAATGTAAATATAATACCTACATCGTTTAGCTCAAGTCTCCAAAGTCATGCGCTGGAAGTTTTGACTAGTGCTCAGGCGCCTCCGTATGACCATGTGCGTCACCTAGTGGGGCAACAGAAGTCCCACCATAGCTCAATAGAGTAGACAATATATAACCAAGAGACAGAAATGTAATAATGTACAAAAAGAGATATGACAACAGTTATGATGGTACAGTACAGAAATGTAACATGATATGATTGTAAAATGTCCACAAATACTGTAAGATGGTACTCACTAAAGTGAACCAATTCTAGGTCGTGACTTATGAGGGAGAGTATGTTGTGCAACATGAAGACCTTCTTAAGACCGCAAGGGTGCTATTCTTGGCCGAGTAACAGACTACTTAGGATCCATTCAACCGAAAGTCCATGGAAAGTGATAGTATCGTGAACGATCATGCTTGATCGTAGAATGGAAATCCTTCCAGACATGGCCGAAAGATAGGTCCCAATTACTCATGCACTTTCACAATCATAAGTTTCCCCAAAATCCTGCGAGTCAAGCTTAATTAATCAATTATTAGTTTTAGTGTCGTGAGGTTGTTTAATATTACGTAAACTACGTAGTCAAGGGGGTCCATAGATAATAATTGAATGTAGCAACCGGACATGTCCCGTGTCAATCCCAATTCCACCAATCATCTAGTATTGTGTCAGTATCGTGCCATCACAATTAAACATCCCATGGACTATACCATTTAACACAATATTAAACTTCATGGTACTAGCACGCTCAAGAGATAACGAAACGACATGATAGTAAAGCTGGCATGTGATAAGGTAAGGCATGGATATTTCTCATGTCAAGATATTCTAGAGTGAAACAATATTAAAAGAAGCAACATGCCAATAGTTCCATGTAATGAACCAAGAAAGGAAGAAAATATAATAATTTCTTAATAAAGAAAAGCCCAAAAGTCAAATTCATAATCGCTCTAGGGATCTTAACAAAGAGAAATCAGATTTCCAAGTAAACCACACCGGAACCCAAAACAATAAGCGAGGAAACCAACCGAGCCCAATATTAACCCAGGGACCCAAGACATCACGCAAGGGAAGCTATCAAACCTAACAAAAAGCAAAGAACCAGAACAATAAATAAAAAAAGCCAGCCACAACCCACTACAAGTAAGGATGCCTAGCCGCAACCCATCGACAAGCTAGGAGGGTGATGCGGGCGCGCCGCTTGGGCCGGGCACACACGCGGGAGATGCGGCTAGCGGGGAGCCCACGATTGTTTACTTTCACAGGAGGAGACGTGGGGGCCGGGATTAGTCATTTCAGGGGTATTTTGGTCTAGTCAGACCAAATTAGTAAATCCCCTTTTTCTTTATAATTAGGGCTAGCCGTCATTGTTAGTTTATGCTTGATTTGTCTCTGAACAATCTAGTTATCATCTTGATGCTGTTTAGGCTTTTAGGCGTTCAATAAAAGCTGGGAGATTGATTCGTCTCGAAGAATCCCTATCAAGTTCATTGCTTTCTCATTGTTTTTCCACTATTTTACATTTTTCCACCTTTAAATCGCTGTTTTAATCATTTATTCGTTGATTTGATCCAAACGGCAAGCGATTCGTATCAGAGGGCTAGCTGCAACCCATCGACAAACTAGGAGGGCTAGCCGCAACCCAAGAACCCAAAATAGCAAGAGAACCAACCGAACCCAAACAGCATGCAAAGAACCCATCCGCAACCCAACAACAAGCAAGGAAACCCAAGGCAGCAAACCAAGAGGGCCAACAAACCCTTAAAACAGCAAGGAAGCCCAAACTGCACTTAAGGGGAAGCCACCAAACCCCACTTAGGCAATGAAACCCCAGATCGCAAGCAACAACAACCCAAGACAGAATCAGCCAACAGAAGAGCCACTGCAACTTAACAGTAAGGAAGACCAAAACTTGCAAGTAAGGAAAGCCCAAACTGCAAGCAGAAGAAGCCACCAAACCCCAAAACAACAACTCTAAACCCGCAAGTAAAGGAAGACCCAAACCCCAAACCAGCAATTAAGAGACAACCAAACCCCAACGATTTCAGCTCAAATCAAGCATGCAAGAATCGAAACGAAAACTGGAGTATTGGTGATAAAGTCTATCTAAAATCATAGCCGAAGAACCAAGAAAATTAAGAACCAAAGTCCAACAACAAACAAGGGATTCGGTCGAACCCAAACATCATCAGAAAAAGCCAGCCGTCAGCAACAAGAAACCCCAAATTCGCAAGCAAGGAGATCCACCAAATCTCAAATCAGCAAGGGAGGGCAGATCACAAGCAAAAGGAGCAAGGAAGGGACCTTATAGAGTAGAAGAACCCCAGAAGAAGGACGAGGGGGCTCCGCTATCGTCATCGAGGGCAGAGGACGCGGGGGGGGGGGGGGGGGGGGGCTGCGTGTCGCAGAGAAGGACAGAGGGGCGGGCGTGGGGTGTCGTCGAAGCCCTAGGGGGCTGTGTCGTTGTCGAGAAGGATGAAGGGGGGATTGTTGCACGTACGAGAGGACAGAGGGCTGCGGTCGGGGGGAGGCGATGCACGTACGAGAGGACAGAGGGCTGCGGTCGGAGGGAGGGAGGGAGAGGACAGAGGGCTGCGGTCAGAGAGAGAGAGAGAGAGAGAGAGAGAGAGAGAGAGAGAGAGAGAGAGAGAGAGAGAGAGAGAGCCACGAGGGCTCGGGCTGTCGCTGTGGGCGTGACGCGTCGAAAGAAAGCCCTAAGGCTTGGGGCGCTTGGAATTAGGGGGGAGGAAAAGCCCTCGCGGGCTTGGGCTCTGAGTGGGCCGAAAGAAAGAAAGAGAGAAAAAAGAAAAAGAGAAGAGAGGAGGAGATCATGGGCCCATTAGCATGCTAAACAGAACCATACATCAGCCATATGTGTTCGTATCAGTAATACTTGAGCAATTTCGAAGCTGAAATGGTTAGTGTCATGTATTGTAGATGTTTCCTTTATCTTTCTCGAGAATTCTTCCCCCAATTTCGAAAGAAAGAAAGAGAAAAAAGAAAAAGAGAAGAGAGGAGGAGATCATGGGCCCATTAGCATGCTAAACAGAACCATACATCAGCCATATGTGTTCGTATCAGTAATACTTGAGCAATTTCGAAGCTGAAATGGTTAGTGTCATGTATTGTAGATGTTTCCTTTATCTTTCTCGAGAATTCTTCCCCCAAGGTGCAACATTAGCTTTAGGATACATATCATTAAACGGAATCATACATCATTACCATACATTATCATGCTAAAGAGAATCTTACATCAGCAGTATGTGCTTGTTTCAGCAAGACTTGAGTGGTTTTGAAGCTGAAATGATTAGTGTCATGTGTTGTAGCTTTTTCCTTTATCTTTCTCGAGCATTATTTAATCCCAAGATGCAACCATAGAACATGGATGCCTTGGGGAGTGCGTGATTCGGGTCATCTTCTGCACAACTTACATGAAACCTTTTCCGTTAGAGAATTAATCAAATATAGCAGTTATGATTCTATGCTAGACAACATATCTAACCATGTATTTATGCACAGCAGTACTATGAAGACATGTATGGGTTTTACATGTAATAAAGAAATTAATTCGAGTGTCTTATATTATTATTTTGCACAGCTATTGTGTTTTTATGATTCTCACCTAAAACTGTATTGTACATGTTACTGCTGAAATCCTTTTTTTATTTTTATTAATTTATGTTGCTGTTTTATATGACAGTACTTGATGTTGTATTTTCAATACATTATACAGTGATCTGATATATGAATTGCTTGTTTATTTGGTTTATTTCATGCGCAACAACATCTGGTTAAGCTGCACATGGCTTTTCACTGACTTTTATGTTGCTACTTGCTCGAGCAGCTTCATGAATATCAATATAATATGGGACTTCTTCTGATTGAGAAGAAGGAGTGGTCTTCAAGATATGACGAAGTTCACCTGCGACTATCCGAAGCTGAAGAGATATTAAAACGAGAACAAGCAGCACATATAATTGCTACATCTGAATTAGAGAAGCGGGAGGAGAATCTGCGGAAGGCCTTGGGGGTTGAGAAGCAGTGTGTTGCAGATGTATGTGTGATGCTGTTTTAATTACACGTGCATATTAAGTTATATGTTTTGATTACCTTTCATTTTAATATAAATACATAATTATATATTCACACAGCTTGAAAAGGCACTGCGAGACATGCGTGCTGAATCTGCAGAAGTTAAGTTTACATCTGTTAAGAAGATGACAGAAGCTCATGCTCTGGAGGCCAGTATAGAAGAAAAATATTTGGAAGTTGAAAGAAAATTACACTCTGCTGATGCAAAGCTTGCGGAAGCGAGTAGGAAGAGCTCAGAGATAGACAGAAAATTAGAGGATGTGGAGGCCCGTGAACGTAAAGTTCAAAGAGAAATATTTTCTTTGAATGCAGAGTATGCCCTTTTCTTATGTTTGCTACATTTCAAAAATTTTTAGCAGTGTTTGATGCATTATTAACTTGTTTTTCTTTTTTTCTGTTTCCAATTTTAACTTACGACAGGCGGAAGGCACTTGAGAGGGATATTACTGACCAACGAGACCATTTGCGAGATTGGGAGAAAAAGCTTCAGGATGGTCAGAAGAGACTTGTAGATGGGCAGAGGTTTCTGAATGAGAGAGAGGACAGGGCAAATGAGGTAGATCGAGCATATAAGAAGAAGGAAGAGGAGCTTGAAGAAGCAAGGAAAATGATCGAGGTTACTACAACTTCTCTGAAAGATAAGGAGGATGATATTAATATAAGGCTAAAGGTATTAGCATCTAAAGAGAAGGTTGGTTACTTTCAAACGAGGCTTTCTTTAATAAACTGTTAGCTGGTGATCATTTTATGCATGTTAACCTCTATCCGACTTTGGCTTCAGGACTTGAATGCAAAGATGAAGAACCTAGAGAAGAAAGAGAAAGAGTTGGTCCAAATAGAGGAAAAACTCAATGCTCGAGAAAGAGTAGGTACCTTTTCCTAGTAGTATTTCAAAATTTGTTGCGGAAGTTTCTTTTTTGCTTATTTTTAGGTGTTAGCTAGCATACATATTGAGGCAATATGGATTATCTATTTACATCGCTGAAGGTTCAGAAGCGTATGAAAGTCTGACATTGCACTCAGTAATAAAGTAAATAAACTCTGCCGCTTTTTTCCTTCATCCCAGTGTTTTGGGTCTAGTTTGTTTGAAAGTATGTTTTACAACTTTTCAGTCAGGCGATCACTGTGGATTTATAAGGGAAAACTATTTAACTAGTCCCATGTTTGATTTAAGGCATGCGGTAAAATTGTAACATTTCTGGCTTAAGTATGACATGGAGGACGTGTATTGGTATCAGTTGTTTTGAACAAACTATTCTGCACATTGCATATAGTTTATTAGGTTGTCTACCTTGTCTGATAATGTGATGGCAACTCGTGTTGCCATGGACAAGAATGATTGATGATAATTTTCTTATACAGTGGCACATTCAGACATTATATCATTGGATCAGACCAGACCACTGCAGACAAAAATGCATATCATATGTGATTATTTGAGTCATTATAATTGTAACACAAAATTTGCCTTGGAATTCTTTCATGTGACATGGCATAGCTAAGAAGTCAAAGATCAACGTTCTTTTCATATTTGTTAAATATTGTCAGCAGACACCAAAGCTACAAAGAAAATTGGCCAATGATGGTTTCCCCCCCTTTTCCCTTTCCAGTGGGGCTGGACTATAAGACATTAGATATAGTAACAATGAGAAATAAGGGGCAATTCGACCTCCAAAAGGTGATATTTGCGCAATCAAATCATCTTGGATTTTCTTATGATGTTCTATAAGATTGTTGAATCCCTTTGCTGTCAAACAAATTCTTTTACTCGGATCATAATCACAGTATATGTAACCTAAGAAATGGCTGGAAGATTCCGTTGCCGCAACTGTTGTATTGTGGTTTATTTAGAAGGGCTATATAGTTCTCTTTTTGTTGTAGAATCAATTCAAGAGACTGTGATGTGTAATGATTGAAATAGTAAATGCGGTATGCAAGGAGTATAAAATTGTATTTTTTTGATACATAAGCTTCACAGAGTATGAAATTGTTAATAATGAAGGAATAGATCAAGAACATGTGACATTTCATGAATTTATTAATCTTTACCCTTGATAAAGATGGCTAGAGGAGCTGAGATAGAGATTGGATTCTGTTATATTCTCTTTCTAGTCTATGCGTTTTTTGTGTGGGTTTGGGGTTTTTGTTTTTTGTTTTTTTTTGTTTTCTTGTTTGTTTTGTTTTTTTTTTTTTTTGGGGGGGGGGGGGAATAAACCACGGGAGTCATGATAAAACACAAATATGTTTCTTGGTTTGCTTGTGTGGGTGCCCCGTTTTTAGTTGGCCCATCACTAGTCATTGGAGAATGCTATGCATACCAATCTTCCTTACTTCTTGAGCTACTTTTCTTAGTTACCATTCCACTACCTCCCATGCCATGTTATCTTAAACGCAAGCCCAATTTTCCACGAATGTTGATGTTCCACATAATACTTGGATGAGGTACATTGGTTGGATGGTAAAATAAACAACTATTGTTTTGGGCAATCATTGTAGTTTACGGCGATGGTCTTACATGTGTTCTTCTAACTGTCAGATGTTAGACCCATGTTGGCCTGGAAAGTAGAATGGTAGATGGAGGTTACATTAGGGATATGTAGTAAATGTCAAGAGTCATCAAATATTTAACACACATACATATGAGTAAATGGGTCTAGTCGGTCCTTTTAGCTTCTTGGTTAGAGTGAATCATGTCACACATTCTCGATTATATTTTTGACGATCAGAATCTTTTACGATGATCTACACATATGTTAAATTCTTGATACATCAAAAATATAAAGAACTTCGTGTTATTTGCTTATTGATCGGATTAGGAGGAGCTCAATGGTTCCAACGATCTGATCAACAAGTAAATTGCATGGGGTTCACAAGATTTTTGATGTATTTAGGTTTAATCATGTATATATCAACATGAACGATTCCGAGTGTTGAAAAAATAACTAGGGACGTGCGACATTCTATAGCGTTGCTATAACCACAATGCTAGAGGGACACACTAGCCCTTGCTTACCCTCTCCACACACACACTCCCACGCCCCCCCATAAAACAATTAAATTTGTAATACCTAGATAAATGATCCTGACACATTGGATATGTAGTGTATTGAAATTTTAGAATATGAAGATTAAAATGAATGGTGCTGATCATCTTAACAATAATGAAAATTGAAGTTCTTGACGATCACATGATCATCATCCTCTAAGAGTACCTGACACTATATTATTCATGTATTTGTGTGTTTGTGGGTGAAGATTAATGGGTAACAGATGACACTTGATCATTTTGATGCGGGGCAGCTGACACAATAGCCTCCTGTGCAGCTGAAGCAATAGCCTCCCATTAGGTGGAGAAAGAGAGCACATGTTTTGTATTTTCTTTCTTTATCCAATTGAAGGTTGTTACGTCGGATGCGCCTTATCAAAATGATTAGGTGCTATCTATTATCCATTAATCTTATATATGTGTATTGCAAAGTTTCATAAACCATAGTTATTATGGTATCTTACCCACTGCTCTTAATGACAGATGTTGGACAACCAATATTAGATGATGTCAGTACATTAAGTAAATATAAGATATCATACGAGATAAAAAAATATATTTCATGCATACAAGCACTCACAAGTTTAATGTATATGTAGCAATCTAATTGTCACCCCTTTTGTATGACATGTATATTATATTTTTACATGACATATTTGTTTCATGCAACCAACCAAAAAAGTGCATTTAACTTGTAACTCATAAATATAAAGAATAAATAAGCAAATTTAAGAACAACTAAAAATATTGTATAATTTTCACACAACATGGTGATATATCCGGCAAAAATATCATGCGGCATGTCGTATCAAAGTTTGACAGATTGGAAACTGAACTAAAAATCACCATGTAATAAATCTGTCGTGTCAGTGTTTAATGCTCCAAACGACATGTTGATCGACATGTTTTGGATACATTGGGAACATTTCAGACAATCCTTGCATGGCAGAAATCTGGTACATCTTGATATGTAACTCTATTAGAATTCTTCATTTTGTGAAGAGATAATGGAGGTAAAGTTACCACTTATTGTCTCCGAGTAATAATTGTAGTTTAGAGGGTTAATGAAGGAATTTAGTACACATTGCCGTGTGACTTTATTATGATTCTCATCTTGGAAAGAGATAAATGGAGGAAATGCTGGGTTAAAGGAATTTAGTACATATCAAGGTTTTAGGTCTCGGTTTCGTTTTCGATATCGCTCCTCCCAAAATTTAGGGTTTGGTATTGGTATTGCCAGTTTCGGTGGTTTCGGAACTATGCAGTTAAATCGGTGAGTCGGCAACGAGTCGGCCAAGTACCGACTCATGACTAGTCGAACGAGTCGGCGAGTAGTCGCACCCAGATAACATATTTTATTTCATGTAACAGATGTTGCTTCTTTTTTATGTTTGTACTGGGCATACAATTTTCCAGCTTAGATAAATTCTTTGAAATTCACAATTTTTTTAATCTTTTTCCTGCATATTATTGCAGATACTGTCATATTAGAGTTCAATCAGTATACATCTGGTTCGCGATGGAGGCGAACAACCATGAGTCGAAAGGATCATAGGGAAGCAGGCAATGAGACAGTTGAATTCATAGCAGAATCAGGAAACTATACGTCAAGAATGAGATCTCTATATGAAAACGGATGTGGCCAGTCGTAGTTTTAGAGGGAACATTTTCTAAAGTTCATTACTGATGGTCATCTGCTGAAAATCTCTTGGTGGGGAGAGTTTCAAAGCCTTCTTGGCTTCCTCTTGGAATTCAACTCGATCCACTGCGAATGTTTTGATTACCACGAAGTTAGAACGGGAGACAAACAATTTTCCCTCTTGTAATTTGATTGTAGAAGTATGCTGAAAAAGTCGGCCTAAGTCGGACAATGTCGGACCAAAAGTCGGACCAAATCGGTCAAAAAGTCGGACCAAGTCGACGCCTAGTCCGTGTCCGACTCACCTCCCGACTTTTGAAAAATTTCAAGTCGGTCATCCACCGACTCTCGACTAGTCGACGCCTCGATAGCATAGTTTCGGAAGCAAGTTTCGGTTTTGTCCGTATCAGGAGTTTCGGCAGTTTCGTTCCGGGTATCGGTATCGGTATCAGAGATACTTTAAATATTTATATACCATATATATACAGTGACATATTACATGTACAGTTAGCACGTAATCATGAAAGGCTGAAACAAGTTAACATGTAAAAAGTTGTAAGCATTTATGAAATACATCTAACGTTTAAGAAATACCGATAAAGATCTGCATATCTTTTTCTATATTTTTCGTGTTTTTCCTGTATTTTCCTGAATTTTTTTCAGTATTTTCCGTAATTTTCCTGAATTTTTTTGTATTTTCATGTATCTTTTTGTAATTTTTTGTAATTTTCATGTATTTTCATGTACTTTTCTGTTCACATTACTCATTTGTAACAACAATTACCTAATACTATAAAAGAACAACAGTAAAAATTGATGAGCCATAAATCTGACTTTATAATACAAAAACCGAATAAAATACATCAAAAGATACAAAAATGAAGAAAATAAATAAAATGATACAAAACTCTCATTCGAAGTTCTCATCATCCGGCTATGGTGCATGGTAGTATAGATG
Source organism: Scilla litardierei (assembly GCA_030789695.1). NCBI lineage: Eukaryota > Viridiplantae > Streptophyta > Magnoliopsida > Asparagales > Asparagaceae > Scilla > Scilla litardierei. The sequence continues at coordinate 77,228,428 of CM061141.1, read as the reverse complement.
ATAGGAATACTGCATCTGTTCCTGTCTCAAAAATGATATCATGTTTATCATATGCTGAGGGTTTGCTTGGCTCGATGAAAGGTGTGTCATGACTGCATTGACTGTTGGATTGCTCAGTCACGTTTGGACCGTACCAGTATTGACTATCATAATCTGCATAGACATCAGAGTGTCTGTACGGTGCTAAATAACTGTCATGACTGACTGAGTATTGACCGGAATACGATTCATGAATGTCAGGAATATCATAACCTCTATAATAATAAGAAGAATGTTGATACACTTGATATTCAGATTGTCTACCATATGTATTGGCCCTCTCGCTCTTCACTTTGTGTGGCCTATCATGATCTCTATACCCATGCGAATGTGGTGTATCATAAGCATGATCCACACGTCTCTCAGTAGGACGAACGGATTCCGATGGACCACAACCTCCGTCTGTAGGACCTTGGTCATCGGGAGACGAATTAGCATCATCGTTATCATGTCGAGCCTGAGTAGCTGCCTTCTTTTGCTTGTACGTGATATTTGCTGAGACGCGACTTGGTCGCGACTGGTTGCTTGTTGTACGTTTGCTTCTACAAGCGCCTCGTCTAACCAATGATCATCTCTGTCGTCGAGCACATTGTCTTCTGTTTTCATGGTCCACTCCTGTAGTGGATCATCATCATGAAAAATCTGATCAAGTCAATTAGTTGGTGGTCATTTTTCTCGCTCCTTCTCATATGTCTTTGTCTCAGTCTCATATTATAATGCACATAGATCAACTTTTAAGGTGTTCCATTGTTAGCCTGTTTCTGATCTTAGTGTGAATGTGTGAGCAGGTGGTCCAATTTCGTTCACAGTTGGAAGAAGAGACCGTTTGGCTCAAAACACGCACAACTAAGCGTGTAAGAGTTGGAGTTTGCTCTGTCCCAACGCTTAACCACCATTGAGCTACAAAAGTTTCATTGTTCAGAAAATATGGATCGTTTTTTGAGAAACATATAGAAATCTAAGATCCTTGGAGATACCTAGAGTGACTCTTGTTATTGTCATTTCTGCCCTAATGGAGCTGAAATAACCAACTCTCATCTTATTGGCCTCCAGCTACAATTATCAATCATAATTTTAGAATGTGAACTACTTCATCGAATCATATATCAAATAAAATATACGAATTCCGCTTGCCTCTCTGTCTATGTCAATTTGCTTCAAGATGTCTGGTTCCATCCTCTCGATTACATGTCTGAGTCTAACCAACACCTCGTTGTTTGTTGCATTGGAGGAGTATTAGAAACAGGGATTCAGAAAATAGCTCTTGGCATGAATATCTTGATGTATCCCATCTTTTGTCGATCATGTCTCACCATTTTCTGTATTCTCTACCAACATTCTTCCGAATTTTCTCTTTTACTTGGTCCATGGCCTCGTAGAGATACCCCATCCTGGCCTTATCATCGTTGTCGACTATAAAGAAAACCTTCATCAGAGGCTCAAATACGGCGATAAGATTAGAGATATCTTGCCAGAATTCATCGCCGTGAATCAGATCGTACACGTTTTCAAAGGTACTATTTTTTGGTTTGAGCATTGGAAAGTTTTTGGATCATTCCCTGGAAGTAATCATTCTCCGTAGGTCATCTCGATGCACGTACAGAGAGTCCAAAGCAATAAAGCGGGTCGCAAATTTTGTGATCGCGGGCCTGATCAACTCTTTTCCACCCGTCTCTCTTCTCATCAAGCTAAGCACCCATTCTTTGCTGTATATAAATCCTGTTACCCTTTGACTTTGTGCGACGATATTTTTGACTACTTCTTTTGCCATAACAGAAAATATCAAGTTAATACAATGCGCCGTACACGTGGTCCAATACAGAGGCTGTCTCTTTCACATCAGCATCTACCTAGCTAACTTGTAGTTTTCCCCATTATCGGTAACTACTTGGACTACTTTATGCTCTCCAATTACTTCTACATATTTGTCCATAAGATCAAATATGTATGGACCGTTGTAGAATTGGTCGGTTGCATCCACATAGTCCAGGAACACCGTCCCATTGGTCGAATACATAAGGAAATTAATAATCTTATTTCTGTTTTGTGTTGTCCAACCATCGCATATCAGTGTGCAACCATACTCATCTCAGTGAACACGAAAAGTTTCTACATATTTTTGATCTCTTCATATTCCATGTCCAAAAATGTGTGACAACTTCCAAGCAGTGGGTGGAGCAATGCCACGAACCGCTTCTGCAATAGCATCCACCATGTGCTGGTAATATGGACTATTGGTCACATTGTATGTGATGTGGTTGAAGTAGGAACATTTGACTATAGCTCGACCGGAAAAGGACTTGGCAGTTTTCATGAAGGAATTCTTTATGCTTGTTTGGAATTTAACCTTCTTCGTCAGAGAAAAGGGTTGGTACCAGGTTTGAGAGCACTGGATGGTATACCGGTTGGTTCAACATTGCGAGCAGAACCACACGTGAACATACCGGTCATTTGGCCTGCATTACTACCTGATCTGGCTAGCCCAGAGGCCCCAGACGTTCATGCTCCCATTCTTCTGCCCTCACGTCTAATCTCTTCTTCGACAAGTTCTTGACTACTTGTTCTTATGGTTCTTCTAAGGTTTCTCGCCTCCTCGGTGTCATCCTCGTAGTCATCTGAGTCATCTGATATTTCCTCTGTAGCCTTTGTCCTTATCTCCTCCTCGATCCTCTTCTTCTCAAATCTGGTCGGTATCCTTTCTTTCTTATTCTCAAATACGCGTGCTTTCATCTCTGAACACACTTCTTTCGGTGCCCTGGGGCATGCCTGCACATCCTTGGTAATTCACGCCAAGTGTTCCTTAAGGCGAGACATGCCTCAATGCATTTCTTTACGACAATAGTTGCACATTATATGTTTATGGTTATTTTCGATTGTTGTACAATGAGACCACCAAATATCCAATGTCTTCTTCTTTGGAGTTCTTCGTGACATTTTAATTAATGTGACATAACAAAGAAAAAATTGTAGTGAAAAAGACACTTTTTTATAATTTCTACTCATTTTCTACAATTTATATTTTTTATTACTAGAATTTTTTATTAGTGTTCTTTAACATATTTGACTAGATATAATCGACAACGTCACATTATGATAACATGCATTCTAGTTTGGTCCAGTCGAACACGGCCAGACAGGTTTGGCTAGGTTAGGATCACTGTCCTCAGTCAGAGCTGTGGTGATACAAGCCCTAAGCGCAAACGATTCTAGACACCGGTCCGTGGATGCCTTAAGAATGTCAATTATTAAAATGTGCAACATCGATTTAATTTAGGTTCATTTTTCCTAGTTATATAATCGACGTTGTCACATTATGATAATATGCATTCTAGTTTGGTCTAGTCGAACGCGGCCAGGCAGGTTTGGCTAAGTTAGGATCACTATCCCCAATTAGAGCTGGGGTGATCCAAAGCCTTAGGGGCAAACCATTCTAGACATCGGTTCGTGAACGCCTTAAGAATGCCGATTATTAAAATGTGTAACATCGATTTAGTTTAGGTTCATTTTTCCTAGTTATTCCTAATTAACTAGGCGTATCCTAAAACTAACATTTTAGGATTATAATAAGTACTTTTACTTTTTAAGTATTTTAAAGTATATTTTACTTTTATTCAGTATTTTCCTAACCTCTTTTTTTACAATATCTAACTTCATTTTTCCAGAAATTTTAGTATTTTTAGTATTTAGTATTTAGTGTTTTTAGTATTTTCTAGAAATTGTAGTGAAAAATGCAAACATTTATAGTGCAAAATATAAAAAATTATATGAAAATATTTAATTACTAAAATTATGATATTTGTCTAACCTATTTTTATATTTTCCAACATTAATTTATTTAGTATTATAAGTATTAAGTATTTTAGTAATTTAGTATTTTAAATATTTCTAACCTCTATTTATTAAGAAATTTTTGTATTTTTAGTATGTTAAGTATTTTTTCCTCTAACTATGTATTATATGGTAATTAAATTGATGTTAGACAAATAGAATTTTTCAGGAGTCTAAATAGTATTTAAAGGATTTTTAATGTATTTTAAGTATTTTTCCATATTCCCCCCTTTTTTCGTATTTATTATGTATTTTAAAGTATTTTCCGCAATTTTCCATATTTATTATGTATTTTAAAGTATTTTTCCGTATTTTAAGGATTTATTATGTATTTTAAAGTATTTTTCTGTACTAACTTATTAGTCTTTAGAATTCCCCTTATTTACAAGTATGCCATTCTTTATGTTACTTGTGTTATCAACTCATGTCAAACTTGTAATTATAACAAATGGAAAGGGTATTTTGGTAATTGAATTAAACCGCACTACCCATTAAGTTTCAACATTACCCCTAGCTTTCTTATTATTTACAAGTGTGTCATTACCCATATTTTATTAGGGTTTTCTAACATGTCGAACTTGTAAATATGTCGTGAGCAGTTTGGTGATTTAATTAAAATTTATTTACTTAACTCACCATGGCGGCGAATCGATCGCACTGTTGCTATTTCTCTTCGTCGAAAATTCCCAGCGAGACGCGACGAGGGCCTCGACTTCACCCAGCGGCTGCGACACCTGTTTGACGCCTCCGTAGCCTTCTCTCACCGCCCTCGTCGACCATTCGAAGGCTTGTCGACAATTTCCAGCGGTGATTTCTCCCTCCAAAGGCAACATGAGATGAAATTAGGGTTTGTGCTAAGCTCAATGTGATTGGGGCTTCAGCTCCTCATGCAACTACTCTACTCACAAGGAGATCATTAGGTAAGCTGCTGAATCTCCCCTCCTTTTATAATTTTTTCACATTCCTCTGAGAATGATCAGTGCCATTCCACCGTGAATGAACAATGCCCCACCCCGTGAATGAACATGCATGCACAGACAGAATCATGGGTACTGTTCATTCACAGGAAAAGTCCCGGGGCTGTAGGGTCATGGGGGTCATGGGGCTGTAGGGTTAGGGTTAGGGTCTATTTCTTCCTCTCTTTCTTACTTTCTTACTCAGTTTCTAGGCGAAACCCTAGTGTTTCTCCCAAAACCGATATATTGCCCTAGGCCCGGTATCGTTCTCCTCCTATACCGGGACAAAACGGCCTAAACCCTAGAGTTTCGGCCGATACCTCAAACCTTGGTACATATTGGTACACATTGCTGTGTATTATGATTTTTACCTTGAAAAGAGAGAAATGGAGGACGAAACTGGATAGGATGATCCACTGCATTCAGAGCATGTTCTATTTGATCCGTAGGCATTTGTGCTGGCGTGTGCTGGCCCTAGCAGCCTTGTGATATTGGTTCAAGCTACAAGTGTCTTCTATAACTTTGAGACCTTATTACTTGGTAATTAATTAGCTGTCTTGATTGGATAAAGCTTCAATAGTCGAATATCATCTATGTTGTTTTATTAATAATTATGAAGCATCAACGTTGTTTTATTTAACTTAGCCATCTATTATAGGTCAAAATCATCTCAGTTTATATAATGTTATGTCGATTGATCTTTTACAGTACCGAGTCTACCGACTCTTTGCTTTTTTGCTGATGTTGGGGTTACTCATAGAAGGCTACAATTAGAAGTGAAAAACAATAACACTGATGGGTCAGAGCACGTAATCTGGGTAGAATATTGACATATACTGTGGGTACACCACTGAGATGTGACACAATAAACACTCGGAAGAAATATGCTAATATCGGCACTACATATGAACCAAAAACTGCTTTAATTTTGAAATAGGATTTTTTATTTGAGAATGCATGTAGGCTTACGAAGCCCCCAATGTGGGGAATAAACCATTACCAAGGGGGAAGAAACTCCCATTAGGGAGAATAAACCATCAGTTAAGGGGGAAGAAACTCCCATAAGGGAGAATAGACGCACATAATTAACTTATATTTCTTCGCACTGATCAAATGAACCTCTGTGAGCTATGTTAACCTCCATGTTGCTACCATTTGCCGCGAACTCAAGTCGTTGAATGATAATTTTTGGGTCATTGCATTTTAGTTCTAACAATCCTAGAATTGTATCACACAATGCTGTTGGGGGAACGCTAACCCATGACATCCCACTTTTGCTGCTTGGCTAAACTCAGTTGTCAATATGAATTTTTGTAGTAGCTTATTCTACAAGATTTTACTTTGTTTAAAACTGTCACCTTAACTTACGATGCGCCTATAATTGTATTTGTTGATGAATACATATTGATTATGTTTTATAAAATAAGTTATGGGTTTAGTCAAATTTACCAGATGTTTTTCCTATATAGTAGCCATTAAATCTGAGATGATCATTGTGCCTAGTGGCTGCCTTGTGCGTGCCAAACTTTCTCTTCTTTATTTTGTGATGTTCAGTTGTTTGCATTTCCTTATTGTTGGGATCATGTGAGGAGAACTACTGGGGGTGAATAGTGTTTGTGAAATAAAATACTTCTCTATAGAAATACTAGGGGTGAATAGTGTTTTTGACTTAATCAACCAATATAACTTGCAAAGATATAGCTACGTATCGGATTATGAAATGCAAGTAAGAAACAAGAGATAATAGCGAATCACAAACACACCAATTTTATCCCGGTCCCCCCCCCAAAGTCTACGTCTAGTCCCCAAGTCTCTGTTGGGCTTAAATCCATTATTTCGTATAATAGTATAACCGCCTCACATCCAGTGAGGATTTACCCTTGTCTTCATACAAGAGGGCTTTTACAAACACCTTGTCTCCAATAAGGATTTTCACTCACCAACCCAAATGAGAGCACTTACAATGCTTTTGTAGATACTATTACTTATAGCCTTTGAATGAAGCTCTTGTGTAGAAGTGTTGTTTTAATTGAAGGAACTTAATCTCCAAAAAAATATAAGTGAAGCATTAGGAAGATCAAGATGAATGGCCAAGTAAAGATTGAAATTGTAAAAGCTTGGCCAAAGAGATGGTTTTCTTTTAAAGACTTTTGAGCTTAAAAGCTTTTTTCTCTCTTTTCAAACGATCTTAAAATCTTGGCTTTAAAAACTGAAAAACCCTCAATATAAAGAGGAACATTCGAGTCCAAGAATTTGACTGAAATGCCCCTCCAATGGATAAATTCGACAGCTTTATGTATATTGCGGAGTTGTGCCAAATCAATCCGTTGGGCAAAAGTAGTCAACTCTTATACAAATGTCAAATGGTAGTCGACTTCTCAAACAACTGGAGTCGACTGCCAAAACAATTGTAGGTGACTACTTTTAGGGACATATCATACCCAATAGAAAGTAGTTGACTACTATTCAAAGAATAGTTGGCTCATTTACAGATACATGTGTATTTGCTTGAAAAACTTAGGAAAATATTTTCAAAATATTTTTAAATCGTTTTTTGTGCGTTCCTAAGTGTGAGAGAGCTTTTAGCAAGGTCTTAACATTCTAAGACAAGAAAGAGAAAATTACATCAAATATAAAATATTACATAAAAGTCCCTTGATGAATTTTCCATGTTTCAAGCTCATTGTCTTGCTTTCAAGGCTTTTTAGCTTGTTTAGCTCACCAATCTTTGAGTGCTTTTGATTTGTTTTGATTTCTTGCACTCATGTGTTAGATGACATGTTTGCTCATTATCAAAACTATATGGGGTGACTCAATATCCAACACTTATATGTTCCACATACCATGTATATCTTGTATTGCATGGTGACTTTCTTTAATTAGCTACTCACCTCATTTAAAAGAAAAAATTCATGCCATCTTGACTTATATCCATTGTAGTGCTAATGTTCTTGTGGCTTTGAAAGTTGTGATGGAATTGAAAATGATATATTATTTGAGCGTTATTTGAGCAACGCTCAATGTTTAAGCCGCTTGTCTTCTAAGTTTAAGCTAGAGCCTTATCTATTTTATCTTTACGTCCAAAGTTATGGTGTTGCCCTTCTATGGATTACTCGTTGCAGAGAAAAGCTAGCGGGACTTGATAATTTCTTCAAAGGGAACTAGCTATTCACATTTTATTCTATATGAAAGCCATCCTAGATGACTAGTGCTTATTTAATTAGCCCTTCTGGAGTTGTTCATGTGTTTATCTCAATGTTTGAGGTTTTGGCTGAAATTACTACGTTTTGACCCTTTCTGACCCTTTCGTACTTGGGTTCACAAGAAACCGGTTCTAAAAGATTCCAAAAATTTGCTTTTGGCCGAACAACGGCAAAAACACAAAAAAACATGCTGTAATAATTATAAAAGAAAATTTATGCCCAGATCTAATAAACCCCTCTACAAATTTTCCCTCAACAAATTTCTATGAAATTTGTCAGAAAAGCCAAAATGAACCAGAAACACATAGACAACCTTTGTAAAAATCCGAAAAAGAAAGAAGACAGAGAGACTGCACTTGTATGTTGCAATTGTAGTCGTCGATGTCACCTTTCCATCGCCGTTAGAGGCGTCTTCCTAATGCCTATGCCAAGATAGAAAAGGATCGAGTTTGGTTGGGGCTTGCCCTGTAAGGATGTTGGATCTCGATCTGTTTTTATGACTGAAACCCAACAATAAAAAAATATCAAGTTTAAGTTATAAATATAAGTTATAAGAAACGTGTGAGGTGCCGAACAGCTTCTTATACATCATAATCCATCTCTCTATCACCCCCTCTCTTCAGCGGTATCGGGAACCGATGAGCAGCATGTTGGGAAAATCAACCAACACACTATCTCAACACCAATGTGTGCACATTAGATAATTAACGATAACGTATCACCAACTTCAAACAAAGATCTTGACATGAAGCATAAGAAGCACAAGAATCAACAACCACACAACAAGAGCAACACAAAGACACAATATTTATACTACTGGTTTGGCCCAAATATATGGCCTATGTATAGTCTTCCGTTGTCACGGCTTCACTAGATCAGAGGTGTTCACAGAAGGAGATTACACTGGCTCCCAAATCTTCTCCAACCAATATATAGCTACATTGATGAAATAATCCTAGCACTCTAGCGATTACAGAATCTCAAGCATACAATCAAGAGGAAAAACCCAACAGAAACCCTAGGAGAAGACTATCTCATCTCCAAGAGCTCAAGCCAACTTCTTCTCTTCCACACAAAACCCTTGATAATTTGCTCTGCATGCCGGCGCCCAAGGCTTACGAAGCCCTTAAATAGGGTTTAGGGATCACCAGGGTTGATGGCCATTCGAACTGACTTAAGTTCAATCGAACGTTCAAGATTAAAATCTGCCAAGTTGAAATCGCAGACGTCTGGCGTCGAGCGGCCAGATGTCTAATAGAGATAAGAGACGAGCCAATTCTTCAAGCAACCAGACGTTTTACCGAAGGTAGTCTGACGTCTGGAAAAATAATGCTGCAGTTTTTAGAGAGCGCTACAATGTTTCTCTCCTCTGCAGTCAGATCGCTGAAGGTGGGTTGCTAGGCGTCTGGTCCTTCAGCCAGCCGTCTGATAGTCCAACATCAGATGTCTGGCGTATTTGTCTGATATGCATCCTCGAAGCTGCCAGAATGAGACGTCTGGTCATATACTACCAGACGTCTGGTGACTGTGTAAAGTTCGGAAGAGAGTTTGAAGCATAAACTTCAACACTCTACACTGCTTCAAACTTTCTCCAACACACCACAAGCACTCCAAGCATCATCAAGACACCTCCAAGCTCTCCATTGTGGCTCTACCCTAATTCATATCATCTTTACCCAGATCTAGTATTTCCTGAAATACATATGACAACGAGAAAACCATCAATCACTCACTATGTATAGATCAAGCTCAAGCAATGTTTGAGTTTGATTGTAGAAATCGTCTTCATGAGCATATTTGTAGGATTATGATTCGTCGAGAGTTTCTCCAGTACTATCTTCTTCTCTTGTTGGAAGAAATCTTGCACTTCAATATGATTGGTCCTCGAACTATAGGCCTGATGCTCTGCCAAGTGGATATCGCTCTGGCCATTGCAATACACCTTCGTCATTTGCGAAATGCCCAAGTCTCTCAGTAGACTTCGGAGGTACTTGCGTTCTATGAGCGCCTCAACTGCAGCTATCTGTTCCGTCTCCGTGGTTGATAATTCTACAATGGACTGAATGACCGAACTTCAAGATACCACAACAGTGCACAATTACGTATTTTTTCGTAGATCTCCTTCTATATCTGTCACCTGCATAATCTGAATCGCAGAATTCAGATATCGGTAACCTATCTCCCTTGTCGTAACAAAAATCAATGCTAGCTGTTTCTTTCAGATATCACAATATCCACTTCATAACCTGCCAATGTTTCTGTGCTAAATTCGCCATGTAACTACTGACGAATGCGACTACCTGTGCCATGTCTGGGCTTGCACAAACCATGACGTACATCAGACTTTCCATGACACTAGCATATGTGACTGTAGACATGCAGCGTTTCTTTTCGTTGGTGCTCGGTGACTGTCTCGCAGAAAGTTGGAAGTGAGCTCCTAGCGGTGTGTGGATAGGCTTTGCCTTCTTCATTCTATAATGTGCTAGGACTTTATTGATATAGCACTCCTGGCTTAATCTCAAAATCCCTTCTTTTTGTACCTGCTGATTTCCATTCCAAGGATCTTTGCAGGCCCCGGATTCTTCATGTCAAACTAATGTCAAACTCTTCTGCAAGTTTTTCCTTCATCCTATTGATTTCCTTCTTGTCCCGTGAGGCAGTCAGCATATCTTCAACGTACAATAGCAAGTATATCCTCGACACATCATCTTATGTGCGAACATAAACACATTGGTACTTTATACTTCCATATCTTCTGCTCTTTTCCCTCCATCATGAAATATTTAGGCTGGCGCATGTAGATATCTTCATCAAGCTCTCCATGTAAGAACGCTGTCTTCACATCTAGCTGCTATAGCTCTAAGTCTTGAGTTGCTACCAAGGCCAACACACAGATGGACGTGCCTCACCACATGTGAGAAGATCACGTTATTGTCTTCTCTCTTCTTTTGCTCAAATCCTTTGGCCACCAGCCAAGATTTATCTCACATCGTCGCCATCTCCTTCTTTGACCTCGTATACACATTTGCATCCAATGGCCTTTCGATCCTTGGGCAATTCTACCAATTCCCAAGTACTATTCTTGTAGAGGCATTCTATCTCCTCTATCGCCAGGTGCCACTCTGTAACTGAGCTCGATGTCTGGGCTTCATCAAATGTCAATGGCCCTTCGTGCTCTATGTTCAGGGCGTATGTTTGCATATCATTAAATGCAAATGTAGAAGCTGAATAGCTCCACTCTCACAGTCTATCTGGTGCTTTCCTAGTCCCCGATGACATCCGCACCTCCAGCTGATCCTGGGCAAGAATCTCACCATGAGTCTGAATATGATCTGTTTGTATATGTTCTCCCTCAGCAGTCAGGTCCTGGCCTAACTCAGTAGCTCATGTCTGTTTCTCCAGGCTAGGTAGCTCAACCTCAACGTCGTGCTCCTCAGACATATGCCCATCATTTGATTGAGTTATCTCTGTCATGACCATTGGCAACTCATCAAATGTGACATGCCCACTAGTAAATGTCTTGGTCATAGGGTCTAGCAACATGTATCCCTTAACTTCTTCTGAGTATCCAAGCAAGATGATCTTCATGGCCCTTGAATCTAGCTTGTCTTCCTGCAAAGCATAGGCATGACATCCAAACACCCTCAAGTATGAGTAGTCACCAATCTTCCCTGTCCACTCTGGAATTTTGAAATTGATCGCCGATGATGATAGTCTGTTCACAAGATGTACGTCGGTAGTCACAGCTTCATCCCAATATTTCTTAGGAAGTCCAGCAGTCAGCCTCAAGTATCAGCACTTCTCCATCAGCGTATGGTTTAGTCTTTCTGTAACACCATTTGATTGTGGATCCCCAGATGAAGTGTAGTGCCTCATAATATACTGATCTGCATAATTCTTCGAACGCCATTGACGTGTACTCTCCACTGTTATTTGATCTTAACACCTTGATGGTTCTTCTAGACTGATTTTCAAAGGCTTTCCAAGCATTTAACTTCTGGAAGACCTGATCTTTAGATTTCATCAAATAGATCCACACCTTAGTAGTCATTAATGAATGACACACAATACTCGCCCCCTAAAGGTAGGTACATAAGTCGGCCCCATACATTTGAATGTACATAGTCAAGTGGCTCTTTGCTGCTATGCTTTGCGGTCCCAAAGTTTGTCTTCATCAGCTTTCCTTTTACACACTTCTCGCAGAAGTCCAATCTCTCATCTCTGGCCTCTATTAGCTTCTTTTTACGAAGCACATCCAATGACTTCTCACTTGGATGTCCAAGGCAAAGATGCCATAAAGTTACTGATCCTTCACCATCGGTGCCCTGAGATATGCTAGCTTCACCTTCCATGGTGTGCTCCTGCAGCGCATAAAAATTCTGTACTCCTTCCCTTCATCATGATTAGAGAACCATTGGACACCTTCAATAGATCACCTTCAATGGTCTTCATGCACCCAAGTCCACCTAAAGCGCTAATAGAAATCAGACTCGTTTTTAAAGTCTGGCGCGTGACGCTGTAAGCGTTTTGATCACTCCATCATGCATTTTGATCAGCATCTATCCAACTCCCACAGTCTTGCAAGCCATGTTATTTTCCATCAGCACGTTGCCGCTTTCTCTTGAATAATACGAACTGAACCAATTCCTATGAGTGTCATGTAGAAGGAGCATCCTGAATCCAAAAGCCACTAGATCCTCAGATCTCCAGATGCAGTCGCCATTAGAATATCACCTTTGTTGCTGTCCTTACTACTAATTCTCACCGAAGGAGAACCAGAAGCTTCTTTCTTTCCCTTTCCATTCTTCTTTAGCATATGATAGTCTCTTCTTCAATGTCCTGTCTCCTTGCACAAGTGACACATGTCCATGCGTCCTCGTGATTTAGACCTTGAACGATTTTTGTCCTTCCTAGGACCATGGCGCATATGGAATCCTGACGTCCCCTGGTGAAAAAGTGCATCCACTTGATCACTACTCTCTCGACCTGTCACTTTGACACGAAGAACTTCAGAGTGTATCGCGGACTCAACCTCCTCCAGAGAGATAGAGTTTCTCGTCCATATAAGAGGTGGAGTTTCACGTCCATATATCATGGACCTAACCAATGGGTCGAAATTATCCGTCAGGGAACATAATAATATCATCGTCAATTGCTTGTACTCGGTGTTCACTCACATATTTCGCAAGTCAGATACAATCTTCATAAAATCGTTAATGTGATCCTTTACATGTGTGTCCTCTCTCGTCTTCAGCACATATAATTATTGCATCAAATATAACCTGGACGCAAGATTCTTCTTTGCATAGAGTGCCTCCAGCTTCATCCAAAACTTCTTCGCAGTAGTTTTCTCAGACACCTTCCTTAGTACTTCATTTGAAAGTGATAAGTGCAATGTACTCAATGTCTTCCTTTCCATCTCAGCCTCTTGCTATGCTATCGAGGCGCTGACTAGTCGTCGACTAGTCGAGAGTCGATGGATGTCCGACTTGAAAATTTTCAAAAGGCGGGAGGTGAGTCGGACACCGACTAGGCGTCGACTTGGTCCGACTTTTTCAGCATACTTCTATAATCAAAACATTCAATCTCCCGTTCTAACTTCGTGGTAATCAAAACATTCACAGGGGATTGCGTTGAATTCCAAGAGGAAGCCAAGAAGGCCTTGAAACTCTCCCCACCAAGAGATTTTTCAGCAGATAACCATCAGTAATGAACTCTAGAAAATGTTCACTTTAAAACTGCGACTAGCCATATCCGTTTTCATGTAAAGATCTCATCATTGGCGTATAGTTTCCTGATTCCCGCCATAGAATCCGTCTCATTGCCTGCTTCCTTATGATCCTTCCGACTGTTGGTTGTTCGTCTCCATCGCGAACCAGATGTATACCGATTGAACTCTAACATGAAAGTATCTGCAATAATATGCAGACAAAAGATTAAAAAATAGTGAATTTTCAAAGAATTTATCTGAGCTAGAAAATTATATGCCCAGTACAAACCTAAAAGAAGAAGAAACATCTGATACATGAAATAAAATATGTTAACATCTGGGTGCGACTAGTCGTCGACTAGTCACTGATTTGTTCGACTAGTCATGAGTCGGTACTTGGCTGACTCGCTGTTGACTCACCGACTTAACTGCATAGGCCTCTTGTGACTCCGTGACATCCTTATCAAATCTGTCTTTCTCAAAGATGATCTGATAGTATCCATCTCTCATTAGAAAAGCCTTCATCTTTAATTTCCAAAGACCAAAGTCATTTCTCCTAGTGAACTTATCCATATTAAACGATGTGGTAGAAGATGCTATCTCGACTTCCTACTTCCACCTCACTAATGCTTTGATACCACTTGTTGGGAAAATCAACCGACACGCTATCTCAACACCAATGTCTGCATAGTGGATAATTAACGATAACGTATCACCAACTTCAAACAAACAAAGTTAGGATATTGGTATGAATCATAAAAAGCACAAAAATCAACAACCACACAACAAGAGCAACATAGAGACATAATATTTCTATTGGGTTAGCCCAAATCTATGGCCTACGTTCAGCCTTCCATTGTCACAGCTTCACTAGATCAGAGATGTTCACAGAAGGAGATTGCACCGGCTTCCAAATCTTCTCCAACCAATATGTAGCTACCTTGATGAAATAATTCTAGCACTCTAGCGATTACATGATCTCAAGCATACACGCAATGGAGAAAACCCAACAGAAACTCGAGGAGAATGCTATCTCAGCTCCAAGAGCTCAAGCAGAATTCTTCTCTTCCACGTGCAAAATCATTGATAATCTGCTCTCCACGCCGGTGCCCATGGCTTATGAAGCCCTTAAATAGTGTTTAAAATCCGCCAGGCTGAAATTGCAGCCGTCAGATGTCTGGTGCCAGGCGAACAGACGTCTAATGTAGATAAGCGTCGAGCCAATTCTTCAAGCACCCAAATGTTTGACCAAAGGTAGTCAGATGTCTGGAAAAATAATGCTATAGTTTTTCGAGAGGATGTCTGGAAAAATAATGCTACAGTTTTCCGAGAGCTCTACCGTGTTTCTCCCCTTGCAGTGAAGGTTGGTTCCCAGGCGTTCATTAGCCAGACGTCTGATGGTTCAACATCAGAGTATCTGTCTTACTCTGTCTGATACGCATCCTTGAAGCTGCCAGAACCAAATGTCTGGTCCTATACTACCAGATGTCAGGTGACCGTGTAAAGTTCATACTATAGAGTTTGAAGCATAAACTTCAACGGTATTGCGAACCGAAGAGCGGCAGCGGTCAGGGCACCTGTTGATATCACAGTTTGAGTAGTAGTATCGATTGAGAAGAAGAGTAACATTGTTCTACTTGTATCTGGGAGTTTATTCAGATTTGCCCTTACCACCTTATTATACATTTTGAGAAATATCATTTGTTTGGAATGCTTTGCTCCTATAATTTTTGTTTGGATTGCTTCTCTGTTGTATTTATGTATTTTGTTTCCCACCATCTTTTATTGTTCAATATGTTTACAAACATGTTAACTTCTGCAGCAGACCTGACATTTGCCTTCATATATTTCCAACAGGAGGAGATCCAAAAGCTTCTTGATGACCATAACACCATCTTAGATGCCAAGAAGAAAGAATTTGAGTTGGAGCTGGAGAGGAAGAAGAAGTCCTTTGAGGAAGAGATAAAGAGCAAGCTCGATGAAATGGAGAAACAGAAAAGGGAATTCAACCGTAAAGAGGAACATGTTAGTAAGAGAGAGCAAGACTTGAAAAGTAAAATGGAGAAATTGAAAACCAAGGAGAAGGATCTTGATACCAAGTCAAAGGCTTTGAAGACGTGGGAGGATTCTCTAAAACATGAGGAGAAGTGTTTGCATGCAGAAAAAGAGAAGGTAATAAAAGATTCTGAGCAGCTCAAGGTATCTCGAAATGAACTTGAGACTTTAAGAGCTGCAATGAAAGCTGAAGAGCAGCAAATTGTCTGCGAGAAGGAAAGCCTTAGGCTTACCAAAGAAGAGAGAGAACAACATCTCCAACTTCAATCCAAGTTGAAACAAGAAATTGAGGAGTACATGATGCTTAAAAAATCTCTTGTTAAAGAAAGTGATGCACTAAAAGAGGAAAGAGAGAAGTTCGAGAGAGAGTGGGAAGCTCTGGATGAGAAGAGACTAGCACTTGAAACTGAGATAAAGAAGGTCAGTGATGAGAGAGAAAAGTTTGAAAAGTGGAGACTCAATGAACATGAAAGATTAAAAAATGAAGAGCTTCAGGCAAAAGCAGAGATTGAGAGGCAGTTGGAAGACCTGAAATTGAAGAAAGAAGCTTTCGAGAACACTATGGTGCATGATCGATTGGTTGCTCGGGATGATGTAGAGAGGCAACTTGCTGACATTGCTCGAGAGCTGGAGCTTCGTAAGCATGACCTTGAGATGAACATGCAGAAAAAGGCGGAGGATATGGAGAAGAGACTGCACGAGAAGGAGAAGGAATTTGAAATGAGAAGGGATAGTGAGCTTAATCTGATTACTTCTTCAGTCAAATTAAATGATTCAAAAATAAGGAAGCTGAAGGTTGAGCAAGATCGGTTAGATAAGGAGAAGGAAGAACTCTTCCTACACAAAAAGAAACTTGAGGTGGATCAAGTCGAGATTCAGAAAGATATTGATGCACTCCGTGCGCTTAGCAAAAACCTTAAAGATCAACGTTCTGAATTTGTTAACGAGAAGCAACGGTTTATTGCTGCTGCAGAGCAGTGTAAGACTTGTCGTAATTGTGGTGTTCCAATTAGTGGATTAGATGTTCTTGGTCTCGAGCAATCAACAACAGAAATTGAGAAAGCAGAAGTTTTGCCAAGCCTTGTTGATCGATACACGGAGGAACATTTGAAAAGTAAGCAACCCATGCAATCTCCTCCAGGAACTGGCCCTCGATCTATCGGTTCGGCGATTTTTAAGAAGTGTTCTGTTTTTTTCAAGCTCTCTCCTGGAAAGCATGCCAATCATTCTACTGAAGGCGGTGCAGAACAGCCTATTCATTTTGGCGAGCAGTTGGATAGAGCTGCATCAGAGAATTTAACAAATCATGGGGTTGCTGATGATTCTTTTGATACCCAGAGGGCTGAACTTGGTGGTGATGCCAGGAATGAGGAACTGGAAAAACTAGATAAAGCTGGGAACGACCCCGAACCATCTCTTGTTGTAGGAGATAATTCTGTTGGTAGTGTGAGGATGTCTGATTATGTTGTGAGACCAGCTGAAGATGATGGTGTTACTGCATCGTTAGATGAGCAACATGAAATGGAGGGATCTTCCCGACCTCCTGAAAATGATTCCCAGCTGCAGGCACCAAAGCAGCGGCAGAGACAACCAAGCAAGAGAGGTAGGGCTAAAACTGTAAAAAGGACCCGCTCTGTTAAGGCAGCTCTTGAGGAGTCAAAAACGATTCTGGGCGAAACTTCTGATTTGAAAGTGGAGCTAAATGGGGGTGCAAAAGATTCACTGCAAATTGATGAAGAAAGCCATGGAGCTTCCATTCACACTGACCAAGTGGTGGCCAATGCAAGGCAGAAAAGGCGTCGGCCACAGACATCAGAAATGACAACTAGTGAATTGGAAGCAGAGGACGGTGAAGCTCAGTCTCAGAGTGCATCTATGGGAGGGCGCCGTAAGAGGCGACAGACAGCAGCAACTGGCATCCAGAACCCGGGAGACAGGCGATACAATTTCAGGCGTTCTACAATGTGAGTAGCTTACCGCTGTTTACTTGTCCATGTGTGGCTTTCTTTCCACTACTTTTCTTTACCTGCCCCTTTCTGCATGGGTGCCTCCCCGATTGGAGTATAATATCTAACACATTGTGCTTTTTCGTTGGCATTTATTATTTGTCAGTGCAAGCGCTGTTGCAGTATCCCAGGCAGCAGCATCTGATCATGCTAAAGAACACAAGGTAGCTGGTCATCACACTTCACCTGACAACGAGATCTCAAAGGGCGATCATGTTGGAGAAGGAACTTCAAAGCAGGGGGCAACTGTTTCTCCTATATCTGGTTTTGTTGAACAAAATAACGAAGTGGCACACATACTACATAAATCCACTGCAAGAAGTGTCACAGAGGTATCATCTAAGGTAACTTTTCAGATCCCTAGTTTTAGTTCTCATGACTATTAATCTGTCTTGATATCAGTCTTTTTCCTGGCCAACTTATATCTCCAAATAATTTACTTCTTTTTGGACAGTAGCTACAGCCTTATCAGTAATTTATCTGCTTTAGAATTATCGTGAATTTCTCCTGCTATGAAATGATGACAGCTCGTAGCGGGTAAAAGCCATTTATTGCAGCTTATGATGATATCCTAATTATTGAAACATTTTTAGTGAAATTGATGTCAAATCTTCCCTTAATGTATGGAAGTTTATCCTTCTGTGGTGCAGTGATCATGGTAATTTATGTTATGCATAGAGAACAGTCTTGTTCTCATTTGGTTGGAAGGTACACGTCCTAGATTCCTCGGGAGTCTTGCCTGGCATTAGGTACTTCTGTTTTGACATAGTAAAACTACTGATTGGGGGGTCAGTTGCCCTTTTCTTGCCCCTCCCTTCATAAATATGGATAGGTTGCCAGAGGTAGGCAAAACTGCTGCTGCTGGCTCATTGACACATGCACTTTCAACGTTAAATTTTGGGAGACATTTGATCAGAATGTCACACACCGCTCTGCACTGACAGGGAAAAGGCAATCGTTGATGAGTTTGGTTCAGATATCTGACCTAAAACACAGGGCTGGTTAATTATTTGAAAACTGAGCCTAGCTTGTTTATGGCTGGTGAGTATATAAGAGAAATGATATAGTAAAGATATAGCAACATGAAAGAAGCAATTTGCGCAAGGCGACACAATGACTTAGGAAAAGTTATAGCATGACATGGCGGGGAATACATTTACTTTGTAATACGCTCCCCCCTTTTGTGGTTATAAATTTAATTTATCGATTTTATTCAAGTTAAGGTTCAATGCTAAGGTAATAAGGTGATGTAGACGAGAACAAAACTATTATATGCATAACATCACCAACACTTTATACAGGGTGTTAGTGGTTAAATCAGACATGAATCCTATATGAATCAATCTTTTTTTTTGATACATCGGAAAAAGAAATACAAATGTCAGAGGGTGAACCCTAGAGGATAACCAGACCCTCGTACGTCCATACCCAGTAAATGAGATTAAGAGACAGGACGGCTTTCCGAAACCCGAAGTTCCACATCCAAATGGCATCCTAAATTAGCGAGAGAATCAGCACAAAAGTTCGCCTCACGATAGACATGGTGAAAGGCACACATGCGGAATCTCATTTTTAGCTTCCTAATATCCATGATCAGATTCAAAAGAGGATGAGAGGAGACATCAGTCGATTCCAAAAGCAGGAGAGCAACCTAAGAATCTGATTCGCATATAACATCTAGGAATCCCTGATGCCATGCAATATCTAAGCCAAACCAAATAGCCCGTAGTTCCGCATTAAGATTAGTGCCCCACCCGATATAGGCAGAGAACCCTAGAAGCCATGTACCTAGTCCCCCGAAAGATTCCATCGGCCCCAGATAGTCCCGGATTTCCTTTGCTAGCTCCATCAATATTAAGCTTGGGTCACCTCAGCGGCAAGAAGAGCAATATGACGAAGTGACCAAGACATCAAAAGCCACTTCTCTTGATGAGAAAATCTGTTGGCATCTAGCAACCCAAATCTTCCACATGCAAGTAGCAAAGAGAATAATTCGGACCGGCGTAGTGTTTCCACTAGACAAAAACTTTGTCAACCACTCTACCGAGGGGAGGTGAAAGAAACTTGGGAAATCCGAATGCAGAAAGAAAACATCCCTTATCTGCTTAGCCTCTTCTCAATCCCGAAGCTCATGGAGAGTCGTCTCAGGTACAAAACAACACAACAAGCACAAATCAGACTTAGAGATCCCCCGCCGAAAACGCAATGCATTAGAACAATTCGATCTCTGAAGACTAACCAGAGGAAGAGGAGCCACCTATAAGGTAAAGGTAATGACCATAACCACTTGTGGGAACTCCCCAGATCCAAGGTGGACCTATCAAGTAGCTGAAGGTAGGCTGACTGAGTAGAAAAGCTACCATTCGATGTATGATGCCAGATATAGCGATCAGCCTGGGATATAACCCTAGGGAGAGGATAAGACATGATAATTTGAGCCACATTATCAGGAACAGTGTTGAAAAGTTTCCACATATCCCAAGTGCCGTCCTGAATAAAATCTCGAACTAGTAGCTGTGAGAGACCAACACCAGACGGAGGAGAAAGGGTAGATAGAAGTGGCTGGCCCAACCAAGTATCCTGCCAAAAAAGAGTAGTAGTCCCATCTTCAATGCCATTCACGAGACCATTAGATAAATTCTGCAACCCATGAACCAAACCTCTCTAGGAATATGACCAAGAAGCAAGGAGGGAGTCCAAACGCGAAACATAAAAGACAGGATTAGGAGGAAGCTTATATTTCGCCTCCAGAAGCCTAACCCAAAGAGCGTGTAGTTCCGTTAAGAATATCCAAGCTAAGCTGTAAGAGCACATTATTATGCAACTCCATGGCTCGAAGGCCAAGGCCACCAACCTTCTTGGGAATACACCTCCTTCCAATTCACGAGGTGAAGCCACTTCTGTCCATCACCCCACTCCAAAGGAAAGTTCAGTTCAATCTGACAATCTCCTTCCAGGTATGTTAGGAAAGCTGGTAGTGAGCATAGCATACGTCGGTACGACAGAAGTACCTGAACTAATCAAAGTAGCATACAAATCAATCTTGAACATAGCTGGACATGACGAGGCATGAACACTCAGCAAATTCTTGTCGAAAACTATGCGTTTGACATGAGTGGCCATCAATTTTTCAGGTCTATTGCTTTCTAGATTTACTGATATCGCATTATCACATCCCTTTCTCACTGAAGAGTTAAAACTATCATTTTGAATTGCTTGAAAACATAACAAAGAGTAGTAGTCTATGGCTGTTCCTAGATAATGTCTTCTGATGTCAGTAACTTGGGTTCTTTTGACACAGCTGGAAACGTTGGAAGTCTACGTGGAGACTGATGTTGTGAAGTCCGTGGAGATAAGCGAGATGGGGGAAGATGGGGATGAGGTAGGTGGTGCAGCAGCAACAGGTGAACCGGCAACGCCCTCAGGTGGAGGAAGCTACGCTACTGAAGATGGCGACGATTTGGAAGATGAAGATGATGTCGAGAAACACAACGCTTCAATAGGGAAGAAGTTGTGGAAGTTCTTTACGACTTGACATCCAGATTATAGCTTTTGATTCTTTTTTTTTAACCACCTCCTTGATTCCTCCAGTTTAACTTCAAGAAGTCTTCCCTGTCTAGCCATCTGCCATATATATTACATTGTGTGTACTCTAATTTGATGGGAGGGTGATAGAGTTGGATGTATTATTATTAGTGTTTGCTACATGTAATTTTTTTATCTATTCTTTTGGTTTATCCTTCTACCTAGTAGAAATGCAGATGATCTTTTGTAACAATAATGTCATGTGAATCTGGGGTTTTTATTCACAAAGTCAATTGTAGTTTTTAGTTTAGAAGTTGAGTCAGAGACCTAGTCACGGTGGGGGTTCCCCCCCTTTGTAAGCTATGAATATGGATCCAAAGATCATTTGTATTGTATTAAGATGCCAGATTGCCCCTTTATCGATTTTGATTTCTCTGCGTAATCTTGCTGGTTGAGTCGTGGCTGTGTGTTCTGAGCTCTTTTATCTTAGCTTGATGTTTGCTGAGGGAATGAGATATTGGCATGATGATTGATGAAGGGGGAATTAATCCTTGTGGATTGAAGTGAGTTGCTGTGCTAACTGCTATTGCATCTTTTGAGTTTTACTGTGAAGAAAGAAGGGTGCATGTGAAGGGAAGCTGGGCCGTCGATTACTCGCATATCTAGCGAAGTGATCATGAGAGACAATTTAATGTTAGCTGAGCCTTGAGGGTGCTCAATTAACACCATATGATAAAAGACAGCAGGATGAAAGAGACACATCAGAGAGAGACAGAGAGGGAGAGAGAGAGGACCACTGGCCACACCGACCATTCCTAGGGCTGGCAGTGTTTAGGACATGGCATTTTTTTAGGACTGGACCACTGTTTTTCTGGGAGAAAATGAGCCTAATAGTAAAGCCCCCTCACATATGTGCACAAAGATGCTCTAAAGTCCAGCGAGGTATTAGCTGTGGGTTCTTCTGGTGATGCCCCATTGCAAGGGAAGAGCTAACCTTATCTCCTTCCAACATTAACATGATAAAAGTACCAATGATTTAAGTGTTTTAAAGCCCATAACGACGTTTCTTTTTGAATCTATTCGGAAATGAGTAGCGATTTTCAGACAGTGGGTCCAGTTGACATTAGGTTACGATTAGTTCAAAACAAATTCCAAACAATTCAATGCGTGCTCTGTCCGAGTTGGTTGTTTGCTACATTGAAACTCATGTTGGTTAAAGTAGACAACAATTCATTCATGTTGCCATCAAATTTGTGGTGAACAAAAGACTTATAATTGATGAACCTCCCATTGTCCAGACAAACCACTACACAGCCTAAAAGGACAACATCAAATTTGGGTAGGTATCATTTCTTGACAAAGCACCATATTTTGTTTTATCAAGAAAGAATTATCTTACAGTTAAAAAACAAATTCATTAAATGAGAGTTAAAAATAGTTTGGGAATGAGTTATGGACACCATTCTAACATTCCCTTCTGCATGGATCAACATGCAGGTCACATGCAAGGGACAATGGTCCCCCCTCCCTCCCCTCTAAAAACCAGATCTCACAGCCCTAGCTCCATTCACTCTCCCACATGCTCCCCTCCTTCAAAAACTTCCCACCTCTTTTTTTTTGTCTCCATTAACACCCTCAATAATTGAAAATTGCATGATAATGATAGTGATATACTTACATGTCCATGGGAAAAAAAACTTCTACCCATTTTGTGTTACAAAAAGAATAATGATAATCAGACCCTCCTATGTAGATCCAAAATTCTAATTAGTTATATGGATTAAAAATAAATATTTTTTCGAGTTTGAAAACAGAGCCATCTCATGTGGAAATACAGACACATGTACATGTTGAGTGTACGGCTCTTCATCCCTAAAAGAGAAAAATACTACATTAACATGTTAAATGTTTAAGCTTTCGTAAGATTACATAGCAAACAAAAAGTTACATAAAAAGTTGGGATATCAAGTCGAGCTAGAATCCCACATGCAGGTGTCTCCATATAGATAATCTATTCAGAAAGATCCCGTGGCCGATATGCTATGATGTGATTGTTGATAATCCATAGGTGACACCGTCTACCATCAAGAAGGAAAGAAGGAAATTGGTTGCAGCATACTAATCAAGACGGCCCCTCACATCATCTGGTATTATGCATATTTTTTTTGTTTTAAGTTTTTTTTTTTGTTTTGAAATTTCTATCTCTTTCTTTAAGTTAGATAAGACTGAAAATGAAATATCTATGAATTTCTTTTTCCGTTTCTATTCTGTTTCTAAAGAATCAATATTCACATCCTTTTAAAACTCACACATCCCTCTCACCCTCACTTTTCCTCCTAGTACAATTGCCATTATTACCCACACTTTGAAAGCTGTGCAATACCTCCAACAGTTACATAAATAACAATAAAAAAATAATTTGCACAATTTTCATTTTTATTTCTTGATGAGTATACCTCAGTCATCTCAAACACATTGTATCTTAACAGTCACTTCAGCATCTCTCTCTTTCTCTTCAAAACAGTGCTCCTCCTTAACTCGCCCCCTCTCTAAAATCCACCGGTCATTGGAAGTTTCTTCAACATCAAAATTTCTGCCTGCCTTTTTAAGTAACAGCAACAGAAGCCAAGGAAACAGAGACCCATCTCTTGATTCTCTCTCTCTCGCTCTCTGCATCTCTCAGCACTGAAACTCATGTTGTGTCTGATGAAGGTGAAGCCCATTTTGGTTCTCAAGCTCAAAGCCTTGTGAATTTTTTTTTGGGAGCAATGAGAGGATTCAGGGTGGCACAAGTTGTGTTCTTGCTTGTTGCAGCCCTCTGTGTTGATGAGAACCAAGGGAGTGATGTTGTTGTGGCTCCAATGGAGAGAGGAGAGCAAGAGGCTCTGTATTCAGTGATTGAAGGGTTTGTGGGCAGCTGGTGGAATGGATCTGGTCTTTATCCTGATCCCTGTGGCTGGACACCCATTCAGGTATTAATTTCTATTTGTTACTTGTTACATTAATGATTTTAAACTAATTGGGTATTTTAGACTTTAATGATATAGTTTTATGTCATGAACATGAGGAGAACAATAAGGATGCTAACCTCTGGAAGTTTTTTGTATGGTGGTCATCCATGGTATGTAGAACACATCCCCCAAAAAAAATGTATGTGCGTCAACATGTGCAATTTTTCAGCACATTTACATTATTAGAATAATATAAGCGTTGTCAACGAGATAGTTGCAAAAAAATTCAAATGGTGATATAGTTATTTAGTTATATTAGTTGAGGTTATTGGATTTTGTTTGATGATATAATTTGCATCATGATTATTGCACTTTTTTTGGTGAGTGTGATGTTATGGATGGTTGATTAAATTTACCATATTTGAGATTTTCTCTAATTCAAAGATCCTAATTCTTCAATCCACACTAGTTGCAAAATTTTGTTTCTTTGGCGTTTTAGGCCTAAATTTCCCCCCCTTTTGGCACATATTTGAACATAGGGAGTGTCCTGCGATTACTTCGATGGATTATGGTACATAACTGGACTAAACATCGGACCTGTGCTTGAAAACTCTCTGGAATGCAGCGAGCATGCAAGTTTCACCCCGTCTCTGTTCGATCTCAACCACCTGAAGACCCTCTCTATATTTGAATGCTTAACCTCTAATCGCCCCGTCAACATACCGTCCCTCAACTGGGACAAGCTGGCCTCAAGCCTGGAAACCCTGGAACTGAGATCAAACCCCGGCCTCGCCGGCCAAATCCCACCGGCCATCGGCCGGCTCGCCAATCTCCAATCCTTGGTGCTCGTCGAGAACTCGTTGTCCGGAGAACTGCCCGAAGAGCTTGGCGGATTGGCGCGCCTCAAGAGGCTTTCGCTCGAGGGGAACAAGCTCTCGGGCCATATCCCAGTGTCACTTGGCCACAATCTGAGTGATCTCCTGATCCTAGACCTCAGCAGAAACTCAATCACCGGCCCTCTCCCTTCCTCGCTCGGCAGCCTCACCTCGCTCCTGAAGCTGGATTTGAGCAACAATCTCTTGCATGGAAGCATACCCAAAGAGCTCGGCGGCATGAAGAATCTCACCCTGCTGGACCTCAGGAGCAACAACCTGTCCGGCGGGCTGGCCCGATCCCTTCAAGAAATGGCCTCGCTGCAGGACTTGCTTGTGTCACGCAACCCCATCGGAGGGAGTCTCGTCGGATTCAAGTTCGAAGGCTTGATCAATCTGACGAGCCTGGATTTGTCCCAAACTGGCCTTGATGGGGCCATACCGGAGTCTGTTACCAAGCTCGGCAAGCTTAGATTTCTTGCATTGGACGGCAATCGCCTCTCCGGAGGCGTTCCCCGAGAGCTCGGGTCTCTGCCTGGCCTGAACGCTCTTCGTCTCAACGCGAACAATCTGACGGGCGAGCTCGAGTTCTCCGAAGAGTTCTATCGGAGGATGGGGAGGAGGTTTGCTGCTTGGGACAATCCGAGCCTTTGTTACAGAGCCGGGCTGGCTTCCAAAGGGCTTGCCCCCGTCGGTGTGAACGAATGTAACAGTAACAACAAGGACCATGCGTTGAATTCGAACAACAGGATCGGGGAAGAGAGCCCTGATGATGGTTCAGGCCTCGTTGCTTCGCTCGGGCTCTCGGATTCATCGGTCGGCGGGTTTTGGGCGGTGGTTCTTGTTCAGGAGGTGGTGGTGGTGTTTCTTCTGGTTTTGTTCTTGTAGGGGGAGGAAGAACAAGGAGTTCGGTGATGAAACCAAATAGAAGCTGGGGTTTAGTCACAAGTTTACAGTTTGTTGTACAAAATTTTGTTTTTTTTTATCTTTTTGCAATCTATTGTAATGAATCTGATAGAAGTGTTGGTAAATTGAGTATATTGTCTAGATCAATCTTGTTATGATCTTTTGATGAGTATGCATGCTAAAACTGTTTGAGTTGTAGTCCATGCTTGGTCTAACATAGTGATGCTCAGGCTTCAGGCCAGAAGGTCGTGGATGATGTGCCTCGATCTTCTTGAGAACAATGAGTATCATATAACATGAGTTAAAACTTCATATGCGCCTCCAAAACTATACGTTTCCGTTCATTTTGATGTTCATATTCTAAAACCCCATAACATCGAATTTTGGGTGAATCCATGTGGTTTTATCCGTTCATCCACCCGTCGCAAAAGGTTCTATTCATGCAAAACCGTTAAATTTGCGACGGGTAAATAAACTGGCAAAACCCCATTGGGTTCACATCGTATTTGTTGGTTTGTGGTTTTAGAATATGTAAATCGGTTAAGCTGAGCCACGTGTAGAAGGCAGATAAGTGTACATGGTACCCATTATTCCCTCTTTTCTTTTCAAATTTTGCACACAAAGTACAGGGAATCATTAACTACAAAGGCTGATTACTGCTGAGCTTTTTTTTCCTTCTGAGAAGTGAAATAAGACTGCATCAGAGAGGCACAGTGAGCTGCCCAGTCTCAGTACACAAACACAAAGCAGCAGAGCTCCATCCATATAAGAACGAGCCTATGAGCCTATGCATGCTTCAGTTTTAGATGCTGCAAACAGGGATAGAGAGTAGGCCCTCCGTTTGAGGCAAGCTGTGGGTGAGTACACCCATGAAGAGCTTTCCTCTTCCTGCTGCCGCTGCCGCTGCCGCTGCTGCCGGGAAAAAAATTGCTGCAGAGCAGAGCAGGCTTCGGCAGCCTTTTCCTGATAAGGTGGGCCCAACCTACCCACCTTTAGGGATGTAAAGATGATGGGCCTTTTAAAGGCCCAACATATTGCTAAAGGCTAATACCGGACTTACAAGCTGGAGGACATGTGCACGTTCTCATTCTCAGATCCCTTTTTCCGTTTTATATATTTATTCATCATGTTCTCATTCGAGCTAACACTCTGGGCTACTGTGGTGTGAATCACACTTTCATTGTTTTAAATATTTTTCTTATTTCTCTTTTTTTTTGGGATTGGTCTACACATCGTATATATTTAACGTATCGAAAATCAAATGATCCACTGATTTGCTCCATTATCTAATCATTATTCAACGGTTTCTTAATAATATGACATTTTGTAACAAGCTGTTTACGTGTGTTTTCTCACTACTGAATCGTTGATCGGGGTTTGGACGGTCAATGTGGTCAAGGGATCAGGTGAGACCCCTTGGTCCTGTCAAGCGTACGAGGGCTCGACGAGGGTAACTCTGATCCACGCGCCAGCTCCGAAAACTGCTGGCTCGGTATGTCGAGGGCGAGCGGGCTCTTTGTCTGGGACGCTTGGTCTCGATCAGTGGGGCGCGGAGGGGAAGCCTCGACGCCTTGGAGAACGCTCGACCTCGGTCAGTGAGGTGCGGAGGGGTAGCCTCGGCACCACGGAGGACGCTCGGCCTCGGTGGGTGCTGCGTTGAGGGGTAGCCTCGGCGCCTTAGGATCTGCTTGAGCTGGACAGACGAGGGAGCTCGTCAGGGGGGCCGGACCTTGGTTCCGGCCAAGTCCCTCTCCGATGCCTAAGTCAGAACGGATCTGAAAGATACTCGGCGGGACCGGTATGGCTCACAAGGAGGCCGATACGCGTATCCTCAGACCGAGCTAGGGGAGGGAAGGCAAAGTGGAAAACAAGGTCTTCGAGTAGAATACCTTCGTTTGTTGGTATCGGGGGTCAGATCCCTTTCTCGGTTGCCTCCGGAGTCCATTTATAGGGTTCGTCCAACGATCGCTCCCAAACCACGTCTCCCACTCTCCGCCCCCATGATTCGCCTCCTTCAAGGCGCCTGCGTGCATCGTGGGGGTGGGTTAATGGGTTCCTTAATGGTCATTGAGGAGGCGTGTTTCCAGGGGAGCGATTATCTCCTGCTGGCGTGGGCTGACCGGGCGCACGGCCTGTCGTGGTCGATCCGATTCCGAGCCCTCGCAAGGGCCTCATCGGTTGGGCCGAACTCCTTTTGTGGGCTTCCTGCCTCAAGTGTGGGCTTGAGTCGCTAGATCGTGAGCCGCCTCCAAATGGTCGTATCAATTGCACTCATCGCTCTTGCCGATCGGATTCTGCTGGTTCGGTTCGGGCGATGTGACTTGGGTAGATCTTGTCAAGCGCGCCAGTCGAGACGGTGCCATTAAATGGGAACCATCATGATACTGGCCGGCAGGACTTCTCCCTTCCTTGGTGCAGGATTCGAAGCGCCGTCGGTCTCCAGAAGTCGCCACGTGTCCACCTTTGAATGGCCTCGATATCTGGGATTGCTCTTCATATAAAGACTTCGCCCTTCCGAATTTGATCTTTCACGCTTTTCGATCAGACCCTGTTCTTTTGAGTATCTGCATATTCCCCTTCGTCCTCCTCCCTTCGGACTCGAATCAAGGTAACTTCCTTCTCCTTTCTTTGCCCTACTCGGTCTTTCCTATGGCCACGATTAGGATAGGTGGTTCCGCGTCGGGGTCCGGGGGTCCTCCGGTTCCTGAGTCAGGCGCTCCCCCGTCATCCAGGCCCATCAATCCCCCGGTGACATGCCCAGTTCCGGACAAAAGAAAAGGCTTGCTTTTTGAGGACCCGACATGTAGAGATGAGGTTCAGGTGGCGGAGAGGTTCGACGTTCCCCCGGTGGTCCTCAGGTCATTGTCTACCGTCCCCTTCTCGACGGCCACGACGATCCAGGAGAAGTATCTGTGTCATCCGTATGACGTCCAGATCCACTTTAGCGATGAAAGGATCTGCTTCCCCCGGAGCTACGAGGTCGGCGTTTACATCGAAATGTTCCGCAAGGGGCTCCGCTTCTCCATCCATCCGTTCATCGTCCGTGTCAGGGTGTTCCTGATGGTGGCCCTGTGCCAGTTGGCCCTATATTTGATAGCAGCACTGGTTGGGTTCATTATGCTCTGCAGCATGCACCGCTTGGAGCCGACACTGCCCCTCTTCTTCTACTATTTTCGAGTTCAAAGTCTTCAGACGGTCGGTCGATGGTCATGGCAACACATTCGCACCCAAGTGGGGAGGGAGTGCTTACTCGGCCTGCCCGTTTGGATGGGAAACTGGAGCTCGAACTATTTCTTCATCATTTTCCCCGAGGATGCAGTAATCTTGACAGGCTGGGAGGGTCTATGTCAGTATGACCTGTCGTTGACCCTCTTCGAGGCCGATCAGGCTGCTGTTCGGTTGTCGTCGTCTCTGCCCTTAGTGGAGAAGTCGGTCTGGCCCCTGATGGACGACCTCCTCCATAAAACCGTCATGTGGTCCCCCGGTAGGTG
Organism: Scilla litardierei; assembly: GCA_030789695.1. Taxonomy (NCBI): domain Eukaryota; kingdom Viridiplantae; phylum Streptophyta; class Magnoliopsida; order Asparagales; family Asparagaceae; genus Scilla; species Scilla litardierei. The sequence goes on along the minus strand of CM061141.1, from coordinate 77,198,886 downwards.
CTCCATTTTCGTGTTGCTGTGCCCTTGGCTTACCATGATCTTCTCTTTTCATGCAGAAATCACGGGTCGAGAATTCAGCCGCGATGTCGGCGAGCTTATTCACCGAGGGTCTAACAGCGGCCGAGGAAACCCCTCTGGCCACGCTCCTCGCCGCATGGTGGAGGACGAGATTCGTCGGGTCGACCCGACGGTCGGGAGGGTGGAGCAAGTAGTCGCCGCCATGCCACCGGCCAAGGCTGCGGTTGAGCCCCATGTGGTGGAGACCGTGGTTGCTAGTCCACTCAGCTCTGCCCTCGCCAAGGAAGGCAATGAGGGTGCCGGTCCGGAGCCTCGAGCGTCCGCGGGTGGTCGCGGCAGGGAGCAGAAGCGTCCCCCTTCTGAAACTAGGGGGCTTGAGGAGAAGAAGAAGAAGAGGAAGACCGTAGAGGTCTGCCCTCCTGTAGTCCCCGAGATGTCGATCGTCTCAGGTGCGAACCTTCCCCTGGTGGAAGTGGCCACCCCTGTTGGTCTGGCCGAGCCCTCTCTGGCTGGCACAGGTGACACCTTGTTGATGCTCGAGGCTGGGCCCGAGGTCGCTCCCGGGGAGTCGGTCTTTGTTGACCGGGGCGTGGCCACTCAACTGACACGGAGCTCTGTCCTTCCAAGGGACCACTCGCTCCTGGAGAGGACTCGCTTCGATCGGTTGGCGGACTCCCTGGTCTAGCAACTCCAACAGGTTGGTCTCTCTGCTGCGTCCAACCCCGCCTCGTGGTGCCCCTGACTTACTTCTGTTTTGCAGGCTACCGTGATGGCCGTGGAGGTGCAGTGTCGTGCGGCTCAGGCAACCAGTTTCGAGGAGTCCTTGACGCAGGAGCACCTGAGAGCCGGTGCGGCCGAGGTGGCGGTCAAGGAGTCCCACATGGAGGCTCGCCAGCTGTGGCACCGGGTTAATGAGCTCACCTCTGAGGTGATGGATCTGCAGGGTGCCCTAGCCGACGCTCTAAGGTCTGCCCGAGAGGCGGAGGAGGCGTCCCGCCAGGAAGTGGACGAGCTCTGAGCCGAACTGGGTGCCCTACAACAAGCGCACCCCACCCGGCTCGTCGAGGAGGTGGAGAGGGGCTACGAGGGGTCCTGAGACCGAGGATCGCTGACGCCCTCAAGGAGGCCTTCGATTCCTACGAGGACCTCTTGGCCCCCCGGATCATAAAAGCCTTTCGGGACTCCTTTGAGATGTTCGAGGAGCGGGTCTGACAGGCGCTTCCCATCCTCCACTTGTTCCTGAGCAGCCTCCCCGATCCAAACATGGGGAGGCTCCGAGTGATGCCTCCTCCCGAGCCCCGGCGTCCTAGGCGACGTCTCCCCTCCCCCTTTTGTACCCTGCCTGCTTCCCCCTGCCCTGTAATCGAGGAACAACTTTTTGAAGGCAATAAACAATTTGTTTTGCGGGTTGTTGTACCTTTCCTTTTGTCGGAGTGTTCTCTTATGTCGAACTAATTTTTTGGCATCTGTTAACCGTTTTTCTGCATTGTTTCCCTCCATAGCTCCTTCCCCAAAGGAGGTCCATTGCTGACCCCTTATTGCCCGCTGGATGGGACGGATGATCCCGGGGATGCCACGTCGATTCGTCGGGGGATCCCACGTATGGGGAGTGCTCCCGGCCGACCAGCCGTTAGGTCCGCCGAGGGCTCGTCTCCGCCCCCGTTCCTTAGGTCGAGAGGGGGGTTGCCTCACCGGTGGATTCATCTCTGGTCTTATGGTCAGTCAGGTGATCGGCCAGCTGGGGGAGCTGCCCCCAGCCTTATGGCTGATCGGGTCGGTTGGTCCGCTGAGGGGGCTGTCTCTAGGCTTGCGTCCAACCGATGTTCCAGTCTGCTGGGGGAGTTGCCCCCAGCCTTACGGATGGTTAGGTTGGCCTACCTGCTGTGGGAGCTACCCCCAGGCTTATGGTAGATCGAGGAATCGGCCCGCTGGGGGAGTTGCCCCCAGTATTACGGTCGATCGGGTGATTGGCCTGCTGGGGGAGTTATCCCCAGCCTTACGGTCGATCGGGTCGGCTGACCGGCCGGGAAGCTACCCGCAGGCTTACGGTCAGCCGGTAGGCCAGCCTGCTGGGGGAGTTGCCCACAGCCTTACGGATGGTCGGGTCGTTCTACCTGCTGGGGGAGCTACCCCCAGGCTCACGGTAGATCGATGGTTCGGCCCGCTGGGGGAGTTTCCCCCAGCCTTATGGTCGACCCGTGTAATCGACCTGCTGGGGAAGTTGCCCCCAGCCTTACAGTCGATTGAGGGTTTGGCCCGTTGGGGTAGTTGCCCCCAGCCTTACGGTCGACCCGTGTGATCGGCCTACCAGGGGAGTTGCCCCCAGCCTTACGGTCGACCCTTGCGATCGGCCCGCTGGGGGAGTTGCCCCCAGCCTTACGGTCGATCCGTGTGATCAGCCTGCTGGGGGAGTTGCCCCCAGATTCGCGGCTGATCTGGATTCGGTGAGAAGGAGCAGACTTGTACTAACGCGGATTAACATTTCATTTTTCAAATCCAAGGGTACATTTGGAGGAAAGCGAAACGGGGAAGATAAAGGCAAGCTAGTCTCGCCTGGGGGTGGGGCTACTACTGATTGTACCATCTCCTCACTCGATCACGCGCACTGCGGTTTGGACAACATTCACCTTCTTCCCTTTATCCACATGCCTGGAAGTCCCTTCTCCAGGGATTGCTGGCGGATTGTCGACGAAATTCTTCAAGTGGCCCTGACTGACCAATTTCTCTATATCCTTCTTCAGGTGCCAGCAATCGTCGGTGTTATGTCCGCTGTCCTTGTGGTACTTGCAATATTTTTCCTCGTCCCTTCTGCTTTTCTTCATCTTCGGGGGGGGGGGGGGGGGGGGGGGGGGGGGGGGGCTGCCAATGCACCCCTCTTTCTGAGCTTGAGCGAGGACGACGTCCGGGGTAGCGTTCAGCCTGGGGGGTCGTGCCTCCTCCTTGTGCGGCCTTCCCTTCTCCCTCTTCTTCCGTTGGGATTCATTAGGCTCGCGACGATCGCTTTCATCTCGCTTGGAGCCCTGTCTGACCCCTGTTGGGTGACTTCCATCATCTGCGGCCAGCGCTTCCTCTGTCAGCATGTAGCACTCCGCCCGGGCTATCACCTCGGTGAGGTCTTTCGGGAGCTCGCTGTGCAGTGACTTTTTCAGGCCCATGTGTCGGAGCCCTTTCTTCAGGGCCGTTTTCACGACCAGCTCGGGACAGCTCTCTACATTCAGTCTCTCTGAGTTGAAGCAATGCATGTAGTGCCTCAGGGTTTCTCCGGGACCCTGCACCACATTGAACAGGAGTTCTGAGTCTGATTTTACATGGCATCCAGCCATGAACTGCTTGCAAAACTTCTGGAAGAGGTCCTCAAAGTTGTCGATGGAACGGTTGGGGAGGCTGTGGTACCAGCTCCCGACGGATTTCCGAAGGATGCAGTAGAAGCCCCTGCAGAGTAGGGTGTCGTCGGCTTCTTGGAACGCCATGACCCCCTCATAGTCCATCACGTGGTCTTCTGGGTCCCCCGTGCCGTCGTACTTCTCTAAGGTATGCACCTTGAATCTGGGGGGCACCCGTGCTTCGGTTATCCTTCTTGACAGCGGGCAACGGTCGACCCTGGAGCCCTCCAGACGTCCCCCCCCGTGTTGACGCAGAGGTCGAGTTGCTGAGGCGAGCTAACGGGGTCATGCGAGGGGCTCGCCCGAATCCCAACCGGGCCGGGGATGGGCATTGGTCGGCATGCGCTTCTCCTCTCCCGGCAGTATTCTCGACTCCTTCGTCTTCCGTGACGGGGACTTTCACTTCGGCTGGGTCGGTCCCCGGTGGCTCGCCGATCGGTTGATCGTCGATTTGTTGAGCATGGTTGCCGAGACGAGGCGGTAGCCGATTCATCTCCAGCTTGCTTGGGACCCCCCTCGTCCCCATCCCGAAGCGAGGTCGACGTGAGGGACAGCACAATGACGAAGTTCGACAGGGTGAACCACCGTTCAGGGTTGGCTCCCCCATCCCCGTGGTCGGTGACCATGGCCGAGTGTAAAGGCCGGCAGATTCCTCCCTGACCGAGAGCTCCCGCCATCCCATCTCCCAGGAGGAACGGGTTGTCGACGAGCTGTTGAATCGTTGCAGCCAATGTCAGAAGGTGGGCATTGGTCTCCTGGGCGAAGAGACAGAGCTGAACTTGGGTCACCGAACGCGAGTCGCCGGTCCCCTCGATGGTGTGGCTGTACTGGTTCTCGGGAGGGACGTAATCGCCTTCCTCGTGGATGGGGGGCATATGCCCCATGTCGTTGTAGACTGGTTCCATTTCGGTGGGTTGATGTGGGTTTGTGTTCGGTTCCCACAGACGACACCAGATGTTTACGGGTGTTTTCTCACCACTGAATCGTTGACCGAGGTTTGGGCATTCAACATGGTCAAGGGATCAGGTGAGACCCCTTGGTCCCGTCAAGCATACGAGGGCTCGACGAGGGTAGCTCTGATCTACGTGCCAGCTCCGAAAACTGCTGGCTCGGTATGTCAAGGGCGAGCAGGCTCTTTGTCTGGGGCGCTTGGTCTCGATCAGTGGGGCACGGAGGGGAAGCCTTGGTGCCTTGGAGAACGCCCGACCTTGGTCAGTGAGGTGAGGAGGGGTAGCCTCGAAACCACGGAGGACGCTCGGCCTCGGTGGGTGTTGCGCTGAGGGGTAGCCTCGGCGCCTTAGGATTTGCTTGACCTGGACAGACGAGGGAGCTCGTCAGGGGGCCGGACCTTGGTTCTGGCCAAGTCCCCTCCGATGCCTAAGTCAGAACGGATCTGAAAGATACTCGGCGGGACCAGTATGGCTCACAGAGAGGCCGATACGCATATCCTCGGACCGAGCTAGGGGAGGGAAGGCAAAGTGAAAAACAAGGTCTTTGAGTAGAATACCTCCGTTTGTTGGTATCGGGGGTCAGATCCCTTTCTCAGTTGCCTCCGGAGTCCCTTTATAGGGTTCGTCCCACGATCGCTCCCAAACCACGTCCCCCACTCTCCGACTCCATGATCCGCATCCTTCAAGGCGTCTGCATGCATCGTGTAGATGGGTTAATGGGCTCCTTAATGGTCATTGAGGATGCGTCTTTCTAGGGGAGCGTGTCATGCCCTATTTAACACTATACGTGTATTCCACTGAACATACGTGGTATTTCTACCTATGATGCATACGTAGGCATGCAACAAACGTAGATATTGATGTATGTAACGTAGTGAAAGGGGGATTGGGCTGTAACGCGTGGCTAAGAGACGAGAAAGCGAGATTGAGTGCGGGAGAAGTGTGAAAGACGTCGTGGGTGCAAAACAACAGGAATGTGTTGGACGTGTGTGCGTGGTGCATGTATGCATGTGTAGGCATGCATGAGTGTGTGTAGGGAAGCATGCAAGTGTGAAAGGGGTTAGGGGTCAATGGCAACCCCCGTAAAATTTTAGAAAGGCGAGGGGCAAAACTGTCATTTGGACTAAAGCTGCTGTGCATATGTACTAAAGTTGTGTGTGCATAAAGTAATGGCGAACTTGTAAATGCCTAAAAGTTGAGGGGCATTTTTGGGAGGGTATTTTGGTCATTTAACATGTCTCATGCTTATCCTAAGAAGGTTCTTGGTGGAGATATTTTGAAGGAAAAATTCTTCTTTCTTCTTTCTTCTTTAGCATTCTTTTCTTTTCCCTTTTCATTTTCTTTTCTTTCTCTCCTACCTACATGGCCGGCCACCCCTCTCCCATTTCCTCCATCCTCTTCAACTCAAAACCCTAATTCTTTCATCCAAAAATTAAGTATCTCAAGTAGGTTGCAGGAGAGAAGATGGAGAAGAAAGGAGGAGGAAGAGAGGAAGAAAATCAAGATTTGAGGTAGGAATCCTCTTGGATTTGGAATTCCATTAAATTAATTCTTGCTATTATATTTTTATAGCATGTTTTACTTAATAAGTATTAGGGATGGGGAAAATTCATGAGCCATGTTTCAATTTCACAAATTATCCCTTGAAATTCTTAGTAAAAAACCCCTTGAAATCCTGAAATTCTGTTGTATGTTTCTACTTGGATTCTGATCTCTGTGGCTTGAATTACGCTTCGAAAAAAATATTTCCTTGTAGATCTTGAAGTTCTACCCCAAACTCAAATAAATTTTGATATATGTTCAATTCAGATATTAGGAGAAAAAGTTACATCTTTGTAACATGTCTGTATGATTTTCAGTGTTGACACAGCGTGGAAAAATGAAGCTTATTACTTGCACACTCCATGGAATTTGATGTTCTTGGTATTGTTGGAAATTTAATAAGTTTTTCTAAAATTTCATCACATTGCTTATGTTTCTAATTTTTGGCTGAAACATGCCCAAAATTGGCTTTCAATACAGACCCTGAAATCTGTCTGAAAAACAGATTTGACACACTTCACCAAATAATTCACTATAAATCATCTACTTAATATTTTTACCTGAAATTTTATCTGTAAATCCAAACTACCATACCTACAACTTTCATTTGGGAAGTTTTGTTAAATTTTGAATATAAGTTGGTGATATCGTCCATCTTGTAGGACTTCTTGTACATTTCCTGTAAGCTGAAATGGTTAAATGGTGTGTTAAATTGTGCATTCTTGCTAATCCACTCTCTATGATACATGATTATTGTTTTTACATGAAAGGTAGACTAATGATATGTTTTTCCAATGTATTTGCTAATGTTCTTATGGACATACATGTCACATTCACCACGTGTTTGTGAAAATGTCACAATGAAATGAAAGTTGAAAAATATAAGAAATGGACTTGTAAACACTTGTGTTATGAAATATGTTATGAAATAGTAATGATGGGATCATGTAAAGCATGGTTTCATATGTATGAGTGATGAATTGAAATGGCTATGTTAAAGGGCATGACACTTGGGTGCATGACCCATTTTATTTGTGATTTGATTACGATGGAGGACCTGGCACTTCGGTGCATGACCCATATTGATTTGAGTGTGGAATGTGAAACCATGCAACGTGACCCCTTCAGTACTATATATAATGTTAAATGTGGTTTTAGAATGTCTCAATCCTCTCTAAGGAGGGTGAGTTAGCAAAAACCCGGGTTTTAGGTGGGATTTGAGTAAATTGTGAATATGAGGCCTGGACTGAGAAGTTGGGGGAAATGATTATGTGATATGTGATATTTATACCCACTCGCCTTTACTGGGAGTGGATGGTACATACGGATGTTGTGTTATTGTGGGAGAGCCTCACTCCTGCCAGGGTCGGGGGGAGCTGAGAGGCCTGGTGTCGTACAGTGCCCGTATCCACTGCGCCGTGTGCTATATTCATCCCAAATTTGGGGTGATGTCCAGGTCTTAGTATCACACAGTTTAACCAAGTTCCAATTAATTCAATAATAAATTAAAAGACTTGCATGTTACTTCTACTGCTTACTGCACTTCCTTTGTCCTTATCTGCTATGCTTGTGATGACGTATATGTTGGATCCTGTGGATGGCAAACAACACTAGAATGGGGGTTGAATAGTGTTGTATAAAATAAACTTTTTTGTTCTTAATAGATTAGCCCAATTCAAAGCCTTCTAATGTTGCCTAAGTGTAACGCCCTGCTTCCCAAAAGACACCGGAAGCGAGAGCGTTACGCGGTCCGCTTGAACTGGAGCGGTGAAGCTCGAGTTCAATAAGCGTCTGTGATAAAAACACAGATGAGGTTCTTGCATTTGCGTATCAGAACAATCAGAAACGTTTCAGAAAATAAAGCCACATCCAGAGTTAAAATGTTCGTACACGAAATTAATCAACAAGCCTCAGCTGGGCTAAAGTAGCAACAAAGGAAAGTACACAAAGCAATAACAACAAGGTCTGAAAGTAAACTAAAAGGCAGCAACGACACGAGTCTACTAGTCCTCTGCGGGGAGGGGCTCAGCGTCTCGGGCGAACTCCTGGCTCTCCAAGTCAGGCGTTACGAATGGGTCCTCTGGGTACTCAAGCTCAGAATCTGACATACATCCACAAACATGAATGTATGTCAGCAAGGGCTGCAAGAAGAGGTTAGCAACCCAAAACAAGATATACAAATGATATGAATTTTAAAAGACATTAAATAATTAAAAGCGACAACTGCAACAAAAATTCAAACATGATATTTATAATTGAAACGGAAGTGAGACATTCCTAACATGCAGTTCTAAGCTGTTTCAAGAAGTAAAGTAAGTTTTGCTTGAATTTGTTAGCATGTCAATTTATTGAGATCACGTTAGCATTTCAAGTTTCATGTCAACAGTTCACATCTATCATAGGGTTCTCGCCTTTAGGTCGTGATGATTGAGTCGTTCTTCTCACGGGGCTTACCGTGATTGGCGCTAACCCACCGCATACGGGTGGTGCCCTTGAAGAGAGTACCCTTTCATACGCTTAGTGGCCGCTCAACCCTAACCCCACCCCAATTTGTGCTGGAACACGAGCCAGCCTAGTCGACTCACACGACATCACAAATTCACAATTCCGCCTTCGAGGCGCACGATTTTCACGATGTCTCACTTGATAAACATTTCAAGACTTGCAGAAATTTAATGTTGTCAATATTAATCTGTTATTACAACATTTTCAATAAGCAGGAGTGGTTTGAACAATTTATACAACAATTTTAAAATAACATTGAACATAAGTTTTCGCTATGTATGATACATAAATCAATTTTCTTTATTGTTGTTTAAAATTGAAGTATATCGTGTGATATGCCGTTGGGTCACGAATTTTGTCCAGATTATCATGGCATCGTTTTCATGCGTCATTTCACGTCTAATTTTCAAGTTACACAGCAATAAGTAAAAGCGACGTAAAAGTCCTGAAACTTCAAAAATTCATATCTAATTACACACTTGCCTGTTTTTGGCGTTCTTGGTGTCGTCGGAAACGTCTCAACGGGTACTACGCCAGGGTGAGATCGGTTCGCTGGTTTAAGGAGAAACACGGATATCTCTACGTCAATAAATTCTAAAATCAGTCTAACCACATTTACATACATTGCTAAATATATACTTATTGTTTACACCTTTATCTTAATATATTAAGAAGTGTAATTATGTTGCATCTATACAACTTGCTAATACTGTTCAATATAGTATATCATGCAATAGTCCATGTACCATACTGTTATCTCAGATTCACAAAGACAAGCTATATGTTTAATAACCAATCTAGGCTACTGTTAGGCAATAGGACTATCACAGGGTTCTGTGGATAGCTAGTTCTAAATGAAACAATAAAGTATAACCATGGTGCACAATTGAATAGACTGAAGGCCCCCACAAGAATACATCACCAACATCTGTTTATAATAATCTAATGTTACTATCTTTTTAATACAAATAACATCACCTCCTACCCGTTCATTCTCCCAGCTTTCAAAGCATGCGCTGCCTACAGGGGCGGAGGAAAAGAGCTGGGCGCTATCACGTGTAGGCTGCAGAGGAGAGATAGGGCGAGGGGAGAAGTTTCGGCGCTGTCGCGTGGAGGGAGCAGCAGGTCGCCGCGAGTTGGGGTGATCCGGCGGTGGAGATCTGGGTTGGGGAGGCCGCTCGACGCTTAGGAGGGCGAAGGCGTCGCTGTGAAGATGGGGAAGCTGCGAGTTCCGTGTGTTGGCGGTTGCTGGAGCGACGAGAAGAGGCCGGCGGATGTTGATGAAGGCCGTGGGTGCTTGCTTGGGTGGAGGAGAGGAGATAGGGTCGCGGGGCGTTGTTGGGTGTCGGAGCTCCAGTGAGGGGCGTTGCCGTGAGGCGGGGGCCGCGGAGCGTTGCGTGGAGGAGCTGGGCATGGGGCGAGGAAGTGGAGCTCGGCGTTGGGAGGCCTGGGCGTGGGTTTGATGCGGAGATTGTGGTGATGGGTTGCTGCGAGTTTGCCGTGAGTAGGGGAGAAGAGGAGGGGGCCTGGGCTCGCGTACGGCGGCTGCTTTTGCATGATGTTGGGAGAGAAGAGAAACTAGGGTTTGTTATTATTTTTATATATAGGAGTATGGTGATAACAGCACGTGAGTAGGGAAAGTTTATAGTTTTAGTAATAGGCTATGTGTTAGCCCATAGGGTGTGTTTGGTTATTGGGAAAAGGAAAGAAAAGGAAGGAAAATAAGAAGGAAAATGATTTTTCATTGTTTGGCTCAAAAGAAAAGTGAAAAGAAAAGGAAAATGAAGGAAAAGAGTGGAAAATAAATAGTAAAACTTTTCCTTCAACTTTTCCTCCTCTTGACCCAAGGAAAATGAGGGAAAACAAAGCAAAACTAACTATTCTTACATTCATGCATTTGTGTTTTTTAGCTAATATAATTAGTAGCTATTTTTAATGAATTCAGGAATAATTCATGAATTCTTTTCAAAAAATTATGAATGAATTTTTCAAAAAATCACGAATTATTATCAAAATTTTACACATGAATTATTTAAAATTCGCAAATTATTCAAAATTTACGAATTTTTCCTGAATTTTTCAAAATAGTAAGTGAATAATTCGGAATTTTTTTAAAAAATCATGAATATTTAAATTATTTTTATTCATGAACTTGTTCAAAAAATTCGCGAATCATTCGTGTAATTTTCGCATTTTGCTTGAAAAATTCGCGCATTATGCACGAATTTTTCTAATAGTTTGCAAATTATTTCCAAAGTTTTCATATAATTTGTAAATTATTTATGTACTATTTAATACCACATTATTTATGAATCATGATATTTGTATGGTTAGAGAATTATTTGTTAGAATTCGTAATTTATTTGCTAACTTTCTGAATTATTCAGAACAACTAACAAATTTTTAATTTATTATGAGACTAAAATACCTCTTAAATTTTTTAAGCAAATTATTTATAAAGTTAGCAAATACACCTCTTAAATTATTTAGCAAAAACACATCTTAATTTTTTTCGTTTTGAATTAATAACATAATGGTAGAAATTTCCTTATTTTCCTTTGAACTTTCTTCAAAATTTTCTTTGGAAACCAAACATGAAAAAGAATCTCATTTCATTTTCATTTCACTTTTCTTTCTTTTTCATTTTCATTTCACTTTTCTTTCATACATTTTCTTTCAATCCAAACACACCCATAGTGTTTCTCTAGGGTCTTATTAAAAATAAGTTGCAGGCTCAAAAGTCCCACGTGAACATGTCTCTAGGTGTTTAATATAATCTAGGGTTGTATTTCTTTAGGGTTGTTTCAGGAGAGCTGCACGCGTACAGGCCTAGGGTCACAAATTTAGAGTAGTTTTATTATTATTATTTGAAGTCTGTTGCAAGAGTACCTATGCTAGTCTAGGTTTAGTTTCTATAATTTTTTTATATAAGTCCTAGGTGTGAGTGGGGCTTGTGCTGGGTGCGTGTGTAGCTGGTTCGGCCATAGGGTTGAAAAATGAGGCTATGTTGTATTAGGAAAGTTTGAGTGATGAAAGGGATTTGAAATATCATTAATGAGATTTAATCAAGGGAAATAAGAGCCAATTAATAGGTGCAATCAAGGGAAATAATGGCTAATCAATATGTTTAAATGGGTCCCAAAACGGTAAGTTTCATTTGACTTTTAAAAGATTCGAAATTCAAATTTTGAATTTGAGAATTTAAATAAATTTTAAGAAGAGATATTTAGAAAGTACTTATAATAAAGGGTTCATCTAAGTTAGTTCAAAATAAAGATGATAATAACAATATCTAGAGGTTTGAAGTGGAAACGGGTATGGGTACGGGGACAGAAACGCCTAATAGCGGATACAGAGAAAAATACATGAGAGGAAAACAGATAAATGTATCGATAAAAACCGGTCGTTACACTAAGAAACCAAGTAGAGTGATCTACGCTTGGTTCTTAATCAACTTAAGTAATCATCAAAAACAGAATAGAGATAAAACTCTTCTAGTAGTCGACTCCCTATGAACAGTAGTCGACTCCCAAAGGGATGTTACATGCAGCTCAGTTAAGCGAATACTTAATGAAGATATAAACAATTACACGGAAGTACAAGAGAGAAGTAAATACTGATTTTGCAATATATTATAAATGAGTTACAGGAAATATGATACTGAAATAATCAAGGTAAACAAATAAACAATCACAGAGAGTGCAAACGCAAACACAAGGATTTTTATCCTGATTCTCCATAACCCTGGGTACGTCCAGTCTCCGACCAATCCGGTACGCGATTTCTACTATCTGCCTTGGCAAATGCACGTACCTAACTTCATTCGTTAGGATTTTTCCACACACCTAGCCTTGACCAGGATTTCCGATTGCAACACTGCAATATCTCAACACCTAGACTTGTCTAGGGTCTCCAACACCCTTACAACAAAGGGCAAACACAAAGTGAAAATCAATATCCAACTCACCACAATGTTTAGTGGAGTTTGGATTTACACCCAAATTCTATAGCCAATAGTAATAGATAACTATGTGTATTTGTGGCTTAATAGAATATGATTTTAGATCACACAAAGATATGAATAAAGTCTTTGTGATCTAAATCAATGTTTTTCAAAATCCTTTCAAATAAAATCAGAGAACAAAGAATATGGGATTTGAAAACAAATAGCCAAATAAAAGTTGATCTTCAGAAAATAATATCTTAAAGAAAAACTGAGATCAAGAATGTAAAAGCAGATTTGGCTAATAAAAATGAGAGCTAAGAATTTGAGAACGTTTAGAACTTTTGCGCAAGAGAGAATTTTGATTTCAAGTATATGTGTGTTTTCTCTCAAAGAAATAGTCCTCTATTTATAAGTAAAAATGGAGAATTCAAAATTCAAATTCATTTGACTTTTGTCCTGAGAATCATGGGAGCAGTAAATGAGAGAGATGTCAAAAGTCTGGTCAACGTTGAATTTCGACAGCTGGTAGTCGACTCCCTAGGATTGGTAGTCGACTCCCAGTGTATTTCAGGAGAATATCGATTCTCAGCTGGTAGTCGACTCCCAGTGGAGTTTCTTCTGAGACACAGCTAGTGAGACATGTAGTTAGCTCCAGGGTGTAATGGAGTATGTTTAAGGCTACGTAATCTGCACACTTAATTGTAGTGTAGTTAGTATACTTACTTCATTTGGTGTGCTCATCATCAAAACTACTTGGGGGTGGAATTCAATTTCTATAACTCTCACCCTTTTTGATGATGACACTCAAATGAAAAATGAAGTAAGTTGACATAAATAATATGACTTAGAAATGAACTTACCCCCCTGCTTTGATGCGGTTCTCCCCCTGCATCGAAGCCGTTAGCAAAACAATACATTCATTTTTGCATTTCAAAACTTTCTCCCCTTTGTCATCAACAAAAATGTGACATATCATTTCAACGAATAATTCATCAAAGTTGTAATCAACAATTAAGTATTTTGAGAGAGAGGAATTCAATTACCAATCCTGCAAAAAATACATTAGCATATGATCAACCAATGTCTGGCAGAATATATCAGATAAGTTCATCCATAAGCATAGTAATAAGAGTATCAAGCATCACACCATAGATAGTTATTACAGACCAGAAGTTTTGAAAAACATTGTTTTGAAAAACCATTGTTTATGAAATCAAGAGTGACTGCTATTCTTCTTCAATTCTTTGATCTCGCCAAGGATCATGCCAAGTGTCTCTTCCGTCATCTTGTTGCTCTTCACCACCAATTCCTTGAGATCGTCTACTTTCTTGTTGAGGTTCTCAAAACCTCTCTTGGATATCTTCAGCTTTCCAATTTTCTTCAAGAGCATATCTTGAAGTTCAACGATGTAGGCCGGTTGCTCATCGTCTTCTTCTTCTTGTTCGCTACCTTTTTCCTCTTCTTCTTCTTCATCCGAATCTGAAACAATGAGTTTCTTACCTTTCCTAGAGGATGACGATTCTCCTTCAGCAGCAAGCTTCTCTTCAGGAATGTTCTGATCAAGATCTCTATGGAGATTCATCCTACCGAGAACATGAACATCAAAGATGCGTGTCGGATCCAGAATAGTGGTTTCATTATCCAAGGGCACATTATAATCAATGAACAGGATGGTGAGGTAATGCCCGTGTGCTAGGGTGGATGAAGGTCTGTTAGAAGAAGCTGATGCAAGGATGGATTCTATGATGACTTTGGCCCAATTGACACGAATATTCCCTAGCATTGCATAGATGTACTTGGCTTGTTTCTCAGGTAGTATAGAGTGGCTTCCAGATTTTTGAGTTATATTGTAAGACAATATATTTGCAAGGATTCTTCCTGGATAGCGAAGATCGCTACAAGGAAGTTTTGTTTGGAAATATTTTCCAGGCAAATACATTCTCTCCAAAATGTTTTCATCAGCCATCTCTATATTATCCAGTAACACACCAGTGTATTGGATTCCTAAGGCTTCTCCTGCAGATTTTATGGTTATGGCAAGTTTGGAGTCAAGCACTTTGGTGATAAATCTACTCTTGGCAATGTCATAATCCATATTGCCATAGAAGAGATGCACAAGGCTAGGATAGCAAAAATACATATTTTCAGCAGAAAAGAGGTTTGCCAAGTTTTGAAATTCCAAAATGCTGTCGATGCCATAGTTTTCTACATGATCAAGTTTTACGTATCTTTTATGAAGAATAGGTTTTTTGGAAATTTTAACAAAGTGTTCATAGGTAGTGGTTCTAAAGAGATATGGCAAGATGGTTTCTTTTTCAGAGATGGATTCAGTTGTGACCTTCCTCTTCTTTGAAGCCATTCTCTTGAAAGGCATCTAGATAGAGTAAAAATTATTTACAAAGCAAGATATGCAAGAATATATAAGAGCATCAACAAATAAATGAAGTAAAAATTGATGAGAGGATATTTTACCATGAGTAAGCTTAGGAGGTGATGAAACCAAGTGATGGGAGGGGTAAATAACCAAAAGAGCTCCAAGTGCCATGGAAAATTTTCTCAAGAGGATGAAAGAGTGGGTAGTCGGCTACCTTAGGGTTTTGACTATGAGGGTTTTAACCAAGAGGTGAAAAGAGATGAATATTGGTGGCCTTTAGATCAAAAGATGAGTGGTTGAGATCAAGTTTGGCTCATTGGGTTTAAGTTACCTTTTGGACATGAACCCATTAACTCAATGGAACCTAATAGGAGTTAGAAAAAAAACAAGAAAACCAAACCCATAAGTCCGCACAGCACGCTGGTAGTCGACTCACTCATGTAGGTAGTTAACTCCCTGCTGGGCTGAGTCGTTTTCTCATCCTGAGGGGTTTTGGTCCAAAGCTGAGTGCGTTTCTGAAAAAAATGTTTTATAAATTCTAACATAAACATTTATAATCATGTATAACAGATTTAAAAGATTTTATCATTCATTTAACATGTTTAAACATAGATTTAATGAAGCGATTTTGTAGCAGAAAAACTTTTTGATGCTGATCTTGTTACCACGTGTTCGATCTTTTTTCTCCTCTTCGTTTCTTTTAGAGTACCTGAAAGGATAGACGTTTTATAGTACTCTTTGTTTTTGAGTCCAGAGGGTTAGTCTTTAGGAAGCCAAACCAAGTATGGTTTAGTTCCTTCATGAAAGATATATTTATAATTTTTGTTTAAATGAACTTGCTGAACAAAATTTGTAGCGTATCTTTTCTTTCTTTGATCGGACAAGTTCTTTGGTATCCAGATGCTCAGAAAATTATTGTTAGAATGATGCATCCTAGCATGCTTAACCCGTTTCTTGGTATGATTTGAATCATATCCGAGTCCGGTTTTGCTAAAAGAGGCTTTTTGATTATCTATTAAACTGTCTAGCTTCCCTTGCATTTGTTGAAATTTTCAATAATTTTCATCGTAGCATCATATTTATATTTGACAGATACGAGAAGATTATTCAAATTTTCAACCTTTTCATTTACAGAAAGAATGTCTTTTTGCAAGGAATTATTCTTTTCTTTAAGAAGACTATTCTTATTAATAATTTCTTCTTTTTCTTTAGCATCCTTTTTAATATTTCTAAGTGTTCTTCTATGTTCTTATATGTGCTTTTCATGCATTTTGCATAGCTCCTTATATGCTCCCCTATAATCCATGTCTTCATCATCACTTGATGACGAATCATTATCACTAGATGAATCATGATGCGAGCTTACCTTGGAAGATGTGGAGGCCATGAAGCACATGTGTGCTGTTTCTATTCTTTCATCATTGTTGTCTGCTGAGGATTCATCAGACGAAGAGACGTCGCTCTAGTCGAAAGCTGCGTAAGCTTCCTTCTTTGGTCGTCGGAATTTGTTTCTTCCATTGTTTCTCTTTTCATTGCTTTCTTGGTTCTTCCCACGATCTCTGGAATCACGATTGTTTCTTTTCAAAGGACAGTTTCTTTTGACGTGCCCTGGTTTATTGCAACCAAAACAAATAATACCGTTAGTGGGTCTAAAAGAGCGTTTACCATACTTACTTGTGATGAACTCTTTAAAGTTCTTTGAGATGAAGGAAATATGGTCTTATTTGTCCGTGTAGTCGGAATCTTCTTCTTGAGCTTTAAAAGCAAGATTATTCTTCTTTGGTTTTTCTTCGATCTTTTTATCTTCTTCGAGTTCAATCTCATATGCCATGAGATTTTCCATTAGTTCCTCGATGGTAAGATCCTTTACGTTATGGGCTTCTCGAATGGCCGTTGTCTTTCCCTTCCATTCGGGTCGGAGAGATCTCAGTATTTTCATCACCTGCTCGTATTCAGAAAGTTTCTTTCCTAATCCTGCGAGCTCATTTGTAATGTTAGTAAAACGAGTATTCGCATCGGTAATACTCTCTCCTTCTTCCATTTTAAAAGATTCAAATTTAGAATGTAAAATGTTTATGCGGGATTCTTTGACCTTTTCAGTTCCTTCGTGAAGGGTGTGCCATATTTGATGTGCTGTCTCGCATTGGG
Organism: Scilla litardierei; assembly: GCA_030789695.1. Lineage (NCBI taxonomy): Eukaryota > Viridiplantae > Streptophyta > Magnoliopsida > Asparagales > Asparagaceae > Scilla > Scilla litardierei. Next base: position 77,182,020 of record CM061141.1, on the reverse strand, counting down.
AAACTCGATTGAATTCATTTTCTGTTACAGCGTAAAATAGTGCATTCATTGCCTTTGCATTGAGATTTGCTCTCTTCTTGTCGTCGGCTGACCATTTCCCAAATTCAACTTCGGTGGGTGCGATGTACGGAACTTTAGTGACGGTCTATGTTTCGATGTCCAATGACTCCAGGTGAGTCTTCATTCAGATCTTACAGCTAGCGTAGTTCGTTCCGTTGAACAGTGGTGGTCGCATGGTATTGAGTCCTTCAGAATGGAATGATGTTGACGCCATCACCTTTATAGCCTCGCTCTGATACCAAGTGTTGGATCTTGTGGATGGTAAACAACACTAAAAGGGGGTTGAATAGTGTTGTATGAAACAAACTTTTTCGTTCTTAACAGATTAGCACAATTCAAAGCCTTCTAATGTTGCCTAAGAAACCAAGTAGAGTGATCTACGCTTGGTTCTTAATCAACTTAATTAATCTTCAAAAACAGAACAGAGATAAAACTCTTCTGGTAGTTAACTTCCTATGAACAGTAGTCGACTCCCAGAGGGATGTTATGCACAGCTCAGTTAAGCGAATACTTAATGAAGATATAAACGATTACACGGAAGTACAAGAGAGAAGTAAATACTGATTTTGCAATATATTATAAATGAGTTACAGGAAATATGATACTGAAAGAATCAAGATAGACAAATAAACAATCACAGAGAGTGCAAACGCAAACGCAATGATTTTTATCCTGGATCCCCATAACCCTGGGTATGTCCAGTCCCCGACCAATCCGGTATGAGATTTCCACTATCTGCCTTGGCAAATACAAGTATCTAACTTCACTCGTTAGGATTTTCCCACACACCTAGCCTTGACCAGGATTTCCGATTGTAACACTGCAATATCTCAACACCTAGACTTGTCTAGGGTCTCCAACACCCTTACAACAAAGGGCAAACACAAAGTGAAAATCAATATCCAACTTACCATAATGTTTGGTGGAGTTTGGAGTTACATCCAAATTCTATAGTCAATAGTAATAGACAACTATGTGTATTTGTGACTTAATAGAATAAGATTTTAGATCATACAAAGATACGAATAAAGTCTTTGTGATCTAAATCAATGTTTTTCAAAATCCTTTCAAATAACATCAGAGAATAAAGAATATGGATTTTGAAAACAAATAGCCAAATAAAAGTTGATCTTCAGAAAATAATATCTTAAAGAAAAACTGAGATCAAGAATGTAAAAGCAGATTTGGCTAATAAAAATGAGAGTTGAGAATTTGAGAACATTTAGAACTTTTGCGCAAGAGAGAATTTTGATTTCAAGTATATGTGTGTTTTCTCTCAAAGAAATAGTATTCTATTTATAGGTAAAAATGGAGAATTTAAAATTCAAATTCATTTGACTTTTGCCCCGAGAATCATGGGAGCAGTAAATGAGAGAGATGTCAAAAGTCAGGTCAAACGTTGAATTTCGACAGCTGGTAGTCGACTTCCTAGGATTGGTAGTTGACTCCCAGTGTGTTTCAGGAGAATATCGATTCTCAGCTGGTAGTCGACTCCCGGTCCTTGGTAGTCGACTCCCAGTGGAGTTTCTTCTGAGAAACAGCTAGTGAGACATGTAGTTAGCTCCAGGGTGTAATGGAGTATGTATAAGGCTGCGTAATCTGCACACTTAATTGTAGTGTAGTTAGTACACTAACTTCATTTGGTGTGCTCATCATCAAAACTACTTGGGGTGGAATTCAATTTCCATCAGTATATTGGATTACACTTGTGGCATTAATACATTCCTTTTTAAATTATGTTGGTATGAGCACTTGTTTTATTATTCGTGATAACCCTTTTCTTGCAGTAGCTCGACATTGGACCCCAGGTATGATCCTCTTCCTTGGCTATTTACTTTACGCCATATTACTTAGTTTACATGTCTTATGTATCTTGCCTTGCCTTGTGTATTGATAACCTTAACACGGTGTTCCAAATCCAAGTTGGTTCCTACTGGGGCACGCATTGACGTGCTCCTCCCCATTTTTCAGGTAGCAGGGTCAGTTTGGTTGGAGGTGACTTGGAGTTGGGTTTCAGGGGTAGTACTCGGTGTGAGCTGTAGCTTGTAGAGCGACTTGGTTGTCTTGGAAGCTGGAGAGTGTTGGTATATGTGAAATGATGTAACTGGGTTATGTGTACAAATGAAAGTTGTTATATAAAATGTGTTGTTGTTGTTCTATATCATTATGAGCTGTTTGATACTATAGTGGAGCTTCACTTGTACTATCCCAGCATATGCGCAGTGGTCTGCTTAGTCAGTTTCTTCTTTCCCTCTCTTTTCCTCTCTCATCACCCTCACTCTTCAGGATACTTGGGAAAAAATTTAAATACATGGTATTCTGGGGAACAGGGCGTAACAGTTTGTGGTGGCCCATGTAGGTCCCTGCACTGCAATGTGTGTAAGGATAGTACATGTGATGCTTCAGTAGGTGATCGGGATACATTAGCCCTAAATGGGTAGTGACCTTAGAGCTTTAAGTGATCCACCCGTAAATACCTAACTTAGGAAGTCAGAGGATGAGCTTCCTACAGTATAGTATACTATAGATGTATATTAGTTGGTATCAGTGTATATATATATAATAATGAGAATTTGTGTGTATAAATGCAGTTGTTGTACTTGGATATTTGAATTATATACGTCGCATGTATACTTGTATTCAATATATATACATATTTGTATTTGAATAGCAAGAAAGTCGCATGTATGGATAGACGTGGGAGTATATACTAGGTGGGTGAATACATGAGTGTATGTATACTACGTCTCTATAAAAGTACATGATACAGATATGTGAGGCTGGTATGTGGTATACTTGTGTGACTCCGAGACATAGGTGATATATATACATGTTTGTTCGTGGATGTATATTGGTGGGTACCTATAAGCTAGTGGGGATATGCCTTGTAGGTGTGTGAGTGAAGATGTGTACATGTGAGATATGAGCGCATGTAAGCATTTTCCTATCTATTACCTTATGGTTGTGTTCCCTTGTGGGGAGCGTACCAAGGTGTGTATATCTATCCTTGTGTGGATAAATTAGCAGAGTGTCCATATTGTCTTGTGGATATATAAGGGGAAAGTGTATGTGAGTGAATACATGTGTATTTGTATGGGCAGGTGGTGTAGCTATAGGTATGGAATACTGGTATATATATTGCTAGTGTTGCATTGCTAAGGTATGAATTCTTAATGTGTTAAAATTTTAAATAACTGTAAGTATGTCTATGTACTGCCTATGTGCTTATATGAACCAGTATATTGTCTTAAGTTGGTTTATGATTGTGAGTTGTATTATTGCATGAAGATAGGTGTTGTGCTATGGCCATATATGTTGTGTATGTAGCGATATAGATAAGTAATGGACGCACGGATAGTATGAGTAATGCTCCAGGATATTTGGAGTAGATGTATCCTAAGGTGCGTAGGGATAGACCCGTCCACCCTAAGTTTAGGCCCTTAGCCCTATACCATACCTATTATGGAATAGGGATATATGTATAACGTGTATCATATGTAGAATGTGATGAATGTGAGGATTTGAGTTTATACAGTGCATGTATAAGTGGGGTGGCTATGGGTTTGCACGGTTAAGTGGAGTTATGGTATATGTATATATGTGTATACACTTACCCGTAGAATGGTGCCTACAGGACCATTGGGATGTATATGTAGTGCGTTGGCATGAGAGAGGATTGTGTATTGGTATATGAGATACTTATGTGTACGTAGGTGTGTTGTAACAAGAGTGGTGTGATTGTGTATATGTGTTGTTATTATTGAACGTGTATTGGTGTATGTCTTATGAGTGGTTATATGTATATGTACGTGAATGATCCCTTTCTGATATACAATTATCAGTATATAGATGTGTACGTATATGGGATATGGCTACTTATTGAATGTGTATAAATATTGAAATGCACTTATTTGTGTATGTACTAGTATGCTAGTAAAAGTGTGGATATATTGGATGTTATGTATATAATGGTATGGGTAGCTATCGACTACCTGCTAGTATAATTTGAGTAGCTTGATTGTATGTGTGTGTAATAGCAGGATATGTGTAATATATGTGTATGGATGTGTGTGTCCATACATGGGAATGTATGTGCATGGTTGCATGGATCCTAATAAGTATATATGCATGTTTGTGCCCATACCTACTATTAGAATAATAGTCTTGTGTGTATAAGCGTACGTGTATTTGGCTATATGTAGATTAAGAAATCTATGTATGGTATTGATACTTGTACATTTATGGGTGTATAATGAGTATGTGCTTGTGGAAAAAATATGTGGGATATTGCTTATTGCGTATACGTGAATATGTATCATAGTTGTATGGATTTCTATTATACATGTCGCAATGGAGTGTAGGAATGCGTTCATGTATGTGTAGTGCACAGTAGGAGTATATGTAATGGTGTGTATATTGGATGAATGAATATATATATGTATATATACTTATACATATCTTGTTTGTTTACTTGCTGATCTATCCTATAGGATTGTCTATCCAGATGTATCTCGGTATAACCTGGATAGATGTATTTCTGCTTGTATGCATGTATATATAGGTCTGTACCAAAGCATGTGTACATGTTATACATGTACGATGTGGATGTAAATGTGATATATATGGAATATAGGTGTAGATATGTTTGATAAATGTAGGTGAATGAAACTGTTTGATATGTGTTTATTGGACTGTGTCTAATTGGTTGCACATTTATAGGTATACGTGTGTGTGGAGTGTAAATGGATATTTATATTTACTTGACTATTGTGGCAATATGTGCATATGAAATGTCAATTTAGTTAGATATGGCATATAAGGAGACGTAATATGTTATGCACTCTTGTGTGTATTGTGTGTGATACATGTACATATCTGTGTAAGGCATTAGGTGCACTTCTATGGATGTGAGGTTATGTGTATAATTATTTATAGTATAATTATGAATCTTATGTGACTTGATTATGCATGTGTTAGTACGTGCACGTGAATGTATGTATGGATGTGACTAAATAATGTGTGTATATAGATATTTATGTGCATATAAATGTGAGTGAGCCCATATGACTAAGTATTGGGTGTATAGGGATCCGGGTACATACGGCGTGACACCGTGATAGTGACTCTGTCTATCAAGAAATGGTGTGTAGATTAATGTGTATTGTTGTGTGTTTGTGCATGGATATAGATGTATATGTATATATAAATAGGTAGGATGTAAGTCGTTTATATCTGAAGGTATTATAGTAAATAGGAAAGCGTACCCTGTGTGAGTGCCTTATGTATCGTGATGTGGATATGATGTGATGTCGTATGCACATAGGTATGAGTAGCGATCTAAATACTTATAATGATACGTATAGAGATCTATTTGCGGTATGTGTGTGCGTTGTATCTGGTAGTGTGTATATATGTGCTTATATATTCATGTGAAGGATGCCTATGTATATATATATATATATCTGTAGTGAATGCATAAAGTGATGTGGATGTGCTACTAGATGAATAATGGAATGTATCTGTGATATGTGTGTGATGCGGATGTGTATGGATGACGGTGAAACATATAGTGTATATAAGTATGGTATAGATATGTATTCTTGTTTATACTTCATGGGTAGTAAGACCATCATACTTAGCTGGCCTCGGGCAGGATTCACACCCTAGGAAGTCTGAGGACGGACTTTATTTTAAGGTAGGTAGGATGTCATGCCCTATTTAGCACTATACGTGTATTCCACTGAACACACGTGGTATTTCTACCTACGATGCATACGTAGGCATGAAACAAACGTAGATATTGATGTATGTAACGTAGTGAAAGGGGGATTGGGCTGTAACACGTGGCTAAGAGACGAGAAAGTGAGATTGAGTGCGGAAGAAGTGTAAAAGACGTCGTGGGTGCAAAACAACAAGAATGTGTTGGACGTGTGTGCGTGGTGTATGTATGCATATGTAGGTATGCATGAGTGTGTGTAGGGAAGCTATGCAAGTGTGAAAGAGGTTAGGGGGTCAATGGAAACCTTCGTAAAATTTTAGAAAGGCGAGGGGTAAAACGGTCATTTGGACTAAAGCTGCTGTGCGTACATACTAAAGTTGTGTGTGCATAAAGCAATGGCAAACTTGTAAATACCTAAAAGTTGAAGGACATTTTTGGGAGGGTATTTTGGTCATTTAACATGTCTCATGCTTATCCTAAGAGGGTTCTAGGTGGAGATATTTTGAAGGAAAAATTCTTCTTTCTTCTTTAGCTTTCTTTTCTTTTCCCTTTTTACTTTCTTTTCTTTCTCTCCCACTTACATGGCCGGCCACCACTCACCCATTTCCTCCATCCTCTTCAACTAAAAACCCTAATTCTTTCATCCAAAAATTAAGTATCTCAAGTAGGTTGCAAGAGAGAAGAAGATGGAGAAGGAAGGAGGAGGAAGAGAGAAAGAAAATCAAGATTTGAGGTAGGAATCCTCTTGGATTTGGAATTCCATTAAATTAATTCTTGCTATTATGGTTTTATTGCATGTTTTACTTAATAAGTATTAGGGATGGGGAAAATTCATGAGCCATGTTTCAATTTCACAAATTATCCCTTGAAATTCTTAGTAAAAACAACCCCTTGAAATCCTGAAATTCTGTTGTGTGTTTCTATTTGGATTCTGATCTCTGTGGCTTGAATTAGGCTTTGAAAAAAATATGTCCTTGTAGATCTTGAAGTTCTACCCCAAACTCATATAAAGTTTGATATATGTTCAATTCAGATATTAGTAGGAAAAATTACATCTTTGTAACATGTCTGTATGATTTTCAGTGTTGACACAGCTTAGAAAAATGAAGCTTATTACATGCACACTCCATAGAATTTGATGTTCTTGGTCTTGTTAGAAAGTTAATAAGTTTTTCTAAAATTTCTTCACAGTGCTTATGTTTCTAATTTCGGGCTGAAACATGCCCAAAAGTGGCTTTCAATACAGACCCTGAAATTTGTCTGAAAAACAGATTTGACACACTTCACCAAATAATTCACTATAAATCACCTACTTAATATTTTTGCCAGAAATTTTATCTGTAAATCCAAAACTACCACTACAACTTTCATTTGGGAATTTTTGTTAAATTCTGAATATAATTTGGTGATATCATCCATCTTGTAGGACTGCTTGTACATTTCCTATAAGCTGAAATGGTTAAATGGTGTGTTAAATTGTGCATTCTTGCTAATCCACTCTCTATAATACATGATTATTGTTTTTACATGGAAGGTAGACTAATGATATGTTTTTTCAATGGATTTGCTAATGTTCTTATGGACATACACGTCACATTCACCACGTGTTTGTGAAAATGCCACCATGAAATGAAAGTTGAAAAATATGAGAAATGGGCTTGTAAACACTTGTGTTATGAAATATGTTGTGAAATAGTTATGATGGGGTCATGTAAAACATGGTTTCATATGTTATGAGTGATGAATTGAAATGGCTATGTTGAAGGGCATGACACTTGGGTGCATGACCCATTTGATATGTGATTTGATTACGATGGAGGGTATAGCACTTCGGCGCATGACCCATGTTGATTTGAGTGTGGAATGTGAAACTATGCAACGTGTCCCCTTCAGTGCTATATATAATGTTAAATGAGGTTTTAGAATGTCTCAATCCTCTCTAAGGAGGGTGAGTTAGCAAAAACCCGGGTTTAAGGAGGGTGAGTTAGCAAAAACCCGGGTTTTAGGTGGGATTTGAGTAAATTGTGAATATGAGGCCTGGACTGAGAAGTTGGGAGAAATGATTATGTGATATATGATATTTATACCCACTCGCCTTTACCGGGAGTGGAGGGGACGTACGGAGGTTGTGTTATTGTGGAAGAGCCTCACTCCTGCCAGGGACGGGGGAGCTGAGGTCCGGTGTTGTACAGTGCCCGTGTCCACTACGCCGTGTGCTATATTCATCCCAAATTTGGGGTGATGTCCAGGTCTTGGTATCACACAGTTTACCCAAGTTTCAATTAATTCAATAATAAATTAAAAGTCTTGCATGTTACTTCTACTGCTTACTGCACTTCCTTTGTCCTTATCTGCTATGCTTGTGATGACGTATATTGGATTACACTTGTGGCATTAATACCTTCCTTTTTAAATTATGTTGGTATGAGCACTTGCTTTATTATTCGTGCTAACCCTTTTCTTGCAGTAGCTCGACATTGGACCGCAGGTATGATCCTCTTCCTTGGCTATTTACTTTACGCATATTACTTAGTTTACATGTCTTATGTCTCTTGCCTTGTCTTGTGTATTGATAACCTTAACACGATGTTTCAAATCCTAGTTGGTTCCTACTGGGGCACGCATTGACGTGCTCCTCCCCATTTTTTAGGTAGCAGGGTCAACTTGGTTGGAGGTGACTTGTAGTTGGTTTTCAGGGGTAGTACTCGGTGTAAGCTGTAGCTTGCAGAGCGACTTGGTTGTCTTGGAGGTGGAGAGTGTTGGTGTATGTAAAATGATGTAACTGGGTTATGTATACAAATGAAAGTTGTTATATAAAATGTGTTGTTGTTTTTCTATATCATTATGAGATGTTTGATACTATAGTGGAGCTTCACTTGTACTATCCCAGCTTATGCGCAATGGCCTGCTTAGTCAGTTTCTTCTTTCCCTCTCTTTTCCTCTCTCATCACCCTCACTCTTCAGGATACTTGAAAAAAAAATAAATGCCCGGTATTCTGGAGAACAGGGCGTGACAGAGCGGTTATCTCCTGCTGGCATGGGCTGAGCAAGCGCACGCCCGGTCGTGGTCGATCCGATTCCGAGCCCTCGCAAGGGCCTCGTCGGTTGGTCAAACTCCTTTTGTGGGCTTCCTGCCTCAAGTGTGGGCTTGGGACGCTAGTTCCTGGGCCGCCTCCAAATGGTCGTATCACAAGCCAATATGGGATAAAATATTTTAGTTTCACTCCAACATGGGATCAAATATTTTAGTTTTGAATCCATATTTAAGGTTTGGATTTTAGAATGCTCATAACTATTCAAAAAAATTTCAGAGAAAAAATTACGCCTTTTTACACGTGTATTTACTCGTGGACGAAATAGAGGGGGAAATCAAAGTTTAGAAATCGTGTTGTCATTATGGTTATGCGCGGTCCGTAGCACGCAGGAAGGTCGAACAATGATTGTCGCACGCTAAACTATGCCTGCATAGACTATTTTATATGCGGGGCATATCTGGTCATTTTTCTCGAAATCGTCCAAAATTCGTGGGTTATAGCTCGGGGAGGAAAGTCCTATACAATATTTAAAAGCTTTTGGATTTGAGAATGCTTATAACAAATCAAAAAAAAATTCAGAAAAAATTATGCATTTTTACACGTGTATTTACACGTGGATGGAACAGAGGGAGAAATCAAAATACAGAAATCACGTCGTCATTATGGTTCAACGCTGTCCGTAGCATACGGGAATGTCGGATATGATTGCTACACGCTACGCGATACCCGCATAGACTATTTTCTATGTGAGGCTTGGTTGGTCATTTTTTCTGAAATCATCCAGAAGTCGTGTGTTATATAGCCCGTGAAAAATCATAAAAATTTTGAGTCGCATAATTGAATTATGCGGAAAGTCCTATATAACATTTAAAGTTTTGAATTGTAGAATACTTATAACAATTCAAAAAAATTTCAGAAAATAAAAAAAAACCTTTTACACATGTATTTACACGTGGACGAAATAGAGAGAGAAATCAAAGTTTAGAAATCGTGTCGTCATTATGGTTCCGCGTTGTCCGTAGCATGCGAGAAGGTCGGATAATGATTACTGCAAGCTACAATTATGTCCGCATAGACTATTTTCTATGCGGGGCATGGCTGGTAATTTTTCTCGAAATCATCCAAAAGTCGTGGGTTATAGCCATGGGAAAATCGTAAAAAAATTTGTTGCATATTTACATTATGCGGAAAGTCCTATATAACATTTAAGGATTTGGATTTTAGAAGGCTTATAACAATTCAAAAAAATTTCAGAAAATATTATGCCTTTTTTACTTGTGTATTTACACATGGACGGAACATAAGGAGAAATCAAAATTTAGAAATTGTGTCGTCATTATGTTTCCACGTTGTTCGTAGTGTGCGTGAAGGTCGGATAATAATTACCGCATGGTACAACTATGCCCGCATAGACTATTTTCTATGCGGGGCAAGGCTGGTCATTTTTTCCGAAATCATACAAAAGTCGTGGGTTAGAGCCCTGGGAAAATCGTAAAATTTTGAGTCGCATAATTACATTATGCGGAAATTTCCTATATGTTATGAATCATCATCTGGGGAGAAACCCCCGGCTCTTTATTTATAGCATATAGGAGAGCGTATGTAGATAAGATACATTAGATACGATCTTATCTATAACATCAGCCGTGATCCCAACCGACTAACCAACTCGGTATTATCTCTTCACAACACTCCCCCTCATCCAGCTATAGGTGTGGGCTCTGCCCATGAATACTTCAGGATTCTGAGTGTAGTAGGAGTCTCACATGTGGTGGATACTTCAGGATCCTGAGTTGGTGAGGTTTGCCTCGTTAAAATCTTTAGCTGTGGAAAACCCTGTGGGAGAAACCATAGTTAAAGAAAAAGAGTTCAAACACTCTCTAACTCCCCCTGATTTGTACAAGCGACTCTGCTCATGAACACTTCGGGATTCTGAGCGTCACAAAGGGATGGATACTTCCAGATCCAGAGTTGATGTGATTTGTCTCGTTAAAACCTTTAGCTATGGAAAACCTTATGGGAAAAACCATAGCTAAGAGAAAAGAGTACAAATTCCCTCAACCCCCCCGATCTGTAATAGCACTTAGGCTTTCAGATTTCTTAGGCTTATCTCATTACTCCAATTTACAACATTCCGAAAATATACACAGATTACAAATATTATCACCATTAAGCAGCGGCTGAATCCAAAAACTCTGGAGAGGTGTGTTAAGTTTCGTTGCCTCTGATGTGGTCTTCAGACTATGTGCTCAGTTCCACAATACCAGCATCTATCCCAGTCGTCACTGGGATGTGATGTACCACCAGGTGCCCTCAATACACCATTGGTGTGGTGATGATCTCAGAATGATAGGATGATGTGGCCTTCATAATTTTCTTTGCAGATCTGCAGTAGATAGCCATCCCACTGTGGGTACCCAGTCTGTGATTTCTCAGTATAGGGATCAGACATGTAATCTGCATTTGCATAAACATGGAAGTTGATAATTCATAATGTAAGCCCAAATTTTTCGACCCTTGGAGGAAGCGTAGAAAGCTTAACTCCGGTCTAATGGCCCTTTTTAGGTGCCAACTATCTTTGGCTAATGAGTTTACTGCAACTGCTATATCGGGACGCGTGCAGTTAGCTAGAAGTGCATGATTGCACTTAGATAAGGGACTATATGACCAATTATATCCTCACCCTCTTCTAGCGATCAGAAGGGGTCTTTTTGTACATCCATAGAGTGTACTATCATAGGTGTACTTTGGATGATATTGGTCCTTTTAATTTCTCAATGCACTTCTGGGCGTATGTAACATGATTTATTAAGATAATAAATCTGTGAGCCATGACATAATTTATTTTTGCATAGGCTTTCATTTCATGTTTAATAGTCAGGCTTGAGCAGATGTTTCGGTTTTCTCTTCAGGAGATCCAATGAGATTTTAATTGTTTACAACTATGATCTTAAATCCTGTTCTTTGCTTAGATGCAAAGATAACATCTGGTAGGAATCATTGCTTTGTCAAGTGATTCTCTTGGTTGTACATTATTTATTATTCTTATTGTTTTTCTTCAATAGAATAGACGTCACGAAGTCTATTCAGGCATTTAAGGAAATGTGGAATTCATCTTTACCAAGGTATCCACAAAGGTATGCCGTCACAACATCCAATAACAGCATATCTAAAATTTTCTTTGCCAAATCGTAAGGTATTCGCATTTGATAACTTAGGGAGTCTGATGCATCATTTATGAGTCATGCTCATTTTAATTTGTTCATTCTCTAGTTTCAGCGAAAAAGTCCTTGAGCTATAGGTTGTACCTTATATCGTATGATTTTGTATTTATTTTTCTTATGTGTGCAATACTTATTTTACCCACTGGTTTGACACATTTTGGTGTTTGGACTTCAGGTCCGAACATTTCACGTTTCATAAGTGAGTCCAGCTCATCTTTTATTGCATCGTACCACATTTGGCCAATCTCTACGTTTGCATTTTAGCAACGGAGTATGGAACGATATTTTATAAACATCATCGCTTTTGCGATGTATATGGCAATATGAAACGTGAATACATTGTCAACAATTATGTTCTTTCTGTCCAACACCTCCCCAATACATACAACATTTACTTTCATTTCAGTTTTCCCTGCAGTTCCTCTGCAGTGGATTTCGGGAAGGGCGAGGGTGTGGATATGAGCTCATTGTCCTGTGGTAGTATTGTCTTAAGGTCTTCAAGTATTTTTCTTTTTCTTAAATTTCTGTCCTTGGAGCCTAATAGTCTGCCTCTTTTCTGTTGAGGATCAGCCACTTCTGCTGCTGGTGGATTGCGTCCATTCTCGGGGATGTCAATCCTAGCTGGAGTATTTGCAGCAGGTATGTGTGATCTGACAATCTTCTGGTTGTCAGAAAATGAGTCCGGTAATTGGTGAACAATGTTCTATATTTAGAGGATCTTCAGAATCTCATCTTCACATTGTATTGTTACCGGATCATAATGGGTCAAATTTTTTGTCATGCCCTATTTTGACCTATACATGTATTCTAATGTATACACGCGGTATTTCTACCTACGATGCATACGTAGGCATGAAATAAGCGTAGATATTGATGTATGTAATAACGTAGTGCAAGGGGGAATTGGGCCGTAATACGTGGCTAAGGGAAGTGAATGCGAAGTGTGAATGCGGAGAAGTGCGAAAGACGTAGTGGGTGCAAAACAACAAGATTATGTTGGACGAGTGTGCGTGGTGCATGTATGCATGTGTAGGCATGCATGGGTATGTGTAGAGAAGCCATGCAAGTGTGAAAGGGGGTTAGGGGTCAATGGCAACCCCCGTAAATTTTTAGAAAGGTGAGGGGCAAAACGGCCATTTGGACTAAAGCTGCTGGCCGTACATACTTAAGTGGTCGGTGCATAAAGTAATGGCACACTTGTAAATTGTGGAAAATTAAGAGGGTATTTAGGTCATTTCAAAATATTCATGGCTTATTCAAGAAGCCCTGACATGGCTTAACCTTTAAGAAAAGGAGTGTGTAGAAACTCCTTAAGAAAAATCTCCTCTTTTCTTTTCTTTTCTTCCCTCTTCTTCCCTTATCCTTATCTCCTCTCCTCCCACTCAACTCCCACCCCTAATTTCGTGCTCCCCCTCATACCCATCCATGTTGTTCCCAAAAGAAGAAGAAGAAGAAGATGACGACGACGAGGAGGAGGAAGAAGAAGAAGAGAAAGAGAAGGAGAGAAGGAAGATGGAATTTTGAGTAGGATTCTAAATTGGATTTGGAATTCAATTAGGATTTCATTTTATCATGTTTTTATACCATGTTTTATCAATATGAAGTAGTGATAATCAAATTAATATGTCATGATTCAATTCCATGCAAAACCCCTTGAAAATTTCAAGCAAAACTAACTCCTTTGAAATTCAGAAATTTTGTTGTGTATTTATGCTTGTATTCTGATCTAAGTGGTTTGATTTAGTCTCTTAAAAATATGAACTTGTAGATCTTGAAGTTCTACCCCAAAATCATATAAATTTTGATATATGTTCAATTCAGGAATTAGGAGAAATAATTCCATCTTTACAACATATCTGTTTGATCTTTAGTCTTGACACGCTTCAGAAATATTGATGTAATTACCTGTACACACAAGGGAATTTGATGTTCTTGGTCTCATTGGAAACGTAACAAGGTTATCTATAATTTCATTAAATGCTTATATTTCGAAATTCTAGCTAAAATAGGCTCAAAAACAACAATCTTTACAGGCCCTGAAATCTGTCTGAAAAACAAATTTGACACACTTCACAAAATAATTCACCATAAATCACCTACTTAATATTTTTGTCTAAAATTTTATAAGTGAATCCAGGACTCATATATCTATAACTTTAATTTGGGACATTTTGTCAAATGTTCAATAAAACCTGCTGATATATGCCCATGTATTGCCAACTTCTGCAAATTTCAGCAAGCTGAATTCACTAAGTGTTGCTCTTATCCATTAATTGTGGTTAATTGGCCATCATTATTCTTGCTTATTATGGTTATGTGGTGGAATGAATATTCATGCCTTGGCACATGTGAATTATATTGTGTTTCTTAGATATGAATAACGCCCGTCATGTGTTCGATGAAATGCCTCAACGAAGGCAATATCCGATAATCTGAGTAACGTGCATGTGTTAGTATTGGCCTCGAGCCACATTGATAATTGGTGAAGTTAGGGGCTTGAATGGCATGGATACATTGTAATTGTGAATAGATGATTTGTTATGATAGAGGGCATGTCACGTGAATGCATGACCCTATGTTTAATGATGGACGACTAAGGTAATATGTCAACCATGCCATCATGACCCCTTACGTGTTATGTATGGTGTTAAATCATAAAATTTGGATATATCTCAGTCCTCTCTAATGAGGGTGAGTAGCAGAACCCGGGTTTAGGTGGGATTTGAGTAAATTGTGGATATGAGGCCTGGACTGTGAAGTTGGGAGATGATTATGTGATGTGTGGAGTTTATACCCACTCGCCTTTACTGGGAGTGGAGGGGGTTTTTATACCCACTCGCCTTTACCGGGAGTGGAGAGGTAAGGAGGTGGAGAGCCTCACTCCTGCCAGGGACGGGGGAGCTGAGAGGCCCGTCGTACAGTGCACGTGTCTACTGCGTCGTGTGCTATATTCGCCTCAAATTTGGGGTGAAGTCCAGGTCCTGGTATCCCACAGTTTACCCAAGTTCCAATTAATTTAAATATAAAATGATAAAATAAGAATTTGTGTGTTACTCCTTCTGCTGGAAGCACTTCCCCTTCCCTTTGCCTGCTTCTTGGTGACTCTGTGTTATACCTCAGGCACTTGTACTCTTCTTATTAGATAATGTTGCTTGAACACTTATGCTATTATTATTATTATTATTCGTGCTAACCCCTTTCTTGCAGTAACTCGACATTGGACCGCAGGTATGATTTCCTTGTTTTAGCTATTTAATTTTCATTACGTCACTTAGTTACATGCTCTATTTCTCTTGGCTTGCCTTGTGGATTGATAACCTTAGAACGGTGTTCCAAATCCAAGTTGGTTTCTACTAAGGCACGTATTGACGTGCTCCCCCCTATTTTTCATGTAGCAGGGAGAACATATTTGGTGGCGGCTTGGAGTTGGGTTTCAGGGGTAGTGCTGGTGTGAGCTGGAGTTCTACTTTGACTGGGTTGTCTTGGCATATTGAGAGTGGTGTATATGTATTGTTACACTTGGACTATGTATACAAATGAAACATGGTAAATATGAAGTGTCGTTATTGTTTCATGAGGATTGTTTGATATTACTGTGGAGTTTTACTTGTACTATCCCAGCATGTGCGCAGTAGCCTGGTTATTCAGTTTCTCCTTTCCCTTTCTTTTCCTCTCTCATCACCCTCACTCTTCAGAATACTTGGAAGAAATTTTTTTAGATGGCGGGTATTCTGGGGAACGGGGTGTGACAGTTTTTGGTGGCCCATGCAGGTCACCGCACTACGAGGTGTGTATGAATAGTACATGTAATTCTTCAGTATTGGATTGGGATAGATTAACCCTAAGGTGGGTAGTGACCTTAGGGACCTTAGAGTTTAAGTGGCCCACCCTTGCACCTCTAGCTTTTGGGAGTACGGGGATGAACTTTTTGCAGTATATTATACCATACATGTATATTATAGGTATACGCCTGTATATGTTACTGTGTAAACTATTGAGTATTGATTTCCCGGATTTGGTTTTGGATGATGAGCAAACATAAATATTGTGAACTAACTGTTTGTGAGCGCAGTTATGGAGATCGTCGCCAAAATACTATGTACATCAAAAGCGACGTCTCAAGACTTCTCAATACGCGTGATCGTGTGCCTGAAGCTTCGTTGAAGCTCAAGGAGTATTATTGAAGTCAAGAGTGAAGATTGAAGCTTTGAAGACGGTTCGTCATGTTTAATTTAATGTCTTCTTGCTTCATAGAATAGAATGTTAAGCCTTGAGTAGGACTTACATTATAGTCTTCATTTCGCTCATATCTTAGAGCTAGGATTATCTTAGAAGCCATTAGAAACTTTTTCGAAGCCTATCGCTTCTTCCCTTGGCTTCTAGTGCATGTTAGTTGGTTCAAGTAGAAGAACCAACCGACTAGATGACGATCTAGTCGGTCGGCAATTCCTCTTGAACCGACTAAATGCCTTGCTCAATTCAGCCTAGACTTTGTTGATCAATTAGTCGGTCAAAGAAGGTTCACTGACCGACTAGATGACGATCTAGTCGGTTAGGAATCCTTCTCAGACCGACTAATTATCATTGCCTCTGTACAGCCTATCTTACTGTTTACAGTTAGTCGGTCAAAGCACATCGACCGACCGACTAGTTGAGAAACTAGTCGGTTGGAAGTTGTTCTTAAACCGACTAGCTGTACTTGATTTCAGCCTATTCGATTTCGACTCTTAGTCGGTCAAAGAACACTCACCGACCGACTAGTTGTGAAACTAGTCAGTTGGAAAGTCTTCTTAGACCGACTAGTTCCTTATTGTCTGAACCTTCTCTTTTGGCTGTCGAGCTGTTAGTCGGTTCACGTTGAATCACCGACCGACTAGTTGAGGAACTAGTCGGTCAGTGATCCTTCTTAGACCGACTAACTGCTTCAGAAATATGACCGTTGGGAATCTTTTGAGCACGATTTTTCTTGCCTTATTAATACACACCTGATTCGTTTGAGGCAAGGTTAGAGGTCCATTATCCAAGTTATTTCAGACATAAGAGAAGAGTTTTCTCAAGCTATTTTCTAAGCTCTCTCTTCTCACCAAGAATCTCTCCTTCACTCTTTGAGGAAAATTCCTCAAGAGAGATTCTCTCCATTGTGAGCCATTCAAGCCAAGGGCTTTGAATCCAAGTCACCAACTCCTCCCTAGCCATCTATTGCTGTCCATCTTGGTGGAGCTAGGGTTTGGTGCTTGCTTCTTCCTCAAAATCCCTCTTTGCCCTAATTTGGTAAGTATACTCAAGGCATATGATTTTGTGGTAAGTGTTTCATTATTTCATCGCATTTGATATTTGAATTGTTCTCTCGGTTGTGAGAGAAGTGTGTGATCCCGGGTTGTGAGAGTCACATTTATATTGTGTATGATTTGGTCTTGTGAAGGTTTTTCACAAGAATTTCATAGTGCTAAATCTTGGGTTAGAGGTTTTCTAACTCAAGTATCCAGAGGGGATCCAGGTGGTTGGGACATAGGATCACCGGGAATAAGTCGGGGAGACTTGGGTGGATCCGAACCCGTTATATGCTTTGTTTGCGTTTGTCTATTCTTGTTGTTTGTAGTCTATTCCGCATTGTTGTTTGTGTGTTTGCACAATAATTAGGAATACCTCTCTTGATTATTTTAAAGTACTATTCACCCCCCCTCTAGTACTTGTGCAGTAGCTTCGCAGGGCATTACAATTGGTATCAAAGCCAGAGTTCAAAGCTATGACAGACAACGACTTCAACGTCTTCAAGGATCATCAAGGATCTTCTTCAGTTATGGAAGGACAATCCTCTGTCAGGCCTCCTCACTTCAACGGTACCAACTATGGGTACTGGAAATGCCGGATGGAAACCTTCCTCTGGAGTGCTTCACTTTGGAGAGCCACATTGACGGAGTATGTCGAGCCCGCTGAACAAGAATTCACGAAGTGGACTACCGCGGAGGTTGCCGCGGAGGTAAACAATGCCAAGGCAATGAATGCCTTGCAATGTGCGTTGGAGCCCGAAGACTTCAACAAGATATGCACATGTAAGAGTGCATATCAAGTATGGAACCAACTCCTCATCTTGCACGAAGGAACCAGTACGGTAAAAGATTCTAAACTCGTTGTCGCTAACAAAGAATTCGAGTTGTTTCACATGGAACATGGTGAAACTATGAAGGATTACTATGCTCGCTTCGTGGACATATCCAACGAATTGGAAGCTCTTGGGAAGATCTACACCCAAAAGGAGAAAGTCGCGAAGATTATTGACGAACTTCCTTCTTGTTGGGAAAAGCGTACCTTCGCCATCGAGGAAGGTAACGATATGAATAAGTACAATGTTGTACAACTAATGGGTACCTTGTTGTCTTACGAGGTACGCAAGGAAAGTAAAATCAAGATGAAGGAGAAGATGAAGGCGTACTTGAAGCAAGACGAGCCAAAGAAAAAGGCGATTGCGTACAAGGCCGCTCCATCTACCGATGATGAAGAATCGGAAGACGAGTTGGACATAGAATCCATTGCACGTATGGCAAAGAAGTTCGACAGATTCTTCCAAAAAGGTAACTTTAGAAATAAATCTAAAGTTAGTTCGACTAATGCTTCTACTCCCGTTTGTTATAAATGCAACAAGCCAGGACACATCAAGCCGGATTGTCCTCTCAACAAACACAAGGAGAAGTGGAAGGCATCCAAGTACGACAAGTCGAGAAAGCACAAGAAAGGACTTGTCGGCACATTCACCGACTCCGAAGAGGAATCCTCAAGTGGATAGTCGGATGATGAACGAGTGGAGAAAGCACACACGTGCTTCATGGGAAAAGAGGAACTGATCAAGAGACCTCCTCCGATGAAAGCGAGGATGAAAGCGAGGATGAAGACGAAGAGGTAACTATGGATGAACTTAGATTAGCCAACGAACAACTTTGGAATAAGTTTTCTAATTTGGCTACTAGATTTATTAAGACTAAAAATGAGCTAACTAGTCTTCAAACCTTGCCTAAGCCTATCATCGTCAACAACAACACCGTTGTTGAAGGGTTGAGAAATGAGATTGTAAATCTCAAATCTCAACTTGAGCATGTTCATATAGAGGATTCGAATGAACATGTGATAGCGGATTTGACGTCTCAAAACTCAACTTTGAGTATTGAGAATAAAAATCTCAAGTCACGTGTTTGTGCACTCACATCGCAAGTGTCCACCTTGGATGCTTCGATGCATTCTCTCACCGAGAAGTATGAGTGCACATTAGGCCGAATCAATGAATTCAATAAAGGTAAGGGCCATTTGGATAATACCCTAAATGACTTACTTCCGGCCAATCATCACATTGGCTTGGGGTATAAGATGGGAGATTCATCCAAATCATCCGCCACCTTTGTTAGGCCAACTTCCGATGCCTCTACTAGTGGGAGTAAACACTTCATGGGTGGTTCTTCTACCAATGGTGCTTCCGCTAGGTACACACCCCCATTTGGAAAGAAACCCACTTTGGGTGGACCTCCAAAGAAGGGTCATGCTTTCATGTATACCATGCCACGTAGGAACACACATCCTACCCCACATGTTCGTACGTATGATGATTTCTATGCTCCACATCCACGAGCACGTGCACACCATGTGAGACACACTCATGCACGTGTTCCTCCACATCCATATGTTCGTCCTCATGACTATGTGAATGATTATCATCATGCACCATTTCATCATATGTCATATGCTTATCCACGACATGCATCACATAGACATCAACAACGTATGCATGCTCCCAATAGGATTAGGACTCCCAAGACATACACTATTTGGGGTCCGAAGAACACAAGCTTGCATGCTAAGGATAAGTATGTGCAATCATATATTAATGATATTATTTTGAAGGATGATTATGTTGGGAAATCACGGTCCTCGTGGACTTGGTTTCCGAAGGGTTAGTTTCTTTGACCCTTCATTGCTTGGTACCATAAGTTTAATTTCATTTTATTGGTACCACAACAATATGGTAAGAATTGGTTTATTCTTTTTATTTGCATATTTGTCTTGGATGTGCATGTTTCTTTGAAACTTAAATTCATATTGAATTTGAATTTAGTTGGGCTATGGGTTACGTTAATTTGAATTTAGTTTGTTAAAAGTGTTGCCTAACCCATAGGATCCAAAAGGGTTTTTGGATACCAAGAATTGTGTTTTCTAGGTTCAATCCATCATGGGATACCAACCCTACCAACTCTTTGAGTTGCAAATGATTTTCATTCAAATGGAGTTGATGGTGCTTAAGAGATACACCAAAGTAGGGGGAGCTTAATGTTGTAAGTATATTCTTATATTTGATATACATTTGGTATCCATGTGTATTGAATGCATCCATGTGTAGACTATATTACAAATGGTATCATGTTGTTTCATTTAGTATCCTAGTATGCTAGATATGTGTATGCCATATGGTTTATGATGTTCTATCTATTTTTGGGCATAACACTTTTTTTGCATGCTACTTTTGGTATTCCCATTGGATTTATGTCTCTGATATTGACTTCGTCGCTCGACGATTAAATTTGATTTAATAGAAATTATTTCTATGAAAACATAGAATTGTTTTCCATGCACTAATTTCATCTAGAATGTTGATATTGGAGAGTATGTTCCATAACTCAATAAGTGAAATTGATTTGAGTTTTGATGATTTCGTTTTTTGATTTTCGCCTATGGTTTGATGATTTCGATTTTCGATTTTCGCCTATGGTTTGATGATTTCGTTTTTCGATTTTTGCCTATGGTTTGGTAATTTCGTTTTTCGATTTTCACCTATGGTTTGATGATTTCGTTTTTCGATTTTCGCCTATGGTTTGATGATTTCGTTTTTCGATTTTCGACTATGGTCACGTTGGCACGCTTTGATTTTCTTCGGTATTTTACATTTTGGTATTTTACTTTGGTGTCATTTGGACCATGGTCGTATTCTTCGACTCCCGGGCTTTATTTTTTAGCCATTGGTTTTGTCGTTGATCTCCTTTCGCTCTTTTTGCTAATGCCAAAGGGGGCGAGAATTAATAACGACGATGTGCTAATTAATAATTCAAAGCAATTTACCATGAATCTAATTTGATATGTTAGATTCATGGGGAGTGAAGATATAAAAATGGATTTAGATCCTATATGTCAATAATTGGTTCATATTTCATATCTTTCTCATCTGCTTGATGCGTATAATTAATAAATAATACGAGACTAACGTGTCATCAATGCAGGGGGAGTAAGTAAATTTCTTTTGAATCATTATTATTGATTATTATTTATGTTGGTTTTTCATCACCAAAAAGGGGGAGAATGTTGAGTATTGATTCCCTGGATTTGGTTTTGGATGATGAGCAAACATAAATATTGTGAACTAACTGTTTGTGAGCGCAGTTATGGAGATCGTCGCCAAAATACTATGTACATCAAAAGCGACGTCTCAAGACTTCTCAATACGCGTGATCGTGTGCCTGAAGCTTCGTTGAAGCTTAAGGAGTATTATTGAAGTCAAGAGTGAAGATTGAAGTTTTGAAGACGGTTCGTCATGTTTAATTTAATGTCTTCTTGCTTCATAGAATAGAATGTTAAGTCTTGAGTAGGACTTACATTATAGTCTTCATTTCGCTCATATCTTAGAGCTAGGATTATCTTAGAAGCCATTAGAAACTTTCCTGAAGCCTATCGATTCTTCCCTCGGCTTCTAGTGCATGTTAGTTGGTTCAAGTAGAAGAACCAACCGACTAGATGACGATCTAGTCGGTCGACAATTCCTCTTGAACCGACTAGATGCCTTGCTCAATTCAGCCTAGACTTTGTTGATCAATTAGTCGGTCAAAGAAGGTTCACCGACCGACTAGATGACGATCTAGTCGGTTAGGAATCCTTCTCAGACCAACTAATTATCATTGCCTCTGTACAGCCTATCTTACTGTTTACAGTTAGTCGGTCAAAGCACATCGACCGACCGACTAGTTGAGAAACTAGTCGGTTGGAAGTTGTTCTTAAACCGACTAGCTGTACTTGATTTCAGCCTATTCGATTTCGACTCTTAGTCGGTCAAAGAACACTCACCGACCGACTAGTTGTGAAACTAGTCAGTTGGAAAGTCTTCTTAGACCGACTAGTTCCTTATTGTCTGAACCTTCTCTTTTGGCTGTCGAGCTGTTAGTCGGTTCACGTTGAATCACCGACCGACTAGTTGAGGAACTAGTCGGTCAGTGATCCTTCTTAGACCGACTAACTGCTTCAGAAATATGACCGTTGGGAATCTTTTGAGCACGATTTTTCTTGCCTCTATAAATACACACCTGATTCGTTTGAGGCAAGGTTAGAGGTCCATTATCCAAGTTATTTCAGACCTAAGAGAAGAGTTTTCTCAAGCTATTTTCTAAGCTCTCTCTTCTCACCAAGAATCTCTCCTTCACTCTTTGAGCAAAATTCCTCAAGAGAGATTCTCTCCATTGTGAACCATTCAAGCCAAGGGCTTTGAATCCAAGTCACCAACTCCTCCCTAGCCATCTATTGCTGTCCATCTTGGTGGAGCTAGGGTTTGGTGCTTTCTTCTTCCTCAAAATCCCTCTTTGCCCTAATTTGGTAAGTATACTCAAGGCATAGGATTTTGTGGTAAGTGTTTCATTATTTCATCGCATTTGATATTTGAATTGTTCTCTCGGTTGTGAGAGATGTGTGTGATCCCGGGTTGTGGGAGTCACATTTATATTGTGTATGATTTGGTCTTGTGAAGATTTTTCACAAGAATTTCATAGTGCTAAATCTTGGGTTAGAGGTTTTCTAACTCAAGTATCCGGAGGGGATCCGGGTGGTTGGGACGTAGGATCACCGGGAATAAGTCGGGGAGACTTGGGTGGATCCGAACCCGTTACATGCTTTGTTTGCGTTTGTCTATTCTTGTTGTTTGTAGTCTATTCCGCATTGTTGTTTGTGTGTTTGCACAATAATTAGGAATAACTCTCTTGATTATTTTAAAGTACTATTCACCCCCTCTAGTACATGTGCAGTAGCTTCGCAGGGCATTACATAAACCATCGTGTATAAGTGCATTGTTGTGCTTAGAGATTTGAACTATACATGTTGCGGTATACTTGTATATTTGAATGGCATGAAGGTTACATGTATCCTGAATGCTTGTAGTGGTATATGGATATGCGTGGGGTGTATATACTAGATGGGCAAATACTTGAGTGTATATATATTTCGCCTCCATAAAAGTACATGATACAGATATGTGAGGTAGGTCTGTGGTATACTTGTGTGACTCTGAGATATGAGTGATATATACATGTTTATTCGTGGATGTATACAGGTGGGTACATATAAGCTAGTGTGGATATATACCTTGTAGATTTGTGAGTGGGGATATATACGTATGTGTTATGAGTGCATGTATGCAGTTTACTATCTATTAAATTATAATTGTGTTTCATGTGAGGAATGCACCGATGTGTGTACATCTATCCTTGTATGGATAGAGTAGTGGAATGTCCATGTTGTATAGGACATATGGGAGAAAGTGTATACACGTGGATATATGTGAGCCTGTATGGGTAGAGGGTGTAGATATATATGTGGGAAGTCAGTGCATATATATCGCTAGTGTTGCATTACTAGGGTATAAATTCCTAGCGTGATAAAAAGTGTAAATAACTGAGAATATATGTATGTGCTGTCTATGTGCCTATAGGAATTGGTATATTGGTTTACTTGGGTATACGGTCATGGGTTGTATTATTGCGTGAAGATAGGTAATGTGCTATGGCCATATATGGTGTGTATGTATCGATATAGATGAGTAATTGGCGTACGTGTAGTATGAGTAATGCCCAGGATGTTTGTAGTAGATGTATCCTATGGTGGGTAGGGGTGCTTTAGACTCCTCCACTCTCATTTTAGGCCCTTAGCTCTATACCGTGCTTATAATGGGATATGGATATATGTATGACGTGTAACACATGTAGGATGTGATAGATATAAGAAATTGAGGTTATAAAGTGTATGTAAAAGTGGGATGGATATGGGTTTGCACGGTAAAGTGGAGTTACGTGTATGTATACATGTGTGTATATGCTTACCTCGTAGAATGGTGCCTATAGAACCATTTGGATGTATATGAAGTGCACGTACCCTTCCGTATATAGTGGCATGAGGAGGATTATGTATTGGTTACTTGTATGTATGTAGGTGTGTTGAAGCAAGCGTGGTGTGATTGTGTATATGTATTGTTATTATTGAATGTGTATTGGTGTATGTCTTATGAGTGGTTATATGTATATGAATGATCCCTATTCCGATATGCATGTATCAGTATACGAATGTGTACGTATATGGGGTGTGACTATCTACTGAATGTGTATGGATATTGAAATACACTTACTTGTATATGTACTAGTATGCTAGTAAAAGCGTGGATATATTGGACGTTATGTATATAATGGTATGGGTGGCTACCGACTACCTGCTAGTGTAGTTTGGGTAGCTTGACTGTATGGGTGTATATGCCCATACATAGTAATGTGTGTGTATAGTGCATGGGTCCTAGTACGTATATATATGCATGTTGTGTGCATATTTACTATTAGTATAATGGTCTTATGTGTATGTGTGTACATGTATTTGGCTATATGTAGATTCAGAAATTTATGTATGGTATTGATACTTATACATCTGTGTATGAATATGTGCATATGGAGTATCTATGTGGAATACTGCTTGTTGTGTATATATGAATATACATTATACTTGTATGGATTTCTATTATACGTGTCACGATGGAGTGTATGGATGTGTTATGTATGTGTGGTATGTAGTGGGAGCATAAGTAATTGTTGTATATTGGATGCATAGATATATATATATATATATATTTGAAAGGTAAGTAAATCTATATTAAAATGTACAGAAATGTACAGCGAGGTAGACATTCAGGTTTGTATAATAGATGAATAGATAAATATATACATACATATAGATATATATCTTTGTTTGTTCACCTGCTGATCTATCTTATATGGTTGTCTACCTAGGTATATCTAGGTGTGTTTTGGATAAGTGTATTCATTTTTGTATATGCGTGTATATAGGCCCGTACTAGAGTATGTGTGTATGTATATACATATGCAATGTGGACGTAAATGTGATAGATAGGGAATATATATATATGTGTGTTGTAGGATCCTGTCAAAACAACGACATTAGGATCGAATAATAACATAGACTTACGTTAGCGTATGCTGCGCCGTAGTCTCTGAACTTGACCCTCGGATTCGTCACAATGGTCGGTACTTCGTCACGGAGGATCGAAGCAGCGTTTCACTGTCTAAATCTCTATTTAGAAGAGGAATTTAATGGAAGGGAGAAGAAGAACACAAGTTGCCTTATGCAAACTTATGGCATGGTAAGATTGGTGTAAATGCCTTACCCTTGGGTCCTATTTATAGGCTTTAGGGGTAGTTATTGTAGGAAATAACTAAATATAAGCTTATTAGCCTATATTAGCACATTCAATTATCCTCTTCTTCATTCACTTATCAAGTGCCTTTTTGCACTTATAAAGTGACTTTTTCCACTTATCGAGTGGTCCTTTTCACACGAGAAAAGGTTTCCTTCACGCACGCTTTCGTACACACGACATCTGAGGTCCATAGGCCCTCATACATCCCCTCATGGGTGTATATATGTCGTCCATATCCATCATCTCCCACTCACACTTGAGGGGATTGTAAGGAAACATCTTTTCCTTTAGTTCTTCTATTTATCATACCGAGAAATAGACCGTGTGACCGTCATGCGCATAGAGTCTGCTGTTGTGCACTTGTTAGAGATACACAACACTCCTCGAGGTGCAAAGTTGAGTAGATCAACGCATGCTTTACCCTAGATTATTTCTTTACATTTCTTATACTTTATATTCAACAATTGAATCACATCTGGATTACAATTTGCTGGCCAGCTTTGAATCTTTAAAGTCCAAATGTGAATATGAAATTAATCTTCCTCTTCTTGCGATCCTTTCGATCTTGACTTGACTTGCTTTTCTAACATGCCTCGCCGGACCGAATTGACCATAGTCCATAAGCAACATGCTAAGATAGCAATCACCCAGTCAAATCTAAAGGAACCAATTAGAGTCCATAAGGGTAATAAGTTAAGACCCATGTGGTCTTTGGGTCTCACATAATAGTAAACACAATTACTATTCTAACCCAATGGTCAAATTCATACGTAGTATGAATACGTATTACAACATCACTCCTTTCCCAGGGAGCGTATGTCTTAATGATGTTGTAAGGATGATGGTCAGACACCACAGTGTCTGACTTTGAGTCCCTTTTACTACTCATTGATCTCCTGGACCCACATTCTGCATAAGACAGATAAGATTTCAAAAAATCTTCTTAGATCTTTTGTAAGCATCCATATGATGCAGATCTTTCATACGACCATTTTGTTTAAGTCATGACTCTAAATCATCCGTCTGATGATTTTGACTTTAAACAGGTCTCATCTTCATTTAATCCGTCTGATAGAATAAAGGCGGTTGCTCATGTGAGAGAGCCAACCTCAATCTGTCCGACATACTTGAAAATACAGCTGAGATTTTAAAAAAAATGTACACAAACATTTTCAAGAAACTTATATGCAATGTCGAAAAGAACTTATTCTTTTATTAAATTTGATCATTCATAGACATGTGAATATACATTGGTACAACTCAACTCTTACACAATCCTTGAGATGATAAGTGTTTGTAAAGCACATCTCTGGGGATCGCCTTTGTAAGCGGATCCGCTATCATCTCATGCGTAGATATGTACCTAATGTCTACCTTCTTGGTCTTATCATAGTCTTTTGCAAATTTATAGCGGATATCTATGCGTTTGGTCTTACAATGGAATTTTGGATCTTTGACATAGGATATAGATGCTTGACTGTCACTGTGTATTGGTACATCACCTGTGTCACTTGCATCAATTAGCCTGTCTAAGAACTTCCTAAGCCAAACAGCTTCTTGGACTGCCATGCTAAATGCTACAAACTCGGCTTCCATAGTTGAAAGTGCGATGCAGGATTGTTTCTTGCTACTCCAGGATATTGCACCAGATCCGAGTAGAAAAACATATCCTGAGGTCGATCGTCGCTCATCGAGATCACCCACCCAATCAGCATCAGTGTAGCCTTCGAGCCTCAAGGCATCTCCTTGATAGCATAAAGCATAGTCTGCAGTTCCTTTAAGATACCGCATTATCCTCTTAACCGCTTTCCAGTGTACTTGCCCTGGATTGGATTGGTAACGACTTACCATTCCAACGGCAAAACAGATGTCCGGTCTTAGCGTACATAAGACTACCAACTGCACTGGAATATGGAACTTTTTCCATAATTTCCTTTTCCTTCTGGTTCTTTGGACACGATTTCAGACATAAATTATCGCATTTGCTTATAGGAGTATCAATGGACTTGCAGTCCTGCATATTAAAACGTTCTAGAACCTTCTTTATATAAGTCTCTTGTGAAAGAGAGAGAAGTTTCTTTGAACGATTCCTTGAAATCTTAACTCCAAGGATATATGCGGCTTCTCCCATGTCTTTCATCTCAAAAACTGATTAAAGCCAAGCCTTGATATCCATCACAAAGCCCTTGTCATTTTCGGCTATTAAAATGTCATCTACATATAGAGACATAATAACATACTTGCTCTTAATCCTCTTGATATATACACAGTTATCTTCATCAAGCATGGAAAAACCATTTGATAAGACAACTTCTTGAAATCGTATATACCATTGCCTCGAGGATTGTTTAAGACCATATATGGATTTACGAAGTTTACAAACCTTATGTTCGTTTCCTTCTTTTACAAACCCTGTTGGTTGTTCCATATAGATCTCCTCGTCCAATTCTACATTGAGAAAAGCAGTTTTTACATCCATTTGATGTAATTCGAGGTCTAAGCAAGCTACCATAGCCAGAATCAAACGAATCGAGGTAAAACGCACAACAGGTGAGAAGGTCTCTTCGTAATATATCCCTTTCTGTTGCGTAAAACCTTTCGCGACAAGGCGAGCTTTATATCTGTCAATAGAGCCATCATCCTTATGCTTGATCTTGAGAACCCATTTGTTCCCAATATCTCTACGTCCTCTGGGTAAGTCAACCAAGTCCCAGACTTGGTTGACTTTCATGGATTCTAATTCCTCCTTCATCGCTTCCATACATTTGTCTTTTGCAGGGCATGATACGGCCTGCTTGAAAGTAGCAGGCTCATCATCTTCTTGTAGTAAAGTCATAAAGGTTTGCGGGAATTCATCCTCAAATCTTAGAGGAGCTAACCTTGTACGACTACTACGTCGTATTTGAGATTCTTCAAGTCCTTGTTGACTCGAATTTAGATCAATTCTAATATCACTCCCACTTGGAATGTCGTTAGAATTTCTCCCACTTGGATTATTATTCCCGTATGGAATATGATTAGCATCATTCGTATCATCCATTGGTGAAGGTTGAAACGTATTTTTGTCTTCACCAAGAATTCTCCCACTCGAATGAGGTAATCCTTCTTGATCATTAATCTTAAATAGAGATAAGTCCTGACTTATCTCGCCCTGTCTTGGAAACTCATTTTCCAAGAAAGTGACATCCCTCGATTCAAATTCAATTAGACCTCCATTGTCTTCCTGACCAATGAAAACATAACCTTTGGAGTTTTCTGCGTATCTTATAAAGATACATTTCCTCCCACTTGGCCCAAGTTTGCCATACTTATGGGAGGAAATATGTTCGTAGGATGCACATCCCCAAGGTTTTAAAATGTTTAAGTCAGGAGACCTTTGGTTCCACAACTCATAAGGAGTGGAGCTAACTGATTTCGAGGGTACACGGTTTAAAATGAAAGCGGCCGTCAATAATGCATCACCCCAAAAGGTGATTGGCAAGTTAGCTTGCGCCATCATTGAACGGACCATTTCCATTAAAGTCTTATTCCTCCTTTCTGCAACACCATTTTGTTGAGGAGTATAAGGCATAGTTACTTGATGAACTATGCCCTTTTTATCACAAAGTTCCTTAAAACTTGCTGATTGATATTCACCGCCTCTATCGGTTCGTAAGACCTTAATCTTGCGATCTAATTGATTTTCCACCAAACTCATATAGTTTTTAAAGCAGGTTAATGCTTCACTTTTGTGGGATATCAAATAGATATGACCGAATCGGGTGAAGTCATCAATAAAAGTGATGAAATAGGACTTCCCGCCTCTTGTCTTGACATTCATCGGACCACATATGTCCGAATGGATGAGCTGTAATGGAACCTCGGCCCTTGTGCCAGTTCCAAACGGCTTGCGACAAGATTTTCCTACAAGGCAATGTTCGCAAGTCGACATTTCGACCTTTGAAACATTGGATAGAAGGCCACGTTTGGCAAGTCTATCCATTCGTGTTGGTCCAATGTGACCAAGCCTTGCATGCCAACAAATTACATCTGACTCAAGATTTGATGAATTTGCAACAAGGAAATTTTCATTATAAAATGAGGAAGCATACATTGTATTTAATACAACAAATCCTTTGAAAACATACCCTGAACCAATTAAAGAATTATTACAAGACAAGTCCACTTTACAACTATGAAAGAACCAACTATAACCAAGACCCATCAACACAACCACAGATATAATATTCCTTCAAATATCTGGAGCGAAGAGAACATCATGAAGTAGGATAGTGCGGCCGTTGTCCAAGACGAGCTTGCAAGTCCCAACGCCTTTCACTTCAACACGTGTGTTGTTTCCTACATAGATCCACTTCGTTCCTTGGGGTATCCGGTGATACTCCACGAAGGACCATCTGTCCCTTGTATGTGGTCGGTGGCACCTGAATCAATTATCCAAAATGGATTAGATTCTATAAGAAATATTGAACTAGAAACACATATGTAACTAGCATTACAAGTTACCTTGTCACCTCCATCCGTACAAGAACGGGCATAGTGACCTAACTTGTTGCACTTGAAGCACTTGATCCTCTTCAAGTCTTTCTTCTTGTGCCATTTCTTGTACCCACCCTTATGTTTGGGTTTCTTGGTAGACTTCGGTTGCTTATTATGTTCATTAGTAAACTTCGAACGATCTTTCCGTTTCTTTCCCCTGTGTGAGGAACTAGCAACCATGTGCACTTCTGCACTCAGCTTGGCGGCCGCAAGCCGTTTTTCCTCTAACTTGAGGTGCTTTGAAACATCGCTGAAGTTCTTGATGCTCTCATTATGAGTGAGATGCATCTTCATTTGGTCCCACCCATTTGGTAGGGAATGTATGACTGCTTGGATTTGTTGCTCATCAGTGAGCACATGACCTGCATCCTTTAACTCTGAGATGAGATTCACCATATGTCGCAGATGCTTCCCCATGGAATGATCTGGACGTTTCTTTTATGAATCAAATCTTATAGTTAAAGAACGAAGTTTGGACACCAAGGTGCCACCAAACTTCTCCTCAAGCTTGGACCATATGTCCATGGCTAGGTCATGTTCTCAGAAGATACGCATTATGTCGTCTGCCATACTTGACAACAACGTAATGTGAGCAATCTTGTTCTTCCGAGACCAAGCATCAAAAGCTTCCTTGTCTCTTCTGTGTTGAGCCGTAGTGCTCAACTCAGGTTCAATCATTATGTTCTTCAGAGTTTCAAGCACGTCTTGCTCCTCTAGAACATATTGTATCTTCATGGACCATAGTTTGTAATTATTGCCGTTGAGTTTTTCACCTTTGTTCAACTCAGCGACGATGTTCTTAGCAGCGGAAGATATTTTAGCTTTAAAATGCTGCAAAAGATACAAAACCGAAGGTTCGATCAAAAATCATTGCTTAAAATTCTTATACATAGATATCACTCCCACTTGGAATATCCCACTTGGAATGATATTTTTACATTTGATAAGTTACTTTCGAAAAATATTGAAGATGTTGCTCTAGAATCGGAAAGGTCTCTACGATTCCAATCCCCATCTAGAACAACTTTCAATATTTCCCCCACACTTATCAAACGATAGTACTCTTATAGTACTCTGCAGCGGAAAAGCATTTTTGAAAAACGTATTTTGAAAACATATTTTTCAAACGTATTTTGCAGGGCCTATACCCCATTACAGGGTGACATAGCCGAAATATTTCGACATTTCCCCGGCCATTGCCGGGGTCGTGTCGTGGCCGTGCCAAGGCCGAATTCTTTTTCCTTCCGAAGAGAGAGTTGCCATCGCAACTTGGCCAAGGCCAAACACCCCTTGAGGGGAGTTTTCTGCAAGCCACCGCCGCCGGCTCCCGTATGGATCCAGGTGCTTCCCCCCTACAGGAGAATTTTGCCGCAGACAACTGCCGCCGGCTCCGTAGAGACCGGCCATGCAAGCCACCCCCCTCCGGTCATGCAAGCCCCCCCTTTCCCATCAAAATACAGGGCCAACCGGGGCTTGGCCCTGGCCACTGCCAGGGCCGGCCGTGGCCCTGGCAGAGGCCAGGGCCGGCCGTGGCCCTGGCAGAGGCCAGGGCCGGCCTCGGCCTGGCCCTGGCAGCTTCCAGGGTCGGTCGTGGCCCTGACAGTAGCCAGGCCCTGGCCTCTGCCAGGGCCGGCCGTGGCCTTGGCCTCTGCCACGGCCTCGGCCTCTTGGCCATGGCCGGCCTCCCCCTTGCATGGGGTTGGCCGTACACCCCCACCGGAGGGGGTGGCCTTGTTTGTTATTGGCCGTAGCCAACCCCCTCCGCATGGGAAGGGGGGATGCATAGCCTCCATGGCCCATATGGCCATGGGGATCATGCACCAAAGATGTCATCTTCTCCGTTAAGAATAACCACCGCCATCTTCTTCTCCGATGAAACACCCGTTCGTCGAGAAAGTAGTTATTCTTTAATGGTGTGCCAAAATGAAAAAATAACACACTTTCAAGGACGCAAACTTCACGCTCCACATGAAGAGAGTTCACATTCCCTATTGAATGGAGACTCAGCATCCATGAAGAGTGCGAGTTTGGCGAGATGAACGGTCAGTTCTTCCCGTCACGGAGAGTTCCTGTCATATCTGTAATGACAGAAGACCCTAACGTGAAAATAACAACTGCTGCGATTCTCTCCGTCACGATGCGCTCCTACCATATCCATAATGGTAGGAAACTCATTCGTGAAAAAGACAACGCCTCGTTCATCGGTTAGACCGGGGCGACGGTTAGACCGGGGCGAACCCGTATGGCTCTGATACTAATGTAGGATCCTGTCAAAACAATGACGTTAGGATCGAATAATAACATAGACTTACGTTAGCGTATGCTGTGCCGTAGTCTCTGAACTTCACCCTCGGATTCGCCACAACGGTCGGTACTTCGTCACGGAGGATCGAAGCAGCGTTTCACCGTCTAAATCTCTATTTAGAAGAGGAATTTAATGGAAGGGAGAAGAAGAACACAAGTTGCCTTATGCAAACTTATGGAATGGTAAGATTGGTGTAAATGCCTTACCCTTGGGTCCTATTTATAGGCTTTAGGGGTAGTTATTGTAGGAAATAACTAAATATAAGCTTATTAGCCTATATTAGCACATTCACTTATCCTCTTCTTCATTCACTTATCAAGTGCCTTTTTGCACTTATAAAGTGACTTTTTCCACTTATCGAGTGGTCCTTTTCACACGAGAAAAGGTTCCCTTCGCGCACGCTTTCGTACACGCGGAATCTGAGGTCCATATGCCCTCATACATCCCCTCATGGGTGTATATATGTCGTCCATATCCAACATGTGTGTAGTATGTTTGATAAATGTAAATGAATGAAACTGTTGATATATGTGTAATTGGTTGCACGTTTATATGTATACGTGTGTGTGTGTATGGAGTGTGGATGGACATTTATATTTATTTGACTATTATGGTAGTATGTGCGTAGGATGTGCAAAGGTAATTATATATATATATATAGCATATGGCGGGGACGTATGATGTTTGTGCACTCTTGCGTGAATTGCGTGTGGTATATGTGCCTATCTGTGTGAGGCAGTAGATGCATCGCTATGAATGTGAGATTATATGTATATTTATCTATAATTGTGGTTGTGGACCTAGGTGACTTGATCGTGTATGTGATGGTGCGTGCACGTCTATGTATGTTGGATGTGGCTAATTATCGTGTGTATGTATATGTTTATGTCCATATGATTTAGCATGAACTTATATGACTAAGTATAGAGTGTATAAGGATCTGGTGTACATATGATGTGACACCATGATGGTGACCCTGTTTGTCAAGTTATGTATATAGATTGATGTGTATAGTCGTACGTCTGTGCATGCATATAGACGTATATGTAAATATATATAACTAAGTAGAACATAAGTCGTTATACTTGAAGGTATTGGTATATATGATGGCATGACGTGTATGAATGCCTTATGTATCGTGATATGGATATGATGTGATGTCGTATACACATAGATATGAGTAGTGAACTAAATACGTATAATGATACGTATAGAGATCTATTTGTGGTGTGTGTGTCATATCTGTTAGTGTGTATATATGTGCTTAGATATTTGTGTGAAGGATGCCTATGTGTATATATATGTAATGAATTCATATGGTAATGTGGATGTGCTATTAGGTGAATAATAGGATGTATCTGTGATATGTATGTGATGCAGATGTGTATGGACAACAATGAAGCATATGGTGTATATATATAAATATAGGTGGCGTGAGTATGCATTCTTGTTTGTACTTTATGGATAGTAAGACCATCATCCCTAGCTGACCTCGGCAAGGTTCACACCCCAGGAAGTCCGAGGACGGACTTTATTTTAAGGTGGGTAGGATCTCATGCCCTATTTTGACCTATACGTGTATTCTACTGTATACACGCGGTATTTCTACCTACGATGCATACATAGGCATGAAATAAGCGTAGATATTGATGTATGTAACGTAGTGCAAGGGGGAATTGGGCCGTAATACGTGGCTAAGGGAAGTGAATGCAAAGTGTGAATGCAGAGAAGTGCGAAAGACGTAGTGGGTGCAAAACAACAGGAATGTGTTGGACGAGTGTGCATGGTGCATGTATGCATGTGTAGGCATGCATGGGTATGTGTAGAGAAGCCATGCAAGTGTGAAAGGGGTTATGGGTCAATGGCAACCCCCGTAAATTTTTAGAAAGGTGAGGGGCAAAACGGTCATTTGGACTAAAGCTGTTGGGCGTACATACTTAAGTGGTCGGTGCATAAATGGCACACTTGTAAATTGTGGAAAGTTAAGAGGGTATTTAGGTCATTTCAAAATCTTCATGGCTTATTCAAGAAGCCATGACATGGCTTAACCTTTAAGAAAAGGAGTGTGTAGAAACTCCTTAAGAAAAATCTCCTCTTTTCTTCCCTCTTCTTCCCTTATCCTTATCTCCTCTCCTCCCACTCAACTCCCACCCCTAATTTCATGCTCCCCCTCATACCCATCCATGTTGTTCCCAAAAAAGAAGAAGAAGAAGAAGACGACGAGGAGGAGGAAGAAGAAGAAGAGAGAGAAGGAGAGAAGGAAGATGGAATTTTGAGGTAGGATTCTAACTTGGATTTGTAATTCAATTAGGATTTCATTTTATCATGTTTTATACCATGTTTTATCAATATGAAGTAGTGATAATCAAATTAATATGTCATGATTCAATTCCATGCAAAACCCCTTGAAAATTTCAAGCAAAACTAACTCCTTTGAAATTCAGAAATTCTGTTGTGTGTTTATGCTTGGATTATGATCTCTGTGGTTTGATTTAGTCTCTGAAAAAATATGAACTTATATATCTTGAAGTTATACCCCAAAATCATATAAATTTTGATATATGTTCAATTCAAGAATTAGGAGAAATAATTCCATCTTTACAACATGTCTGTTTGACCTTTAGTCTTGACACACTTCGGAAAAATTGATGTAATTACCTGTACACACAAGGGAATTTGATGTTCTTGGTCTCGTTGGAAACTTACACGGTTATCTATAATTTCATCAGTGCTTATATTTCGAAATTCTAGCTAAAATAGGCTCAAAACAGCAATCTTTACATGCACTGAAATCTGTCTGAAAAACAGATTTGACAAACTTCACAAAATAATTCACCATAAATCACCTACTTAATATTTTTGTCTGAAAGTTTATATGTGAATCCAGGACTCATATATTTTCATTTGGGACATTTTGTCAAATGTTCAATAAAACCTGATGATATATGCCTATGTATTGCCAACTTCTGCAAATTTCAGCAAGCTGAATTCACTAAGTGTTGCTCTTATCCATTAATTGTGGTTAATTGGCCATCATTATTCTTGCTTATTATGGTTATGTGGTGGAATGAATATTCATGACTTGGCACATGTGAATTATATTGTGTTGCTTAGATATGAATAACACCCGTCATGTGTTCGATGAAATGCCTCAACAAAGGCAATATCAGATAATCTGAGTAACATGCATGTGTTAGTATTGGCCTCGAGCCACATTGATAATTGGTGAAGTTAGAGGCTTGAATGGCATGGATACATTGTAATTGTGAATGGATGATGTGTTGTGATAGAGGTAATGTCACGTGAATGCATGACTCTATGTTTAATGATGGACGACTAAGGTAATATGTCAACCATGCCATCATGACCCCTAACGTGTTACGTATGGTGTTAAATCATAAAATTGGATATATCTCAGTCCTCTCTAATGAGGGTGAGTAGCAGAACCCGGGTTTAGGTGGGATTTGAGTAAATTGTGGATATGAGGCCTAGACTGTGAAGTTGGGAGATGATTATGTGATGTGTGGAGTTTATACCCACTCGCCTTTACCGGGAGTGGAGGGGATTTTTATACCCACTCGCCTTTACCGGAAGTGGAGGGGTAAGGAGGTGGAGAGCCTCACTCCTGCCAGGGACGGGGGAGCTGAGAGGCCCGGCGTACAGTGCCCGTGTCCACTGCGTCGTGTGCTATATTCACCCCAAATTTAGGGTGAAGTCCAGGTCCTGGTATCTCACAGTTTACCCAAGTTCCAATTAATTTAAATATAAAATGATAAAATAAGAATTTGCGTGTAACTCCTTCTACTGACAGCACTTCCCCTTCCCTTTGCCTGCTTCTTGGTGACTCTGTGTTATGCCTCAGTCACTTGTACTCTTCTTATTAGATAATGTTGCTTGAACACTTGTGCTATCATTATTATTATTATTCGTGCTAACCCCTTTCTTGCAGTAACTCGACATTGGACCGCAGGTATGATTTCCTTGTTTTAGCTATTTAATTTTCATTACGTCACTTAGTTACATGCTCTATTTCTCTTGGCTTGCCTTGTGGATTGATAACCTTAGAACGGTGTTCCAAATCCAAGTTGGTTTCTGATCGCTCCGGGACGTACACCCAAAGAATGGTTGTAGTTTTACCGCAAGCGCACGGTATAGCGGCGAGCGGGTATCGAACACAGGGAGGACGAATGACCGTGCTTGCTCCTAATCAACCTGGCTATTTAAGAATAGAGAGAATTGCCTTGGGCGATCCTGTCACAATCGTCAGACAAATGTGCGAAATATCAAATCAAATAAAGAACGTCTAGGGAATGGGGAATCCCCGCTACTCACCGTGTTTCATAAATGTGGTTCGTCTGTATCAAAATTGCTAGAATGAGAATTTGGATGAACTAGTTGCAACTAAATGTGGAACCAAGCTCACGCTCTCGCGCTGTTGCCGGTCTATAGCTATCCTAGGGTCGGGTCCAATCTCTTGCAAACCCTAGCCTAGGAAAGCTAGCATTAGGATCAACATCATCGTCCAATTGCGCACCGAGCCCAATCTCTTGCAAACTCGGTCCACAATCTAAATTAGGATAGTTCCTACCCGTCCAATCTCTTGCAAACGGGTATCGGCACGGAATTGCAACCGGAGATCCTAGTATCGGTCCAATCTCTTGCAAACCGATACTTCGAAAGTCCGACTCCAACCCAATTCGGATTTCTAGGGCTTCCTATCAAATTGGGATCCAATCTCTTGCAAATCCCAATTGATATGAATACCTAGCTATCCGTAGTGATTCGATCCCAATCTAATCTCTAATTATTGATTCTAGCACAATTTCTACCAATTTATCACAAATACGAAATTGGGCTTGTAGGGTTCATCCCCACGCCCCAAGACGTGGAGACTACTCACAAATCATAGCAATAGCACAAAAATAATCAATGAAATAGGCGATGGAATTCATCACAACAATGATATAAACAATAAAAATAGAGTTTTTGGGGAAGAGAGATGCAAACCAATGTAGTTCTTCAATTAATCCAACAAAAATCCAAGTTTTTCTCTTCTCCAATCACAAAATAATAAAGCTACAAAGTAATCTCAAAAAGCTGCAAAAAATCTAAGAGATGGCTCTTAAAACTAGGGTAAAAACAGGGCTTAAATAGCCCCAAAAATCGTCCAAAAATCCTGACCAAAACGCCCCTGCACAGCCTGTTTTCCGCAAATTTCGCTACAGGCAGCGCATCGCACTCGGCCGAGTGACAAAAGTCGCTCGGCCGAGTGAAAACCCTGTCATTTTCCAGTAAGTCGGGGGCTTCAAGGGTCTTCAGTTCGGAGGCGGCTCGGCCGAGTGAGTTGTCGTCACTCGGCCGATGGCTTCACTGCACTCGGGCGGACGTGGTTTACCACTCGGCCGAGTGGGTCTTCTGAAGCTCAGGTGGCCGAAAAACAGTAACTTCGATATCTTTGAGGGCCTTCGTCTGGGCGCCACTCGGGCGGACGTGGTATAGTCACTCGGCCGATGTGGTCTCCGTCGCTCGGCCGAGTACACATGGAAATCGTGTCTGAACGGGTCGGCCGAGCAGTGTCTCGCTGGTCGGCCGAGTGGCTCCTCCACTCGGCCGAGTGGGACACAAAAGATGCCCAATCTGATTGTTTTGGCCTCCTCGTCGCTCCTGCGACGTCCATTCTTCTTCCGCTCCTCTCCAACAGCAAAATATCCCTCGGGGAGGTCGTCGGTGGCCGTCTAGAGTAAGCGTGTCTCGAGATCACTCCAAATCGCGCCAAATCACCTGAAATGCGACAAAAACAACAAATCGTGAAAAGCATCGCAATATCGTCGATATATCGTGAAAAACATGATTTGGGCGATCTAAATGGCATGCAAATACACGGAAAAAAGGTGTAAAATATGGAGTGATCAGTTTCTACTGAGGCACACATTGACGTGCTCCTCCTATTTTTCAGGTAGCAGGGACAACATAGTTGGTGGTGTCTTGGAGTTGGGTTTCAGGGGTAGTGCTGGTGTGAGCTGGAGTTGTACTTTGACTGGGTTGTCTTCGCAGATTGAGAGTGGTGTATATGTATTGTTACACGTGGACTATGTATATAAATGAAACATGTTAAATATGAAGTGTCATTATTATTTCATGAGGATTGTTTGATATTACTGTGGAGTTTTACTTGTACTATCCCAGCATGTGCGCAGTGGCCTGCTTGTTCAGTTTCTCTTTTCCCTTTCTTTTCCTCTCTCATCACCCTCACTCTTCAGAATACTTGGAAGAAAGAAATTTTTAGATGGCGGGTATTCTGGGGAATGGGGCGTGACATTTTTTGTGTCCCGCGTTATAATTTTCTTTGCACCAGATTTCCAGTATCTGGGCTCATTTTGGGGAAACTCGTCTCATCAAAATCACAGTCTTCAAGATGTGCCTTAAATACGTCCCCCGTTTGGGGTTCTAGATATCTTATAAATAAGGGTGAGTCAAACCCTACGTAGATATCTAGGCGACATTGAGGACCCATTTTTGTCCTCTGTGGTGGTGCGATGTGTATTTAAACTGCGCGACCGAAGATTCTCAAGTGAGAACTATTCGGTGGCATTCCATATGCAAGTTACTTTGGAGACTCTTACCTCCAGAGGGTCTTATTTTCATTTACGATGCAGCATGCAGAATTTGCATGTCCCCATGCATCCACCAGCAATCAAGATATCATTAACAATGGACGTGCAATCCCTTTGAGTCTATTTATTAGTGACTCTGCTAACCCATTTTGGGTATGAACATGCGGCACTTGATGTTCAATTTCTATTCCTGTTGCCTGGCAGTACTCTTGAAATGACCGAAAGGTAAATTCCCCAACATTAACCAGCCTTATTTTCTTTATTTGATTGTCTGGAAAATGTACTCGCCACATTATTATTTGTGCCAATAGCTTTGGAAAAGCTAAGTTGCGGGTCGATAGTAGACACACATACAAATATTTTGAGGTTGCATTTATCACAGTACCATAGAGTACCGAAATAGCCCACTAGGGGTGGATTTGTCCACATCAATCTCCTTATTTTCTTTCGAGGAAGCGTGGAGATTCTTTTGTCAGATTTTAATAGAGATGGCCTTGTAATTTGTTTTCCCTTACAGCAAGGGATGCGAGGGAATTCTCACTTCTGAAGAATCTTCTGGTTCTTCAAGTCATACCCATAGGATAAGATGCGGTGCATCAGCACTGATCCAGGGTGGCCATGTCTATCATGCCAAAGTAAAAACTTGGCTGATGTCGGGTACTTCAGGTGCTCCGTTAAATCCGCTTCCTCTCTCTGAATCTTTGTATGGTAGAGGCCTGTTGAAAAGCTCTCAAAACGTTCAAGTATGGATTTTACTCCTTTTTTGAGACGTTACATACAGTAATTTGTTTTTGATTTACATTTGCTGCTTCCAAATAGAATCCGTTGAAACAGATGTCCTTGAAACTTAGTAAGTTTCGGTTGGAATTCGGAGAGATTAGTGTATCCTTTATTTTTGTGTCATTTGAGAGCAATAGTGTTGCGTTCCCAGAATCTTCAATATAACCCTGAAATTGGGCTTTGTATTGAAGGATCGTATGTGTTTATTTATTGTCTACCAATCAACCATGAGAGTAGTTCATCTATTAAAAGATAAATTATATAGGCGCATTTTCAGAGAAACATTTTCATTCAAAATCAAATTACATAATTCGATAAGCTCTCACAACATGAAATGTTCTTAAAACAAATAGCTAAGATAAAAATAGAAGGCTAATCAAGCAGGTCTTCATTTTCGAAGTCGTCAGCTGTAAACTTGACTGGCGTATCAGACGTCACCAGGTTTGTTTCAGCTTTATTTTTCTTGTTTTCTTTATACAAATCCTGGAGATACTGCAGAGTTCGGCACACTCTAGACCAGTGACCTTTCATGCCAAAGTAATGGCACTGGTCTTTCCATTCCCTCTTGGACGAGGGTGCATCATTTCTATTGTTGTCATTTCTGTGCCAGGTGAACTTCCGCTTACTTTCATTTTTTCACAGCTGGATTTGGCCCCTAGCCCTTTTGTTCTGTCTCCCTTTTTGTGGTCTTTCTTTTTGTTTAGTGTCTCTCTTCTTTTTTGGAAAAAGAAGATGCATTGTGAGCTTCTGGTAAGGGCAGTGCCGGGGGGCGCATGTTGTGAGTGGCGAGGAGAAGCTCTCTGTTTTTTTCGGTCATGAGTAAACATGACAGCAGCTCAGAATACTTGGTGAACTTGCGTTCACGGTATTGCTACATTAGTATCTCATCTTTCTCATGGAAAGACGTGTACGTCTTTTCCAGCATGCGATCTTCTGAGACTTTTTTTACCACATAACTTTAGGCGTGTGGTGATGCTAAAGAGTTCTGAGTTATACTCAGCTATGGACTTAAAGTCCTGCAGTCTCTACTTCTCCGATTCATATCGTGCCCTTGGTAGTATAACATCTTTCTGATGTTTATGCATATCCTCAAGGGCAGTCCACAGCTCAAATGGATCTTCGACCGTAAGGTATTCAGCCTTTAGGGTCTTGTCCACATAGCGACGAATATAGATAATGGATTGCGCCTTTTCTATATCGCTTACATTTTCATTATTAGTCACAGTAGAAATGATGGACTTAGCCTGCAGTTGAAATTTCACATCGAGCTGCCAGATCAAATAATTTCTTCCTGATGCATCCAG
Organism: Scilla litardierei; assembly: GCA_030789695.1. Classification (NCBI taxonomy): domain Eukaryota; kingdom Viridiplantae; phylum Streptophyta; class Magnoliopsida; order Asparagales; family Asparagaceae; genus Scilla; species Scilla litardierei. Next base: position 77,140,951 of record CM061141.1, on the reverse strand, counting down.
CACTTTGAAATCGACACTTGCGATTTTAGCCATTTTATCTAGCAGAGCACAAATTTGCATGAATTAATAATTTAAACAATAAACATTTTCATGCAGAGGTAATATTTATATGAAGAGCTAATTGCGTGGATCGGTTAGTCCCACATAAATAAAAAGTCAAAAGTCCATTACAGTCTATATTACACAAATGAAAGCTTAAAAAAGAAATTACAACTTTGGAAACCCCGTGGGTCCCATATAAGATCTTCAGCTTCAATCTTGGCCGCCCTTTCCATGGAAAGTGGTCTTCGGTCTTGGACATTTATATAAATTTCTCACTATAATTTCTCTCAAAAGTAAAAGAAAAGTGCAGGAAATAAAATGTAGGACTTAAACAACCGATCCAAAACCGCAATTAGCCATCGATGCAAAAATTTATGCTCATCAAACATTTTCATTAGACATTTTCAGCAGACATTTTCATCACAGGCATCACATGCATTTATATTCACAGACAGGATAAACATTTTAATTACTTAATAATTATTGGACCACTAGGTAACATCATTCACTGTTAGGTTAGCTAACTAACTGCAGAGCGGTCGCAGGATCTTCCTAATTATTAAGTTTTAAATTTGCACAACCAAACATAGTTTATCCACAGAATAAGCCAAAAATGATGTGAAGCATATAGTTATGATCCTACAAAGGTATCATATAATGCAAGGGTTGTGCTAGTTGGGTTTATTCAAAAAGATTGAAAAAGAGCCCAAAATATAACATGTTCTTCTGGAAAAAGGAAGAAGATTTCCTTTTAGATCATTCCCAATTAATCCCCAAATATCCCCAAATGTCCCCAATTATATCATGATTTTCCATGAATTTTTAGGTCCCCAAACACCCTTTTAAATCAATTTTTAGCCCCCAACAAGCCTTTTAAAGCTTATTTTTAGGCCCCCCTTTTCGAAACAAAAACTTGCATGCAGGCCTGAAGCCCGCATTGTGGCTGCGGGCTTCAGGCCCGTAGTCTTCAATTTTTTTAAATGAAAAATAGGCCTGCAGGCCGAAGGCCCGCAGTTTGCCTACGGGCTTCAGGCCCGCAAGGCTTTTTAATTTTTTTGTTACATGGCTTCAGGCCAAATAGGAGGAATAATGGTTTGAGGGGCAGCGGCTAGGGCTAGCCGTCGTCGCCCCTCAATCTGCTGCCACCGTGAGGTGGCTAGGGGCAGGCGCCCCCCTCACCAGAGGGGGGGGGGGGGGGGTTAATCGGCGGCCCCCCTTCGGGGGGGGGGGGGATTCTGGCGGTGGCCCCTCGCTTCAGGTGGGGGGGGAGCACAAGACGCGGGTATTTACCGACGGCAGCCCCCTCGCTTCAGGCGGGGGAGGGGGAGCGCATAACGCCGGTGGCTCCCCTTCGGGGGGAGGAACGACTCCTAGACGGGCGGAGGCTCCCCTTTAGGGGGAGGAACGACACATGGGCGGACGGGTGGCTCCTCTTTAGGGGGAGGAACGACTCCTGGACGGGCGGAGGCTCCCCTTTAGGGGGAGGAACGACACATGGGCGGACGGGTGGCTCCTCTTTAGGGGGAGGAACGACGCATGGGGACGGGTGGCCCCCCTCGCTTCAGGCGGTGGGAAGTACAGGGAAACGGCGGCGCCCTCCTTCGGGAGGGATTCGGCGTGGGGATGTGGAAGTGCAAAAACGGCGGCCGGCAATGTCGAGGGGTTTGGAAAAAAATTATATTATACAATCATGTTAAAAACATGATTTTTAGACGATAAAAATCGTCGATTTAGGCGATTAGCTCTATTTCCACTCCGATCTTACGAGGTCTATGGATAAAATTATCATACGTATGATAAAAAATGACATTTTTAGCGAGATTTACCTCTATATCAGTCCTTCGGATATAGCGACGGTTGAACGAAGCCTATGCAGATGACGACGCTCAGATGATGAAACTTGACGATGTGCGCGTGGGTCTCCCGCCTTTCTTCGCTTTTGCAACGATCGATTTTGTGTGGAATTTTTGTTTAGAGGCTCGTGCTGATAACGTGTTATGAATCATCATCTGGGGAGAAACCCCAGCTCTTTATTTATATCATATAGGAGAGCGTATACAAATAAAATACATTAGATACTACATGTGGAGGTCCATCAGCTACAAAGAACCCAGATGTTGAGTACACTGCGGCAGTTGTTTCTGATGTTGTTCCTTGTATTTTGGAGTCTGGTGGTCCATCTTCTTTGCACATTACGGAAAATGTCCGTATTGATGATCCAGACAATGTTGGTAATGAAGATGAGGCTGATGAAAACTATGAGGATGAGTGGATGGAGGAGTTTGATGGGGATGCTACTATGGAGAATCAAGAGTGGGAGGAGGAAATGCGTCGCCTTGCACCATCATTGAAGTCTATTAAAAAGAAATATATAGATCTCCCACGACGGAAAAGTTTAAGAATTCCAAGGAGTTCTAAATATTAGGACTCCCTTGCTGAGTTGAGATGTTAGATAATTTATGATTGTTTTCATTAGAGTTTTATGTTTGGATCATTCTGTAATCCAAAATTGTAATTGCTGAGTTATATGAATAAAGTTGTTAACCCTTCAAAAAAAATACATTAGATACTGTCTTATTTATAAGATAAGCAGTGATTCCAATCGACTAACCTACTTAGTATTTTCTCTTCACAACACTGTATAATATTTAAGGTTTTAGAATGCTGATAACAATTCAAAAAAATGTCAGAAAATATTATGCCATTTTACACGTGTATTTACACGTGGACGGAACATATGGAGAAATCAAAGTTTAGAAATCGTGTCGTCATTAGGTTCTGCGTTATCCATAGCGTGTGGGAAGGTCAGATAATGATTGTCGCATGATATAACTATGACATCATAGGCTATTTTCTATGCGGGGCATGGCTTGTCATTTTTTCCGAAATAGTCCAAAAATCGTAGGTTATATAGCCCGGGAAAAATCGTAAAAAATTTGAGTTGCATAATTATAATTGTAATGCCATACAAGCTACTACACAAGTACTAGAGGGGGGGGGGGTGAATAGTACTTTAAAAATAACAAGGAGTATAATTCCTAATTATCGTGCAAACAACTACCAAATCAATTTGCGGAAGCTTAAATTGAAGACAACAACAAAATTAACAATGCTAACAAAAGATATTACTGGGTTCGGATCCACCCAAGTCTCCCCGACTTGTTTCCGGTGATCCTACGTCCCAACCACCTGGATCCCCTCCGGATACTTAGGTTAGAAACCCTAACCTAAGATTTCCACTATGAAATACTTGTGAAAAACCTTCACAAGTCAAATCATACACAAAGTAATTTGTGACTCCCACAATCCGGGATCACAACCACACTCTCACAACTGAGAGTGAAACTTACAATATGAAATTGAAATGAAATAGAACTTCTTACCGACAAAATACCTATGCCTTGAGTAATGCTTACGAATTAGGGCAAGGATGATTTTGAGGAAGAAGAAGTGGCACCAAACCCTAGCTCCAAGATGTAGATCAGCAATGGAGAGCTATGGGGTTGTTGGTGACCTAGAATCAAGCACTTGGCTTGGAAGGCTTCACACTCAATGAATCTCTCTTTGGAAGTAAGAGTGAGGAGAGATTATTGAATGGAATGAAAGAGCTTTGAATGATTTCTCTTGATCTCTAAACTTGCAATAATATCAGCCTTGACTGCAATGAATGCAGCCCATCAAGTATTTATAGGATAGAGGAGAGAGAGAAAGAAAAACGTTTCAATAAATGCTCCAACGTCTCTTTTCTGAACCCAACTAGTCGGTCAAAGTGTTGGATATGGATGACGTTTGTACACCCTTGTAGGGGATGTACGAGGGAATACGGACCTCGAACATCGCGTACACGAAGTCGTGTGCAAAGGGAATCTGTTCCCTTGCGGAGAGGATCTCTAGATTAATGGGAAAGTCACATTATATGTGCATAAGTGCATGCGACATATGGCTAATAAAGGGGGAATATCTTAAGCTTATGTTGTACCATGCATATGGTACAACTTAAGCTTATAATGTGCCATGTATGATGGTACCCTTTAGTTAAATTGTTCCAAAGGAACAATTACTCCTAAAATAACTACCTTGGGGGCTATAAATAAGACCCAAGGCTTAGCCATTTCCTTACACTTTTGCATGGCATTCTTGCCTTGCATTTCATTCTAGCGAAGCTCTGCCGAAATCCTTCATCTCTCTTTATCCAAGTTCTTAATCTAAAAGTAGAGATTTAGATTGTGGATTTAGTAGCCTTACTCCGTTCGTGAGAAGACTCGATCCGTCGTGGCGAATCCGAAGGCGAAGTTCCGAGACTACCGTGCCGCATACGCAAGCGTAAGTCTCAACTTCATTTATCGATCCTAACTCTGTTTTTGACAGGATCCTACATTGGTATCAGAGCCATATGGGTTCGCCCCGGTCAAAACCACCGCCACGTCGAACCGATGAACGAGGCGTTGTCTTTTTCACGAATGTGTATCCTACCATTACGGATATGGCAGGAACGCTTCGTGACGGAGAGAACGCAGCGGTTGTTCTTTTCACATTAGGGTCTCCTACCATTACGGATATGGCAGGAACTCTCCGTGACGGGAAAAACCGACCGTTCACGTAGTATGTTATTTTTCATTTTTGGCACACATCCATTAAAAAATAACTACTTTCTCGACCAACGGGTGCTTCATCGACGAACGGGTGCTTCATCGAGGAAGATGATGGTAGTTATCTCCATCGGAGAAGATGAATTTTGGTGCATGTGCACCATGGCCAAATGGGCTATGAAGGCCATGCAACCCCCCTTCCCATGCGGAGGGGGTTGGCTACGGCCAATAACCACCACGACCACCCCATCAAGGGGGAGGAGTGCATGCGGCCACCCCATGAAAAGGGGGAGACCGGCCATGGCCAAAGGGCCATGGCCGGTCAAGGCAAATAAGCCATGGCCGGGCCAGGGAGCCCTGGCCGTGGCCTGGCCGCAGCCAGGCCAGGGCTTGGCCGCCCTGGCCAAGGCCAGGGCAGGGGCCCTGGCCCCAGGCCAGGGCCAGGCCGCCCTGGCAGAGGCCAGGGCAGGGGCCCTGGCCCCCGGCCAGGGCCAGGCCGCCCTGGCAGAGGCCAGGGCATCGCCCTGGCCTCAGGCCAGGGCCTGGCCGCCCTGGCCGAGGCCAGGGCAGGCGCCCTGGCCCCCGGCCAGGGCCTGGCCGCCCTGGCAGAGGCCAGGGCAGCGCCCTGGCCCCCGGCCAGGGCCTGGCCGGCCCCGGCCCTGGCAGAGGCCAGGGCCTGGCCAGCCCTGGCCTCAGCCAGGGCCTGGCCAATGGCCGGCCCTGGCAGCGGTCAGGGCCTGGCCGAGGACCGGCCTGTCCGGGAGTGGTGTCAGATCATTGGTTGGTCGACCAATTTGGAAGTTTTGGTCGACCAATCTGGTAAAAGGCCTTGATCGATCACGAACATGCCGACTAGCCCATACGGGGTTGCAAAAGGCCTTGGTCAAGCACGAATGTGCCGACTAGCCCATACGGGGCTAACGACAGTCGTCTGCTCTTATTTTATAAAGTTTTTTTAACTTGGGCTCTACTCCTTGAAGATTAACCGTAGTGCTCTACTTCATGCGAGATTAGCCATGTCATTGTGCTCTACTCTACGGAGATTAGCCAATGTACTTATGACATTGTGCTCTACTCTACGGAGATTAGCCAATGTATTTCAAATTTTTTGAAAAAGATGTTTTCAAATAGGTTATGTCCCGTCCTTAATCGGGATAGCGCAATTTAGAATTCCAAGTCCTACCACGATCCGGCCATGGTTATCTAACCCATGGGTGTGTAGAACAGGTCTCGTGGCTTGGCAATTGTTGCGCTAAAATTCTTTGCGCAAACTCTCACCTATTCCATTTTGAAAGATATGTTTTTCAAAAGTATTTTTCCGCTGCTGGTACCATACATGTATCATTTCTGATTTCTTTTTACATGAGATAAGTAAGAGGGATACTTTGAAAGTTACTTCTAGATGGTAGTTGGGAACGTAGTGAACTTCTCGATTCTAGAGTAACATTTCAGCTTATCCAAGGAACTTATCAAGTGTTTAAAGAATCGAAACTTTATGCATAGAATTTTGATCGTGATTTTCATTTTCTTTGCAGTTTTTTGATTCGAATATGTCTACCGCTTCTAAGAACATTGTCGCCGAGCTTAACAAAGGTGAGAAGCTCAACGGTGATAATTATAAACTTTGGTCAATAAAAATCCAATATGTTTTGGAGGAGCAAGATGTGCTTGAAACACTCCAAAACGTAATGGAAGAACCTGAGTTGGGCAATACGGCCCAACACAAGAGGGACCGAGAAGCTTATGAGACTTGGACTCGAAAGAAAAAAATAGCACGTATTACGTTATTGTCCGCAATGGACAATGAAATAATGCGTCTATTTCGGGAATTCGACCTAGCCAAAGACATATGGTCTGGGCTAGAAATTAAGTTTGGTGGAACTTCGGTCACCAAACTCCTCTCCTTAAATATTCAATTTGATTCGTACAAAATGCGGCGAGATCAATCTATGAAAAAGCATCTCCGCCACATGGCGAATCTCATAGCTGAATTGAAGGATGCGGGTCTTACGCTGTCTGACAAACAGCAGATCCAAGCAGTCATTCGTTCACTCCCAGATAGCTGGGATAACATGAAAATTCACCTCACTCATAATGAGTGCATTAAAACTTTAAGCGATGTATCCAAACACCTCGAACTCGAGGAAGATCGAATTCAAGCCGCAAAACCTAGTGCTGAAGTGCACATGGCCGCTAGTTCCTCACATGGAGGAAAGAAGCGGAAGGATAAACGCTTAAGGTTTATGAACGAACGAAAGCAAGAACCGAAAACCTCAAAGAAGACTAAGAACAAAAAGTGGCGAAAGAATGTGCACTCAAAGAAGAAAAACTTGAAGAAGATCAATTGCTTTAAGTGCAACAAGTACGGTCACTTCGCCCGTACATGTACGGATGGAAGTGATAAGGTAACTTGTAGGGCTAGTTACATATGTGTTTCTAGTTCCATGTTTCTTGCTGAATCTAACTATTTTTGGTTGATTGATTCAGGGGCCACAGACCAAGTAGCGAAGGACAGAAGGTTCTTCGTAGAGTATCGAAGGATAACTCAAGGAACAAAGTGGATATACGTCGGCAACAACACTCGTGTTGAAGTCAAGGGCGTCGGAACATGCAAGCTAGTTCTCGACAACGGCCGGACTCTATTATTGCACGACGTCCTCTTTGCTCCAGATATTCGAAGGAATATCGTATCCGTGGTCATGTTAATGTCTTTAGGTTATGAATGGAGGTTCTATGAACAAGATGTTGACCTTGTTTGTAATAGTTCTTTAGTTGGGTCGGGTAATGTTTGTAATGGATTGATTGTTTTAAACACTATGTATGATGATTCTTCTTCTATTAATGAAAGTTTCCATTTGACAAATGCTTCTAACTCTGAATCTGAGATCATTTGTTGGCATGCAAGACTTGGTCACATTGGACCAACTAGAATGGATAGACTTGCCAAAAGTGGCTTGCTATCTAATGTTTCAAAAGTTGAAATGTCAACTTGCGAACATTGTCTTGTAGGGAAAACTTGTCGCAAGCCATTTGGAACTGGCACAAGGGCCGAAGTTCCATTACAGCTTATCCATTCGGACATTTGCGGTCCAATGAATGTTAAGACAAGACACGGAAAGTCCTATTTCATCACCTTCATTGGTGACTTCACCCGTTTCGGTCACATTTATTTGATTTCCCACAAACATGAAGCTTTATCTTGCTTCAAAAACTATATGAGTTTAGTGGAAAATCAACTAGATCGCAAGATAAAGGTCTTGCGAACCGATCGGGGTGGAGAATATCAATCAACGAGTTTTAAGGAACTCTGTGATGAAAAAAGGCATAGTTCATCAAATAACTATGCCTTATACTCCGCAACAAAACGGTGTTGCGGAAAGAAAAAATAGGACATTGATGGAAATGGTCCGATCAATAATGTCTCAGGCAAATTTGCCCATCACCTTTTGGGGTGATGCATTATTGACGGCAGCATTCATCTTAAACCGTGTACCCTCGAAGTCGGTAAGTTCTACTCCTTATGAGTTGTGGAACAATAGAACTCCAGACTTAAGCATTCTAAAACCTTGGGGTTGTGCCTCTTACGCACATTTATCCTCTCACAAATATGGCAAACTTGGGCCACGTGGGAGGAAGTGTATCTTCATCCGATACGCTGAAAACTCCAAAGGATATGTTTTCGTCGGTCAAGAGGACAATGGGGGTCTGATAGAATTCGAATTGAGGAATGTTGTCTTCTTGGAAAATGAGTTTCCAAGACAGGGTGAGATAAGTCAAGACTTATCCTTGTTTGAAACTTAGGATCAAGAAGGATCGGAACGTTCGAGTGGGAGAATTCTTGGTGAAGAGGAAAATGACCCTCATACTTCACCTTTGGATGATACGAACGTTACCAATCTTATTCCGAGTGGGAGTGATGTTATTCCAAGTGGGAGTGATGTCATTCCAAGTGGGAGTGATCAAACTCAAACAAGACGTAGTAATCGAACGAGGCTAACACCTCTGAGATTTGAGGATGAATTTCCTCAAACATTCATGACATTACTACAAGATGATGACGAACCTGCAAATTTCAAACAGGCCGTCACATGCCCTGCTAAAGATAAATGGATAGCGGCGATGGAAGAAGAACTTCAATCCATGAAAACAAACCAAGTCTGGGACTTGGTTGATTTACCTAAGGGACGTAGAGCCATTGGGAACAAGTGGGTTCTCAAAATCAAGCATAAGGCTGATGGCTCCATCGAGAAATATAAAGCTCGCCTTGTTGCGAAAGGTTTCACGCAACAGGAAGGAATAAACTACGAAGAAACTTTCTCTCCTGTCGTGCGTTTTACCTCCAATAAAGAAAGGCGAGGGTCTATGTTTGGAAATGTGTCCCAAAGATCCAAAAGAAAAGAAAGCTATGGAAAAGGTTCCATACTCCAGTGCTGTCGGGAGTCTGATGTACGCCATGATGTGTACCCGACCGGACATTTGCTATGCTGTTGGTATGGTAAGCCGTTACCAATCCAACCCAGGACATGCACACTGGAAAGCGGTGAAGAGGATATTAAGGTACCTCAAAGGGACTGCGGACTATGCGTTATGCTATCAAGGCAATACCTTGAGACTCGAAGGCTATACCGATGCTGATTGGGCAGGTGATCTCGACGAGCGAAGATCTACCTCAGGCTTTGTTTTCTTGCTCGGGAATGGTGCAATATCCTGGAGCAGCAAGAAGCAAACCTGCATTGCCCTATCAACCATGGAAGCCGAATTTGTAGCATTCAGCATGGCGGTCCAAGAAGCTGTTTGGCTTAGGAAATTCTTAGACAGGCTGACGGATGCCACTGACTCGAGCACTGTTCCTATATACAGTAATAGTCAAGCTTCGATTGCCTATGTCAAAGATCCTAAATTTCATTGTAAGACCAAACACATTGATATTCGATTCAAGTTTGCGAAGGACTATGACAAACGGAAGGAAGTAGACATATGATACATATCCACACATAAGATGATAGCGGATCTCCTTACTAAGGCGATCCCCAAAGATGTGTTCTTCAAACACTTATCATCTATGGGAATGCGTAGGTGCTGAGCTGTATCATGTAATTTTTCCCATGTCTATAGAAGATCAAAGTTTAATAAAAAGAAGAAGTTTTTTTATTGCATACAAGTTTCTTACAAATGATTTTATATACATTTGTGTTTAATTCTCAGCTATTTTATTGTGTGTATGTCGGACAGATTAAGGTTGGCTCTCTCACATGAGCAACCGCCTTATCTTATCAGATGGATAAGATAAAGATGAGACTAGTTTAAAGTCAAAATCATTAGACAAATGATTTAGAGTCGTGACTTAAACAAGATAGTCGAATGAAAGATCTGCATCATATGGATGCTTACAAAAGATCTGAGATCTGTATCACAAGGATATTTAAAAGAGATCTCATAGGATTTTTTTAAATCCTATCTGTCTTATGCAGGATGAGAGTCCGGGAATATTTCATGGGTAGTAAGGGGACTCAAAAGATAGACACTGTGGTGTCTGATCTTTCATCCGTACAACATCATTAAGACATACTCTCCCTGGGAAAGGAGTGATGTTGTAATACGTGTTCATACCACGTATGCATTTCGACCACTGAGTTAGTAGCAATAGTGTTTGGTATTATGTGAGACTCAAAGGCCATATGGGTCTTAACTCTTACCCTCAAGGACTCCAATTGGTTCCTTTAGATTTGACGAGATGATCGCTATCTTAGCGTGTTGCTAATGGGCTATGATAATTCGGCTCGGCGGGGCACGTTAGAAAAGCGAATCAAGTCAAGATCAGAAGGTTCGCAAGAAGAGGAAGATTGATTTCATATTCGCATTTGGACTTTAATGATTCAAAGCTGGCCAGGCAATTGTGATCCAGATGGGATTCAATTGTTGAATATAAAGTATAAGAAATGTGAAGAAATAATCTAGGGTAAAGCATGAGTTGAACTACTCACCTTTGCACCTTCGAGGTCGTTGTGTATCTCTAACAAGTGCACAACAACAGACTCTACGCGCATGACGGTCGCACGGTCTATTTCTCGGTATGATAGATGAAAGAACTAAGAGAAAGACGTTCTCTTACAATCCCCTCAAGTGTGAGTGGGAGATGTTGGATATGGATGACGTTTGTACACCCTTGTAGGGGATGTACGAGGGAATACAGACCTCGAACGTCGCGTACACGAAGTCGTGTGCAAAGGGAATCTGTTCCCTTGCGGAGAGGATCTCTAGATTAATGGGAAAGTCGCATTATATGTGCATAAGTGCATGCGACATATGGCTAATAAAGGGGGAATAACTTAAGCTTATGTTGTACCATGCATATGGTACAACTTAAGCTTATAATGTGCCATGTATGATGGTACCCTTTAGTTAAATTGTTCCAAAGGAACAATTACTCCTAAAATAACTACCTTGGGGGCTATAAATAAGACCCAAGGCTTAGCCATTTCCTTACACTTTTGCATGGCATTCTTGCCTTGCATTTCATTCTAGCGAAGCTCTGCCGAAATCATTCCTCTCTCTTTATCCAAGTTCTTAATCTAAAAGTAGAGATTTAGATTGTGGATTTAGTAGCCTTACTCAGTTCGTGAGAAGACTCGATCCGTCGTGGTGAATCCGAAGGCGAAGTTCCGAGACTACCGTACCGCATACGCAAGCGTAAGTCTCAACTTCATTTATCGATCCTAACTCTGTTTTTGACAGGATCCTACACAAAGAACAACTACCGACCGACTAGTTCATCAACTAGTCGATCGGTCAATTAACGTATACCGACTAATGGAAGAACAGTGAAGAGATAGAATTTCAGACCTAGAAATCTATTCGGTCCAAGAAGACTTTCTGACCGACTAGTTTCACAACTAGTCGGTCGGTCAGTGAACTTAGACCGACTAAGAGTCAAAAACAAATAGTCTGAATACAAATTGATTTAGTCGGTCCAAGAACAAATGTTAACCGACTAGATTATCAACTAGTCGGTCACCAAACGTTCTTAGACCGACTAACGATAAACAGTAGCTCAGGAGAAAATTAGCATGTACAGTAAAGCTCAACTAGTCGGTCACAGAAGCATCACTGACTGACTAGTTCACAAACTAGTCGGTCGGTGAGTCAACTTAGACCGACTAACTGTAAACAGTAAAGAGCTTGGAAAAGACTGAATGAAATTAGTCGGTCCAAGCAGCTTTGCCGACCGACTAGATCACCATCTAGTCGGTCAGTTCTTCTTCTTGAACCAACTAACATGCACAAGAAGTCCGAATCGAAGCGCGATGCTTCGGGAAAGTTAGAATGGAATTCAACTAAGATCCTAGAGCTAAGATATGAGCGTTATGAAGATAGAAATGTAAGATATACTCAAGGGTTAACATTCTATAGATCGAAGCTAAAAGACTATAAATAAAACCTTAATCGAGAGCTTCGATCAAATCTTCATGACTTCCAAAACGGTCCAAAAGCTTCAATGAAGCTTTAGGCAAAGAATACGAGCTTTGAGAAGTCTTGAGATGTCGTTTTGATTGTTCTCGTGAATTTGGCGACGATCTCCATAACTGCGCTCACAAATTGTTAGTTCATAATTTATTTATGTTTGCTCATCATCCAAAACCAAATCCGGGGAGTCCAATACTCAACATTCTCCCCCTTTTTGGTGATGACAAACCAACATAAATAATAATCAAAAATAATGATTCAAATGTAAAATACTTACTCCCCCTGCATTGATGACACGTTAATTCCAAATTGAATATATATAAATTGCATCAATCAGACGAGTAAGATATATAACGAGAATCGAATTTTGAAATATCGGATTTGAAAATCCTTATATATATCTTAACTCCCCCTGAATCTAACATATCAAATTAGATTCTTGGAAATTGAGTTAAATTTTCATTTGCCCTAATCATTATCATTATCTCTCCCCCTTTGGCATTATCCCAAAAATGGGGGGCAAACAACGACAACAACAAGGATACAGAAAATCCAACATCGGGAGTCCTAGATTATGACGATGGACCAAATTGACACCAAAGGGAAAAGAGATGAAATCAAATCAAAGTGTGCCAAATTGTCCATTTTCGAAAATCGAAAATTAAAATCATCAAAATACCAAATATAAATGCACTTATTGAATAAAGAAACATACCCTTCAATACTCAATATTCTTGGTTAAATTTGTGCATGGAAAACAATTCTATGCAATCATAGAAATATAATCTATTTAACCAAGTTTTTAAGCGTCGAGAGACGAAATCACATATCATAGACATTGAATGAATATTAAATGTGCACAACGAAGTAAAAGAGAACATCGATGTATATATATATGAATACCATGAGTACATCCAAAATCACATCGACTACATCATATGAAGTGCAACATCTATATCAACATAAAAAAACAACATACGTCATCGATACATCATCATCAAACATCCAACAAAATGAAAGTACACCAAGTACACCGACATCCAACACATCAAAATACATCAAAACACCGCCAAAACTCCATCCTAACCCAAAACACTCTCAACAAGATGTATCATCCAATGATCACAGGAGAGGCCTCCAAACTGACTCTCAGGAGGAAGTGGCAGGATCAGCAGTCTCCGTGGGTCCAGTCGAGGGAGTGGACTCAGGCTCTGCTGCAAGGAGTGGTGTGTGTACAGAAGGGATCGTCGGGGCAAGAGTGGAGACATCGACGACTGGCTCAACGGCAGAGGTACCAACAGAAACATCAGCAGGCACGTCAGGAGCAGAGATGTCAGTGGGAGCAGCAGCAGCAACAGAAGTCAGATCCACTGGTGCAGAAGTCTCTGGAGCACCGGAAGAGGTGGCAGCTCCAGGAGCAGATGTGGTAGCAGCAGCAAGAGTGGCCTCAGTGCCACGAGCAGGAGAACCAAGGAGCTCATCGATATCCTCATCATCCAACTCCTCATCCTCAGAAACAGGAGGAGGGACCTCAACACCAATGGTACGAGCAATACGGCATAGAATCTCCTCGGAACGAGCATACCGAGACTCGAGACGACAAACGTCACGAGCGAGACTCTCAAGAGTGGTGGGAGGTCGAGAAGCAACAGCTGCAGAAGAAGTGCCCTGAGAAGCTGAAGGAGTCGTCCGCTGCACGTGACGGAGTGCCGCAAGAGATTTCTTTACGACCGTCGCGTTCAGTGGAGGACCAAGAGGACGCTCATCGTCAGGAGGCAGAGGCACGCGAAAATGACGGAACACCAAGGTCAACAGACACGGATAAGGGATATGCGCAGATTTAGTGGTCTTGTGAATACACTCAAAAGAGTCCATCTTATCGAGTATAACGCGAGCCCAATTAATCTCGCAACCCAAGAATAGAGCGTAAATCAACTTGAGGAACGGCTGGGATGGCAGAGAAGATGAGCCGTACTTGGGAAGCAAGCACGACTTCAGAATGATATTGAGCACCCATGCATTTGGCTTAAACGACTTCGAAGGAACACCAATGAAGGCAGGAGGGATCACATGGAAGATATCAGCGAGAACAGACTGATCCAGAGAGGAGATATCATCAATAGAGATGTCTGACGGGAGGAGACCAGACGATGAGCAACCAAGCAACTCCCCCAAGATTTCTGCCGTGAGGACTATATGAGTCCCCAAGACAGTAGTCTCGATGGAGTGGCTCTCATCGTAGTGGCCCCGGACACGATTTGCATAGAATAGTTTGACCAGGCGAGGATAGGGTCGAGGGTTCGCCTTAGGGTCGAAGCGAAGGTAGTCTAGGAGCCCACTATAGGATAGGAGATCAGCTAAGCCAAGGAAGTCTGAAAACTGAACATAGTGCTACAATAGCATCGGGCAGTGCTCAATACGGTTGTAGGCCGCTAGACACAAAGGGTCGTCGCGACACAACGATATGTCAACACCACCAACTGGCATTGGGCCCTTTCCCTTAGGCTGTCGAGTCCTAGGACGAAGTGGAGGAGTGGGTTCCCTATGGCCAGACTCATCCTCGGGTCTAAACTCAGTATCAGAATCAGGAGGAGTAGAGGGAGTATGAAGTATAGGCTTTCTAGACTTAGACTGTTTACCGGGTTTGACGGTCGCCGTCCTCTGCTTCTTCAGAGGAGGCGAAGACGGAGAAGCTTGGGTTGATTTAGCACGGCGCTTGGGTTTAGACGGATTCCTAGGGTTAGAAGCCTCTACGGTCATGGGGGATGCCCCAGAGGAAGTGATAGGAATCCTCGTCTTTGCCATGTTCGTGGCACGACGAGATCAATCAATCGATACAACCCTAAGCAACAAACCCTAACAGCTGAAATCAATTTCGAAAACAAAAAGAAACCCTAGGTGTTAGTTCGAAACCCTAGAAGAAATCGAGACCTAGGACAAACCCTAGAGCTGAAAACGAGACCTAGGAAGAAAGGAGATACCTAAGTGGAGTGATCGACGGCGATTGGCGGCGGAGTTAGCCGGAAAAGTGGCCGGAGATCGACGGGAAGACGAAGGGACACGAGCTGGGCTTGGGGGTTTTCGAGTTGGAGGGAAGTTGGAGACCGACTAAAATGAGAAAGAGTCGATCAGATTGGGATTAAGTCGGTCGAAAACGTGAAAAGACAAGACTGCCCCTGAGCACTTAGTCGGTCACAGTTCAAGCACTGACCGACTAGATTGTGATCTAGTCGGTCGGTAAATGAGCTTGAACCGACTAAGTCGAAACAGAGGCAAGTCGAAGATTTTAGGGCTAGAGTTAGTTGGTCACAGTTCAATAACTGACCGACTAGTTTTCAATCTAGTCGGTCGGTAAGTGAACTGTGACCGACTAAAAGAAGTCAATGACAAAGGAAAGTTCAAAGCTTGAACTAGTCGGTCTGAGTTCACTAGCTGACCGACTAGATGTGCATCTAGTCGGTTGGCTGATGAACTGAAACCGACTAGAAGAGTCCAAAAAATGATAAATAAGTTCTCTCCACAAAACACTTGGACGAAACATCTTAACCCTCTCATAAGTCATCTAAACTACCCCATAAAACATCGAAATCTCAAATACGACATTCAAATATGAATTCGAGCAAAAAAATATTCAAACATATCACATAAAATCCCGAAAAATTCAATAAGTCTAGCATGAACGAAATATTGCGAAATATAATAGCATGCAAGATTATTGAATGAAACATGAATCCTATATCTCGGATTCACCCATAATCCCCAATTCTCGACGCAACCGCACAAAGGAGTCCTCCTTTAGGGGTTTCGTGAAAATATCGGCGATTTGCTTTTGTGTTTCAACGTACACTAAAATGATGTCCTTTTTAGCAACATGATCATCTAAAAAATGGTGTCGGACATCTATGTGTTTAGAACGGGAATGGTGCATCGGATTCTTTGAAAGACAAATAGCACTTTGGTTATCCACCATGATAGGGCTAGTATCACAATGAATACCAAAATCCTTTAGTGTGTGTCTCATCCAAAGAACCTGGGCACAAGCGGCACCGACAGCAATGTATTCCGCCTTGGTGGTTGAAAGTGATACCGAATTTTGCTTCTTGGAAAACCAAGAGACAAGGGAATTTCCTAGAAAATGGCAAGTGCCACTAGTACTTTTCTTGTCGGATTTGCATCCCGCATAATCAGCGTCACTATATGAGACTAACTCATATGTGCTAGATTTCGGATAAAGTAATCCAAAATCTAAAGTGTAACTTAGATAGCGAAAAATACGTTTAACCGCTACTAAGTGAGAATCCTTAGGTTGAGACTGATAACGAGCACAAATACAAACGGTAAACATAATATCGGGCCTACTTGCGGTAAGATAAAGTAAACTACCTATCATACCTCGATATAGATGAATGTCTACATCTTTTCCGCCCGTATCTTTATCAAGATGCGTTGTAGTGCTCATATGAGTCTTTTTCCCGGAGGCATTCTCCATTCCAAATCGCTTTAGTAACTCCACCGTGTATTTCGTTTGGTGGATGAAGATTTCATCGTTCAATTGGCGAATTTGGAGACCTAAGAAATATTTGAGTTCGCCCATGTGGCTCATCTCAAATTGTTCCTTCATAACATTAGAAAACTCTTCACAAAGAGTGAAGTTAGTAGCACCGAAAATGATATCATCAACATAAATTTGAACTAATAAAATATCATTATTCGCATGCTTAACAAAAAGTGTAGAATCGGCTTCGCCCATTTTAAAATTCAAATCCAAAAGAAAATTCTTTAGGCGATCATACCAAGCTCGAGGAGCTTGTCTCAAACCATAAAGAGCTTTCTTTAGTTTAAAAACATGATTTGTAAAATTTTCATTTATGAAGCCCAGAGGTTGAGAAACGTAAACTTCCTCAACGACATCTCTGTTTAAAAATGCACTTTTAACATCCATTTGAAATAATTTAAAATTTTTATGACATGCAAAAGACAATAATAGTCTAATTGATTCTAATCTAGCTACCGAAGCGAAGGATTCTTCGAAATCGATACCTTCCTCTTGTCGATAGCCTTGAGCTACTAACCGAGCTTTGTTCCGGACGACGACTTGGTTTTCGTCGGTTTTGTTCTTGAAGATCCACTTTGTCCCTATGACGGTGTGGTTCTTCGATGGCAAAGGAACAAGCTCCCATACCTCATTCCTCTCGAATTGAATGAGTTCCTCCTTCATGGCAAGGATCCAAGCACTATCTTCGCACGCTTCAACTATATTCTTTGGCTCTATCGATGAGGCAAAGGCACAATTGGCGAAGTGGTGGACTTGCGATCTCGTCTTGACTCTATCTTGAATATTGCCAATGACTTGCTCATGGGGATGGTCGCGAACGGTATGAAACCGCTTGGAAATACCTTGATCACTAGGAACATTCTCAACAACTTCATTAGTCGGGTTAGTATCAATAGAATCAATTGAATCAATAGACTTAGAATTTTCAAACGAATCACATAAAACATCCATAGAATCATCATCATTTGAAATTCTAGAAGTAGTAAAATTCTCATTAAAAGAGATATGTAGTGATTCCTCGATCGTAGAGGATCTTTTGTTGTATATCCGGTAGGCTTTGCTACGTGAGGAATACCCAACAAATATCCCCTCATCCGATCTCGGATCAAACTTGACCAAATTTTCATAAGTGTTTTTAATAAAACATTTTGCGCCAAAAACACGAAAATGTTTAACTAGAGGCAATCTACCAAACAACAATTCATAGCAAGTTTGTTTGGTGCCGGGCCTCAAAAGTATTCTATTAAACACATAACAAGCGGTGTGTACCGCTTCCGCCCAAAATTGATAACCAAGATGGCTATCTTCGAGCATAGTGCGAGCACACTCCACAAGCGTTCTATTCTTCCTCTCAACAACACCATTTTGAGGAGGTGCGCGAGGGAAAGAAAACGTGTGAGTAATTCCAAGATCATCACAAAAATTTGAGAAAGACTCATTCTCAAATTTACCCCCATGATCACTACGAATAGTGACAATGGTGGTTCCGATGAGATTTTGTACTTTCTTCACAAATATTGTGAAGTTTTCAAAAGCTTCATTTTTATTACATAAGAAAAATACCCATGTAAATCTAGAATAATCATCTACGATGACAAGTCCATATCTTGCATTTCCTAAGGAAGCAACTCTAGTTGGCCCAAATAAATCTAGATGTCATAGCTCTAGTGGCCGTTTAGTAGAAATGCTTTTCTTAGGTTTAAATGAAGATTTAGGAAGCTTGCCACGTTGACAAGAATCACAAAAACTTTTCTTTTCAAAAACGAGCTTCGGAAAACATTTAATGGAATTTAATTTTGAAAGCTTATAAAGTGTTCCAAAGTTCACATGTCCAAAGCGTCGATGCCGTAAGTGTTGTTCACTTGTGTTGGCAACGAGACATTGTTCATATGACTTAGGAAGATCCAAAATATAAATATCTTTATGGCGTGTGCCGGAAAATAATAAATCATTATTATCATTCAAAATATGACACAATCCTTTCGCAAAGCTAACTTTGTAACCTTTGTCACAAAGTTGGCTTATTGAAATAAGATTATGGTTTAAACCATTAACTAGATAAACATCACTAATTAAGGGTTTAGTTGGGTTACCCACTTTACCAACACCGACGATGGTTCTGCTCTCGTTGCCTCCAAAGACTACCCGGTTCCCATTCGCAATGGGCACCACTCCGGAAAGCAATTGAGCATCGCCCGTCATGTGTTTTGAACACCCGCTATCGAGTATCCAATTCCCCTTGGAGCTAAATTTAAATTTGTTGCTCCTTTTCTTTTTCTTTTCCTTGAGTACCTAAAGATAGAAAATTTCATATCATGGTACCCAAGGTCATTGGGTCCAAGAGATTAGACCTTTGGAAGCCAAGTCCAATTGGACTTAGACTTCCCCACATAATTTCTACTATGCACAACATCCGAAAAATAAGCATTCATGTAAACTTGTTTTTCATCCATGCTTGTGTCCTTTGGGCTCCAAATAGTGAAAATCTTGGGAGCCCTCATCCTATTGGGTGCATGCATGCGTTGTTAGTTTCTACGTGATGCATGTGGTGGATAGGCATAAGGAATATGATGGAATGGTGCATGTGGATAGTTATTCATACGATGATGTGGGTGAACATATGCATGTGGAGGAACACGTGCGTGAGGGTGTCTCACATGGTGTGCACATGCCCGAGAACGTGTAGCATAGAAATCATCATATGTGTGAGCCGATGGAGTAGGACGTGTGTTCCTACGTGACATGGTATTGGTGTACATATAAGCATGCCCCTTCTTTGGAGGTCCACCCAAAGTGGGTTTCTTTCCGAAAGAGGGTGTGGACGAGGTGGAAGCACCATTGGTAGAAGAACTACCAATAGAGTGTTTGCTACCACTCGTTGAGGCATCGGAAGTTGGCCTAACAAAAGTAGTGGCCGACTTGGATGACTTTCCCAAGGTATACCCCAAACCAACATGGTGATTGGCCGGAGGTAAGACACTTAGGATATTATCCAAATGGCCCTTACCCTTATTGAATTCATTGATTCGGCCTAATGTGTTCTCATATTTCTCGGTGAGAGAATGCAAAGAAGTATCCAAAGTGGATACTTGTGATGTGAGCACATAAACACGAGATTTAAGACTTTCATTCTCAATACTCAAAGTCGAGTTTTGAGAAGTCAAATCCTCTATCTTATGTTCTTCCGGATCCTCAATGCTAACATGTTCAAGTTGAGTCTTGAGATTAACAATCTCATTCTTCAACTCTTCAACAACGGTGTCGTTGTTGGTGATGATAGTTTTAGGCAAGGTTTGGATGCTAGCTAAGTCATCTTTTACTTTAGTATACCTATTTACTAATTTAGTATACTTAGACCATAATTGAGAATTAGCATTTCTAAGGTCATCCATGGTTACCTCATCGCCTTCGTTGTCGCTATCATCGGAGGAGGAAGATCCTTGATCATGATCCTCTCTTGCCATGAAGCACATGTGCGCTTGCTCCACTTGCTCATCGTCCGACTCTCCGCTTGAGGAATCCTCGGAGTCGGTGAATGTTGCTCCGACAAGTCCCTTTTTGTACCCCTTTTTGTACTTCTTGGACTTATCAAATTTCGGCGCCTTCCACTTCTCCTTTTGCTTATTTAGAGGACACTCCGCTTTCATGTGTCCTGGCTTATTGCACTTGAAACACAAAGGAGAGGGGGCGTTAGAAGAACCAAATTTAACTTTGTTCTTGTAGTTACCTTTTCGGAAGAAACGGTTGAACTTCTTGGCCATGAGTGCCATGGACTCCAAGTCCAACTCGTTTTTCGAGTCGTCATCATCGGTTGAGGTGGATGTGGATGGAGCGGCCTTAAAAGCAATAGCCTTCTTCTTTGGCTCGTCTTGCTTTAGATATGACTTCATCTTGTCCTGTAACTTAAGCTTGCTATCCTTGCGAACCTCGTATGACATTAAAGTACCCATTAGTTGAACAACGGTATAGGTTTTCATGTCATTACCTTCCTCGATGGCGAATGTCCGTTTCTCCCAACTAGAAGGAAGTCCATCGATGATCTTCGAGACTTTCTCCTTTTGAGTGTAGGTTTTGCCGAGAGCCTCCAACTCGTTTGTGATGTCGACGAAGCGAGCGTAGTACTCCTTCATCTTCTCACCCTGTATCATATGAAACAACTCGTAATCTCTATTAACTACAACGAGTTTAGAGTCTCTTACCCTACTTGTCCCTTCATGTAATATGAGGAGGGAATTCCATATTTGATATACACTCTTACATGTGCATATCTTATTGAAATCCTCGGGTTCCAAGGCACATTGCAAGGCGTTCATTGCCTTGGCATTGCTCACTTCCGCGGCGACCTCCGCGGGAGTCCACTTCTCAAAGTCTTCTTCGGTAGGCTCGACGTATTCCTTCATCGTGGCCCTCCATAGAGATGCACTCCGGAGGAAAGTTTCCATCCGACATTTCCAGTACCTGTAGTTGGTACCGTTGAAGAATGGAGGCCTCGTCGAGGAATGTCCTTCTATCACTGAAGACGCTCCTTCACGATTCCTGAAGGTGCTATAGTTGGAAGGTGGACGAACGGTCTTGTTGTCGTTGGCAGACATAGCTAAGTATCTGGCTCGGATACCAAATGTAAT
This sequence comes from Scilla litardierei, assembly GCA_030789695.1. Classification (NCBI taxonomy): domain Eukaryota; kingdom Viridiplantae; phylum Streptophyta; class Magnoliopsida; order Asparagales; family Asparagaceae; genus Scilla; species Scilla litardierei. The sequence continues at coordinate 77,119,676 of CM061141.1, read as the reverse complement.
GCCCTACAAGCTACTGCACAAGTACTAGAGGGGGGGGGGGGGTGAATAGTACTTTAAAAATAATAAGGAGTATAATTCCTAATTATCGTGCAAACAACTACCAAATCAATTTGCGGACGCTTAAATTGAAGACAACAACAAAATTAACAATGCTAACAAAAGATATTACTGGGTTCGGATCCACCCAAGTCTCCCCGACTTGTTCCCGGTGATCCTACGTCCCAACCACCTGGATCCACTCCGGATACTTAGGTTAGAAACCCTAACCTAAGATTTCCACTATGAAATACTTGTGAAAAACCTTCACAAGTCAAATCATACACAAAGTAATTTGTGACTCCCACAACCCGGGATCACAACCACACTCTCACAACCGAGAGTGAAACTTACAATATGAAATTGAAATGAAATAGAACTTCTTACCGACAAAATACCTATGCCTTGAGTAATGCTTATGAATTAGGGCAAGGATGATTTTGAGGAAGAAGAAGTGGCACCAAACCCTAGCTCCAAGATGTAGATCAGCGATGGAGAGCTATGGGGTTGTTGGTGACCTAGAATCAAGCACTTGGCTTGGAAGGCTTCACACTCAATGAATCTCTCTTTGGAAGTAAGAGTGAGGAGAGATTATTGAATGGAATGAAAGAGATTTGAATGAGCTTGGAATGATTTCTCTTGATCTCTAAACTTGCAATAATATCAGCCTTGACTGCAATGAATGCAGCCCATCAAGTATTTATAGGATAGAGGAGAGAGAGAAAGAAAAACGTTTCAATAAATGCTCCAACGGCTCTTTTCTGAACCCAACTAGTCGATCAAAGAACAACTACCGACCGACTAGTTCATCAACTAGTCGGTCGGTCAATTAACGTATACCGACTAATGGAAGAACAGTGAAGAGATAGAATTTCAGACCTAGAAATCTAGTCGGTCCAAGAAGACTTTCTGACCGACTAGTTTCACAACTAGTCGGTCGGTCAGTGAACTTAGACCGACTAAGAGTCAAAAACAAATAGTCTGAATACAAATTGATTTAGTCGGTCCAAGAACAAATGTTGACCGACTAGATTATCAACTAGTCGGTCACCAAACGTTCTTAGACCGACTAACGATAAACAGTAGCTCAGGAGAAAATTAGCATGTACAGTAAAGCTCAACTAGTCAGTCACAGAAGCATCACTGACCGACTAGTTCACAAACTAGTCGGTCGGTGAGTCAACTTAGACCGACTAACTGTAAACAGTAAAGAGCTTGGAAAAGACTGAATGAAACTAGTCGGTCCAAGCAGCTTTACCGACCGACTAGATCACCATCTAGTCGGTCAGTTCTTCTTCTTGAACCAACTAACATGCACAAGAAGTCCGAATCGAAGCGCGATGCTTCGGAAAAGTTAGAATGGACTTCAACTAAGATCCTAGAGCTAAGATATGAGCGTTATGAAGATAGAAATGTAAGATATACTCAAGGCTTAACATTCTATAGATCGAAGCTAAAAGACTATAAATAAAACCTTAATCGAGAGCTTTGATCAAATCTTCATGACTTCCAAAACGGTCCAAGAGCTTCAACAAAGCTTTAGGCAAAGAATACGAGCTTTGAGAAGTCTTGAGATGTCGCTTTGATTGTTCTCGTGAATTTGGCGACGATCTCCATAACTGCGCTCACAAATTGTTAGTTCATAATTTATTTATGTTTGCTCATCATCCAAAACCAAATCCGGGGAGTCTAATACTCAACAATAATATGCGAAAAGTCTTATATAATATTTAAGGTTTTGGATTAAAAATGCCTAAAACAAATAAAAAATTTTTTCCAGAAAATTTTTTCCCCTTTACACGTGCATTTACATGTGGACAGAACAGAGGGAGAAATCAAAGTAGAGAAATCATGTCGTCATTATGGTTCCACGCTGTCCGTTGCATATGGGAAGGTCGGATATTGATTGCCGCACGCTACAGCTATGCCCGGATAGACTATTTTCTATGCGGGGGCATGGCTGGTCATATTTCTCGAAATCGTCCAAAAGTCGTGGATTATAGCCATGGGAAAATCGCAAAAATTTTAAGTTGCATAATTACATTATGCAGAAAGTCCTATATAATATTTAAGGTTTTGGATTTTAGAATGCTTATAACAATTCAAAAAAAAATTCGAAAATATTATGTCTGTTTGGAACAACTAACCATGGCTATCACCTATGGTCTCCTTTTATTGAATTCATCATAGGATATGGGAGACCATAGGTCTTTAGTAGCCCAAAGGTTCACCCCACTAACATGTTAGTGGGGTTTATGGTGGATAAATGAGGGAGGGAAGACCATAAGTCTACCTCTCTCATAACACTCACCCTTATCCATCCATTACCTTGGATTTAGCATATGAACGCTTTAGGATTCATGATGCTAATGGGGTGGATACTTCTAGATTCACAGTAAACGTGTTTACCTCGTTAAAACCTTAGCTGTGGAAAACCCAGTGGGAAAAACCAACAGTCTTAAGGAAAAAGAATACAACTCACAGATTACTCCCCCTGATCCGTACAAGCTTCAGGCTTGTAGGTCTCTTAGCTGTCTCATCCCGATTTCTTTTACAAGCTTTACAAAAATACATCTAGGCAGAGCCTTAGTGAACAAATTAGCTAAATTATTACAAGAATGAATTTGCTGTACTTCGACTTGCTTCTCCTTCTGTAGGTCGTGCGTCCAGAAGAACTTAGGAGATATGTGCTTCGTCTTGTCGCCCTTGATGAAACCAGTCTGTAGTTGAGCTATGCAGGCTGCATTGTCCTCAAATATCATGGTTGGCTCAAGGTAACCAGTCATCAGGCCGGTAGTCACTAATATGTGATGAATGACTGAACGAAGCCATACACATTCTTTGCTTGCTTCATGGATCGCGATGAGCTTGGAATGGTTGGAAGAGATTACTGTAGTGGTTTACTTCACAGATTTTCAGGAGATGGTTGTACCATCGTAGGTGAACACAAAACCTATTTGTGATTTCTCGGTGTGAGGATCGGACCTATAACCTGCATCTGCATAACCAATTAAAGTGGGAGATCCACCTTTAGAAAAATATAATCCCAGGTCAATCAACCCTTGGAGGTAGCGTAGAAGCTGCTTAACTCTGTTCCAGTGGCACTTTGTGGGTGATGCACTATATCTGGCTAGAAGATTCACTAAGAACGCTATATCGGGATGCGTACAGTTAGCCAGATATAGAAATGCTCCAATGTCACTAAGGTAAGGTACTTCAGGACCTAACATTTTCTCCCCATCTTCCAGCGGCCCGAAGGTGTCTTTATGTATATCCAATGATCTAACGACCATTGGTGTACTTAGAGGATGATACTTATCCATATGGATATTTTTAAGTAATTTCCTTTTGTATGTGGATTGATTTATCATGATTCCTCCGCTGAGGTGTTCTATCTATAAGCCAAGACAAAATTTAGTCTTGCCTAGGTTTCATTTCAAACGTTAGTTTGAGGCTTGCAGATATATCATCAATCTCTGCAAGAGATCCGATGAGGTTTAAGTCATCTACATAGACGACTATTAATACGAATTCTGTTCCAGTGAGTTTAATGAAAATACACATGCAGACTTCATTATTGGTTGATTCCGAATGAAAAATGTCATTTTCACCTCCTATTTCCTTGGGTTTTGCGTATATATTTCACATGTATGCTCTATCTAGCTCGTAATTGTGCAAAGTCCGTATTTTAGATCTTATCACTTTGTATACTTAAAACCCATCTCTTGTCACTAATTATTGCATTTTCTATTTTTCAGGATTTTTCTGGAATTTATGGAGATTTATCGGAAGCAAGAAGAAGAGAAGAAGAATTCTGCAATGTCTTCTCTTGTGCAGAATTCTGCTGTCATTCCAGTACATATTCCGGCCTCGTGATATTTTTCAGTTGAAGTTCATGAAGTCCCGATTCCAACGCATATTTTTTCAGAATTTTTGGTAGTTGCAGCAATTTACTGCATTTTTTGGAAGACATGGTGACAGTGCTGAAATTTTCTGCTGCTTTGGGCATTGCTTGCGGGTTTGGGCCAGAATCCGACCCGTTTGACTTAATTCCAGAACCATTTTGGCTGAGCCTATTTCTAGGGCTTCTTCTCCTCATCCACTCTACTTCTTATTCATTCTTAGAGTTAGAGGCCATTGGAGAGGAGCAAGAAATCTTGGAGGAGCACAAGGAGGAGCCGAACGCGCCGCCTCGGAAGTGACACCTCGGGTGAATTCGTTCTTTCTCTCTTGTATCTTAGATTTAGGTTTATTGTATATAATTGGATGATTTTAGAGATGAATTATTTCATTTACATGCTTTCCTCTTAATATATGGTGTTTGTGTGTTTGATTCGATGCTTGGGTATGTTTTAATTCTCATTTCGTGCTTGGGCTTTCATCTTTTGTGATTGGATTGAGATTTCATGCGGGTGATTCGAACCGAAACCTGGGTCATTGGTAGGCCAAACAAGCCACCGTGGTGGGCAAGTAGCTTAGTCGCACACTACTCTCTGCGTTGACCTCGCTCCGTAGCGAGGAATGCCTCGAAAGAGCTCCTTCTACACCCTTCACCATACCGCACGCCAAGTGTTTGATTGAATGCCAAGCTCGCCTCTTTGCTTAATTGAGCTCCCGAACCTTTGTCCATAGCGTGTAGGGTTGGTAGGTGGCGCCCACTAGTCGTTCTCTCATTCTCTCCTCTTCTAAAAAACCAGTAAATATAGCGGGCGATTTCTCGCCATCCCGCATCCATTTTTGACTACACGTGCGATTTCAAACGACTCTTTCCCGTGATCCGACCTGGTAATCATCGGTTATAAATTTTATATTGCATTAACGCTCCTACATTTGGGAGTGGAAGGCGCGCCTCCCTTGCGCGTTTTCCGGTTCAAGCAATTGGCGCCGTTGCCGGGGAAGACTGGTTTGAAACTTTTTGCATTTTTGATCGAACTTGGATGTTTTGTCAAGGAATTTCTTTTTATTAGTGTGAGTATTTTCCAATTCTTTATTTTTCACTTTTTGATTTGAGATTTCTTTATTTTTCACTGTTTGAGTCTTTTTTTATTGTTTGTTTTTATTTTTTTAAAAACATGGCAAGTACTTCAAACTCTCTTGAGTTTGACATACGGGTGACCAAATCCCTACCGAGATTCCTTGGTAAGGATGAGGAGAGCCCTTACCTATATATTAAGAAGTTTGAGAGTGCTTGCAAGCTTCATTTTGATGGAAACACGTGTGTAGAAAAGTTTTATCTTAAATTCTTTCCCTATTCTTTGGATGGTAGTGCCTTAAAATGGTTTAAATTTTATCTCCCATATCTTATTCCATCTTGGCATGTACTAAAGCATAAATTTTATAGGAAGTTTTTTCCATCTTACAAGACCATAGGATGGGAAAGAAGAATGGTGAATTTTGCTCAGTGCATCGGTGCGACATTTTTTCAGGCTTGGACGTGATTTTCAGAGTTAGTGTACGGTTGCCCAAATCATGGATTTGACAGGATGCGTCTTCTTGGATTCTTCGTGGAAGGATTGCTTCCGGAGACGCATGGTTTTGTGGATATTTTGGATAACTGCCACTTTTTGGACATGGATGAGAATGCGGCTTGGCATTATTTGGAGTCCTATAAGGAGGAAGATCACACATTGGTTGTGACTCCAAACGAGCCAAGCCGTGAAGTTTTGGTCCACTAAGCCCCGGATGAAGAAGTTTTTATGGATCTCACACCACCGATAGTTGAAGAATTGAGTGTCCCATGCCAAGTGGTAGTTGAGGAACCAAGTGTTGGCATGGAGGAGTTGGTTGAGCCGATGGAGGAAATTATCATGCCAACACCTACTATGTCTGCTTGGCCGTGTCAAGTAGTCGTTGAGGAATTGGTCGTTGACATGGTGGAAATAGAGGAGCCGATCGTGCGCACACTTGGGAGCGAAGTGGGCGAGGAGGATTGATCTTGTGTTAATGAGCCCGAAGAAGAGACAAGCAAGGTTGAGTTTATACCACATGCTATCATGGATGCCGAGCTTCCCTCTCCTTCAGTAGTTTCTATGGAGATATCACTTCCTCCCCCGAATTATATTGAATGCCACGTGGACGAGCTGCAAATCACATCATATTTAACCATCCAGAGAGTTTTCTCACACATTCATCATACTTTTCATTCTGTATTTTATATTGATGATTATGTGTGGAAGTCATTTTTTTGGGAATGTGTTCCCATTTATTTCTTACATAACCCGTCTCCTTCCTTATATAGGTACACACTTTGAGGAGATGCTTGGCCGAGGAGCATTGGCGGAGGAAATAAACGGAGCGTTGGAACAATTGCTACCTCCGATGGAAATTTTGGATCCGCCGTTCGCCACGGTATGCTCTTTCCTTAATTAGTGTACATATTGTCTTTTAAATTCAGTTTCTTATGCATTTTCTTTTGCATGTTTTTCATTTCTTAGGACTTTTGTGAAGTCAGCATCTCATTTTTTGTCATCACCATTACATGCACACCTATCATATGTCCTCCTTGCTCTCTTGCTAGTTATTTGCTTAGTTCCTTGCATGCTTCATCTTCATGCATGTTTTCGGATTCAAATTCTATTTTCAACTCCTAAATTGTGACTGGCATGTATTTTATTGCTTTTTCTTCATGGGATCAATTTTAATATGCCATTTATGATGTGAGTGCATAACTCCATGAATTTTGTCTTCAAAATGGGTTAAATTAGTTTTGAACAAGCTTTGCGATGCATGAGTATGGATTAAGCCAATTGAGAAGAATAGTTTTTAATTCGATGGGTTTTGATTATGTGCCTAGTGTGGTTGGTTGGTGTGTTGAGGAAAAAAAAGAAAGAAAGCAAAAAGAAAGCATAAGAAAAAGAAAACAAAAAAGAGAAAGAAAAAGAATAAGTGCATCGATTTTCTAGTTTTGTCGAATAGCCGGATCCTTGTGCCTCAAGAAGCATTGGGGATTCGTGTCGAAAGATAGGATTTAGGGGAGTGCACGAGAAAAGACTAAGTGAATCTTAGGTGATTCGGGTCATTAGGTCCGCGGGGTCCTTTTTGGCCCAATGCCCTGAAATCGTCTGATTTGGGAGTCATTGACCGAAAACTCATTACACGGGTCGAGTTTCATACAAAGAAAAAGAAGAATAAATTCACACATCCAACCTCCACAAATTAGGAAAGTGTTGTTTTTGGCAAAACCCTGAGATTGGTGAAACTATGATACAACGTTGTGTTTAATCCTCATTCTTGCAAAACATTACTTGTTCTTCTTTATTTGAACCAAATTGAAGCGTTGTTCATGGGTTTGTTCTCATTCATGGATTGGTAAAGTGAATTTGAGATTTTGTTGAAAACTTTATTTTCGCCATGAATAATTTTGAGTATTATGTTATTGTGAATCCGAATCTATCGCTTGTTTTGCTAGGGACTAGCAAAAAGCTAGTTCAGGGGTGTGATTTCGAATGAAAAATGTCATTTTCACCTCCTATTTTCTTGGGTTTTTACGTATATATTTCACATATAGGCTCTATCTAGCTCGTAATTGTGCAAAGTCCGTATTTTAGATTTTATCACTTTTTATACTTAAAACACACTTCTTGTCACTAATTATTGTATTTCCTATTTTTCAGAATTTTTCTGGAATTTATGGAGATTTATCGGAAGCAATAAGAAGAGAAGAAGAATTCTGCAATGTCTTCTCTTGTGCAGAATTCTGCTGTCATTCCAGTATATATTCAGGCCTCGTGATATTTTTTAGTTGAAGTTCGTGAAGTCCCGATTCCAACGCATATTTTTCCAAAATTTTTGGTTGCCGGAGCAATTTACTGCATTTTTGGAAGACAGGGTGACGGTGCTGAAAATTTCTGGTCTGGAAATTCTGCTTTTCCCTTCTTGTGCAGAATTCTGCTATCATTTCAGTGTATATTCTGGCCTAATGATATTTTTTAGTCGTAGTACACTTTGTTACGATTCCATCTCCGCCTGGAACATGTCATTCCGAGGTTGGATAATTTTTGTAGAATTTTTGCAAGACAGTGTGACGGTACTGAAATTTTCTGCTGCATTGGGTATTGCTTGTGGGTTTGCACCAGAATTCGACCCGTTTGACTTAATTCCAGACCCATTTCGGCTGAGCCTACTTCTAGGGCTTCTTCCTCTTATTTCACTCTCCTTCTTCTTCATTCTTAGAGTTAGAGGCCATTGGAGAGGAGCAAGAAATATTGGAGGAGCACAAAGAGGAGCCCAACGCGCCGCCTCGGGAGTGACACCTCGGGTGAATTCGTTCTTTCTCTCTTGTATCTTAGATTTAGGTTTATTGTATGTAACTGGATGATGTTAGAGATAAATGATTTCATTTGCATGCTTTTCTCTTAATCTATGGTGTTTGTGTGTTTGATTCGATGCTTGGGTATGTTTTAGTAGCTTTTATCTTTTGTGATTGGGTTGAGAGTTCATACGGGTGATTCGACCCCAAACCCGGGTCGTCACTCATTGGTTTACCAAACAAGCCACCCGTGGTGTGCAAGTAGCTTAGTCACACACTACTCTCCGCGTTGACCTCGCTCCGTAGCGAGGAATGCCTCGAAAGAGCTCCTTCTACACCCTTCACCATACCGCACGCCAAGTGTTTGATTGAATGCCAAGCTCGCTTCTTCGCTTGATTGAGCTCCCGAATCTTTGTTCATAGCGTGTAAGGTTGGTAGGTGGCCCCAACTACTCGTTCTCTCATTCTCTCCTCTTCTAAAAAACCAGTAAATATAGCGGGGGATTTCTCGCCATCCGGCATCCATTTTTGACCTAACGTGCGATTTCAAACGACTCTTCCCCGTGATCCAACCCGGTACTCATCGATTATAAATTTTATATTGCATTGACGCTCCTACACTTGGGAGTGGAAGGCGTGCTTCCCTTGCGTGTTTTCCGGTTCAAGCATTGGTGAAACCTTGTTGAACAAGGAATCTACTCAGTCTGCTATACAACATTTTTCCCAATTGTTTAAGTCCATGTAATGATCTTTTAAGCTTAACAGAATAGACTTCCCGAGGTTTATCTTTTATTTCTGTTGGTATTTTGAAACCATCTGGAAGGTTCTTATAGATATTTTTATCTATATTGTCATTTAGATATGCAGTCACAACGTCCATGAGCTACATTTCTCTGCCTTCCATTGAAGTTAAGCTTATTATCAATCGGAAGGTGATCGTATGCATAACTGGGGAATATGTATATTCATAATCCATCACCGGTCGTTGAAAAAAATTCCTAAGCTACAAACCGTGCTTTGTAGCGTACGATCATATTGTTTTATTTTCCTTACGAATACCCACTTGTATCCCACATGTTTTACACCTTTTGGTGTTTGGACTACTGGTCCATAAGACTGCTTTTCAAGAGTGAGTCCGGCTCTACTCCTATTGCTTCGTTCCACTTTGGCCAATCATCTCTACGTTTGCATTCAGCTAGAGATCGTGGATCGATATCATCGTCGTATTGAGCGACGTGAACATCAATATCGAACACAAAGTTGTTGTCGTCGACAGTGCTTTTTCTGTCCAGTACCTCCCCAGTACGTACGAATTTTAATGATATTTCTCATGTATTGTCCTCTTCGGGAGACTGAAGGAGGGGAGAGGTTACTGGTCTGAGCTTAGCCTCCAGTGGTGGGATATTCTTTATTTCTCCAGGTATTTTTCTCTTGCAAGGGAATTTATCCTTGGAGCCAGGCGGTCGTCCTCTTTTTATTTGAGGTACGGCCGATTCTGCCGTCGGTGGATTGCACCCATCTGTGGGGATGTTAATCCTAGCTGGTGTATTGGCAGTAGGAACGTGTGACCAAATAATCGTCTGGTTATCAGTGAATTTGTTTGATAGTAGATGTACTGTATTTTGAATGTGAAGGATCTTCAGGATCTCATCTTCATACAGATTAGTAGCTGATCATAATGAGACAAAGACTTAGTGTCCCAAGAAATGGTCTCTGAAGCTTCAGGCTTCTTAGTTTGTGAGCCTAGTATGGGAAAAGAATTATATAAAGATGCATTTATCAGTACCATAAAGTACCAAAATGGAAAACTTGATGGGTGAATTGGCCCACAAATGTCTCCATGTATTCTCTTCAAGAAGTTAGGAGACTCAAACCCCACTTTCAGGTGAGATGGTCTCGTGATTAAATTTACCCTTATAACAGGGGGATAAGGAAAATCACCCTTTTAAAGAATCTTCAGGTTCTTCAAATTATGTCTATGGGATTGGGTTATGATGAGGTGCATTATTATCAATCCTGGGTGACCTAGTCTATAATGCCAGAGATTGAATTCTGATGATGTGGAACAGTGCTGGTGCTCTATCAGATTAGCTTCTATAGGTTGGATGTATGTTTGATAAAGGCCCGATGGGAGTCCTTTAAAACGTTCTAAGATGGTATTAATACCATCCTTATGTCGAATAACATACAATTATTCAACATTATTTGAAATCTTCTGTTTCCAAGTAATATCCGTTTAAACAGATGTCCTTAATAGATTTCTGTTTGATTTAGGAGAAAATTAAGCATCTTTAATTATAACTTGTGTTTGGTGTGGGAGCAATAAAATTGTTTCACCTGATCCTTCTATTATTTTATTTAGTCTCGAAATTGTAGTGACGAGACCAGTAATGATGCTTTTAAAATAGCATCTATCACGAAGGATCGTGTGCGTGCAGGCACTATCCACTAGGTTTTCACACTTCATCTCTAGAAAAGAATGTAAAAACTTTTATGAAAAGTAAAACTGCATTCAATTTATAATATACATCAAAACATTTAATGATAAAGGATGAAAAGATGACTAAATTAGCTTCAGTCAAGGATGTCGTCATTCTTGAAATCCTCAGTGTTGAACCGATTTGGAGGCTGTATATCCACCAAATTTGTTTCTGCGGAAGGCTTCAGGCTTGCCATATACAAATCTTGGAGGTGGCGTGGAGTACGACAGACCCTGGACCAATGTCCAGTCATGCCACATCTGTGGCATTTGTCTTCTCAGTTTTTCTTGGGAGCAGACGTTTGGTCAGAGGTATTCTTTTTGTGTTCTTTTTCTTCCCATCCGTATTATTGTTCTGGGGAGGAGCTCTGGTCTGCTTTTTCACAGTTTTCCCCTTGTTGAATCTTCCTCTGTGCTTGTTCTTCATCTTCTGGGAAGAAACTGTGTGAGCTTCAGGGAGAGGAGCAGAGCCAACCGGGCGTAGGTTATGAGTGACCGGTAGGAGGTCTCTGTTCTGCTCTGCCATAAGAAGGCAAGAGAGTAAATCAGAGTACCTCGTGAACTTGAGTTCACGATACTGTTGCATAAGAATAGCATCCTTCTCATAGAAGGATGTATGTGTTTCCTCAAGCATTCGGGTTTCCAACACTTGTTCACCACACAATTTCAGGCGTGATGTGATGTTATGGAGAGCTGAGTTATACTCAGTTACGAACTTGAAGTCCTGAAGTCGGAGATTTTTCCACTCATAACGTGCACGAGGGAGGATAACATGTTTCTGATGTTTGTATCTGTCCTCAAGTACTGTCCACAGTTCATGAGGGTCTTCCACTGTTAGATATTCGGGCTTCAGAGTCCGATCAATATGTCTCCTGATATAGATAATGGCTTTCGCCTTCTCTACATCAGAGACTCTAACAGTAGAAGTCTCTTCATCAGTTGTCATAGCCGTAGCTGGAGCCTGAATTGTGTGACTTATGCCCTGTGAGCGTGATTCGGGTTCAATATTACATATTTAACCCCCCATTTAGCCCTATTTTGTGCTCATGTGATGCTACATTGTTCTCTAATTCATACGTATTTTTTACACATTTATTTATTAGAGAAAACATACTATTTGAGCACAAAACAGCAATTAACGAAGTATTTCTGCACTTTTTATATTTTTCCTAGCTTGGTCTCGATCTCACGATTCGCACGACTATTTATTTGTATTTTTCTGAGATCTGTGCTAATTACTGTGTATTTTTGAATGCAGAATACTATTTTAAATGGAAAAATACGCAAGGAAATACATATATACAGTAGCCGCACAAATCTTGGCGCACACGTGGCATAACCGTAGCCGCACGATGTCGATCCTATGCTCCAGGCAAAGAGGGCGATGTGGCTTCTTCATGTCCGTTCGATCGCGATCGAACGACGGAGATTAACCCAGCAGCGAGCGGCGACGAGCGGCTACGTGGCTTCATCTGGGACGTAGAACGAAGATCCAACGGCCGATATCCACCCCTCATCTGAATTTAAAATCGCGACGACGTGGCTTCCTTGTGTCCATCGGATGATGATCGAACGGCGGAATTCGAATCCGAATCGATCTCGGATCGAGCGGGCTTGCACGAATCTTAAAGCCACGCGGCGCGCTGAGAACAGATCCCGCTGAGATCCAACGACCGACGTTTGATCCGCTCGTGGGTCGGGTTTTAATTGCTATTGGGTGTGGTTTTAGACCCGATAAGCCCATTAAACCCGCAAGCCTATTATATAAGCGTATTCTAGGGGTTTTGGGCGTATAATGGGCGTATTGGAGCACCTAGGAGCCAAATCTTCTCTCTGAAAAATTCTGTAAATTCCAGAGGCTTTTCTTAGTATTTCCAGAGAGTTTGAAGTCGAAACTTGGAGATTTGGTGATATTTTCTTTAACTCAAACCCCGTATTTTGGTATTTTCTAGCGTATTTTGCTATAAAGTTGATGTATTTTGCTATGAAAGTTGTGTATTATTGCATGATGAGTAGCTAAATCCTATTTGTGCATGATATGGAGTAGCTAGGGGATGTGATTCGTGTTATTTTGGTTGAATATTGTTGTTCTTCATCGTAAAAGTCGCTAAAATTGTATGTTTTTGCTATTTAATCCTCTTTTCGTCTTCCAAAAGAAGCGAATACGTTGATGATCACCCCATAAGGGTGAGATTTGATCTCTCCAAAAGAGAGCTTCATACCATATTCGTAGAACTATAGTTTTAGCGACGTTTTTATTCATATTGTGCTTGAACCCCCAAAAGGGTATTTTCCGACGAATCGCTCCTAAAAGGAGGATTTGTTGAGTTATATTTAATCAACCAAAATACACGAATCGCTGATCCTAACGAACCCATATCATGTGCATGTTTCTCATATATTTTCATACACGACTCTTTCGTTGTTCGCTTTGATTACGTATTCACGACACACTTTCACACCATCATCACTTTCATATTTAGAGTGGTTAGTCTCTTTCTGATAGATTTCTGTTTGATTTGTGCTGTGGTTTCAACAGATTTTTTCCCGAGGATTCGACATCTGGACTCCTAGATTTTACTACTTGAACGGACTCTTGCGCTTGAGAGAAGCACCTTTTCGGAGCCCACCAAGTTTTTGGCGCCGTTGCCGGGGAGAACGGTTTGTTACTACGGTTTATTTCATTCAGAAGACCTTCGGTGAGATCTTTCCACTTTATTGTATACAATTTTTGTTAGCTTTTATAAAAAAAAGTATTTGTGCTAGTTTATGTGGCATAGGACTCCTAGGACACATAGGTTGACTCGACGTTTTGATATGGCTAATAATAATATGGATGAAAATTTTAGCAACAACAACGAAAATAATGTGCAACCTGGAGTGCCTAGGACTTTAAAAGATTTACTCAGACCCACTAGGACTAGCACTGCTTCATGCTTTGTTCTACCTAACGATGCAAATTCTTTCAATTTTAAACCTGGGGTGATCCAACTCTTACCCACCTTTCATGGGTTAGACAAGGAAAATCCATATCTTCATATTAAAGGATTTGAGGAGGTTTGCTTGACATGCTTTGATGGGAAAACTAGCGAGGACACGATATATCTTAAACTGTTCTTATTTTCATTAAAAGACAAAGCTAAGAATTGGTTGAATGCATTGCCATCACGTTCTATTACTACATGGATTGATTTGCATGCTGAATTTCTAAAGAAGTTTTTTCCTATTCACAGGACACAGGGACTGAAACGACAGATTATGAACTTTTCCCAGAAAAGCGAGGAAACATTCTACCAGGCATTTGAAAGGTTCAATGAGTTGCTGCTCGCATGTCCGCACAATGGCTTCCACAAAAGCAGGATTATTGGCTTCTTCTACGATGGACTGCAGCCGCAAATGAAGCAATTTGTAGAGATGATGTGCAATGGAGGATTCTTTGATAAAGAGCCAGACGAAGCTTGGACGTACATGGAGGAGATAGCAGAAAATGCACAGACATGGGACACCACTTCAGACTATGAGAGAGGAGGCCATTCTGCACCATCCCAGCCTACGCGAGGAGTGGTTTATAATTTGAAGCAAGAGGATGCGTTGGAGGCAAAGATGGAAGCCATGATCTCGAACAAGCTACATGCCATGAATTTGAAAGAGGCCAAGGCGGTTGAGATAGAGCAGACTTGCGCACTTTGCGACGTCAGTGGCCATGACACCAGTGCATGCCCCACACTTCCAGCCTTGAAGAGCATGCTAGGAAATCCTACCGGGGTGAATCAAGTGTCTTCGAATTACCAGAACTTCAATTCCAACAAGGGGTGGCGCAACAATCCAAACTTGAATTGGGGCCCCAATCAGCAGACTCAACAGCAGCAGGCTCCCCCTCAGTTCCGACAACCTCAATACAACAGCAACAACTATCATGGTGGGAACCAGAGGAGGGACCATGAGCCGATGCAACAACAGCATATGCAACCATTTGGCGATGCACTTCAGCAGCTCATTCAGTTGCAACAAGCTCAGATGCAGCAGCAACATGCTCAATTTCAGGCTCAGCAGACTCAGAATCAGCAGATAAGCGAGAGCTTGGCGAGGCTTACAGCGACATTAGAAAAAGGTAAGCTTCCATCTCAGTCAATTCCAAATCCTAATATGGGCTCATCTTCTTCTGCAGGTAACAATATGAAGCCTTGCCAAGCTGTGTCCACTTTGGGGAGTGGAAAAGAGATTCAGAAGCCTGATCCACCAAGCAGACAAGCTGAACAGGAAGAGGGAATTCAGATCCAAGAAGAGGGAATTAAAGAACAAGAGGAGGTGCAGGAAGAGAGCACGGACGTGGGTGTGAGCAAAAGCGTCATTAAAGAGAAGGAACCCGCAGCATATGTACCTGCAGCACCTTACCCTCATCGGCTACTTCAGAAAAGCAAATATAAGTATCAAACTGAGATTCGAGAAATTTTTCAGAAGTGCCAGATCAATATTCCATTGCTTGATGCTATTAATCAAATACCTGCCTATGCTAAATTTCTGAAAGATTTGTGCACTGTTAAAAGAAAGCTAAATGTGAAAAAGAAAGCATTCTTTTCTGAACAGGTTAGCTCTATTATGCAACAGAATACACCACCTAAATTTAGAGACACTGGATCACCCACCATCACTTGCACCATTGGCACTAAAAAGATTGGAAATGCTCTATTGGATTTAGGTTCTAGTGTCAATATCTTGCCATATCCTATTTTTGTGCAGCTTGGGTTAGTACAGCTAAAGCCTACATCTGTTATATTGCAACTAGCTGATAGATCTATTAAAGTTCCAAAGGGATACATTGAGGATGTCCTCGTTCAGGTGGACAAATTTTACTACCCTGCAGACTTTATAGTTCTAGATATCCAAGGACCCCAAACTGCCAATGCTACTCCGATCATCCTAGGTAGACCATTCCTAGCGACATGCAATGCTTTAATAAATTGTAGGGATGGTCAACTGAAAATTACTTTTGGCAACATGACTTTGGATTTGAATATTTTTTAATACTTGCAAGTTGCCACATGTGGATGATGAGATTGACAGGGTGCATATGATTGATTCATTGGTGGATGATTATATTTGTTCTGAATTTTGTGATGATGCTTCTATTGTTGAGACTATTATTGGTGATTCTGATGACATCTCTTTTGTGCAGGAGAACGTGAAGGAGCTTAACGCGGTATGTGAGCCTAGGTTCGAGGCTTTGCCACCTAATGCATCAATTCAAATTTCATCTGAGGTGGAGGATCCAAGGCCCGAGTTGAAGCCACTTCCTGAATATCTCAAGTATGCCTTCCTAGGAAATGAAAACAGCTTCCCTGTGGTAATATCTTCTAAACTCTCTTTAGAACATGAAAGCTCTTTACTTGATGTGCTGAGAAAACATAGAGGTGCTATTAGTTGGTCCATTGCTGACATAAAAGGTATTAGCCCCATTGTATGCATGCATCACATTTATTTGGAGGATGACGCCAAACCCACTAGAGAAATGCAACGTAGGTTAAATCCAACATTAAAAGAAGTGGTGAAAGGCGAGGTTTTAAAATTATTGGATGCAGGCATTATATATCCTATTTTTGACAGCAAGTGGGTTAGCCCTACACAGGTTGTTCCTAAAAAGTCTGGCCTCACCGTGGTTAAAAATGAGAATAATGAGCTTATCCCAGTTAGAGCCACCACAGGTTGGAGGATGTGCATAGACTATAGGAAATTGAACTCCTGAACTAGAAAAGATCATTTCCCTCTTCCATTTCTTGACCAAATTTTAGAGAGGGTAGCTGGACATGAGTACTATTGCTTTCTAGACGGTTATTCAGGTTATTATCAGATTGAGATTACACCTGAGGATCAGGAAAAGACCACCTTTACCTGTCCCTTTGGTACTTTTGCTTTTAAAAGAATGTCGTTTGGTTTATGTAATGCTCCATCTACTTTTCAGTGATGCATGCTCAGTATTTTTGATGATATGGTTGAGAAAATCGTTGAGGTATTTATGGATGATTTTTCAGTATATGGTAGCTCTTTTCATGATTGTTTAGCTAACTTGGCTCTTGTTCTTGACAGGTGCATTGAGAAAAACCTCCTATTGAATTGTGAGAAGTGTCATTTTATGACCACAGAAGGACTTGTCCTTGGTCACCTGGTTTCTAAAGATGGTATACAGGTAGACAGAGCCAAGGTAGCAGTAATTGAGAAGCTATCAAGTCCTAAATGCGTGAAGGACATCAGATCATTTTTGGGACATGCAGGATTCTATAGGCGGTTCATCAAAGATTTTAGCGCCATATCTCGTCCTCTTTGCAACTTACTTACTTTAAATGTGGATTTTATTTGGACACCTGAGTGTCAAATTTCTTTTGAAACTTTAAAGAAGTTACTGATTTCTGCTCCCATTTTGCAGGTACCAGACTGGTCCCTACCATTTGAAATAATGTGTGATGCGAGTAATTACGCAGTTGGTGCAGTCCTAGGCCAAAGAAAAGACAAAGTTCCAGTGGTGATTTACTACGCTAGCAAGACATTAAATGACGCTCAGAGGAACTATACAACCACAGAGAAGGAGTTGCTGGCTGTAGTATTCGCGTTGGAAAAATTCAGGAGCTATATTTTGGGATCACCTATTTTGATATATACTGATCACTCTGCTTTAAAATATTTATTGTCTAAAAAAGATGCTAAGCCCCGATTGATACGATGGATTTTATTGTTGCAGGAGTTCAATGTCACAATCAAGGACAAGAAAGGCGTGGAGAATCTAGTAGCTGACCATTTATCACGATTGACAGTATGCCTTGATTCAGCAGATGTGCCTTTGAAGGACTCCTTTCCCGACGAGCATCTTTTTAGCGTTTCCACCTCTCCATGGTATGCTGATATAGTAAATTATCTCGTAACTGGTAAGACTCCTGACACTTGGTCTCTTCAAGACTTTAAAAGGTTCAAGTACGAGGTAAAATATTTCTTCTTTGATGATCCGTACCTCTATAAATATTGTAGTGATCAAATTGTTAGGAGATGCATTCCTGATCATGAAATAACCAGTGTGATACAATTTTGCCATGATGGAGTATGTGGTAGACACTTTTCAGCGAATAAAACTGTGGCAAAAATCTCGCAATGTGGCTTTTATTGGCCAACTATGTTTAAAGATACATTTCATTATTGCAAGACTTGTGCTGCATGCCAACAATTAGGGGGTATTACTAAACGTAACATGATGCCTTTAAACCCCATTTTGGAAATTGAAATATTTGATTGTTGGGGCATAGACTTCATGGGACCTTTCCCACCTTCATTTGGATATGCTTATATTTTGGTTTGTATTGATTATGTTTCTAAATGGGTGGAAGCTATTCCTTACAGGTCGAACGACACTTCCGTTGTGCTTAAGTTCCTCAAAGAGAACATTTTCTCTAGGTTTGGAGTGCCAAAGGCCTTGATCAGTGATGGAGGGTCTCATTTTTGCAACCGCATGTTCGCTACTTTAATGAAGAGGTTTGGGGTCACACATAAAGTTTCTATTCCGTATCACCCCCAAACCAATGGTCAATCAGAGTTGGCAAATAGAGAGATCAAAGGAATTCTACAGAAAACGGTGAATCCATCAAGAAAAGATTGGAGTTTGCGCTTACCTGAAGCGTTGTGGGCATACAGGACGGCTTACAAAACAATTTTGGGGATGTCACCTTACCGTCTTGTGTTTAGAAGTCTTGTCACTTACCTGTTGAATTGGAACATAGATCTTATTGGGCTATAAAGAAATTGAATTTTGATACTGATTCATCTTTTTCTTCTCGCAGGTTACAATTGTTGGAGCTAAAGGAGTTGAGGAGAACTGCGTACGATAATGCCAAAATATCAAAAGAGAGGATGAAATCTGTCCACGACATGATGATCCTACGGAGGGAGTTCATCCCAGGCCAAAAAGTACTACTATACAATTCCAGGCTACACATCTTTCCCGGGAAGCTTCGCTCTAGGTGGTATGGACCTTTCACAGTCAAAGAAGTTTTTCCACATGGCGTAGTGCTATTGTTGAATGAAAAAGATGGAAGTGAGTTCAAGGTGAATGGCCAAAGATTGAAGCATTTTCACGAGCCTTGGACCAAGGAAGCGAGCACCATGTATCTCACAAGCCCACCTTCGGGTGGGGACTAATCAGGTGTGTTCTTTTCATGATTCCCTCTTCCTAACATTGAGGACAATGTCTATTTTAAGTTGGGGGGAGGGTATAACTTTTAGTATTTTTATTTTTTTTCTTTTTCTTTTTCTTTCAGGATTTTTTTAGTTCCCTTTTTGCAGTGAAATTTTTTTTTTCTTTGAGTCAAGATCTATCACCAATACCTATTTTTACCTAGAAATGAACCTCATGTGATGAAATTTCTCGTTATTTATTCACCACCGTACACTCGTGATTTATTTTCCACCACCACTATTGTTAAATATTTCAGTCTCATTTTACATGAATGCGAGTACTTGTGGTAAATTCTTTTGATACATCTCAATGGCAAGATTAATCGATGACTTAATGAATCTAGAAATTATGGATTAGCAAGTGGTATGCTTTCATTGGAACACACCAAAGTTCATGCACCAATAATTCATAAATTAACTGGAGCATTGTTCTTTATCTCGTATTCATTGCCATTTGCATGCTTGGTGTGATTTTGGGTAGAAAAACGTACCACGTCATTTGAAATGATTAGGATACCCATTCTTGTGAAAAATTAAAGAAGAGGAAGTTATCTTGCCACGTTGTTTAAGCACACACAAAAGAAGAAAAAATGAGATGAATGAGGAAGAAAAAAATGAATAAATGTGATATTAAAGAAATAACTTGGTTGGCTCGAGTAGTACAATCCGAGGGGCCCTTTTTGGCCTAATGCCCTATTATCGTCTGATTTGGGAGCCATTGACCGGAGCCTCAATTATTTGATGGAGCGATCCAAGTTATATACTTTTCCGTGAATGTTGCTTGATGCGCGTTACGCGGAACTATGGAAAAAAGCGAAAGAAAATAGAGAATAAGTGTGCATGATTAGTGAGGCAAGAGAACTTCCAAAGATTAAAGAAAACACAAGATGTGGTGTGAGTCCCTATGAATAGAGATTGACGTGTGTACGCTTTAATACCATTTTATTTTTAATGCTTGCTTTGCATGAAAAATTCACGCTCCAAGTTAAAATATGTGATTGAACGGTGTGTACCATTGCTTTAGTATACTATGAGCCATGAAGTAATTGATAGTGAATTTGAGTCTATTTATAACCATTTGAGATGCTTGACATTCATTTTTGAAAACTCACAAGTACCATTACTTGATGAGCTTGAAATTTTGATATTAGTGTGCGGTTATCTCTTTTGTCGTTGTAGTATGGTGATGATTAATTTGAGATCTGATAAGGTGATCTAGGCGTGTTTTTAATCGCTCTTTTTGCTAGAGACTAGCAAAATGCTAGTTGGGGGGTGTGATTCGGGTTCAATATTACATATTTAACCCCCCATTTAGCCCTATTTTGTGCTCATGTGATGCTACATTGTTCTCTAATTCATACGTATTTTTTACACATTTATTTATTAGAGAAAACACACTATTTGAGCACAAAACAGCAATTAACGAAGTATTTCTGCACCTTTTATATTTTTCCTAGCTTGGTCTCGATCTCACGATTCCAACGAATATTTATTTGTATTTTTCTGAGATCTGTGCTAATTACTGTGTATTTTTGAATGCAGAATACTATTTTAAATGGAAAAATACGCAAGGAAATACGTATATACGGTAGCCGCACGAATCTTGGCGCACACGTGGCATAACCGTAGCTGTACGATGTCGATCCTACGCTCCAGGCAAAGAGGGCGACGTGGCTTCTTCATGTCCGTTCGATCACGATCGAACAACGAAGATTAACCCAGCAGCGAGCGGCGACGAGCGGCTACGTGGCTTCATCTGGGACGTAGAACGAAGATCCAACGGCTGATATCCACCCAGCATCTGAATTTAAAATCGCGACGACGTGGCTTCCTTGTGTCCATCGGATGATGATCGAACGGCGGAATTCGAATCCGAATCGATCTCGGATCGAGCGGGCTTGCACGAATCTTAAAGCCACGCGGCGCGCTGAGAACAGATCCTGCTGAGATCCAACGGCCGACGTTTGATCCGCTCGTGGGTCGGGTTTTAATTGCTATTGGGTGCGGTTTTAGACCCGATAAGCCCATTAAACCCGCAAGCCTATTATATAAGCGTATTCTAGGGTTTTTGGGCGTATAATGGGCGTATTGGAGCACCTAGGAGCCGAATCTTCTCTCTGAAAAATTCTGTAAAATTCCAGAGGCTTTTCTTAGTATTTCCAAAGAGTTTGAAGTCGAAACTTGGAGATTTGGTGATATTTTCTTTAACTTAAACCCCGTATTTTGGTGTTTTCTAGCGTATTTTGCTATAAAGTTGATGTATTTTGCTATGGAAGTTGTTTATTATTGCATGATGAGTAGCTAAATCCTATTTGTGCATGATATGGAGTAGCTAGGGAATGTGATTCGTGTTATTTTGGTTGAATATTGTTGTTCTTCATCGTAAAAGTCGCTAAAATTGTATGTTTTTGCTATTTAATCCTCTTTTCGTCTTCCAAAAGAAGCGAATACGTTGATGATCACCTCACAAGGGTGAGATTTGATCTCTCCAAAAGAGAGCTTCATACCATATTCGTAGAACTATAGTTTTAGCGACGTTTTTATTCATATTGTGCTTGAACCCCCAAAAGGGTATTTTCCGAAGAATCGCTCCCAAAAGGAGGATTTGTTGAGTTATATTTAATCAACCAAAATACACGAATCGCTGATCCTAACGAACCCATATCATGTGCATGTTTCTCATATATTTTCATACACGACTCTTTCGTTGTTCGCTTTGATTACGTATTCACGACACACTTTCACACCATCATCACTTTCATATTTAGAGTGGTTAGTCTCTTTCCGGTAGATTTCTGTTTGATTTGTGCTATGGTTTCAACAGATTTTCTCCCGAGGATTCGACATCTGGACTCCCAGATTTTACTACTTGAACGGACTCTTGCGCTTGAGAGAAGCACCTTTTCGGAGCCCTACCAGAGCGCATATGGAACTTCAGGTCTATCTGCCAGCTCAAGTAATTTTTTCCATCCACATCGAGAACATCAAAATCGACGCTCGCAATCTTTGCCATTTATCTAAGCATGGAATACGCATGAATTAATTATATATTAAAAATCAAGACATGCATAGTAGTAAAACTAAAATTGTTGTGGGGATCGACGGGTCACCACCAAAAATAATAAAAGTCCAAAGTCACTTATACATTTTGAATTACTAGAAAATTAAAATTAAAATTTGGAAACCCTTGGGGTCCCAGCAGTAGCAATTTTCCTCCATCCTTAGGCGAAGTATCTCCGGGCATTGGCTTTTACATTTAGTTCCTCACTATATGTTCACTCAAAAGGAAAAAATGCGAGGAAAAATAATAATGGTGACTAATAACGGCCGATCCAAAAACCACAACATAGTTTTACTAACATTCTACGCAGTTTATGTAAGTATGCAACTTCACATGCATATACAATACATTTTATTCAACATCACATGCAATTTTATTGGATAAATATATTAAATTTACGTTTAATAGTTAATTGGACCACAAAGAAACGTCATTACCCATTAGGTTAGGTAACTAACCTAACGACAGAGCGGTCTCAGGATCCTTGTAATTATTAAAACGTAAAATAATTTTTATCTAATTTAAAATAAGGCGAGTAAAAATCAATTACACATCTAATTTAAGCAACAAATTTATTACTTGCCACAAATACCCCGAGAGGAGTTAATCAAACTCAACATCCTTACCCTGATTTTCCCTGATTTTTCTGGATTTTTCCAGAGTTTTTTTTGGAATTTTCAGGGGTTTAATATTGTATTATATGAATTTAAAATTATTTGGCCCGCATGCCAGAGGCCTGCGGGCTGGCTGCAGGCTGGCTGCGGGCTGCATGCCCGTTAGTCAAAAGATACCCCTTTTTTTAAATTTCAATTCTGTTATTTACTAGGCTCATGGCCCATCCGGGGAGGCCCATGCCTCTTCTCCCCCATACCTTAATTAGGGCTTTAAGAGGGGCGATGGAGCCCCTCACAGGGGGTGGCGTGGCGACGGAGCCCCCTGACAGGGGCGGCGGCGGCGCGGGGATGAGCCCCCAGCCGGCGTGAGGGATCAAGCCCCCCTAGGTGGGGGGATTTGAGCGGAAAACTGGGGTTTTTATAAAAAAAATCTGTCATAAACCCCAAAGTTGGGGAATTTAGGGGAAAACAGGATTGGATTTTTTATACTGATCAAGTACACCAAAAAATCAAAAGATGTGCTTAAGATTTTTCTCAATTAAAGAGGTGTATGTTCTTGATTTTTAGCAAAAATGTATAATATGCATAATCCATATCTACGAGCCAAGGAATTTACCTTTAGCTCAATGATATAGGGAAGAACCAATAGAATCCTTACATAGAAAAATATAATCCCTGCTCCCGCAACGCCTTGTAGGTTCGTCCCAACTTTACCGCAACAAACAAGATTCCTTCGCAAGAGGGAAATTATGTGGGAAAAGTAAAATTTTTATGGCTCAAAAGATTTTTCTAGAGCGTAATCGTGCTGATAACGTGTTTGGAACAACTAACCATGGCTATCACCCATGGTCTCCTTTTATTGAATTCATCATAGGATAGGAGAGACCATATGTCTCTATTAGCCCAAAGGTTCACCCCACTAACATGTTAGTGGGGTTTATGGTGGATAAATGAGGGAGGGGAGACCATAAGTCTCCCTCTCTCATAACAATGCCTTTTTACACGTGGACATAACAAAGGGAGAAATATCAAAGTTTAGAAATCGTGTCGTCATATGGTTCGGTGTTGTGCGTAGCATGTGGGAAGGTTGGATAATGATTGTTGCACACTACAACTATGACAGCATAAAGTATTTTTTTATGCGTGTCATGGCTAGTCATTTTTCCCGAAATTGTCCAAAAGTCGTGGGTTAGCCCGTGGAAAATCGTAAAAATTTTGAGTCGCATAATTGCATTATGCAGAAAGTCCCATACAATATTTAAGGTTTTAGATTTTAGAATGCTGATAACAATTCACAAAAAATCTCAGAAAATATTATGCCTTTTTACACGTGTATTTACACGTGGATGGAACAGAGGAAGAAATCAAAGTTTAGGAACGTGTCATCATTATGGTTCCGCACTATCCGTAGGGCGAGGGAAGGTCGGATAATGATTGCCGTGCGCTACAACTATGCCAGCATAGACTATTTTTCTATGCGAGGCATGGCTGGTCATTTTTCCCGAAATCGTCCAAAAGTCGTGAGTTATAGCCTTGGAAAAATCGTAAAAATTTTGGATCGCATAATTATTATTTGCAAAAATTCCTATATAATATTTAAGGTTTTGGATTTAGAATGCCTATATCAATTCAAAAAAATTCAGAAAATATTATGTCTTTTTACACGTGCATTTACACAGATTGAACAGAGGGAGAAATCAAAATTTAGAAATCATGTCGTCATTATGGTTTTGCGCTGTCTGTAGCATGCGACAAGTTCGGATAATGATTGTCGCACGCTACAACTATGTCCACATAAACTATTTTCTATGCGGAGCATGGTTGGTCATTTTTCTTGAAATCGTCCAAAATTCATGGATTATAGTCAGGAGAAAATCGTAAAAATTTTCAGTCGCATAATTACATTATACAGAAAGTCCTATATAATATTTAAGCTTTTGGATTTTAAAATGCTAATAAAATTTCAAAAAAATTTCAGAAAATATTATGCCACTTTACATGTTGATGGAATAAAGGGAGAAATCAAAGTTTAGAAACAATGTCGTCATATGGTTCTGTGTTGTCCATAGCATGCGCGAAGGTCATAAACTGGTTGCCAAACGCTACAATTATGCCCACATAGACTAATTATTATGCAGGGGCATGACGGGTCATTTTTCTCGAAATCGTCCAAAAGTCGGGGTTATATAGCCCGCAAAAAATCGTAAATATTTTGAATTACATAATTACATTATGCGTAAAGTCATATATAATATTTAAGGTTTTGGATTTTAGAATGATTATAACAATTTGAAAAAAATTCAGAAAATATTATGCCTTTTTACACGTGGATGAAACAGAGGGAGAAATCAAGTTTAGAAATCGTGTCGTCATTATGGTTTCATGCTGTTTGTAGCATTTGGGAAGGTGGGATAATGATTGTCGAACGCTACAACTATGTGTAAGGATCCTGTCTATGGGGAAAACACTAGAAGGGGGGTTGAATAGTGTTTATGCAATTTAAAAAGATAGTTACACCAATTTAAATGCAATCCAATAAAATAATGCGGAATAGAAATTAAACCCAAAATGAAACACACGCAAATGCAGAGATGTTTCAAGGGTTCGGATTACCCAAGTCACTTCCCGACTTTATCCCGGTAATCCTATGTCCCTTTCACCCGGATACCTCTGGATACTCAAGTTAGAACCCTAACTTGAGGTTTCCTTAAAACCCACTTATAGCAACCCTACAAGTGAAATCGAAGTACAATCGATTGACCTTGACTCCCACAACTTGGGAGCAAGCAAACCGCTCTCACAACCCGAGAGCAAATTCAAATAACGAAAGTTATGAAATTATGAAAGCAACACTTACACTCACCTATGCCTTGAAGTAGACTTGAAGGAGTGGTGTGTTGTGTGTTGAAGACTCTCTTGGAAGAGAGGAGAAAGCCCTTTCTCTTGACTGCACCAAATACATAGAAGATAACTCTTTGGTTCTAGGTTGGAGAGCAAGAGATCAAAGATTGGAATTCTTAGGGCTTTGGATTTGAGAGCTTTAAAACTTTAGAATGAAAGCTTGAGAGAAAACTTGGAAGAATTGGTAACCTCTCAATGGAACAATAGAAGCCCCATTTATAGGTTTCTCAAATCCATAAAACAGTTTAGGCAAAACACCTTTGGGAATCCGTGATAAAAATCTCAACGGATAGAATCTGCGCTCGCGACAGTCGACTGTCGAAGAAACCACAGTCGACTGTTGCACAGTCAGCAATGGTAGGTGAGAATTCATAACGGTAACTTACCACGTGGACAGTCGACTGATGAAGCAAAGACAGTCGACTGTTGAAGCAACAGGTGACTGTAAATCCTTCTACAGGTGACTGGCCGAAAGATGGGTAAGTTGAATGAAATCTTGAAATCTTGTAAGATAACAGGACAGACGACTGATGAGAATAAAACAGTCGACTGTTAATCAGAACAGGCGACTGTAAATCCTTATACAGACGACTGTCAAATACCCTGAGAATATCCAGAGAGCTGAGTCAATGAATTGGCTCACAGACAGACGACTGTTGCAGCATAGACAGTCGACTGATCCAAGGGACAGTCGACTGTATATACAACATTAGTCGACTGGCAAGTCAGATCAACAAAGTTTGGGCAGAAGATAGACATGCGACTGATTTATAAAACACAGTCGACTGTCACTTAGACAGGCGCCTGTGTATCGTTGATCAGTTACCTATGCGAAATAAACAGAGAGGCCCAAAACTGAATTGTAAAAGTTTGTGTATAACAGGCGACTGTAGAACAAAACACAGTCGACTGTTTTTGAGACAGACGACTGTAAAGCGTTTATTAGTCGACTGTTATAAACAATCCAAGCACAATCACAAATAAATGAATTGGAGTCTAAGGACGAATGATCTAATGATGTCCTAAGACTGAATTGAAGATGTGTGTGAGTGCTCCATCAAATTTCTACTTCTAAGCGACATACTGGAAGAGATAAAAGAAAATTACATTGACGAATTCTCTCTTCTATCCATCGTATGAGCTTGAAGTCTTCATGGAGCTTCAATCATCATCTACGATCATCCAATCCATATCATTTGCCTTCAATCAACTTTGTGTGTCATCCATTACAAGTAGATCTTCATAATAAGCTTAGGCAATGGATTAACTGCAAAATAGGGGATTAGTCACAAGTATTTATGTTTGCTCATCATTAACACCAAGTAGGGAGAAGTCCAATACTCAACATTCTCCCCCTTTTTGATGATGACAAACAAACATAAACAAAAAGATAAATAATTGTGCTTATGAAAACTTACTCCCCCTACATAGATGCCAAACGAGTTAGTCAACAAATATTAGGGCACCTACATATTAATTGAAGCAAATGAGTAAGTTACGCATGAATTTAATTCAAGAAATATAGGAATTAAAATCTTTATTCATTGTAATCTTACTCCTCCTGAATCTAAGGCAACTTCAGTCTTAGATCCAAAGTGTTAAAACATACTTAGCACATTCATTATGAATCTTGTATGTTTATTTCTCTCCCCCTATGGCATTATCCAAAAAGGTGGGAGTAAATAACAACAACAATAATCGTGCTAAATAAGAACTAACAACAATCAAGGAGTAAAAAGATATACAGAATCAAAACACATAAAAAATCACATCATATACTTATGTGAATAGAGGAATTAAAGTCCAATATCAACATTTTAGATATACGAAACAAAAATAGTTTCAAAAATGCATCACATCAGAGATAGCATGAATAATCCAATATCAAATCCTATATTGTCTCAAAAACACATCAGGAGAGAATAGATCATTCATGAAGACAATATCACAATCAGCACATAGATATAATTATCAATTATACAAGATGTGACACATAAGATTAAACAGCAAAGTCATATATATATACTAGTCATAACACGTGCCCGCGGGCAAGGTTCATTTAAGATTTTTCCCCCGCGAAATCTTTGTTCCCCAAAAAAATATTTTCACGTCCAAAATTTAAAAGAAAAACAAAGTAGCGTAAAAATATTTAGCGATACGGGCGCCTTCGACGCGGAACAACAAATTCGGCGTAGGCGCCTTCGGCGCGGAACAACAAATTCGACGCCAGCGCCTTTGGCACTGGCAAAAATACGCCTTCGACGCAGACGCCTTCTGTTGGTTCAAAAATATATATTGCATGTGGATACACATACATGTAAATGTGTGCGTATTTATGGTGAAACAATTCTTTTAAACAATTATTTTAGGAGCATGTTGTGTTGTTACGATGCAACGTTTAGGTGGCTGCGGGCTCCATCGTGTGCACCATTACTCCACAGATATTACGAAAATAGCCTTGGCTTTAGCCATGAATGATCAAGGGACAATGGAGGTTCAGTGTGATGTGAGCACAGTGACGATGGAGGGGTTTTATAAAGGGTGGAAAGTGCATCAAATATGTGTATGCAGGTTACAACTTGACAAATGTCTCTTGGTTTTCCAGCTGGCTTTCAATCTCAGCCCGCATAAAACAATGGGACCTGCAATGTGCCTCTGCATATTCCGCCTCTTTGAGAAACGTGTGGGTATTAAAGCACAGCCTGGCTCTTTGATGAATGTGTGGGTATTAAAGGCTGATGCATTCAATTTCAAAAAAGCAATTTGTTCTCCCAACAAATTTTCTCCCAACCCAAAAATTTTCCCTCCAAAATTTGATGTGACATTGCCACATAGGATAAGTTCAAAAACAGCTCTCAATTGTAATATAGATATATATATATATATATATATATATATATATATATATATATATATATATATATATATATATCAAAAAAGACGATATGAGTACACATCAAATGGACATCAACATGTCCAACCAAAAAACATACATCATGATAAAAAAAATACATCATGATATCAGAAGTACATCAGCAGCAAAAATCCATCACACATCAAAATACAACAATCATACAAGCTAACACAACTCAAACACATATCTATGAGTGAGCGTCTCCAGGGCTGCAGAAGGAGAAGCAGGCTCTGTGACAGCTGGTGTATCCTCTGGAGGAGGGTCAGAAGTAGCAACAACAGCAGCATCAGCAGCATCAGCAGTGACGATGGGCTGAGGAGGCACATGAGGCTGAGGAACAAATTGTCTCAGATCCTCAGGGAATGGTATTCCCTGATGCAAGAAATAAAGTGAAGCCAATCTGTAAAGTCCAGAGACCATCTCAAAAAGAATATCACGAGATGGTGGAGCTGAGGTGGAAGGCTGGTCAGCTAGAGGAACAGTGGAGGAGGACGGAGCAGATGTGGATTTCCTCTTCTTCGAGGTAGACTGCAGAGCCGAAGAAGACTTCGACTTTACAGATGCATCGAGGAGAGGACCAAAAGGCATGGGCTTGTAACGACACAAATCAACACCAAAATGTCGAAAGACAAGAGTCAAAAGACCACCATAAGGAATATGACCGGAGGAAGAAGTAAACTTGACCTTGTCCATCCTGTCAAGGAGGACACCGTCCCAGTTCACGGACATCCCAGAGAAAATCGCATACATACACCTCAGAATATCCTGGGAAGGCTGGTCAGATGATCCATACTTCGGCAGGATGTTGGACTTCACCACTAGGTGAACTGCCCAACCTCGGTAGAAGGAATCCTAAGAATGGTCCCTAATAAAGTGGGATCAATGCGAATGGAAGTCCCCTGAACAACATCATCGATATATCCAGTGGTAGAGTACTCACCGCGAATGCGGTTGGCATAGAACGGCTTAACTAGAAATGGATAAGCTCTAGGAGATTCACTCTGAGAGAAGCGAAAAAGATCGGCCAAGTGGGTAGCAGACAGAATATCAGAAAGTCTTTCAGCAGTAAAGGCGGGAAAAACGATGTACCGCTCCCTAAGAAGTTTGATCCCTAAGAGAGAGTGGAATTTTGCCAAGCAAAGGTCATCTCGGCAAAGTGGAACAAGGGAATCAGTAGGGGGCACTACGGGAGACTCGTCTCCAGAACTCGAAACAGAAGCAGACAGATGGAGAGCGTCAGCAGTAGGCTCATTGATGGTAACACCAATGGGCTTCCGCTGACGCTTGATCAGGGGCTCATCATCTGAAGAAGAAGACGACGAGGGAGAGTATCCCCGTGAAGCAGAATGCGAGGGAGAATCGGCTTGTTTGGTACGGGCTCTGTAGGGCTGTGACGTGCGTTTATATTCAAATATTTGCGCACGTTTTTTTCCGTGTTTTTCCGTATTTTACCGTCGTCTTTTATTCGTTTTCTCGTGTTTTCTTGTTTTCTTTCACTTTTCCGTGTTTTCCGTATTTTGCAGGAGTTTACTGGCATAGGGGGCATAAAACGACGATATCTCAAGTCCCCGGAGCAACAGGAGGAGTCACGGTGATCCAGGGGGTCAAACGACGATGATATCATCTTTCAACCCCTCACCCGATCGGTTGGCCATCTTCAACCGATCGGGTGATGCACGCGTGCACCACCCGGACGCAGCTTGGAGCTCACAAGAAGTCACCCGGTCGGTTCGTAGGCCGGTTCAAAAGCTTAAACTCTCTGGATTTTTATTGTGATTACCAACCGATCGGGTGACCTTCACCCGATCGGTTCATCTGTAGCCGAATCTCCAGAGCCAAGACACGGTCGGCTTAACCGGCCTCCTCACCCGACGGCGGCAAGATCCAACCGGTCGCATCCATATGTCAACCGACCGGGTGAAGATGACCGGGTGAAGTCCCGCATTGCGTTGTAATTGAGTGAAGCAGGTCACCCGATCGGTTGACTTGTCAACCCATCGGGTGAAATCATTTTCTATATGTAGAGCCCTAGGTTTTCCAGAAACGAGAGTTCGTTATTTTTTACTGTTTTCTTCATTTTGTGACGGCTGTAGTTTCCCAGTTTTTGTAAGTTTTTAGATCTTTGTGAAACTTTAGTATTATCTTAATTGCTTTACTACCATTGCATTTCTATTGTCTGATCATGATTTTTACGGTCGATTTCTGTTTAGATCGCTTTTTACTAAATATGTGTGAGTAGTTCCCAAATCTGGGATTTTGGTGGAAACCCCTTCATGGGCTCTTCCCGATGCGTCCATAGGTCTAGGAAATCGATAGGGATTAGGAATCTAACGGTTACGCGAGGTGTTTTATTGTCATCGGCGGGAAAAAGACAGCCTTTGACCATCGGGCCAAGGGGGAATAAACTTGGCGGTTGACTCCCTAGCCATAGCTCACGCCCTTAGCGTAGACGCCGAATCCTTGCGCGCGGGAGCGGCAGGATGAGACGTTGGGAGTTATCGTTGCGAGCTTAGTGCTCCCGGAGTCGATCAGTGTTAATGGACATGGGAGTGCCCACTGATCGAACCCGGGAAGTCCGGCGTATCATCCTGGGCACCGACCGGAATATCGGGCCCATGGGACGCTGGTACCACTCTTAGAGGTAACGTCTCACCATTAGACCCTAATTCCGATCGATATCCTACCCGTAGGCTGTATTGGCGAGAATCACACGATATGGTGGAAACCAAAGTCCCGGGGTTTTTCCTTTATATTGTCTATACCTTGCATTCCATTTACCGTGACAACACATCATTCGATCCGGGCTAGCTCGCCCATGGGGTGAATTTGATCCTCTTTGACACAAGCACATCCACGCCTCCCTGAGTTCGACTCCCAAGCCACACTACAATACCGTGCGCTTGCGGTTACAAATATTTAAATCTCACGCCCCCGATCTTATCATTGCACACATCTAGCCACGCAAACGCGAGGGGCGTCAAGGTTTATGGCGCCGTTACCGGGGAGGCAACGTGCTTGTTATTTTTGGATTTCATGAACCCTTGTGTCTAGCTCTCATCCCTTCCTCGCGATAATTTTCGCATTCTTTCTTTTTCCTTTTTATTTTCTTATTTTTATTTTTATCTTATCTTATCTTATCTGTTTCTTTCCCACTTTTCGCTTCACGGGTGTTTGTTGTTTTTAATGCGCAGGAGTTCAAGAAGTCTCGACGACTTGATTCCCGATGATCCAGAGATAAACGCCACCCTAAGGTGTTTGGCTGCCGAGAAGCGAAGAAGAGAGGATCCTGAAACCATGGGGGAAAACACCCCACCTCACAAGTCCCTGCTGGAGTACTCAATGACATCCATCGAGTCCACCTCCGCCATCTGTCCTCCTGCTATTACGGCTCAAAGCTTCCAGCTTAAGCCATCTTTAGTGACGTGGATCCATCAGGATCAATTTTCGGGTGCACCCATGGAGAGCCCGATTGAACATTTGGACTCCTTCTTAGAGAAATGTGACACCTTCAGGATAAACGGTGTCACAACTGAGGTGATCCATCTGAAGCTATTCCCCTTCTCTCTGCGAGATAAAGCCAAGCTGTGGCTTAGGGGTAAGGACCCAAATACATTCAACACCTGGGAGAAGCTCTCAAATGCTTTCCTGACGAAGTTCTTGTAATGCCCTACGAAGCTACTGCACAAGTACTAGGGGGGTGAATAGTACTTTAAAATAATTAAGAGGATAATTCCTAATTATCTTGCAAACTCTAACCAACAATGCGGAAATGCGGAAATGTAAATGTATGACAACAAATAAGAACAATCGCAAACAAACGATATTACTGGGTTCGGATCCACCCAAGTCTCCCCGACTTGTTCCCGGTGATCCTACGTCCCAAACACCCGGATCCCCTTCGGATACTAGAGTTAGAAACCACTAACCCTAGATTTGCACTATGAAATTCTTGTAGATAAACCTCTACAAGACCAAATCATACACAAAGTAATTGTGACTCCCACAACCCGGGATCACAAACAATCTCTCACAACCGAGAGAAAACACTTACAATATGAAAGTAAATGAAATAGAAATTCTTACCGACAAAATTCATATGCCTTGAGTAAACTTACAAATTAGGGCAAAACGGATTTTCGGGAAGATGAAGAGGCACCAAACCCTAGCTCCAAGATGTAGATCAGCGATGGAGAGCTATGAGGTTGTTGGTGACCTAGAATCAAGCACTTGGCTTGGAAGGCTCACAATCAATGAATCTCTCTTTTGAAATAAGAGTGAGGGAGAGATTCTTGAATGGAATGAAAGAGCTTTGAATGAGATTTAATGCTTTCTCTTTGATCTCTAAACTTCACTTAATATCAGCCTTGAGTGCAATGAATGCAGAACTCCAAGTATATATAGGTTAGAGGAAAGAAAGAGAGAAAATCATGGCATTTAATGCTCCAACGGCTCTATTCTGAACCAAACTAGTCGGTCAAAGAAGGATGACTGACCGACTAGTTCATCAACTAGTCGGTCGGTCAAACAGCATGAACCGACTAATGGTAGAACAGCCAAATGAATAAGTTCAGACTGAAGAGAACTAGTCGGTCCAAGAAGAGTTGCTGACCGACTAGTTTCACAACTAGTCGGTCGGTGACTCAACTGAGACCGATTAAGAGATAAAACAAATAGTCTGAACAGAAGTAGAATTAGTCGGTCCAAGAACAAATGTTGACCGACTAGTTCATCAACTAGTCGGTCGCCAAATGTACATAGACCGACTAACGACAAACAGTAACTAGGCATGTACAGTAGAAGCTCAACTAGTCGGTCCAAGAAGAAACACTGACCGACTAGTTCACAAACTAGTCGGTCGGTGAACCTTCTTTGACCGACTAACTGTAAGCAGTAAGTGAGCTAGAATTGAAGGAGGCAAACTAGTCGGTCCAAGAAGCTTTTCCGACCGACTAGATCACCATCTAGTCGGTTGGTTCTTCTTCTTGAACCAACTAACATGCACAAGAAGTCGCGAATCGAAGCGCGAAGCTTCGGGAAAGTTCGTATGGACTTCTACTAAGATCCTAGTTCTAAGATATGAGCGTTATGAAGATTTAAACCGTAAGACCTACTCAAGGCTTAACATTCTACGAAAGAAGCTAGAAGACTATAAATAAAACTTGACGATACCGTCTTCAAAAGCTTCATTCGAATCTTCATGACTTCAATAAAGGTCCTTGAGCTTCAACGAAGCTTCAAGCATACGTTCACGTGCTTTGAGAAGTCTCGAGACGTCGCTTTAGATGTTCATATGAATTTGGCGACGATCTCCATAACTGCGCCCACAAAGAGTTAGTTCACGATATATTTATGTTTGTTCATCATCCAAAACCAAATCCGGGGAGTCCAATACTCAACATTCTCCCCCCTTTTTGGTGATGAAAAACCAACATAAATAATAATAAAAAATAATGATTCAAATGAAATTTACTTACTCCCCCTGCATTGATGACATGTTAATTCAATATTCAATAATATTCATAAGCATCAAGCAGACGAGTAAAGTATAAAATGTGAATCCAATTATCGAAATTTAGGATTTGAAATCTATTTTTATATCTTAACTCCCCCTGAATCTAACATATCAAATTAGATTCTTGGAAAATGCTTTAAATTATCATTTAGCGCATCGTCATTATTATATCTCTCCCCCTTTGGCATTAGCAAAAAGAGCGGGAGGAGATCAATGACAACAACAATGGCTTCAAATAAAAGCATGGAAGTCGTAGAATACGACCACGGTCCAAATGACACCAAAGTAAAATACGAATTAAATCAAAGCGTGCCAACGGGACTATAGTCGAAAATCGAAAAATAAAATCATCAAAACTCAAATCAATTTTACGGATTGAGTTATGGAATATACTCTCCAATATCAACATTCTTGGTTAATTAAGTGCATGGAAAACAATTCTATGTTTCCATAGAAGAAATTTCTATTAAACGAAGTTATTATCGTCGAACGACGAAATCAAACATCAGAGACATATAAAGGATATAATGTGCGCAAGAGAATGAAATGTCAACATCGATGTATATATATATATATATGAGAAACATGAGTACATCAAAAGTATACATCGTCGACATACATAAATGATCCTCAGATCGAAGCACAAGATACAACATCATATCACAACATATATCAGAGTATCACATACATACAAAAATATCAAAAACATCATCAGAGATACATCAAAATACATCACAAAATGTCATAACCACCCACACTACCCTACCCAACTCTCTCAAACTAGATCTATCATCTAAAGTGCACTAGGAGAGTCCTCAGAGAAGCTCAGGAGGCAGCGGGAGGATCTGCAACAGCAGCAGGCTCTGCATCAGGAGTGGTCACAGGGACGGTAGGTGTGTTAATAAGAGCGACGAGAGAGGAAATCTCTGGCACGACAGGAGTGGTCTCGGGAGCAGCAACAGAAGAAGCATCCATCGGAGGAACGGTGGCAGCATGTGTGCTCTCGGGATCAACGGCAGACGAAGCAGCAGCACCAGAAGTACCCTCAGGGGCACGAGCAGCAGCAGCACGAGCAAGCTCCAGAATCTCATCATCATCTAACTCCTCCTCGTCGTCAGAAACTGACGGTGGGATCTGAATCCCCAAGTGAGAAGCGATGCGAGCAAGAATCTCCTCAAATCGTGCACAGCGAGACTCCACACGTTTGATCGAACATGCGAGGTCAGCAAGAGTAGGAGAGGGAGCAGCTGAGGCTGAAGCAGAGGCTGAAGCAGAGGGGGTCGTCCTCTGAACATGACGAAGCGTCGCAAGAGACTTCTTGACGGCCGTTGCATTCAGAGGGGGACCGAGGGGACGCTCATCGTCAGGGGGCAGAGGGACACGAAAGTGGCGAAAGACAAGTGTCAGAAGGCCGGGATATGGGAGGTGAGTAGATTTCGTGGACTTTCGGATACACTCGAAAGAATCCATCTTATCGAGTATGATCCTAGCCCAGTTAATCTCGCTCCCCATGAAAATGGCGTAAATGAGCTTCAGGAATGGCTGGGATGGAAAAGAAGAGGAGCCGTACTTCGGAAGGACGCACGACTTCAGAATCAGATTAAGCACCCAAACATTCGGCTTGAAGGACTTAGAAGGCACGCCAATCATGGCAGGGGGAATCTCATGAAAGATTTCGGCGAGCATCACCTGATCAAGCTCGGGGATGTCGTCGACAGAAATATCAGACGGAAAAAGGCCAGAGGAGGAGACACCTAACAACTCTCCTAAGATTTCTACCGTGAGGACTATCGGAGTCCCCAAGACAGTAGTCTCAATCGAGTGGGTCTCATCGTACTGACCACGAACCCTATTGGCATAGAAAAGTTTGACAAGGCGAGGGTATGGGTGTGGGTTCGACTTAGGGTCATATTGAAGATAATCGATAAGACCGCTAGACGAAAGGAGATCTGCGAGGCCTGGGAAGTCTGAAAACTGTACGAAATGCTCCAATAGCAACGGACAGTGTTCGATACGGTTGTAAGCCGTGAGACACATAGGGTCATCGCGACACAATGAGATATCGACACCGCCAACCAGCATCGGAGCCTTTCCCTTAGGCTTACGTGTGCTAGAGCGGGGTCGAGAGCTAGACGTAGGTTCCCTAGGAGGGGGTGTAGGATCCCTATGGGTCTCAGTCTCGGGTATATACTCGGTGTCGGAATCCGAAGCACCGGGTGGAGTGGGAGAACGGAAAGAAACTGGCTTGGGCTTGGGCTGAGATTGGGCTCGGGGCTTCGCTGTCACCGTCCTCTTACGCTTAAGAGGAGGCGAAGACGAAGAGGAAAGAGTGGTCTTCGATCGGCGTTTAGGTGGGGTTCGTTTGGGTTGCGGGGGGTCCGACGGAGGTGAATCGACGTTCATAGGGGACGGGCGAGTGGGTTCGATCGGGATTCTTGTCTTTGCCATATGCGTGACGAGACAAGAGCAATCAAGCGAGAAATCTAAAACCCTAGAAACCCTAAACAACCCTAGGCCGAAACCCTAGAAACCTAAATCGAAATCAAACCCTAACCCTAGGAGCTAGAATCAAACCCTAGAGAGCTAGGAGAGGGAGGAGATACCTAGGGAGGAAGATCGACGGACCCTAGGTCGGAGATGGCCGGAGTTTTGGTCGGAAAACGATCGGACACGACGGAAGAGGGAGGAGGAAGACCAAGGGGCTCGGGGGAATTTTGAGCTGGAGAGGGGAAAACGATCGACTAGAAAGGATTCTAGTCGGATAAAATGAGTTTAAGTCGATCGGAAGCTCAAAATACGCAACTGTCCCTGAGCACTTAGTCGGTCAGAGTTCAAGCGCTGACCGACTAGATGACCATCTAGTCAGTCGGCCAATGAGCTTGAACCGACTAAGTGCAAATAGTAACTGAAGCCAAAAAATATTGAGCAGAATTAGTCGGTCTAAGCTCATTCACTGACCGACTAGATCTGAATCTAGTCGGTCGGCCAATGAACTTGGACCGACTAAGAGAGTCCAAAAATTTGAAAATTGAAAATTTTGAGTTCTCTCCTAATCGCACTTCGACGAAACATCGAAAAACTCTCATTAATCATTATACTACCCCATTAAACATCGAAAATCTGAAATTTGACGTTTATAAACAAATTGAGCGAAAATTCCGAAAATTCAACAAAAATCCAGAAAATTCCAATACATCAAGCATGAACAAATATAACGAAATGAATAGCATGCAAGATTATTGAAAAACATATGAATCCTAAATCTCGGATTCACCCATAATCCCCAATTCTCGACGTAACCGCACAAAGGAGTCTTCCTTTAGGGGTTTCGTGAAAATATCGGCGATTTGCTTCTGGGTTTCAACGTACACTAATATGATGTCCTTTTTAGCAACATGATCATCTACGAAATGGTGACTGACATCTATGTGTTTAGAACGGGAATGGTGTACCGGATTCTTAGAGAGACATATTGCACTTTGGTTGTCCACCATGATAGGGCAAGTATCACAGTTTATACCAAAGTCTTTAAGTGTGTGTCTCATCCAAAGAACCTGAGCACACGCGGCACCGGCGGCAATATATTCCGCCTCGGTGGTTGAAAGTAATACGGAATTCTGCTTCTTGGAAAACCAAGAGACAAGAGAATTTCCTATAAAATGGCAAGTGCCACTAGTACTTTTCCTGTCGGATTTGCATCCGCATAATCTGCGTCATTATATGAGATTAACTCATATGTGCTCGATTTTGGATAAAGTAATCCAAAATCAAGAGTGTAACTTAAATAATGGAAAATACGTTTTACCGCTACTAAGTAAGATTCCTTAGGTTGAGACTGATAACGAGCACATACACATACGGCAAACATAATATCGGGTCTACTTGCGGTAAGATATAGTAAACTACCTATCATACCTCGATATAGACGAATGTCTACATCTTTACCGCCCGTATCCTTATCAAGATGCGTAGTCGTGCTCATTGGAGTCTTCTTCCCAGAGGCATTCTCCATTCCAAATCGCTTAAGCAACTCCACCGTGTACTTCGTTTGGTGGATGAAGATTGCATCGTTCATTTGGCGAATTTGGAGACCTAAAAAATACTTGAGCTCACCCATGTGGCTCATCTCAAATTGATCCTTCATCACATTAGAAAACTCTTCGTAAAGAGCAAAGTTAGTAGCACCGAAAATGATATCATCAACATAAATTTGAACTAAAATTATATCATTATTCGACTACTTAACAAATAATGTCGAATCAACTTCTCCCATTTTAAAACCCAAATCCAAAAGAAAATTCTTTAAACGGTCATACCAAGCTCGAGGAGCTTGTCTCAAACCGTAAAGTGCTTTCTTAAGTTTGAAAACGTGATTTGGAAATTTTTCATTTATAAAACCCGGAGGTTGAGAAACATAAACTTCCTCAACAACATCTCCGTTTAAAAATGCACTTTTAACATCCATTTGAAATAATTTAAAATCCTTATGGCATGCAAAAGACAATAATAATCTAATAGATTCTAATCTACCTACCGGAGCGAAGGATTCTTCGAAATCAATACCTTCCTCTTGACGGTAGCCTTGAGCAACCAACCGAGCTTTGTTCCGGACGACGATTTGGTTTTCGTCGGTCTTGTTCTTGAAAATCCACTCCTTTCCTATGACGGTGTGGTTCTTCGATGGCAATGGAACAAGCTCTCAAACCTCATTCCTCTCGAATTGAATGAGTTCCTCCTCCATGGCAAGGATCCAAGCACTATCTTCACATGCTTCGCTAATATTCTTTGGCTCTATCGAGGAGGCAAAGGCACAATGAGCGAAGTAGTTGACTTGAGATCTCGTCTTGACACTATCAAGGATATTTCCAATGACTTGCTCATGAGGATGGTCACGAACGGTATGAACCCGTTTGGAAATTCTCTGATCACTAGGAACATTCTCAAAAGATTCATTAGTTGGGTTAGTCTCAATAGAATCAATAGAATTAGAATTACCAATAGAATCACATAAGACATCCATGGAGTCATCATCATTAGTAATTCTAGTTGGGACAAAACCTTCATTAAATGAGACATGAAGTGATTCCTCGATCGTTGAGGTTCGTTTGTTGTATATCCGGTAGGCTTTGCTACGGGAGGAATATCCAACAAATATCCCCTCATCGGATCTCGGATCGAATTTGTCCAAACTACCATACGTGTTTTTAATAAAACATTTTGCACCGAAAACACGAAAATGTTTAACTTGAGGCAACCTACCAAACAACAATTCATAACAAGTTTGTTTAGTGCCGGGCCTCAAAAGTATCCTATTAAACACATAGCAAGCGGTATGTACCGCTTCCACCCAAAATTGATGGCCAAGTTGGCTATCATCAAGCATCGTGCGAGCACATTCCACTAGCGTCCTATTCTTTCTCTCAACAACACCATTTTGAGGAGGTGCGCGAGGGAATGAAAAGGTGTGTGTACTACCAACTTCATCATAAAACGTTGAGAAAGACTCATTCTCAAATTCCCCTCCATGATCACTACGAATAGTGACAATGGTGGTTCCGATGAGATTTTATACTTTCTTAACAAAAATTGTGAAGTTTTCAAAAGCTTCATTTTTATTACACAAGGAAAATACCCAAGTAAATCTAGAAAAGTCATCAACGATGACAAGTCCATATCTAGCATTACCTAATGAAGCAACTCTAGTTGGTCCAAATAAATCTAGATGTAATAGCTCTAGAGGCCGCTTAGATGAAATGCTTTTCTTAGGTTTAAATGAAGATTTTGGAAGCTTGCCTCGTTGACACGAGTCACAAAAGCTTTTCTTTTGAAAGACAAGCTTAGGGAAGCCTATAATAGAATTTAACTTAGAAAGCTTATAAAGTGTTCCAAAGTTCACATGACCAAAACGTCGATGCCATAAGTGTTATTCACTTGTGTTGGCAATGAGACATTGTTCATGTGATCTTGGAAGATCTAGGATATATATATCCTTATGGCGTGTGCCGGAAAATAATACATCATTAGTAAGTTTATTCAAAATATGGCACATTCCTTTCGCAAAGCTAACTTTGTAACCTTTGTCACAAAGTT
Organism: Scilla litardierei; assembly: GCA_030789695.1. Classification (NCBI taxonomy): domain Eukaryota; kingdom Viridiplantae; phylum Streptophyta; class Magnoliopsida; order Asparagales; family Asparagaceae; genus Scilla; species Scilla litardierei. The sequence goes on along the minus strand of CM061141.1, from coordinate 77,079,607 downwards.
GGCTTATTGAAATAAGATTGTGGTTTAATCCTTTAACAAGGTAAACATCACATATAAGTGGTTTAGAAGGATTACCCACTTTGCCAACACCTATGATGGTTCCGCTCTCGTTGCCTCCAAAGACGACGCGGTTTCCATTTGCAATGGGCACCACTCCAGAGAGCAATTGAGCGTCACCCGTTATGTGTTTTGAACACCCGCTATCGAGTATCCAATTATTCTTGGAGCCAAAATTGGATTTGTTGCTCCGTTTCTTTCTCTTGAGTACCTATAGATATAAAATATCGTATCATGGTACCCAAGGTCATTAGGTCCAAAAGATTAGACCTTTGGAAGCCAAGTCCAATTGGACTTAGACTTCCCCACATAATTATCACTATGCACGATATTCATAAAATACGAGTTCATATAAACTTGTTTTTCATTCATTCTTGTGTCCTTTGGGCTCCAAATAGTGAAAATTTTAGGAGCCTTAGTCCTATTTGGAGCATGCATGCGTTGTTGATTTCTACGTGATGCATGTCATGGATAGGCATAAGGAACATGATGAAATGGTGCATGATGATATTTACTCATATGAGGATGTGGGTGAACATATGCATGTGGAGGAACACGTGCATGAGGGTGTCTCACATTGTGTGCACGTGCCCGTGGATGTGGTGCATAAAATTCATCATATGTGTGAGCATGTGGAGTAGGATGTGTGTTCCTACGTGGCATAGTTTTGGTGTACATATAAGCATGACCCTTCTTTGGAGGTCCACCCAAAGTGGGTTTCTTTCCAAACGAGGGTGTGTACGAGGTGGAAGCACCATTGGTAGTAGAACTACCAATAGAGTGTTTGCTCCTACTCGTAGAAGCATCGGAAGTTGGCCTAATAAAGGTAGTGGCCGACTTGGATGAATTTCTTAACTTATACCCCAAGCCAATGTGGTGATTGGCCGGAGGTAAGTCATTTAGGATATTATCCAAATGGCCCTTACCCTTATTGAATTCATTGATTCGGCCTAATGTACACTCATATTTCTCGGTGAGAGAACGCATAGAAGCATCCAAAGTGGATACTTGCGATGTGAGCACATAGACACGAGATTTGAGATTCTCATTCTCAATACTCAAAGTTGAGTTTTGAGAAGTCAAATACGCTATCTTGTGTTCCTCCGAGTCCTCAATGCTAACATGTTCAAGTTGAGACTTGAGATTTACAATCTCATTTCTCAACTCTTCAACAACGGTGTCGTTATTGGTGATGATAGATTTAGGCGAGGTTTGGATGCTAGCTAAATCATCTTTTACTTTAATATACCTATTTACTAATTTAGTATATTTAGACCATATTTGCTCATTAGCATGTCTATGGTCATCCATTGTTACCTCATCGCCTTCATTATCGCTATCATCGGAAGAGGAAGATCCTTGATCATGCTCCTCTCTTGCCATGAATCACATGTGTGCTTGCTCCACTTGCTCATCGTCCGACTCTCCACTTGATGAATCCTCGGAGTCGGTGAAAGTCCAGACAAGTCCCTTTTTGTACCCTTTCTTGTACTTCTTCGACTTGTCGAACTTCGGCGCCTTCCACTTCTCCTTTTTCTTATTTTGAGGACACTCCGCCTTCATGTGTCCTGGCTTGTTGCATTTGAAACACAAAGGAGAGGAGGCGTTAGTAGAACTAAACTTCGATTTGTTTTTGAAGTTACCTTTCCGAAAGAACCTGTTGAATTTCTTTGCCATGAGGGCAATGGACTCCAAGTCCAATTCTTCTTCCGATTCTTCATCATCGGTAGATGTGGATGTGGATGGAGCGGCCTTGAATGCAATCGCCTTCTTCTTTGGCTCGTCTTACTTCAAGTAGGACTTCATCTTGTCCTGTAACTTTAACTTGCTATCCTTGCGTACCTCATAAGACATTAAGGTACCCATTAGTTGAACAACGGTATATGTTTTCATATCATTACCTTCCTCGATGGTGAAGGTATGTTTCTCCCAACAAGAAGGAAGTCCATCGATGATCTTCGAGACTTTCTCTTTTTGGGTGTAGGTCTTACCGAGAGCCTCCAACTCGTTTGTGATGTCGACGAAGCGAGCGTAGTACTCCTTCATCTTCTCACCCTGTAGCATATGAAATAACTCGTAATCTTTATTAACAACTACAAGTTTGGAGTCTCTTACCCTACTCGTTTCTTCATGCAAGATGAGGAGGGAGTTCCATATTTGATATGCACTCTTACATGTGCATATCTTATTGAAGTCCTCGGGCTCCAAAGCGAATTGCAAGGTGTTTATTGCCTTGGCATTGCTTACCTCCGCGGCGACCTCTGCGGTAGTCCACTTCTCGAAATCTTCTTCGGCGGGCTCGACATACTCCTTCATCGTGGCCCTCCATAGTGAAGCACTCCGGAGGAAAGTTTCCATCCGGCATTTTCAGTACCCGTAGTTGGTACCGTTGAAGAAGGGAGGCCTCGTCGAGGAGTGTCCTTCCATCACCGAAGACTCTCCTTCACGGTTCCTGAAGGTGCTGTAGTCGGAAGGTGGACAAACGCTTTTGTTGTCATTGGTAGACATAGCTAGGTACTTGGCTCTGATACCAAATGTAATGCCCTACGAAGCTACTGCATAAGTACTGAGGGGGGGTGAATAGTACTTTAAAATAATTAAGAGGATAATTCCTAATTATCTTGTAAACTCTAACCAACAATGCGGAAATGCGGAAATGTAAATGTATGACAACAAATAAGAACAATCGCAAACAAACGATATTACTGGGTTCGGATCCATCCAAGTCTCCCCGACTTGTTCCCAGTGATCCTACGTCCCAAACACCCGGATCCCCTCCGGATACTAGAGTTAGAAACCACTACCCCTAGATTTGCACTATGAAATTCTTGTAGATAAACCTCTACAAGACTAAATCCTACACAAAGTAATTGTGACTCCCACAACCCGGGATCACAAACAACCTCTCACAACTGAGAGAAAACACTTACAATATGAAAGTAAATGAAATAGAAATTCTTACCGACAAAATCCATATGCCTTGAGTAAACTTACGAATTAGGGCAAAACGGATTATCGGGAAGATGAAGAGGCACCAAACCCTAGCTCCAAGATGTAGATCAGCGATGGAGAGCTATGAGGTTGTTGGTGACCTAGAATCAAGCACTTGGCTTGGAAGTCTCACAATCAATGAATCTCTCTTTTGAAATAAGAGTGAGGGAGAGATTCTTGAATGGAATGAAAGAGCTTTGAATGAGATTTAATGCTTTCTCTTTGATCTCTAAACTTCACTTAATATAAGCCTTGAGTGCAATGAATGCAGCACTCCAAGTATATATAGGTTAGAGGAAAGAGAGAGAGAAAATCGTGGCATTTAATACTCCAACGGCTCTATTCTAAACCAAACTAGTCGGTCAAAGAAGGATGACTGATCGACTAGTTCATCAACTAGTCGGTCGGTCAAACAGCATGAACCGACTAATGGTAGAACAGCCAAATGAATAAGTTCAGACTGAAGAGAACTAGTCGGTCCAAGAAGAGTTGCTGACCGACTAGTTTCACAACTAGTCGGTCGGTGACTCAACTGAGACCGACTAAGAGATAAAACAAATAGTCTGAACAGAAGTAGAATTAGTCGGTCCAAGAACAAATGTTGACCGACTAGTTCATCAACTAGTCGGTCGCCAAATGTACATAGACCGACTAACGACAAACAGTAACTAGGCATGTACAGTAGAAGCTCAACTAGTCGGTCCAAGAAGAAACACTGACCGACTAGTTCACAAACTAGTCGGTCGGTGAACCTTCTTTGACCGACTAACTGTAAGCAGTAAGTGAGCTAGAATTGAAGGAGGCAAACTAGTCGGTCCAAGAAGCTTTTCCGACCGACTAGATCACCATCTAGTCGGTTGGTTCTTCTTCTTGAACCAACTAACATGCACAAGAAGTCGCGAATCGAAGCGCGAAGCTTCGGGAAAGTTCGTATGGACTTCTACTAAGATCCTAGTTCTAAGATATGAGCGTTATGAAGATTTAAACCGTAAGACCTACTCAAGGCTTAACATTCTACGAAAGAAGCTAGAAGACTATAAATAAAACTTGACGATACCATCTTCAAAAGCTTCATTCGAATCTTCATGACTTCAATAAAGGTCCTTGAGCTTCAACGAAGCTTCAAGCATACGTTCACGCGCTTTGAGAAGTCTCGAGACGTCGCTTTAGATGTTCATATGAATTTGGCGACGATCTCCATAACTGCGCCCACAAAGAGTTAGTTCACGATATATTTATGTTTGTTCATCATCCGAAACCAAATCCGGGGAGTCCAATACTCAACAGTTCTTTCCTCCGGGGAAGACCATGAAGCTGAGGAGTGAGATCTCCTCCTTCTCCCAGGCCAGCCACGAGTCCTTGCATGAAGCTTGGATGAGATACAAGGAGATGCAGCGAAGATTTCCCCACCATGAGCTCCCCAAGTGACAGATCATAAATCTGTTCTATAATGGGTTGAGGGACGATTTGAAATCTTCCATGGACGCCACGGCTGGAGGGTCCTTTATGTCAAGAAGCGAAGAAGATACCGGACAGATTATGGAGAATATGGCATCTAACAATGAGCGGTGGTGTGACGAGAGAGCAACACCTAGATCTGGAGGCATCCACAGGGTCGAGGACGTCGACAAATTGTCGAGCAAGTTTGACTTACTGTCGACCCAGATCTCCGCATTGATGGTAAGCGCCGGTGGCGCCGGTACACAACAGATTGCTGCGGTGGAATCCGAAATTTTTGGAGAATTCGACGGTGGTGACATCTCACCACCGTTGGATCAGGCGAGCGCATTATTTTACAATCCTACGGGGAATGCGCCTTTCCACCACGAACCAACTCCAACCCGGCCTACTCTCCAAACAACCAGAATCATCCCAACCTTAGCTACCGAGCGCCTTATCAACAGCCGACTCAGCAACAACAGCAGATATATCAGTCGGTTAGGCCTCAACAGCAGTTTCAGCAGCAGCAATTTCAGCAGCTTCAGCAGCAGAAATTTCAGCAGCAACAACCTCCACAACAGTACCAGCAGTACACTCTAAGAAATCAACAACCCACCCAGCAACAATATGGCCAGCAGAGGGCCATCTCTCCGGTTGAGTCCCTCTTGACTCAATACATCGCCAACCAGGAGAAGATAAATCTGAAGCTGGAGATGGGACAGAGAGTCCTCACTGATCAGGTGACCTAGCTGGGGTTACAAGTGGCGAACATTCAGAGACCGCAGAATCTATTACCTCCACAGCCTGAGGTGAACCCGAGGGGGGTAAATCGGACCTTGGCGCTCACGCATGAGCATGAGAACGTGTCCTCCATCGTCTTGAGGAGCGGAACACAAATTCCTACTAGAGTGCCACCCAGGGAACCGGAAGCACCACTGGCCGTTGAGCGGCCAATTGAAAAAGCTAATGACGACGGTACCCCATCGCCAAAGATTGTGACTCCAGAGGAAGCCCCCCAAGAAGAGAAGAAGAAAGGAGAAGACGGGAATTTGAGGGTATTCAAGCCCGTTGTGCCCTTTCCACAACGTCTGGCCCAAGCGAAAATTGACGAGAAGTATGGCAAATTTTTTGCCATGGTCAAGGATTTAAGCCTTCAAATCCCCTTCCTAGAAGCAATTGAGACGATCCCCTCCTATGTAAATTTTTTGAAAGATTTAGTGACAAGGGGATCCAGAAAGGAAAAGGTCGTCCTAACGGCGGAATGCAACGCTCTCATTTAGAGAGCAAATCTGCCGAAGCTCAAAGACTCGGGAAGTTTCTTCATCCCCTGTTCGATTGGGGAAGTGCGAATCCAGAGGGCGCTCGTCGATCTAGGTGCGAGCATCAGTCTAATGCCCCTGTTGTTATACAAGAGAATAGGGATGGGAGATTTGGAGCCCACCAGCATGACATTACAACTTGCTGACCGTTCGGTAAAGTATCCGGTGGGAGTAGTAGACGACCTCCCCGTTGATGTGAGTGGAGTACAAGTACCGGTTGATTTTGTGGTGATGGACATGCCGGAAGACAAGCATACCCCTATTATCCTTGGGCGACCCTTTATGGCAACCGCCGATGTTTTGATAGACGTGAAGAATGGGATGCTTTCCCTCAATGTCGGCCAAGAAAGAGTCGAATTTGACTTAGGGTTGTCGATGAAGCACCCAAATCCTCCGGATGATCCTAGTATCAATGTGCTGGAAAACGAAGAAGATAGAGCTGTTGAAACAAGTGCCTGGGAAGTACTCTCGAGGAATCTCCCTGACCACTTGGGAGACCTTGGAGAGCAAGATGGCTCACCAAAGAAGGAAGTTGCTGATGAGGCGGTCGTGCGACCTGTGATCCCTCCCGGATTCCCTAAGGCTCCTCCTACGAGGAGAAAGGGGAAAGAACCCGTGGACCTCACCAGTGATGAGGTCCGGATCCTAAAAAAGATGGCGGTAGACGCCAATTTGAGGGAGAAGCCCCCGGATCCTATCAACAAGGGGAGGGTAGTCGAGCAAGTTCTTTTGTCGCCGCCGACTATGGCAAAGGGAGAATCTGAAGCGATGCCGCACTTCGGGCATCACCCCTATCGTCCGCCTTGAACATCATCAACGGGCGTCGAGCTAAACGACGTTAAACAAAAGCGCTTCATGGGAGGCAACCCATGTTCTAAACTTTTGTTTCCAGTTTTAGGACTTTTTCTTTATTTTATTTTATCTATTTTTATAAATAAATCCAGCCGCAACAACTTCTGTGATGGAACTTAGGCGATTTGTGGGTTTTTGCAGAAAACAAGGCCCCAACCGATCGGTTGATAACTCAACCGATCGGTTGGGATGTATCAGATAGATGCCGTGTCTGCCACTAAATGAACCGACCGGGTGTGGAAAGAAGAGACCGGTTGAGAGACCGGGCAAACTGGGCTGAAGTCTCGGAAATTTTGGGGAATTGGTCAACCGATCGGGTGACAAGAAGCAAGACCGGTTGAGGGACCAGATGAGAAACTCTAAACTCTCGGGAAAATGTGTGGAGCGGTCAACCGATCGGTTGACATGTCAACCGACCGGTTCACCTGTAGAAACTCTTCAGCCAAAATTTTCGACCACTAAGTCAACCGATCGGGTGACAACTCACCCGACCGGTTCGACTAAACCCTATAAATATCCCCCGACTCACCCGTTCACATCCCCTAGCCCGATCGCATTTTCTCACTGTCGTTTCGTCTCCTCCAAGCTCCCAACGGCCAGCAACCTCCTCCCACAACCTCCAATCCTCCATTAACCTCTCTCTCTACCTCCCCCTTCCATCTCTCCATCTCTTTCTCTCTCTCCCTCCCCTATTTCGCAATTTTCTAGCCCTAATCCGCAACATCCACCCCTACTTTTGAATTTTTGCTGAAGAAGAGTGCCACGGCTCCACACTTCTCCCATTGCACGACATTGGGTCAACTACAAGCGAAGAACTCGAATCTCTGCTGGGTAACTTCGCTCCACTTCTGAAATTTCAATTTTTACCCTAGATATTTAGTTTGCTTGATTGTTCGTGTGTGTAAACTTCGATAGTATTTCACACTCATTTGCATCACTCACACGCACACTTGGCCCGGGATAGAGATAAGGGGAAGGGTATCATGCGGGAGGAGGAACCGCCTAGAAAAAGACGCAAACAAACACGTCCTCCTCCCAATACACCACGTGCACTATCACTCGGCCCTCCCCCACCTATTATCCCCCCTGAGGACCCAATGTTGGGCCCGCATGGGTATCTATTTCAGAACCAAGAACACAAAGACTTCTACCATAGACTAGATGCTCGGGGGCATCTATCAACCAAGTTTGCCCACACCCAATCGCTCGTCGATCTCGGTGTCTTCACCGAGGTCGAAACCCTTTTCGCGAACTTAGGTTGGTTAGCCTTCCTGAACACTACCGCGTTGTCTTACCCGTCCCTCACACTTGAATTTCTTTCATCACTGGTTTGTGAGTCGGGGTCGACTGTCATTTTCCGGGTGCGTAACAAAACCATCTGCACCAACCTGGATACGATCAATCGTATATTTGGTTTCCCTATTCTAGTGAATGACGCTATCCGACACTACGGATACCCCCCGGAATTTGGCGTCGATAACTTTTGGTTCTGCCTCACCCTACTAGGTCGCTATCCCTGAGGTAAGGCCAAGGCCTCCTCCATCATCCATCCTATATTCCGTCTGGCCCATAGGATCATATCCTCCGCATTTTTCCCGCGGGATGAGTCAGGCACCGTGACTATCCCCGATCTTTTCATTCTTTGGGCCATGACTTTCCCTTTTGTTTGTGATGATGATGGGATTAGCTTTAGGGCCCCCACTGTCCCCGTCCATGCCGGCGACTGGCTTATTTATAAGCTCTTAGAGATTAGTCGGGTCGGCAAGGGCAAGCTTTGTTGTGGGGGAATTATCACTGTCATTGCCTCTTACCCCCAATTTAATATCAACATCCCCCATGGTCTTCCCATCGCCGCAGGACCCTCACGTCTAGATCTTGACGTCCTGCGGCATATTCATATGATTAAGCTCATTCCTGGTCGCCGTTTCCAATTCAACTATGGCCACCGCCCTCGCCCCTACACCATTCTCCCCAACCCCGCCTGCATGACTATTGCTCTACAGGGAGATTGGACTTTTCCGCCTGACCCCGAGTTCTTTGCGGGGTTACACCTTCCTTTCTTTCCCCCGGACGCACGCAGACCACCTTCCCTTGCCACCCACTTAGGCGAGCAGGATATTCCTGCGTCCCAGGGAGATATCGGGGCTGGCCCGAGTCTCACCACCCGTGCTCCTGGCCCTATCACTGCTGAGGATCTTTCTGCGGCCATTTCCAGCCTTGTGTCCAGTGCCGGCATGGCCACTGCCGTCGGCACTACTTCCACATCACTCCCCGGCACCACTTCCGCTTCACGTCAGTCCACCTCTTTTGGTCACCGTCAGGCCTCGGCTCGTCTTGCTCTCGAGGCCGAGGTCGCAGCTCTCCGTGATCTTGCCAGGTCCTCTGTCCCCTCTGACCTATCTCCGTCCTCCTTTCTCACTCACCCACGTTTCCTCACACTTGAGAGGAACGTGGCCGCCATCCTCCGCCTTCTCACTCACCTCCACGGACCACCACCACCCACACCACACCCCTCACCACCACCTTCACCACCTCGACGATCCTCACCTCCCCCATCACATTCCTCACCTCCACCATCACACCTATCACCACCTCCTTCATCCCCACCTAGGCGATCATCTCCCCCTCCCACATCTATTGCCATCCCCGTATCCACTTCCACTCTCACGACCACTTCTGTCGCACCTCCACCACCCCCTCCCTCCTCCACCGTCACTAGGGGTGGCAAAATAGACCTGACCCGACCCGACCCGAACCCGGCCTCTTGGGTCGGGTATGGGTAGGGGCCAATCCGGGTCGGGTCGAATTCGGGTCAACCCGACCGACCCGGATAAAAATCCGGGTCGGGTACGGGTTTGACCCCTCGACCCGGTTGACCCGAATTCGACCCGTATTTTCACTCTTTTCACCCTGAACCCGACCCGGACCCGACCCGGACCCGACCTTTTTTGCAAAATAACTACTCTTTCACACCGAACCTGACCCGAACCTGACCCGAACCCGACCCGTACCCGACCCGTAAGACAAACTGGGTCGGGTACGGGTCACCCGGGTTACGGCCGGGTCGGGTACGGGTATCCGAACCCTGACCTGAATTTAATTCGGGTCGGGTTCTGGTTTACCCTTATTCAGGTCAGGTCAAACCTGACCCGACCCGAACCCGACCCGACCCGCCCGTTTGCCACCCCTAACCGTCACTGGTTATGTGCGCCGCAAGAAATTGCTGGTGCGCTCCAGATCTCTCCCACCGCCACCCACTACCGTCACCATCACGTCTTCTCCCCCCCATTTCTATCCCTTCTACCACCGCTTTGATCGCCGTACTTCCACCACCACCCACCACCACCGACACTCCTCCCATCATTCACACCACCTCTGCACCTATTCCTCCACCTCTTTCCCCGCTTTTCCGCACACCCCCAACCTCCCCCTACCACCCATCCACACCCTCTTTTGAGGAGGGCGAGGATTCCCCTTCTGCTGCTTTTTGATTTCCTTTTTGTTGATTGACCCCCCCTTGCATATCTCTGCATTTTCACGATCATATCTTTTTGCTAGCATTGTCATGACTAGCTTGGGGGAAGTCAAATTTTTGGGTGTGTTGTCGTGTTTTGTTTCTCTTTGTGTGTTTGTTTATTTGTCATGTCGTGTGATTTTCTTTCTTTACTTTATTTTCATTTTCCTTTTTTCATGTCGTGTGGTGTGCTTTTTATATCTATTTCTTATTTTCATTTTGGTTTGTTTGATTTTCTTGTTTTTCTTGTCTTTTTGTGTCTGTGTGAATTCCCCCCATATTCATTGCCCTCCCGTATTTAATTCTATTGCATTGAGGGCAATGCAAGCTTCAGCTTGGGGGAGTCACACTTCGTGCGTCGTTTGTGTCGTTTTTTCTTCGTTTTTGAGTCGTTTTCCATCGTGTTTTTCTTTTTCTTCTCTTCTTTTTATCTCTTTCTCCTAGAGATGAACCCTATGATGAATTACCACAAAATCACACACACCTAGCATGGCATCGATAATCACACTCACTAGCCCTAGGATATCGAGTCCTCTTGCACTTCATGCATCGTGGGTCCACTTAGCTATTTGTGAGTCGTGCGTCGTGCCTAGCTGTGTGGTGTACTTCTACTTTATGATTCTACTTTATATACCTGTCTAGGAATGACCCCTAGATTATCATGCTTCGATTTGAATATGCGGTATTTATTTCTCCTGTCTGCTTCTGCATGCTTTATGTATATCGTGTACTTCATTTCGCATGTGTTGGGATTCCACAATTAAGGACTAGGATAACCCATTTAGCCCATGCTCTAACTAGCGAGAATAGTTTCCTTTGCCCAAGTGTTTAGACTCCGATTTCTTTTTTGTTTACTTGGTGCAAATCCCCTCGTCGTGTACCGTTCTCCCACTTGGGAGAGTACACATGTATATACCCCAATATCCAAAAAATCCAAAAAAAAGGAGAAAATAAAAGAAAAACCCAAAAGGAAGAGAAAAGAAAAGAAAGAAAAAAATTGTATAGCCAAAAAGCCAAAAATATATACAAATACCCAAAACCCAAAAAAAATATTTCCCCTACTTGCCGAGAATAAAGGGAAGGCGAGAATTTGCACTGAATGTTCTTCTCCACATCATCTCAACCCCCATCGTTTTCGAAAACACTTGGCTTAGGAACTTTTTAGCTATTATCTAGGCTATAGTGTGGTGATTTCCTTAACCCTAGTTGTGGAGTCCCTGACGCATGATATGTTTCGATTCTCTCTCTATTCTCATGCATGCTTAAACTACATATATTCACCGCTTAATTCGAATCAAATCGATATTTGGGTCATTTCTTGGATTTGTGTATATCGAGCTTTATCGCACATCGTAGATAGTGACACCGTCTGCTAGCACACGGCTACACTCACTCGCGCTTCATCGTGTGGGCCCACGGCACTTTTCTGGACTCGTATTCCTTGGTTTAGTGATGTGATTTGACGTTTGCTTGTTTGGTGTGTCGTTTTTGATTTTGTTGGCCCTAACGGGCGATCTAGGATTTAGAGTTTTCTTTTTCTTTCTTTCTCTCTATTTTCTCTCACCGATCTCCTACTCTCACTCGTCTTCCTAGAGGACGAGGAAGAGTTCAGCTTGGGGGATTTTGACGTGCGTTTAATTTCATATATTTGCGCACGTTTTCTTCCGTGTTTTTCCGTATTTTACCGCCGTCTTTTATTCGTTTTCTCGTGTTTTCTTGTTTTCTTTCACTTTTCCGTGTTTTCCGTATTTTGCATGAGTTTACTGGCATAGGGGGCATAAAACGATGATATCGCAAGTCCCCGGAGTAACGGGAGGAGTCACGCATGATCCAGAGGGTCAAACGACGATGATATCATCTTTCAGCCCCTCACCCGATCGGTTGGCCATCTTCAACCGATCGGGTGATGCACGCGTGCACCACCCGGACGCAGCTTGGAGCTCACAAGAAGTCACCCGGTCGGTTCGTAGGCCGGTTCAAAAGCTCAAACTCTCTGGATTTTTATTGTGATTGCCAACCGATCGGGTGACCTTCACCCGATCGGTTCATCTGTAGCTGAATCTCCAGAGCCAAGACACGGTCAGCTCAACCGGCCTCCTCACCCGACGGCAGCAAGATCCAACCGGTCGCATCCATATGTCAACCGACCGGGTGAAGATGACCGGGTGAAGTCCCGCATTGCGATGTAATTGAGTGAAGCAGGTCACCCGATCGGTTGACTTGTCAACCGATCGGGTGAAATCATTTTCTATATATAGAGCCCTAGGTTTTCCAGAAACGAGAGTTGGTTATTTTTTACTGTTTTCTTCATTTTGTGACGGCTGTAATTTTCCAGTTTTTGTAAGTTTTCAGATCTTTGTGAAACTTTAGTATTATCTTAATTGCTTTACTACCATTGCATTTCTATTGTCTGATCATGATTTTTACGGTCGATTTCTGTTTAGATCGCTTTTTACTAAATATGTGTGAGTAGTTCCCAAATATGGGATTTTGGTGGAAACCCCTTCGTGGGCTCTTCCCGATGCGTCCATAGGTCTACGAAATCGATAGGGATTAGGAATCTAACGGTTACGCGAGGTGTTTTATTGTCATCGGCGGGGAAAAGACCGCCTTTGACCGTCGGGCCAAGGGGGAATAAACATGGCGGTTGACTCCCTAGCCATAGCTCACGCCCTTAGCGTAGACGCCGAATCCTTACGCGCGGGAAAGGCAGGATGAGACGTTGGGAGTTATCGTTGCGAGCTTAGTGCTCCCGGAGTCGATCAGTGTTAATGGACACGGGAGTGCCCACTGATCGAACCCGTTAAGTCCGGCGTATCATCCTGGGCACCGACCGGAATATCGGGCCCATTGAACGCTGGTACCACTCTTAGAGGCAACGTCTCACCATTAGACCCTAATTCCGATCGCTATCCTACCCGTAGGCCGTATTGGCGAGAATTGCACGATAGGGTGGAAACCAAAGTCCCGGGTTTTTTCCTTTATATTGTCTATACCTTGCATTCCATTTACCTTGATAACCCATCATTCGATCCGGGCTAGCTCGCCCATGGGGTGAATTTGATCCTCTTTGACACAAGCACATCCACGCCTCCCTGAGTTCGACCCCCAAGCCACACTACAACACCGTGCTCTTGCGGTTAAAAATATTTAAATCTCACGCCCCCGATCTTATCATTGCACACATCTAGCCACGCAAACGCGGGGGCCGTCAGGCTGCTTGGTCTTGGCTACGGTAGGTTTCCTAGGAGCCCTAGGTTTTTTAGAACCCTTGATCTTCCCTTTTCCCTTGGTCTTGGGAGCCATGGAATCAATCAAACGAACGAGTAGAAAATTGACAGGCAATGAAATCAAAATAATTGAACGAGAGAGAGAGGCTCAGACCTAGTCGAAAGTCACGAACGCACAACGACGAAGCAATCGACGAGCGGGGAGGAGGAGAACGACGGCAACAGCTGAGTAGAAGAGCGGGAAGACTAGTCGTTTCAATCGGAGGAGAGAGACGACGCGAGTTGAAAAAAGAGACGCTCGAATTTTATAAGAAAGTGCGAAATAATCTGGACCGTTGGATCAAAGAATCGACGGCTCAGATCGAAGCAGTGAACCGTCACAACAGTAGACAGTCGACTGAAGAACAAAAGTCAGTCGACTGGATGAAGTGAAAAGAAATAAGCTTAGGATGACAGAAAGTCGACTGTTGCGTAACATACAGTCGTCTGTCCGAGGGACAATCGACTGTACTATACACATCAGTCGACTGACTGAGAATCAATAAACTTCATCAAAAATGACAAAGAGCACTGTAAAAATTTCCACAAAGATGACAGTCGCCTGATGACCAAATGCAGTCGCCTGTTGCAATAACAGTCAACTGGAAAATTGTCATCAGTCGTCTTTGCGAAAGATACAAATTTCTGACTGAGAAAAGTAGAGTAGGGCAGTCGACTGTCGAAGGAAAGACAGTCGTCTGTCCTGGTCCAAAAACGCACAGTAAGATAAAATCCAGAGGAAAAGAACACTCACCCTAGGACCTTTACTCTAATCACAAACTCATCATAAAAACAATGTAATATGATAAATCAATTGAAACACAAATTTCTAAGATCAATCTCAAAGAAATCATGAAATCACATAAATCGCAATTGCCTTTCTTAACCATATATATATGATAAATCAAATCAAGATAGGCAACATGATGAAATGAGCTCAAAGAGTGTTAAGACATATAAGATGAGCTCCTAAATTTCAGATTCACCCATAATTCCTAGTTCTCTATGCAACCTCACAAATGAATATTCTTTAAGAGGTTTTGTGAAGATGTCGGCAATTTGTTTTTGGGTTTCAATGTACTCTAAGATGATGTCCTTCTTAGCTACATGATCATTTATAAAATGGTGTCTCACATCTATGTGTTTGGTACGGGAGTGATGTACCAGATTCTTGGAAAGACATATAGCACTTTGGTTATCAACCATGATAGGACAAGTATCACAATTGACACCATTGTCACTAAGAGTGTATCTCATCCAAAAAACTTGTGCACATGTGAGACCCGGGGTAATATATTCCGCTTCAGTCGTGGAAAATGATACCGAATTCTGTTTCTTAGAAAACCAAGAAACTAAGGAATTTCCTAGAAAATGACAAGTGCCACTAGTACTTCTCCTGTCGGACTTGCATCCGGCAAAGTCGGCATCCCTATATGAGATTAACTCATATGTGCTAGATTTAGGGTAAAGTAACCCATAATCTAGAGATTGATTGAGATAACAAAATATTCGTTTAACCGCAATCAAGTGTGACTCCTTAGGTCTAGCGTGATATCTAGCACACAAGCATACGGAAAACATGATATCGGGCCTACTAGCGGTTAAGTAAAGTAAGCTACCGATCATACCTCAATATAGACGAACGTCTACATCTTTTCTGCCCTCATCCTTGTGTAGATGTGTAGTAGTACTCATGTGAGTTCTTTTGCTTAAAGACGATTCCATCCCGAATCGCTTAATAAGCTCCACTGTGTACTTTGTCTAATGTATGAAGGTTCCATTCTCCATTTGTCGAATTTGCAGTCCAAGGAAATAAGTGAGCTCTCCCATGTGGCTCATCTCGAATTCATCCTTCATAGACTTAGAAAATTCTTGACAAAGATTAAAGTTAGTAGAGCCAAAAATTATATTGTCTACATAAACTTGAATCAAGAGAATGTCATTTTCATAATCTTTAATGAAGAGTGTAGAATCAACTTCTCCCATTTTAAAACCTAAATTCAAAAGAAAGGTCTTGAGTCGATCATACCAAGCTCTAGGAGCTTGTCTCAAACCATACAACGCTTTCTTAAGTTTGAAAACATGATTTGAAAATTTTTCATGAATAAAACTGAGAGGTTGAGAGACATATACTTCTTCATTGACAATCCCATTTAAAAATACACTTTTAACGTCCATTTGAAATAGTTTAAAATTCTTATGAGATGCAAAAGATAAAGTAATCTAATAGCTTCTAATCTAGCTACGGGGGCAAAAGATTCGTCGAAATCAATACCTTCCTCTTGCCGGTAGCCTTGAGCTACTAACCTTGCTTTGTTCCTTGTGATTACCTAGTTCTCATCCGTCTTGTTCTTGAAGATCCATTTGGTCCCAATGACTTGGTGACCACTTGGAAGATGAACGAGTTTTCAAACTTCATTTCTCTCGAATTGCATTAGTTCTTCTTCCATTGCCACTATCCAAGAGCTATCCTCACAAGCTTCTTAGATGTTATTTGGCTCAATGGTAGAGATAAATGCGCAATGAGAGAATTCTTCAATCCTCGACCTCGTTCAAACACCCACACCAATATCTCCGATAATTTGGTTATGGGGATGGTTGTGAACGGTCGGATAAGATTTGGGTATTCCTGCATCACTAGGAACATCTTCAACAATTTCGTTAGTATTGTTAGTCTCAATAATCGAATAATTAATTTTAACATTACTAAGAGAATCACAAATAATATCTACACTATCATCATCAACATGAGGAAAATCAAAATCTTCATTAAATGAAACGTGTAGTGATTCCTCAATCGTTGAAGAAGTTTTGGTGTATATCTGGTAGGCTTTGCTATGTGTGGAATATCCAACAAAAATTCCTTCATCGGATCTTGGCTCAAATTTATCTAGATTACCGAAAGTGTTCTTGATAAAACATTTTGAACCAAAAATACGAAAATATTTTACTTGAGGCTTTTTGTCATAAAACAACTCAAAACAAGTTTTGTTCGTTCGGGGTCTCACTAGCATCCTATTGAGCACATAATATGTCGTGTGCACCGCCTCTGCCCAAAATTGAAGTCCAAGATGACTATCATGGAGCATAGTGCGTGCACACTCAATAAGAGTCCTATTCTTTCTCTCTACAACACCATTTTGTGGTGGTGCCCGAAGGAAGGAAAAGTTATGAGTTATCTCGGTGTCATCACAAAACTTAGTAAAAGATTCATTCTCAAATTCTCCTCCATGATCACTACGGATAGTGATAATGGTGGATCCTAAGATATTCTGAATCTTCTTTGCAAATTTGGTAAACTCTTCATAAGCTTCATTCTTATTAGTTAAGAATGAAACCCAAGTAAATCTAGAAAATTCGTCAACGACAACTAATCCATAATGAGCAATACCTAAAGAAGCGGTTCCAGTTGGCCCAAACAAATCTAGATGAAGAAGTTCTAGGGGCTGCTTAGCAGTAATCACTTCTTTAAGCTTAAAGGATGATTTACTAAGTTTACCTCTTTGACATGAATCGCAAAAGTTTTTCTTATTAAAAGCGATTTTAGGAAAACCTTTGACTAGATCATGCTTAGCTAACTTATATAAGTGCTTGAAGTGAACATGACCAAAGCGACGATGCCATAATAGTTGTTCACTTGTGTTAGCAACTAAGCAATATTCTACGGTTTTAGGCAAGCTCAAATAATAAATATTTTTACGCCTAATACCAGAAAATAAAACATTTGAATCACAATCAATAATAGTACACAATCCTTCTCCAAAGTTAACCTTGTAACCTTTGTCACAAAGTTGACTAATGGAAATGAGATTGTGACACAAACCACTAACAAGAAATACATTAGTAATTAAGGGTTTTGAAGTGTTACCGACAATACCTACTCCAATGATGGTTCCCTTTTGATTACCTCCAAAAGTGACCGTTGCACCATGATCGCGCCCTGGATACACACCCGGGAGAACGATTGTAGTTTTACCGCAAGCACACGGTCAAGTGGCGAGCGGGTATCGAACACGAGGAGGTGTTGTTGTTCCAATCTATCCTAGGTTGGTTTGACTACGAATGTTTTATTGGTGGAGATGGTTATGGTATGATGTAATGACAATGGTGGTAGATGTCGGTGTCGGTGATAAAGATGTTGGGTAAAATATCGATTCAAATATAATATAATAGAAGTGTCTAGAGCTAGGGAATCCCCACTACGGATCGTCATGCATCATTGTGAATAGTGAATCTCAATATTACTAGACTTGTGTTGAGGTGAACTAGTCGTAACTGAATATAGAACCAAGCTCACGCTCTCGCGCTATTGCCGATCTATAGCAACCCTAGGGTAGGGCCCAATCTCTTGAAAACCCTAGCCTAAGCCACTAGCATTAGGATCAACATCATCGTTCAATCGCCCCTCGAGCCCACTCTCGTGCAAACTCAAGTTACGATCTAGGTTGTGATAGTTCGTATTCGTCCAATCTCTTGCAAACAAATATGGGTATAGATTTATAATAAAAAATCCTAGCTTTGGTCCAATCTCTTGCAAACCAAGTCTAGAGAATCTCGATTATAAACCTAAATCGAATATCTAGGCCTTCCCATCGATTAGAATCCAATCTCTTGCAAACCCTAGATCGATGGAAATCCCTAGCTATCCGTAATAAATCAATCACAACCTAACCTCCTAGCAATTCTAGCAATTTAGAAATTCATTCATCACAAATATGAAATTAGATCCATAGGGTTCATCCACATGCCCTAGAATATCAAATCTACTCAAGCATAGCAACAATGATATAGGAATCAATAAAAACAATTGCGTGCATGTAAAAAGATAGCAAATCAAAGATTCAAATAATAAGGATAGAAATACTTAGCTTTGATGAAGAATTTCAATCCAAATACAAGCTTTTTGATCCAAGAGCGGGCCTAGGGCATGGCCTAACCTCTAAAAATAACTCTAAGAAAACATAATGGGAACCCCCCTCTAATGGTGGCTACAAAACCCTTATATAGTCTCCCAAAACCCTAGCAAATAACCCTAGAAAAACCCCCAAAATCGTGTCCAAAAACAGCCCAAACCGCAACTTAAAATCTGGGCCCGCCGCCGACTCGGCCGAGTGGAACATGTGACCCGGCCGAGTGGAAATTCCAGCACTGCAGCGTCAACTTGAAGAAATTCTCCAGATTTCATCCGACCTCCGATTGGCGCGTTCTTGGTGGTGTTGGAACCGTCATGAAGTCTACTATCCATAAAAAATATGAGAAAAATACTTTGATTGCTAGAATGATAGCAGATTTCAAAAGAGTGAACGGTTGTCTGAAAATCTGGGCGCTGCGTGTCCTCGGCGTCACTCGGCCGAGGGGCTTTTGGTACTCGGCCGAGTCGGAGCTCGTAGTCGACTGATGGATTACAGTAAGTCTGGTCTTTTGGATGCCGTCGTTCGTGTGCCACTCGGGCGAGTGGTGTCTCCATACTCGGCCGAGTGGGATGTCGTCACTCGGCCGAGTGCACGCAAATCTTCAAGTAATTGCGTGTCCGATTTGGCCGGCCGAGCGGGCTTCTTTGCTCGGCCGAGTGACTCCTTCACTCGGCCGAGTGGCATGCTGAAAATGCCCAATCTTCATCATTTCGCTTCCTCGTCGCTCCTACGACGTTCTTTCTTCTTCCACTCGTCTTCTATCACTGATAGGTCCTCAATAGGTCCATAAGCGATGCTCCGTTACGCGTGCAAGTCCTTTAAGCTCATTTTTGCTCCCAATTGCTCATATTTCCTGAAATCCGACAAAAACAAGAAATAGTGAAAAGTAACACAATATCATCGAATAATCGTGAAAATCGCAATATGAGCAACCGAAATGGCATGCAAATATGCAGAAAAAAGGTGTAAAATATGGACCGATCAAAATCCCCCAAGCTTACATCTTACTCGTCCTCGAGGAAGATAAGTAGAGAGACGAACTCGGGAGATGAACATAAAGAAAATGAAATGAAAAAGAAAGAACACGAGGTGGAAGGGGTAGCTAGATTATTCTCAGATCTCAAGCCAAAGCTACACATCACGATAACTCAGAAAATACGAATCTCATGCTATAAAGATTTCATATCTTATTTAAACATGGTACTTGCAAGCTTTTAAGAACAAAGGAAGGGACTCCCTAAATTCATGCAATCAACTCATATTCACATCATGAATTTCATAGAATATAATATACAATTTATTGGCGATGCACTTTTCAATCAAAAGTTATAAATGAAGCATATAAGATACACACCAAGCATGCAATAGAGAATAGAATAAGAGTCATGGCATTCACATATTTAGTTCAAATCATGAAAAATCTCCATATCTAATATATTTTGCAAAGTCTAAGCATTATCGAATATCCACATTCATGCACGTCTCCACTCTAAGGTCATACTCACTCATTTGGTCAAATGAATTCACCCCCCCAAGCTTAGCTTGAGGCATCGCATCTAAAAGAATATGGTAGTGGAAAATGGGATTTTTGCCTTGGTTTTCCCAAGTATTTTGTGGCTCCAATAATGAGATAGAGAAATATTTTTTTCTTTTGGACTTTGTTTCTCATTTTTCTTCTTTGATTTTTGTAGGAGCAATAACGATTTGTATTTTTGGTTTTTGGCTCCTTTTTGGCTTTTTGGACTTTTTGGAGTAACCTTTTTCTTTTGTAGGGGTTTTTGGGAAATAGATGCGATATAAGTAGCTTTAGGAGATGAACTCAAGTGACATGTAGAGAATAAAAAGATATATGCGAAGAAGGAAATAATGTAACACTCGGTTCACTCTAAGATGTGCACGAACGGTTCAATAAAATAATACTTCAACTAAAACTCACATGTAAGCATGGATATTCTCAATCATTTCAATAAATAGTGAAGTCAAGCAGTAAAGTTTACAACCATATCAGGCATGCAACAGAAGGTGAATAAGACAATAAAACTGATGCTTCAGATACACTAATGATGTGTGAATCTTGGTGCATTTCCAACAAAAGCATACTAAACACTAATCCATACATTCAGTTTCAATTAATATCATGCATTCATATAGAGGAATCATCGAAAGAAATAGATTTGCAAGCATATGTGAATAGCAAGACTATGAAATACTCTAAGTAGCATGGCATGGAATAATAAGCATCGTGATGAAGCAATAAGATATATCATCATAAGGAACAAATCTAGCAAAAGAAGAGAAAGGAAAATAAAATAAATAAAATAAATAAAAGAGAGGAAAGAAAAGAAAAACAAGCACACAACATGATGCATAACCACACATAAAAGGAAAATAAGATGGAAAAATCAAAAAAAAAATGATGCAAAAAATTTGAAAAATTCTAAAAAACCCTAGAATAAAGTAAAAATGCAACTAATGCATCTAAATGGCATGGAAATGCACTCCCCCAAGCTTAAACTTCACATTGTCCTCAATGTGATCATAGTGGAAGAATATGAGGAACAACGATAATAATGGGGGGTGAATGCAAAATAATGAAATGAATGACATGAGATCCTAATGCAACTACATGCACATATAATGATGCATGAGAGCGCCTTCCCCCAAGCTTATACCAAACAATCCTATTCAAATGACTCGATCAATAAAATCACGATTTTGCTAAGTATGATCAAGTCAAACAAATAAGAAAGTGAGGTTTCACTTGAAAGAAATGCTCGATGGTGGTGAGCAAAAGGATGTGACACATCAAAATATGTAGGGGCAATTAATATATATAATGGGTTTGGGGTGTAAAAAATTTTGTTGCCGTCATAAGAGGTAATATTTATTCAAGCAAATCTATATGGTCCTCTCGCTGTCGAGAGGATTCGTGTTTATTGAAAGCATAAAATTTTCTACACTACTGGATTGATATCACCTATAGCAAAAGGCGGATCCAGTATGTTTGCCGGTGCAGGCAACTGCTCCAACTGCTCTTTCCGTGGCTCTGCCAGATGCGTATGTCTACGGACACCAACGAACTCCAGCAATGCATCCTCCAGCATTCCCACAAGGACTCCACCTGTACCCTGCAGGGAATAGGATGCATCAGTTCGCTGCAAAAAAATCACCCTCGTAATAAAAGTATTCCAAAGAGGATCGTCTATAGAAGTATATGAAATAAATAGTGGTAGACGATACTTCCCTGAAAATAATCCAATATCCTCCCGTGCCGTGATAGTTGTCTCTGTGGTGTCTTCTCTATGTTGCTCAGGTAAATCTAGATCATATGTGTGGGCCTCATCAAGATGCTCCTCATCATCGTCGGACTCATCCCAGCGCACCTCTTTATCATATTCATATGCGTCCATGGGTGCTAACTCCTCGCTCTCCTCCTCGTATACATTCCATTGTACCTTTTGTTCATATGTATGTGTATCCTGCAAAAGGCACGATGAGTAGTCAAAATCTGAATCACAAAAAACATCATACACGGGAGGGGAATCAAATGTAGGAGATGAGGTGGTGAAGAGATCTCCCTGAAAGGGAGCCATAAGCTCTGTGGGATAGTCCTCGGCGTCAATAAAAGGATGAGGTGGCAGTGAAAGCTCAAATGGAGGAGGGTAGTGCTCGGGATCCTCATGAATGGCTATGTCATCGTCCCGATGCACGATCTCCTCGACGATAAACTCTGGCTCTGTGTGTAATGCCTCCTCAAAAGCATGCTTCGGCTCTGCGAGGTAAATTACATCAATGTCTTCTCCATCTGAATCATCTCCATCCATCCACTCATCGTATGGACTAGCTGTGTCTGTGGGTGGGGGAGTGACGACGGTGAAACCCGGCTCTGTAGCAACACGCCCTGAGTATCTCATCGCAGTTCTCTCATCAGAAGTGGCTGCATCTGTGCCTTGTACCGTTGTCTCCTCAGATGTGGAAGCATCAATGTCCTCAGCCTGCCGTCCAAGAATCTCATCCAGATACGCATAAAAATGTGTGGTCCATATAATCACAGCCTCAATGGAAGGTAGAGGTGGCTGCGGAAGCTCAACTACAGGTGGGCAAGACTCTGGATTTATCTGAATGAAGTTGCCCTCGTCCCAAAGTGCTGCCTTAGTAATGTAATGCTCTGGCTCCGCATGTGATGCCTCCTCGTGAACTATCAATGTAGGCTCTCTCTGGCATGGTGATGCTGGCTGCTCATGTGTGTCAACTTGTGGAGAAGCATCATGTGGAGGGAAATGCCCGCGAGCAATCCAAAAATTTAATCTATCCCCCTCAAGACTGACATGGATTGTGGTGCCCTGGGAAGCTACTGCACATGTACTAGAGGGGGGTGAATAGTACTTTTAAATAATAAGGAGAGTTATTCCTAATTATCGTGCAATTAACAAACAACGTTGCGGAATAACTACAATCAAGAAATAATGCAAACGCAAACACAATGGTTTAATGGGTTCGGATCCACCCAAGTCTCCCCGACTTGTTCCCGGTGATCCTACGTCCCAACCACCCGGATCCCTTCCGGATACTTGAGTTAGAAACCCTAACTCAAGATTTCCAATATGAACACTTGCGAAAACCTCATAAGTGCAATCGACCTACAATCGATGACCGTGACTCCCACAACCCGGGATCACGCAAAACCTCTCACAACCGAGAGTATACAATTCAAATATAACTGAAATGAAATGCTTACCAACAAAATACCTATGCCTTGAGATTTCTTACCAAATTAGGGCAAAGAGGATTTTGATGGAGGAAGAGTCACCAAACCCTAGCTTCAAGAAGATGACCAGCAATGGAAGCCTAGGGATGAGAGGGATGACCTAGAATCAAGCCCTTGGCTTGGAAGGCTCACAACCAATGAATCTCTCTTGAGGAATGAGAGTGAGGGAGAGATTCTTGAGAATGGGAGAGCTTGAAGATGAGAGTTGAAAGCTTCTCTTTGAATCAATAGAACTCTGAAATAGCAGCCTTGGATCCTATGAAATAACCCCTTCAGGTATTTAAAGGATCAAGGGAAAAGGGAGAGAGAAACGTCGCTTTCAAAACTCCAACGGATCTAAATCTGAAGCAGACTAGTCGGTCAAAGAACAACCACTGACCGACTAGTTCATCAACTAGTCGGTCGGTGAAACAACATGAACCGACTAGGAGGTGAACAGTGAACAGATGAAGATTTCAGACCTAGATAACAAGTCGGTCCAAGAAGACTTTCTGACCGACTAGTTTCACAACTAGTCGGTCGGTCAATAAACTTAGACCGACTAAGAGTCAAAAACAAATAGTCTGAATACAAATGATTTAGTCGGTCCAAGAACAAATGTTGACCGACTAGATCAACAACTAGTCGGTCACCAAACGTTCTTAGACCGACTAACGATAAACAGTAGCTTAGGAGAAATTTAGTATGAACAGTAAGTCACAACTAGTCGGTCAAAGAAGCATCACTGACCGACTAGTTCACAAACTAGTCGGTCGGTGAGTCAACGTAGACCGACTAACTGTAAACAGTAAAGTCCAAGAAATTAAGGAAACAAACTAGTCGGTTCAAGAAGAGTTACTGACCGACTAGATCACCATCTAATCGGTCAGTACATCTTCTTGTACCAACTAACATGCACAAACAAGTCCGAATCGAAGCGCGATGCTTCGAGGAAGTTAGAATGGACTTGTACTAAGATCCTAGAGCTACGATATGAGCGTTATGAAGATAGAAATGTAAGAATTACTCAAGGCTTAACATTCTATAGATCGAAGCTAAAAGACTATAAAATAAACCTTAACGATCCGTCTTCAAAGCTTCAATCAAATCTTCATGACTTCCAAAAAGGTCCAAAAGCTTCAACGAAGCTTTAGACATTGAATACGAGCTTTGAGAAGTCTTGAGATGTCGCTTAGAGTGTTCTCGTGAATTTGGCGACGATCTCCATAACTGCGCTCACAAATTGTTAGTTCATGATATATTTATGTTTGCTCATCATCCAAAACCAAATCCGGGGAGTCCAATACTCAACATGGATGTCCTCCTCAATTGTTCCTGCAGCTGAACCATGGTTCATAACAAAATCTGCAAATCGTAGATCAAATGCATCACCTGTTGTAATGCTATCTGAACCGGTGAACCTCACTGACTCCAAGAGGCCCTCCAATAAGTTCTGAAATGCTTCCTCCTCAAAATCTGTGGTCCACATAATACCATCCAAACCACCTGATAAACAAAGATAAATACCTGGAGAAAAATATCAGTGGCACAAAAGAATATAGAAATGGTAGTAATGGTGGCGGTGTGAAAAATTCTTTTTGTTAAAAAAAAATTTTTTCGTAGTCTAATAAACCTAATTGTGACAAATTGGCACCCAACGGGAAACACCTCCCGGCAACGGCGCCAAAAACTTGGTCGCACCGGAACGCAACCCAAGAGCACAACCGACTACGGCGCAAATGCACGGAGATAAATCCCCGGCAACGGCGCCAAAAACTTGATCGCGCCCCGGATACACACCCGGGACGAACGATTGTAGTTTTACCGCAAGCACACGGTCAAGTGGCGAGCGGGTATCGAACACGAGGAGGTGTTGTTGGTTCCAATCTATCCTAGGTTGGTTTGACTACGAATGTTTTATTGGTGGAGATGGTTATGGTATGATGTAATGACAATGGTGGTGGATGTCGGTGTCGGTGATAAAGATGTTGGGTAAAATATCGATTCTAATATAATATAATAGAAGTGTCTAGAGCTAGGGAATCCCCACTACGGATCGTCATGCATCATTGTGAATAGTGAATCTCAATATTACTAGACTTGTGTTGAGGTGAACTAGTCGTAACTGAATATAGAACCAAGCTCACGCTCTCGTGCTATTGCCGATCTATAGCAACCCTAGGGTAGGGCCCAATCTCTTGAAAACCCTAGCCTAAGCCACTAGCATTAGGATCAACATCATCGTTCAATCGCCCCTCGAGCCCACTCTTGTGCAAACTCAAGTTACGATCTAGGTTGTGATAGTTCGTATTCGTCCAATCTCTTGCAAACGAATATGAGTATAGATTTATAATAAAAATCCTAGCTTTGGTCCAATCTCTTGCAAACCAAGTCTAGAGAATCTCGATTATAAACCTAAATCGAATATCTAGGCCTTCCCATCGATTAGAATCCAATCTCTTGCAAACCCTAGATCGATGGAAATCCCTAGCTATCCGTAATAAATCAATCACAATCTAACCTCCTAGCAATTCTAGCAATTTAGAAATTCATTCATCACAAATATGAAATTAGATCCATAGGGTTCATCCACATGCCCTAGAACATCAAATCTACTCAAGCATAGCAACAATGATATAGGAATCAATAAAAACAATTGCTTGCATGTAAAAAGATAGCAAATCAAAGATTCAAATAATAAGGATAGAAATACTTAGCTTTGATGAAGAATTTCAATCCAAATACAAGCTTTTGATCCAAGAGGGGGCCTAGGGCATGGCCTAACCTCTAAAAATAACTCTAAGAAAACATAATGGGAACCCCCCCTCTAATGGTGGCTACAAAACCCTTATATAGTCTCCCAAAACCCTAACAAATAACCCTAGAAAACCCCTCAAAATCGTGCCCAAAAACAAACCAAACCGCAACTTAAAATCTGGGCCCGCCGCCGACTCGGCCGAGTGGAACAAGTGACCCGGCCGAGTGGAAATTCCAGCACTGCAGCGTCAACTTGCAGAAATTCTCTAGATTTCATCCGACCTCCGATTGGCACGTTCTTGGTGGCGTTGAAACCGTCATGAAGTCTATTATCCATAAAAAATATGAGAAAAATACTTTGATTGCTGGAATGATAGAAGATTTCAAAAGAGTGAACGATTGTCTGAAAATCTGGGCGCTACGTGTCCTCGGCGTCACTCGGCCGAGCGGCAAATGTCACTCGGCCGAGGGGCTTTTGGTACTCGATCGAGTCGAAGCTCGTAGTCGACTGACGGATTACAGTAAGTCTGGTCTTTTGGATGCCATCGTTCGTGTGCCACTCGGGCGAGTGGTGTCTCCATACTCGGCCGAGTGGGATGTCGTCACTCGGCCGAGTGCACGCTAATCTTCAAGTAATTGCGTGTCCGATCAGGCCGGCCGAGCAGGCTTCTTTGCTCGACCGAGTGACTCCTTCACTCGACCGAGTGGCATGCTGAAAATGTCCAATCTTCATCATTTCGCTTCCTCGTCGCTCCTACGACGTTCTTTCTTCTTCCACTCGTCTTCTATTGCTGATAGGTCCTCAATAAGTCCATAAGCGATGCTCCGTTACGCGTGCAAGTCCTTTAAGCTCATTTTTGCTCCCAATTTCTCATATTTCCTGAAATCCGACAAAAACAAGAAATAGTGAAAAGTAACACAATATCATCGAATAATCGTGAAAATCGCAATATGAGCAACCGAAATGGCATGCAAATATGCAGAAAAAAGGTGTAAAATATGGACCGATCACACCATCCTTGATGCTAATCACTTCGGAGAGCAATGAGGGATCTCCCGTCATATGTTTGGAGCAACCACTATCGAGAATCCTTCCTTTCCCTTTAGAGCTAGTTTGACCTTTATTGCTCTTCTTCTTTCTCTTGGGTACCTATATAATATACCATAAGCTCATGGTACCCAATGTTTGTTGGGTCCAAGGGGATTAGCCCTTTGGAAGCCAAGTCCAAGTGGACTTCCGCTTCCCAACATAATTACCATTATTAATAACATCATGAAAATAGGAATCAACATAAGCATTTCTATTATTTAGGCTGGTGTTCTTAGGACCCCAAATGGTGTATGTTTTGGGAGTCCTTTTCCTAGTTGCATGCATACTTGTTGAATTTCTATGTGGTGCATGTTTCTTAGGAACATGGTTTCTAGCATAAACATGAGGTGGTGGATATGCATATGACATACGAGAATGATATGTATGCTTGGGAACATGCATGTTGTATGTAGCATATGGATCATGCATGACATGTGGAGGATGAGCAGACATGTAAGAATGATGTGTATATGCATATGGATGTATAGGAGCACGTACATGAGTATTTCTCATGTGTGTATTTGCACGTGTCCGTGGGTGTGGAGCATAAAAGTGTCATGATTATCCACTTGTGAAGTAGGAGGTTTCCTACGTGGATGAATGTTAGTGTACATGTAAGCATGACTTCTCTTTTGGTTTCCACCCTTAGTGAGTTTCTTGCCAAAGGGAAGAGAAGGTGAAGTGATGACTTTCTTGGTAGGTTTGCTACCTATAGTGTCTTTGACACCACTTGTGGATGCACCGGAGGATGGCCTCACAAAGTTTATAGTGACACCACTATAGGAGGTGCGATCATTGGATGTATTTGCTTTCACAAAACCAAGACCAACACGATGTGTGGCCGGAAATTGGTTTGCAAGCAAATCATCCAATTGTCCTTTTCCCTTATTGAATCTCACAATACGGGAGGACATGAGCTCATATTTTTCCTTTAGAGAAGAAATGTTGGTATCCAAGGTGGACACCCGTGCTTTGAGCTCGTGCACTTGGGTTTTAAGAGAATCATTCTCTAAACCCAATTGTGTGTGCCATGTGACTAGATCACTATTATCCTTTGGATGTGTTTGATCTAGTTGAGATTTGAGGTTATTAACCTCATCTCTCAAAGTGACATTTTGAGAAGCTAAGTTTCTTTCTCAAGTGTTAAAGTATCAACAATGGTGTCATTGTTGATAATGCATGGAATGGATGACTTGCTAACATTTGATTTCTTTAAGCTAGTATATCTAAGCATTAAAGATTGATATTTAGCAAATAATTCTTCATTAGCAATACGAAGTTCATCCATTGTTACCTCGATATCATCCGTGTCGGAATCACTCTCATCGGAGAGTGGATCCTCTCGGGGCATGAAGCACATATGAGCGCTCTCACCCTTCTCATCATCGGAATCACTTGATGATTCTTCACTTGAGTCATCGAATGTACCTACGAGTCCTTTCTTCTTGTCTCTCTTGTTCTTGTCGGACTTGTGGTACTTCGGAGCTTTCCACTTCTCTTTGTCTTTAGCATTGGGCAATCCTTCTTGATGTGCCATTACTTATTACACTTAAAGCAAAGAGAGGAAGTAGCATTAGTAGACTCAAATCGTTTGTTAGAGGGAAATTTACCTTTGCGGAAGAAGCGTTAGAACTTCTTCGCCATTTGGGCCATTTCACCCAAATCCATCTCATTCTCTGATTCTTCACAATCGGAGGATGATGAATTGGCATTGAATGCCAAAGCCTTCTTCTTGGCCTCCGAAGGATTCATCATAGCTCGAATCTTTAATCGGTTTTCTCGTCTTACCTCATAAGACATGAGAGTCCCGATAAGATTCACGACTGTGTAATTCTTCAAATCATTGACCTCCTCGATGGCGATCGCTCTTCTTTCCCACTTGGATGTCATTTCCATGATGATCTTCCTTACCTTTTCAGGTTTGGTGTATGTTTGGCCAAGGGCTTCCAATTCATTTGTGATGTCGATAAAACGTCCGTACATCGATGCAATGCTCTCTTTTTCCTGCATATGAAACAAATCGAAGTTTTGCACGGCAACATATAACTTTGAAAGTTTTACCTTATTCGTTCCCTCATAGGTAACGATGAGATGGTTCCATATTTGATATGCACTCTTACATGTGCATATCTTGTTGAACTCATTCAGGTCCAACGCACAATGAAGAGCGTTCATTGCTTTAGCGTTGTTGACTTCGGCGGATTTCTCGGAAGACGTCCATATTTCGAAATCCTCTTCGGTGGGCTCGACGTACTCCTTGTGGAGGGTTCGCCAAAGTGAAGCACTCCTAAGGAACGTCTCGATCCTACACTTCCAATAGCCAAAGTTAGTGCCATTGAAACGTGGAGGACGCACCGTAGATTGACCTTGGAAAAGTGTGGACGCTCCATCACGATCGTGATTGTTGTACGAAGTCGGCGGAGGAACGTTGTTGTTATTGGATGCCATAGCTATAACATTGCGCTCTGATACCAATTGTAAGGATCCTGTCTATGGGAAAAACACTAGAAGGTGGTTGAATAGTGTTTATGCAATTTAAAAAGATAGTTACACCAATTTAAATGCAATCCAACAAAATAATGCGGAATAGAAATTAAACCCAAAATGAAACACACGCAAACGCAGAGATGTTTCAAGGGTTCGGATTACCCAAGTCACTTCCCGACTTGTTTCCGATAATCCTACGTCCCTTCCACCCGAATACCTCCGGATACTCAAGTTAGAACTCTAACTTGAGATTTCCTTAAAACCCACTTGTAGCAACCCTACAAGTGAAATCGAAGTACGATCGATTGACCTTGACTCCTACAACTTGGGAGCAAGCAAACCGCTCTCACAACCCGAGAGCAAATTCAAACAACGAAAGTTATGAAATTACGAAAGCAACTCTTACAATCACCTATGCCTTGAAGTAGAACTTGAAGGAGTGGTGTGTTGTGTGTTGAAGACTCTCTTGGAATAGAGGAGAAAGCCCTTTCTCTTGACTGCACCAAATGCCTAGAAGATAACTCTTTGGTTCTAGGTTGGAGAGCAAGAGATCAAAGATTGGAATTCTTAGGGCTTTGGAGTTAAGAGCTTTAAAACTTTAGAATGAAAGCTTGAGAGAAAACTTGGAAGAATTGGTAACCTATCAATATAACAGTAGAAGCCCCATTTATAGGTTTCTCAAATCCACAAAACATTTTAGGCAAAAACCCTTTAGGAATCCGTGATAAAAATCTCAACGGATAGAATCTGCGCTCGCGACAGTCGACTGTTGCATAATCAGCAAGGGTAGATGAGAATTCATAATGGTAACTTACCACGTGGACAGTCGACTGATGAAGCAAAGACAGTCGACTGTTGAACCAACAGGCGACTGTAAATCCTTCTACAGGCGACTGGCCGAAAGATGTGTAAGTTGAATGAAATCTGGAAATCTTGTAAGATAACAGGACAGATGACTGATGAGAATAAAACAATCGACGGTTAATCAGAACAGGCGACTGTAAATCCTTATACAGACAACTGTCAAATATCCTGAGAATATCCAGAGAGCTGAGTCAATGAATTGGCTCACAGACAGACGACTGTTGCAGCATAGACAGTCGACTGATCCAAGGGACAGTCGACTGTATATACTGATGGAAATTGAATTCCACCCCAAGTGATTTTGATGATGAGCACACCAAATGAAACTTAGTATATTAACTATACTACAATTAAGTGTGCAGGATATGCGAAGCTTTACTCATACTCAAAGAAGCGCAATCTACGCTCAAAGACTAGGACGAACATGGTTAAGATCATATAATGAAGATAAAAGCTCAAATAAAACAAGAAGCTCCAGTGAAGCTCACATCCACTTCATCAAACGGATCAAGCTTTCGAAGACGTGTCCTAAGTCTATAGTGAGTGTGTTGTGTCTTTTTAGGGTATTGTTAAAGCCAAATCATATAGACAAACACACACACACACACACACACACACACACACAATTTGAAAATATTTTTGAATATCTTTTAAATCATCTTCAAAAATGTTTTTGAGAGCTTTCTCTAGTCATCTTATAAATTCCGTAGTGAAACTCCACACACCCTGGAGTTAGCTACCTGTCTGACTAGCTGTGTCGCAGGAAAAACTCATCTGGGAGTCGACTACCAAAGGTAGGGAGTCGACTACCAGCTGAGAATCAAGATTTCCTGAAACACACTGGGAGTCGACTACCACTCCTAGGGAGTCGACTACCAGCTGTCAAAGTTTGACGTTTTTAACTTGAATTTTGAAATATCGTTGAGCGATTTTCTCCATAATTTTTGGGACAAAAGTCAAAGTTTTTTTTTTGAAATTCGAATTCTCAGTTTTGTCCTATAAATAGAGGACCATTTTCATTGAGAAAAACACAACACTTATCGAATTCAAAATCTCTCGTGCAAACGCTCTAAAAGTTCTAAGCTCTCATTCTTTCTCTAGCCAATTCGATTTTATTTGTGATCTTGCAAAATTCTGTTATTATTTTTAAAGATCATATTCTTGTTTTATTGGCTAAACTGTTTTTCAAATCCGTATTGCTTTTCTCTTGATTTTTGTTTAAAGGATTTTTGAAAAACATTAGATCTAGATCACAAAGAATTCATTCGTATCTTTGTGTGATCTAGAATCTCATTCTATCAAGCCACTACACACAATTTTGTCTATCATTATTTGGCTATAGAATCTGGGTGTAAAACCAATCTCCACCAATTTATTGTGGTGAATTGGATATCAATTTTTATTGTGTTGTTGTTGGAACACTAGACAAGTCTAGGTGTTACCAGTTGGAAATCCTGGTCAAGACTAGGTCATTGGAAATCCTAACGAGTGGAGTTAGGTACTTGTATTTGCCAAGTCAGATAGTGGAAAATCTCGTACCGGATTGGTCGGTGACTGGACGTACCCAAAAGTTGTGGGGAACCAGGATAAAAATATTTGTGTCTGCGATTGCTTATCTGTGTTTGTTTATCTTTGCTCTTACTTTATTATTTGCTAATTGTTGTTTATCTATTGCAAAGATCAACTTACTTTTATCCGCTGTGAATATAATATTTGTATCACTTGCAATCTTATCTGTGCTTATAAATACTCTGGGAGTTGACTACTGTTCATAGGGAGTCGACTACCTGCTGTGAAATTACTCTGTGTGTTTTAAGATTATTTTGTTGATTAAGAATCAAGCATAGATCGCTCTACTTGGTTTCTTAGGCAACATTAGAAGGACGTTTATTAACAATCGAAAAAGTTTACTATTTGCACAACACTATTCAACCCCCCTTCTAGTGTTGTTTGCCATCCACAGGATCCAACACTTGGTATCAAAGCAAGGTTAAAGCGATGGCATCAACAAACGTCTGCAACACTCACACTCCTTCGATCTTCAACAGCAATCTCTATTCTCAATGGAAAAGGAGAATGGAAATCTTCTTAGAGGCACAAGATCTGAAATACATGAGATCTCTCAGAGAACCGTACGAGATTCCAACCATACCGCAAACTCAATGGAGTCCTGATCAAGAGGAAGCCTACTTCAACAACCTCAAGGTAATGCATTTAATTTACACTGGATTAACTGATCAAATATTAGATCTTGTAGAAAAGGCGGAAACCGCACATCAAATCTTAAACCTATTGGATGAAAGATTCGGATCAAGATCAAATGAGATCCAAACACCCATGAAGATACCTCAAGTCAACAATGAAGAACTATGCATGATGGCACGTCAAAACGACAAAAACAAGGTAAGTGATTCTAGTTCTGATGAAGAAAATGAATTTGACATTGCAAGCGCATATGAAAATCTCTATAGAGAATATGAACGTTTGTCAAAGAAACACAAGGTTCTAGACAAGAAACACAAGACTCTGCATAAAGAACATGACAAATCAGTATGTGATCACGATGCACTGAAAACTGAACATGCTATTTATGTTTCCAGTTTAAATGATAGAATTGAGATGCTTGAAAACGTTTTGAGCACGAGTAAGCTTAAACATGAAGAATTAGTTCTTAAGCTTGATGAGTTTAAGACAAATCCAAGTGCAAAAGCTACTCATTCACAAAAACATGTATCCACAACACATAATAAGAATGCTCATGCTTCTACCTCTAGTAACGATTGTAAAAATGTTGTGCATACAAATGTTAGAAGCATACTCTTGTGTATAAAAAAATTATTGGACACAATACATCCCACATGTCACATAAACCACATGCTATACACAATGCGTATCAAAAATCACATTTTATACACAAACCTCACAATGTACACAATATTAGACCTAACATGATATGGGTACCTAAACACTTATGTCTGCATTATAAAAAAGTTTATGTTCATAATTTGACTAGAAGTATGCATGGATTTTATAATGATTCATTTGTTCATAGGAAATCAAATTCAGATCGAATTTGGGTTCCTAATAAGTAATTCTTTCATGTTGAACAAGCATCAGGGTATCCACATGCTTCATGTATATTCTTCTGATACCCAACATTCAAGATCGCACATAACAATAAAATTGTCTTCTCTCTAACAAATCGGACCCAATTATAAGTGGGTACCAAACATGTCAAAATTATTTTCTTTCAGGACATATGGATAATGGATAACGGATGCTCCGCACACATGACATGGAACGCAAAACTACTTAGCAATCTAAAAATGTATGATGGCGGAACCGTGACATTTGGTGACAACAAGAAAGGTAAAATTGTCGGAATATGTAATATCGGCAGTCCTTCAAAATTACTCATCAAAGATGTAAGCTTGGTGAAAGGATTAAAGCATAATCTGATAAGCATAAGTCAACTGTGCAACAAAGGTATGAAAGTTCTATTTACTCTTGACTCCTGCTTAGTCTATGACAAGGATATGAAAAATATTCTTGTTAAGGGCAAGCGAGTAGAAAATATTTATGTACTTAGATTAAATGAATATGAATCAAATGTATGTTTAATTGTTTCAACAAATGACCCTTTGCTCTGGCATAGACGATTTGGTCATGTGAACATCAAAAACATGAATAAGATTTCTAGGAAAGAGTTGGTGCAAGGACTTCCCAAAATAAATTTTAAATTGGATAAAATATGCAATTCATGTCAATTTCGCAAAATGCATAAGAGTTCATTTAAGAATATTGGAGCTCTTAGTTCTAATGGGCCACTTGAACTACTCCATATGGACTTGCTTGGCCCAACTAGAACTCCATCCTTATGTAACTCTAGATACGTATTTTTCATAGTTGATTATTTTACTCGATATACATGGGTATTATTCTTAACTCATAAGAATGATGCCTTCTGTGAATTCGAAATTTTTTTCAAAAGAATCGAACGTTTATACTCTTTGAAAATTATTTCTTTAAGAAGTGATCACGGTGGTGAATTTGAAAATGAACACTTTAAACTGTTTTGTGAAGAACGAGGCATTTCTCATACTTTTGCTTTTCCTAGAGCTGCTCCTCAAAATGGGGTAGTTGAAAGGAAAAATAGAACACTCCAAGAGTGTGCACGAACAATGTTGTGTGAAAGCAACCTTCTAAAAGGTTTTTGGGCGGAAGCTGTAGCAACCGCGTGCTATATTCAAAACAAAGTTTTAATAAGAAAACCTTTTGAAAAGACCCTGTTACGCCTATTTGACCGAGACCCATAAAGCACGAGCCCAAGAGCCCACCTGCATCCTGAAAGCCCATTCGACAAAGGCCCTACAAGGGACCTTCTCGAAACGTCGATCCGACCCGGCCCCCATAACCCGTTGGTCGTTCGCCCACTCCTGCGAAAACCGCTCCCCCGGACACGCGACCACTAAATGGCGATAATGGGGAGGTGCTGGCATGGCGGAGAGGGCGGCGGCGAGGGGGGACGGATGGGGCACGATCGATGGCGGGCGTGGGACGTGGGCCAGAGCCAATCACGCTGGGAGCTCTACAAAAGGGTCAGGAAGACGACGAAGAAAGGGACCGCATCTCAGGTAACAAAACCTAAGGTACTCCATCAACGACCTCGTTCCCCCAATTCATCTCCTTCCTCCCCCGCTCGCGCCGAGAGACGCCGTTACGATCTCATCACGAGTCGGACCGTCTCCGCCGGGCCTCCTTTCTCAGATCTCTATCTGACTTAGGCATCGGAGGGGATTTGGCCGGAACCAAGGTCCGGCCCCCTGACGAGCGTTCTCGTCTGCGCAGGTGGACAACAGATCAACGGGCCGAGGCTACCCCTCGCCCCTCTCCGACCACTCGATCAACCGGACAGTGAGGCTTCCCCTCACCGTCAGCCTGCCGTGGCCGAGCACGTCCTACCGAGGCCGAGCGTCCTAATCGGGTTCGAGACTCTCCCTCGCCACCCGTCGGCCATGCGTCTACCCGGGCGACTGAGGCTTCCCCTCGTCCCCCTTCCATTGGCGACTGAGGCTTCCCCTCGTCCCCCTTCCAGCCGAGGCCGAGCACACCTGTCCGAGGCCGAGCGTCTCAACCTGGGCCGAGGCTTCCCATCGCCCCTTCTGCACCGATTCGAAGCCCCAGAGGGACCCAAAGCGGGCCCCTTGACCACGTTGACCGGGTTCTCCACGGTCAACGCTTTGTAGTGAGAAAACACTCTGAAACATCTGGCGACGTCTGTGGGAACGAAAACTGTCCCACGAAGAAACAAACCACATCTGCGATGACGCGGCCCCCCTCCTCTCGGCGAAAGAAGGGCGAGGCCCCGATGCGGGGCGACAGGCCCCGCCATCGTTGCCAAGAATGGGCACGGGACCGACGTGAGGAGAGTCGTGAGGAAAGGGCCGGGGTGCCCTCCCCTTCCCCACCGGTTGGGAGACCGAGTGCGCCCGTAACGGCACGCAGCTCGGACGTGGCTTTGGTGGTATCAGTGGTCATAGACACTACCTTAGTGCGACGGCTGCTTGTCGACACCGGCAGCTCCTGTGACGTCCTATTTATGTCAACCCTGGAGAAGATGGGCCGGCAGGAAGGAGACTTGCGACCTCGTTCGGGTCCCGTGGTCGGATTCACTGGTCACTCCACCCCCATCATCGGCACTATCCATCTCCCGGTAACGCTCGGAAACACACCAGACTCTGTGACCCTAGCGGTGGAATTCATCGTATTGGGAATCGGGTCGGAATACAATGGGATCATCGGCCGACCCCTACTCAATGTCGTCGGCGCGGTGGTCTCGACCCTCCATCGGACCATTAAGTTCCGAACGCTGGGGGGGATGGGGCAAGTCGAAGGCGACGCGGGGAGACCGAATACCTGCTATCAACTGGCGGAGGAAGGTCCCGAGGATCGTCTAGCTGACCGGATGGCCGCGCTCGACTTAAGGAGTGGGCCTAGGCCCACCCCTGCGGAGGAGCAGGAGCAAATCCCGGTCACGGACGTCGAGGGCCGGTTCGTCTCGATCGGGAGAGGGCTGAGCCCGGACCTAAGGGACCAGCTGATCGAATGCCTGGAGGCGAACCTGGACATCTTCGCCTGGTCGCCTGAAGACATGCCCGGCGTGGACCCCCAGGTGATCGTCCACCAGATCAACGCCGACCCCAACTTCAAACCGGTTAGGCAGAAGAAGCGTAACCTGGGCGGCGAGAAGATGAAGGCAGCCTCCGAGGAAGTGGAGCGTCTCCTCGATGCCGGCTTCATACGAGAAGTCTGGTACCCGGAGTGGCTGTCGAACGTGGTGATGGTCAAAAAACCCAACGGGAAGTGGCGAATGTGCGTGGACTTCAGTGACCTCAACAAGGCCTGCCCCAAGGATAGCTACCCCCTGCCGCGCATCGACCACCTGGTGGACAACGCCTCGGGATACAAGATGCTAAGCTTCATGGACGCTTACTCCGGGTACAATCAAGTCCAGATGGACCCCCGGGACGAAGAGATGACAGCCTTCACGATGGACTGGGGAACCTACTGCTACAAGAAGATGCCCTTTGGCTTGAAGAACGCGGGGGCCACCTACCAGAGAATGGTCAACAAGGTGTTCAGCTCCCAGATCGGGAGGAACCTAGAAGTCTACGTCGATGACATGCTTGTCAAGTCAAGGCGACCGGAAGACCACATCGCCGACTTGCGGGAGACCTTCGAGCGGTTGCGGCGACACCACATTCGGCTCAACCCCGCGAAATGCACGTTCGGGGTAAGATCTGGCAAATTCTTGGGATTTATGATAACTAATCGTGGTATTGAAGCTAATCCCGACAAGATCGAGGCGTTGGTTAACATGCGCGAGCCGACGACGATCAAGGAGCTACAGAGGCTGAACGGGCGCATCGCAGCCCTGGGGCGATTCCTTTCCAAATCAGCGGAAAGATCGCTTCCCTTCTTCAAGGTCCTGAGGAAAGCAATCGCGGAACCTCCGAACAATAGGAAGACGATACTCTGGGACGAAGACTGCTCCCGGGCGTTCGGGGACCTCAAAGAGTATCTCTGCAGCCCCCCTCTCCTGTCCAAACCCCGGGAAGGGGAGTCGCTGAGCCTTTACCTGGCGTGCGCGGAGGAAGCTGTGAGTTCGGTACTGATCCGGGAGGACAGCGGGGTGCAATGGCCGGTATATTACACGAGCCGGATCTTGAAGGGGGCGGAGGTGCGATACTCGCCCATGGAGAAACTGGCGTACACCCTCGTCCTCTCAGCGCGAAGGCTCCGACCCTATTTCCAGGCCCACACCATACTGATCCTGACCGACTCACAGCTAGAACAGAACCTCAAGAGATTCGATCGAATGGGAAGGATGCTAAACTGGGGAGTGGAACTGAGCGAGTTCGACCTCCGATTCAAACCGCGCACGGCTATCAAGGGACAGGCCCTAGCCGACTTCATCGCCGAATGCACGACGGAAGGAAATGGCCCCCCAGAGGGAGAAGGCCCGGGGACGGTAACTGCTCAACCCTTGTCCTTTCTTTCGGCTGACCACTTTCAGCCAAAGGATCCAGGAGCGTGGATAGTTCATGTGGACGGGTCGGCCACGCAGTCAGGAGGAGGGGCCGGGATTGCGATCCGATCTCCGGAGGGGAACATCGCGGAATACGCGTTGCGGTTCGAGTTCCCGGCCACGAACAACGTGGCGGAATACGAAGCTGTGATCAACGGCCTGAGGCTGGCCCTGGAGCTCGGGGCCGAGTCCGTCCGCCTCCTCAGCGACTCGAAGCTCATTGTCAACCAACTCTTAGGGAGTTACGAGGCACGGGAGGAGGCGATGCAGAGATATCTCCCAGTCGCCAGAGCGGCGATGTCCAAATTCAAGGACGTGGAGGTCTTACACCTCCCACGATCAGAGAATGCGCGGGCCGATGCGTTGTTAAAACTGGCCTCGTCCTCGCCAAAGGAGCTGGGCCGCACCATCTACGTAGAGAACCTGCCGTCCCCCAGCACGATGGAGCACGAGGTGATGGCGATCGACCAAGAGCCCACCTGGATGGACCCGATCATCCGATACCTCACCCACGGAGAGGTGCCGGCCGATGGGGATGAGCGCCGA
The DNA here is from genome assembly GCA_030789695.1 of Scilla litardierei. Taxonomy (NCBI): domain Eukaryota; kingdom Viridiplantae; phylum Streptophyta; class Magnoliopsida; order Asparagales; family Asparagaceae; genus Scilla; species Scilla litardierei. The sequence continues at coordinate 77,041,173 of CM061141.1, read as the reverse complement.
ACCCTGGAGAGAAAAGCTCTCCGATACGTGATCCATGAGGGGACGCTCTACCGGAGACGCTGGACCAAGACGGACGTCCTCCCATACCTGAAGTGCATCGGACCGCAAGAAGCCGACTACGTCCTACGGGAGGTTCACGACGGGATCTGCGGGAATCACCACAGGGGCAAGATAGTCGCGCAGAAGATCTTAAGGCAGGGGTACTACTGGCCGACCTTGGCCAAAGACGCTGCAAGCTACGTGCAGAAATGCCAAGAATGCCAGAGGTACGCCCACCACATCTCGACTCCTCCGTCAGAGCTCATCCCCATCGTGAGCCCCCTCCCCTTTGCGAAATGGGGGCTCGACATCCTCGGACCGTTCAAGCCAGGACGAGGGCAGCGGAAGCACCTGATCGTGGCAGTGGACTACTTCACCAAGTGGATCGAGGCCGAGCCGTTGGCAACCATCACGTGGAAGAAAGCGAAAAGCTTCGTGTGGAATTCCATCATCTCCCGATTCGGAGTGCCACGGGCCATCGTCACAGACAACGGGAAGCAGTTCGATTCAGCAGGGTTTAAAGATTTCTGCGAGGAATGGGGAATCAAGCTCCTCTTTGCCTCGGTAGCACACCCCCAAACCAACGGGATGGCAGAGGCGGCCAACAAGTGTATTATAGAGCCCCTCCGAAAGAAAGTGAAGGACGCCGAAGGGAACTGGCCGGAAGAGCTCCCCGGGATACTCTGGTCATACCGGACGACACACAAGGAGGCTACTGGCGAGACCCCCTTCATGCTCACCTACGGGGCCGAGGCGGTGGTACCGGTCGAATTGGGTGAAGAATCTCTTCGCCTCAAATACTTTGATGAAGATCGGAACTCGCAGGGCCTAGGGCTCAGCCTGGAGCTCCTCGACGAGCGACGGGAGCAATCACTGGCCACCATCATCCGCCAAAAGCAGAAGGTGGCCCGATACTACAACGCTCGGGTGCGGGGGAGAAGCTTTCACCTCGGGGACCTGGTCCTCCGGAAAGCGGGCTTCACCACCGATACCGCTCGCAGAGGGAAGCTCGCGGCTAGATGGGAAGGACCCTACAAAGTCGTCGAGGTCCTCGGACCCGCAGCCTACCGACTAGCCGACATGGAAGGGAGAGTTCTCACTCACACTTGGAATGCGGAATATTTACGCAAGTACTTTCAATAGATGTATCGTTTTCTATGAAATAAACTTGTTTTAAATTCATTCCCTTCCAGATAAAGCAAAACGGTATACAGGAGGATACACGAAGAGGTCGAGGGGCATTCCCCTCCCTCATTTTTCTCCGGGGGCGCCAGCGGAGCCACAGGCCGGGGGCTCACTAGGGTCCCCCCCTTACTCCGTTCGGCGTCAGAGTACCTCCGAAGTTTCTCGAAGTTGATCCCCAAGAGCGGGAACTTCTCTTGGATCTCGGACTGGCACCGGGCGAAGCCCTTCTCGTACGCCTCCAACAAGGCGGTCTCCACAAAGGAGGTGGCATACTCCGCCACAGCATCCTGAGCGATCCTGGCAGGATCCACCTCCTCGAGCCCACGCAGCTGGGCCTCTAGGGTCTCTACCTGGCGTTGGTGCTCCGCCCTCTCCTTCTCGATCTCCCGGGATTTCTCTCCTAGTTGGGCAGCAAGGGCCCTCGCCTGCTCCTCCGCCGCATCCAGACGATCGGAGAGCTCCGAGGCGTCGGGGGCAGCAGCCGGGCCGGGGATCTGCTTGACTCCTCCAGACACGTCGACGTCTTTTAAAAGAGAGGCGAGCCGTGTCTCGGCCTCGGACTTCGCGGCCAGAGCCACGGCTCTCTCGCGATCCGCCGCCTCCAGGGCAGAGGACAGCTCAGTTATGCGGGAGTTCAGGGATTGGACCCGCGCTTCCTCCAACTGACCAGCTTCCTCCTCCTCCTCGCCAGGGACCTCAGGGCCTAGCCCAGCCACGGATTTGGCTTTGGGAAGAGCCGTGAATTGGCGCCTCATCGAGAGGCCCACCGAGGACAACTGTGCCAAAGCAACGAAGGTAAGAGGGCAAAAGCGGCTGGAGAACGGGGGGACAAGCAGAGACGCACTACCTGTTGACCAGCCTGGATCACGAAGGTAGCCAAGTAATCACCTCTGACTCCGTCCAACACCGCCTGGTCGGGAGGGAGACAACAGTTCTCGGCCACTCGAGCGGCGGCTCCACGGCTCGAGAACACCGATTCCTTCTCACCCACTGGAAAGCGTGGACAAAGAAGACCCTCCCCTGACGAAGGGAACTCGCCAGGAGCGGAGCGGAACGCCCCCAGATACCGACTGTAAGCATCAGGGAGAAAGCCGTCCGGAAGAGGTGAAGGGCCGGCCCACGGCCAAGCAACCTCAACGGGAGCGGGATGAGGTCGGTCAGCAGTCGGCTGAACGTCGGCTCCCTCGACCCCCCCACGGAGCCTCTCGGGAGATCCCTGCAAGGGGAGAGAGGGAGACGACATCTTCTTTCGCTTCGAGCCTCCGGATACGGTCACAACCCGCTGCTTCTTCCGGACCGCCAACACATGGTCTCTTCTGCGCGGATCCGGGTTTGAAGCCTGCACGAGAGCGCTGGCAGGAGAAGGACCGAGAGGGAACCCACCTGCACTCAAAGGATAAATGAGAGACAGAGCAGAACCTGGGCGATCTCGAGGGGCGAACGCTCGGAGCAGCTTACCTAGGGGCCACACTGTCTTACGCAAATTAAAGTCACTAAAGAGGAAGTCGATCGAGCGCTCCCTTGGAGGAATCGCCAACATGTCCCTCGCCGTCTGCTGCTCAGCGACCGTCGGCTCACCCAGATTAAGAACAACGGCACCGACCGCCACCCACCGTGCCGGGAAGTGTACGCACGAGGGGAATGTGACGAACACGTATTCCCCCTTCCAGCGTTTCAGAGAACTCGGCAACCCCAGCACCAGGGACATCTTCGGGCGGCGCTGATGTAAATCCACGCCCCCGATTGGTGGAGGCTCAGGCGGTAGAACTGGGCAAAGAGGCGGAGAGAGGGCACCACACCCTTCAGCATGCAGACGACAACGAACCCGACGAGGATCTCGACGGCGTTGGGACAGAATTGACACAAGCACACATTGTGGGCCTGAAGGAACTCAACGATAAAAGGATGAAGCGGGAAACGGAGCCCGAAGTGGAAGCACTTCTCATATATTCCGACCTCATTAGGACCAGGAGAGCAGATCCGCTCGTCAGCCCCAAGGACACGAGCCGAGTAGGGCGGGAGCAGGTAGGAGGAGCGCATGCTCCCGATGGCGGTGGCACAGATCGACGAAGGCCACGCCAAGACCTCAGAAGGAACCCCTGAAAGATCATCCCCGTGCTGACTGATCGCCGAAGGAGTGCCACCCGCCAGACCCGGAGCCGCATCGCGCTCCGACCGAACCGAGCCCGTAGCAGAGGAAGACGACATGGGGGAAAGCTCAGACAGAAGGGGGATCAGCGCAAAGAAGAAAGACGATGGGATGGCGGCTCACGAATCCCTCGGCTTCACCACTTAAGACGACTCCGCGAGCGGCAGGGATAAGCTTGCCGCTACACATGGCAACATCTGAAGGCCGACGGCGCTTCGGAACCCGCGCCTTAAAAACATCGAACGGGCTAACTCATGATGACGACTAATAAATGAGTCGGCATCGACTGGAGAGCCTGTCAAAATCGGCAGAGGTCACATCGGCCGAGCCGAACCGGCCGAGGCCGATCAACCCGACCGATGGGGGCAATTGTTACGCCTATTTGACCGAGACCCATAAAGCACGAGCCCAAGAGCCCACCTGCATCCTGAAAGCCCATTCGACAAAGGCCCTACAAGGGACCTTCTCGAAACGTCGATCCGACCCGACCCCCATAACCAGTTGGTCGTTCGCCCACTCCTGTGAAAACCGCTCCCCCGGACACGCGACCCCTAAATGGCGATAATGGGGAGGTGCTGGCATGGCGGAGAGGGCGGCGGCGAGGGGGGACGGATGGGGCACGATCGATGGCGGGCGTGGGACGTGGGCCAGAGCCAATCACGCTGGGAGCTCTACAAAAGGGTCAGGAAGACGACGAAGAAAGGGACCGCATCTCAGGTAACAAAACCTAAGGTACTCCATCAACGACCTCGTTCCCCCAATTCATCTCCTTCCTCCCCCGCTCGCGCCGAGAGACGCCGTTACGATCTCCTCACGAGTCGGACCGTCTCCGCCGGGCCTCCTTTCTCAGATCTCTATCTGACTTAGGCATCAGAGGGGATTTGGCCGGAACCAAGGTCCGGCCCCCTGACGAGCGTTCTCGTCTGCGCAGGTGGACAACAGATCAACGGGCCGAGGCTACCCCTCGCCCCTCTCCGACCACTCGATCAACCGGACAGTGAGGCTTCCCCTCACCGTCAGCCTGCCGTGGCCGAGCACGTCCTACCGAGGCCGAGCGTCCTAATCGGGTTCGAGACTCTCCCTCGCCACCCGTCGGCCGTGCGTCTACCCGGGCGACTGAGGCTTCCCCTCGTCCCCCTTCCATTGGCGACTGAGGCTTCCCCTCGTCCCCCTTCCAGCCGAGGCCGAGCACACCTGTCCGAGGCCGAGCGTCTCAACCTGGGCCGAGGCTTCCCCTCGCCCCTTCTGCACCGATTCGAAGCCCCCGAGGGACCCAAAGCGGGCCCCTTGACCACGTTGACCGGGTTCTCCACGGTCAACGCTTTGTAGTGAGAAAACACTCTGAAACAGACCCCTTATGAGTTATTGCTCCAACGAATTCCGAAAGTATCTTACTTCAGAGTTTTTGGTTGTAAGTGCTATATTCTGAACACTAAAGATAACTTAGATAAATTTGACTCCAAAGTGGATGAAGGCATATTTATCGGTTACTCTTTACGTACTAAAGCATATAGAGTTTACAATAAAAGTTTCGAAACTATTGTTGAAACTCTACACGTAACATTTGATGAATCTCTACCTCATAATACTGCTCATAATGATGATGATAGCATAATCATTGCATCTACTCCCAAAAATGAATCTATCACTGCTAATGACATCTCTAGTTCCTTGCCTAAATCATTTCCTGAAGTCACATATCACCCCCACACACAAGTCATAGGTAATATTGATGCAGGAATTAGAACTAGATCTCAAATAGAACACTTGACACATGTTGCATTTGTTTCTAACGTTGAGCCGAAAAAGGTAGAAGAAGCTTTTGCAGATGAAGCATGGATTGAAGCTATGCAAGAAGAACTTCTCCAATTTGAACGCAATCAAGTATGGGAGTTAGTACCTAGACCGGAAGACCGTCCAGTTATCGACACTAAATGGGTATATCGGAACAAACTAGACGAAGATGGAAATGTGGTAAGAAATAAAGCAAGGTTAGTAGCGAAAGGATACTCACAAGAAGAAGGTATAGATTTCGATGAAACTTTTGCTTCTGTTGCTAGATTAGAATCTATTAGGATGTTACTCGCATTTGCATCATATAAAAATTTCAAACTATACCAAATGGATGTAAAAAGCACTTTCCTAAATGGATTCATAAAGGAGGAAGTCTACGTTGAGCAACCTCCTGGATTTGAACATGATAAGAACACAGGATTTGTTTACAAGTTAAATAAAGCTCTGTATGGTCTAAAATAAGCTCCAAGAGCTTGGTATGAAAGATTAAGAAAATTCTTAATTGACTCAAGTTACATTGTTGGAAAGATAGACACAACTTTATTTGTTAAGAAAATTCATGATGATATTATTCTTATTCAAGTTTATGTAGACGACATTATCTTCGGATCTACTAATGAAGATCTCTGTCAAGAATTTGCTAAGCTAATGCAGGAAGAATTTGAAATGAGCCACATGGGGGAGCTCACATATTTTCTCGGCTTACAAATCAAACAAGGAAAAGAAGGAACCCTTATTCATCAAACGAAGTATGCCAAAGACCTGATCAAAAGGTTCGGGATGGAAACCGCATCAGGAAAAAACATACCAATGGCAACATCCACGTCTTTAGACAAAGACGAAGCAGGTAAAAAGGGCGACCAGAAAACATATCGAGGTATGGTCGGATCTTTACTCTATTTAACTGCTAGCCGGCCTGACATTATGTTTAGTGTTTGTGCATGTGCTAGATTTCAATGTGATCCTAGAGAATCACATCTGAAAATGATAAAATACATATTTAGATATCTTAAGACCACTTCTGATTTTTGGACTATTTTATCCCAAAAGTGGCACATTTAATTTAACTTCGTTTTGTGACGCAGACTATGCTGGTTGTAAAGCCACAAGAAAAAGCACAAGTGGACCATGTCATTTTCTTGGACATTCCCTTGTTTCGTGGTTTAGCAAAAAGCAAAGTTCAGTCTCACTATCTACCACTGAGGCAGAGTACATAGCTGCTGGACTTGTCTGTGCCCAAATACTTTGGATGAAACAAGTTCTCATAGATTATGGTGTTAATACATCTATATGTGTAATTTATTGTGATAATAAAAGCGCGATTAATCTAACTAAAAACTCCGTTCTTCATCCTAGAACAAAACATATTGATATCAGACATAGATTTATCGATGATCACTGTACTAAAAAGGATGTTGAACTTAAATTTGTCTCCTCTAAATTGCAAGAAGCAGATATTCTAACAAAACCCCTACAAAAAGATACATTCTCTAAACTTCGTAGAGAATTGGGTATTGTTAGTGAAAAGGAATTGAATAATGATCAATTATAATACTTTGTCATTTTTTTTTGTTTTTTTTTTGTTGATGACAAGGGAGAGAAAGATATGAAATGCAAAAATGAAATCATATGTATTGTATTGTTTTGCTAATGGCTTCGATGCAGGGGGAGAACCGCATCAAAGCAGGGGGAGTAAGTATACTTTCAAGTATTTTCAAAATTCAAACTTACTTCATTTTTCATCTGGGTGTCATCATCAAAAAGGGGGAGAGTGATGGAAATTGAATTCCACCCCAAGTGATTTTGATGATGAGCACACCAAATGAAACTTAGTATATTAACTATACTACAATTAAGTGTGCAGGATATGCGAAGCTTTACTCATACTCAAAGAAGCGCAATTTACGCTCAAAGACTAGGACGAACGTGGCTAAGATCATATAATGAAGTTAAAAGCTCAAATAGAACAAGAAGCTCCAGTGAAGCTCACATCTACTTCATCAAACGGATCAAGCTTTCGAAGACGTGTCCTAAGTCTATAGTGAGTGTGTTGTGTCTTTTTAGGGTATTGTTAAAGCCAAATCATATAGACAAACACACACACACAAACAATTTGAAAATATTTTTGAATATATTTTAAATCATCTTCAAAAATGTTTTTGAGAGCTTTCTCTAGTCATCTTATAAATTCCATAGTGAAACTCCACACACCCTGGAGTTAGCTACATGTCTGACTAGCTGTGTCACAGGAAAAACTCCTCTGGGAGTCGACTACCAAAGGTAGGGAGTCGACTACCAGCTGAGAATCAAGATTTCCTGAAACACACTGGGAGTCGACTACCACTCCTAGGGAGTCGACTACCAGCTGTCAAAGTTTGACGTTTTTAACTTGAATTTTGAAATATCGTTGAGCGGTTTTCTCCATAATTTTTGGGACAAAAGTCAAAGTTTTTTTTGAAATTCGAATTCTCAGTTTTGTCCTATAAATAGAGGACCATTTTCATTGAGAAAAACACAACACTTATCGAATTCAAAATCTCTCGTGCAAACGCTCTAAAAGTTCTAAGCTCTCATTCTTTCTCTAGCCAATTCGATTTTATTTGTGATCTTGCAAAATTCTGTTATTATTTTTAAAGATCATATTCTTGTTTTATTGGCTAAACTGTTTTTCAAATCCGTATTGCTTTTCTCTTGATTTTTGTTTAAAGGATTTTTGAAAAACATTAGATCTAGATCACAAAGAATTCATTCGTATCTTTGTGTGATCTAGAATCTCATTCTATCAAGCCACTACACACAATTTTGTCTATCATTATTTGGCTATAGAATCTGGGTGTAAAACCAATCTCCACCAATTTATTGTGGTGAATTGGATATCAATTTTTATTGTGTTGTTGTTGGAACACTAGACAAGTCTAGGTGTTGCCAGTTGGAAATCCTGGTCAAGACTAGGTCATTGGAAATCCTAACGAGTGGAGTTAGGTACTTGCATTTGCCAAGTCAGATAGTGGAAAATCTCGTACCGGATTGGTCGGGGACTGGACGTACCCAAAAGTTGTGGGGAATCAGGATAAAAATATTTGTGTCTGCGATTGCTTATCTGTGTTTGTTTATCTTTGCTCTTACTTTATTATTTGCTAATTGTTGTTTATCTATTGCAAAGATCAACTTACTTTTATCCGCTGTGAATATAATATTTGTATCACTTGCAATCTTATCTGTGCTTATAAATACTCTGGGAGTCGACTACTCTTCATAGGGAGTCGACTACCTGCTGTGAAATTACTCTGTGTGTTTTAAGATTATTTTGTTGATTAAGAACCAAGCGTAGATCGTTCTACTTGGTTTCTTAGGCGACATTAGAAGGACGTTTATTAACAATCGAAAAAGTTTATTATTTGCACAACACTATTCAACCCCCCATTCTAGTGGTGTTTGCCATCCACAGGATCCAACATATACAACATTAGTCGACTGGCCATAAAAGTCAGATTAACAAGAAGATCGACAGACGACTGATTTACAAAACACAGTCGACTGTCACTTGGACGGGCGCCTGTGTATCGTTCATCAGTTGCCTGTGCGAAATAAACAGAGAGTCCCAAAAACTGAATTGTAAAAGTTTGTGCATAACAGGCGACTGTAGAACAAAACACAGTCGACTGTTTTTGAGACAGACGACTGTAAAGCGTTCAGCAGTCGACTGTTATAAACAATCCAAGCACAATCACAAAGAAATGAATTGGAGTCTAAGGACGAATGATCTAATGATGTCCTAAGACTGAATTGAAGATGTGTGTGAGTGCTCCATCAAAGTTCTACTTCTAAGCGACATACTAGAAGAGAAAAGAAAATTACATTGACGAATTCTCTCTTCTGCCCATCGTATGAGCTTGAAGTCTTCATGGAGCTTCAATCATCATCTACGATCATCCCATCCATGTCATTTGCCTTCAATCAACTTTGTGTGTCATCCATTGCAAGTAGATCTTCATAATAAGCTTAGGCAATGGATTAACTGCAAAATAGGGGATTAATCATAAGTATTTATGTTTGCTCATCATTAACACCAAGTAGGGAGAAGTCCAATACTCAACACTATGCCTGCATAGACTATTTACTATGCGGTGGCATTCTAGTCATTTTTGTCGAAATCGTCCAAAAGTCATGGTTATATAGCAAGGGAAAAAGCGTAAAAATTTTGAGTTGCATAATTACATTATGCGAAAAGTCCTATATAATATTTAAGGTTTTGGAATTTAGAATGATTATAACAATTCAAAAAAAATTTAAGAAAATATTATGCCTCTTTACACGTGGACGGAACAGAGGGAGAAATCAAACTTTAGAAATCGTGTCGTCATTATGGTTTCACGCTGTCTGTAGCGTGCGAGAAGGTCGGTTAATGATTGCCACATGCTACAGCTTTACCTGCATAGAATATTTACTATGTGAGGCATGGCTGATCATTTTTGTTTAAATCGTACAAAAGTCGTAGGTTATATTTTGCGGAAAGTGCTATATAATATTGAGTGTGGCAATATTATATCATCATTATGAGGAAAATCATAAAAATTTTGAGTCGCATAATTACGTTATAGAAAAGTGCTATATAATATTAAATTTTTTGGATTTTAAAATGCTTATAACAATTCAAAAAAAATTCAGAAAATATTATGCCTTTTACCTGTGTAATTACACATGGACGGAACAGAAGGAGAAATTAATGTTCAGAAACCATGTCGTCATTATGGTTTCGTACTGTTCATAGCGTGTGGAAAGGTCGGATATGATTCCCGTATGCTACAACTATACCCGCATAGACTATTGTCTATGCGGGGCATGCCTGGTCAATTTTCCCGAAATCATCTAAAAGTCATGGGCTATGGCCTGGGAATAATCGTAAAAATTTTGATTCGCATAATTACATTATGCGGAAAGTCTTATATAATATTTAAGGTTTTAGATTTTAGAATGCTGATAGCAATTCAAAGAAATTTCAAAAATATCATGCCCCTTTACACGTATATTTATACGTGGACGGAACAGAGGGAGAAATCAATGTTTAGAAATCATAGCGTTATTATGCTTCCGCGATATCCTAGCATGTGGAAAGGTCGGATAATGGTTGCCGCATGCTACAGCTATGCCAGCTTAGAGTATTTTCTATGTGGGGCATGTTTGGTCATTTTTCCCGAAATCGTCCCAAAGTCGTCAGTTATAGCCCGGGGAAAATCGTAAATTTTTTGAGTTGGATAGTTACAATATTTGAAAAGTCCTAATAATATTTAAGTTTTTCGATTTAGAATGCCTATAACAATTTCGAATAAAATTTCAGAAAATATTATGCCTTTTACACGTGCATTTACATGTGTACACAACAGAGGGAGAAATCAAAGTTTAGAAATCATGTCGTCATTATGGTTCCACACCGTCAGTAGCATGGGGGAAGGTCTGATAATGATTGCCACAAGCTACAACTATGCCCGCATAAACAATTTTTAATGCGGGGCATGGCTGGTCATTTTTCTCGAAATCGTCCAAATGTCGTGGATTATATCCAGGAAAAAATCGTAAAAATTTTGCATCGCATAATTACATTATGCAGAAAGTCCTATATAATATTTAAGGTTTTGGATTTCAGAATGCTTATAACAATTCAAAAAAATTCATAAAAATTATGCCACTTTACCCGTGGACGGAACAATTGGAAAAATCAAAGTTTAGAAATCGTGTCGCTATTATGGTTCCACATTGTCCGTAGCCTGCTGGAAGATCAGATAATGATTGCCGCAGGCTACAACTATAGACTATTTACTATGCGGGCATTGCTGGTCATTTTTCTAAAATCGTCGAAAAGTTGGGGTTATATAGCCTGATGAAAATCGTAAAATTTTTGAATTGCATAATTATATAATTACATTATGCGGAAAGTCCTATATACTATTTAAGGTTTTGGATTTTAGAATTATTATAACAATTCAAAAAATATTTCAGAATTTTTTTGTCTTTTTACACGTGGACGGAAAAAAAAGGGAGAAATCAATGTTTCGAAATCGTGTCGTCATTATGGTTCAGCGCTTTTCGTAGTGTGCGGGAAGGTCGGATAATGATTGCCACACGCTACAACTATGCCCGCATAGATTATTTACTATGCACGACATGACTGATCATTTTTGTTTTTAATCGTCCAAAAGTCGTGGGTTATAGCTCGTGGAAAATCGTAAAAATTTTGAGTCGCATAATTACATTATGTGGAAAGTCCTATATAATATTAAAGTTTTTGGATTTTAGAATGCTTAGAAATCATATTTAAGGTTTAGAAATCAATGTTTAGAAATCATGTCGTCATTATGGTTCTGTATTGTTCGTTGCATGCGGGAAGGTAGGATAATGATTGACGCACGCTTCTACTATGCCCGCATAGACCATTTTCTATGTGGGGCATGGTTGGTCATTTTTCTCGAAATCGTCCAAACGTCGTCGGTTATATAGCCCGAGAAAAATCGTAAAAATTTTGAGTCGCATAATTACATTATGCAGAAAGTCCTAAATAATATTTAAGGTTTTGAAATTTAGAATGCTTATAACAATTCAAAAAAAAATTCAAAAAATATTATGCCTTTTAGACGTGGACTGAACAGATGGATAAATCAAAGTTTTGAAATCGTGTCGTCATTATGGTTCCGCGCTGTCTATAGCATGTGAGAAGGTCGGATAATGATTTCCGCACGCTACAACTATGACCGCGTATGCTATTTTCTATGCAGGCATGGTTGGTCATTTTTCTCGAAATTGTCCAAAAGTCGTGGGTTATAGCCCATGGAAATCGTAAAAATTTTGAGTCGCATAATTACATTATGCGGAAACTCCTATATAATATTTAAGGTTTTGGAATTTAGAATGCTTATAGAATTTCAAAAAACATTTCAGAAAATATTATGCCTTTACACGTGTATTTACACGTGGACGGAACAGTGGGAGAAATCAAAGTTCAAATATCATGTCGTCATTATGGTTCCGTGCTGTCTGTAGCTTGTAGGAAGGTCAAATAATGATTTTCGCATGATATAATAATGCCTGCATAGACTATTTTCTATGTTGGGGCATGGCTGGTCATATTTCTCGAAATCGTCGAAAAGTCGGGAGTTATAGCTCGGGAAAAATGGTAAAAATTTTGAGTCACATAACTACATAATGCGGGAAGTCATATATAATATTTAAGATTTTTGATTTTTGAATGCTTATTACAATTCAGAATTTTTTTTAGTTTTGTGAATAGGCCTATTGGGCCCATTGGGTATCCACCCACCATTGAATGCTATATATATGAGGGCAGGGGGCTCCTAACTCTCTACACCTTTTACACTACGCTTTTCCCTTCATAACACGTTATCAGCACGAATCTGCTCGAAGGAAAAAGACGACGGCTCTCAAAGAGGAGTTCATCCCCAACGTCATTTTTAAGAAGATCTTGTTCTTCTCAACGGGGAGCGTAAAGAGCATCCTGCATCGACCTTCGTCTAGATTCCATAGCCGAATCTAGAAGGTAAATCCTCAATTTTTTTAGATCTAGACTTGCTTTTCCTTAAGATCTGCATGTTTTAGATCACGTAGTTCATGAACACGGTAAAAATCGAATTTTTTTAGATCTGCATGTCAAAAAAAACTAAAAAATTGATTTTTTTAAATGATTCATGGCCGCGCTCTGAAGGCGCGGTGGCCACCGTGCCCCCCCCCCCCCCCCCCCCCCTCTTTCTAGGATTTTTTGGAACCCTAGCCCTTAGCGGGCCCCTTTTTGGGGGAGGCCCATTAACTCTTTTTTGGTTGTTTTTTGGCCATAAAGCATAAAATTAGCTTATTTTTTCACAAAAATTTCTTTTTAAATTACTTGGACCTCTAAAGCCCACTAATTAAAGAAATATTTAATTGTGATAGAGTTGGACGAAAAATAAATTAAGATACAAAATGGATCATAATTACAGGTTTTAAATGTTAGCGATTTGAGCACACACTTCACTTGTTAGACTATTTTTAAATCTATGCTTGTGATGTCATATATCTGTGTGGTTGTATATGTATTTAATATCTACGTGGATGTGCTATTAGACTATGTTTTTAGTGTTATGAATGAGGGAGGCCTTTGGCCTCCCCTCCTTCATTACCCATTCATTAGGCCCCCATTACTTAGAGTAATGGGGACCCTTGGTCTCCTAGAGGCTTTTGGCCTCCCCACTATGAGATATATAAATAGAGCACCATGGCTCTTAGCTATGGTGACTTATTCTTAGCAATGAAATTCTCTCTTTCTCTCTCTTGAGTTCTATTACCTTCTAACACGTTATCAGCACGTTTGCTCCCCTTTTCTTGAGTCCTATTACTCTCAAATAATCGAAGGATCTGGTGAAGCAATTATATTGCTCCCATATAACACAAGACTTCAAATAAAAAACGCATTATTCTCTCCTAAATCAAATAGGAATCTCGTAAGTTTCAAGGATTTCCGTTTAAACGGATATCACTTAGAAACCAGAGATGAAAATACGGTAGAATATCTGTATGTAACTCGTCAGAAAGATGACCGGAAGATCATCTGCGAACGATTCAAGGGACTCCCGTCGGGTCTCTACCAAACATACATTCAACCAATAGAAGCCAATATGACTGAGCACCAGACGTGCCAATCACTGCCAGAGTTCCAACTCTGGCACAATAGACTTGGTCACCCTGGAACAGCAATGATGCGCCGCATCATCACTGAATCCCGTGGACACAAATTGAAGAACCTGAAGATTCTTCAAAAGGGTGAATTTCCATGTCTCCCTTGTTTTAAGGGAAAACTAATAACGAGACCATCCCTCCTGAAAGTGGGATTAGAGTCTCTTGGCTTCCTTGAGAGAATTCATGGTGACATTTGCGGGCCTATTCACCCCGCAAGTGGCCCATTTCGGTACTTCATGGTACTGATTGATGCATCAACGAAATGGTCTTATGTGTGCCTCTTGTCCACCCGCAACCTAGCTTTTCCAAAGCTATTGGCACAAATAATAAGGTTGCGTGCTCATTTCCCCGATAACCAAATCAAGAAACTACGTCTTGATAATGCGGGAGAATTTACCTCACAAGTCTTCGAAGACTATTGCCGGGCAACGGGTATTGAAGTTGAACATCCTGTAGCACATGTTCACACCCAAAACGGATTAGCTGAGTCCCTTATAAAGAGACTCCAATGGATTGCACGTCCATTGCTTATGCAATCCCAGTTGCCTGTGGATGCTTGGGGGCATGCTATTTTACATGCCGCATCACTTATTAGGATAAGACCCTCTGGAGGTCATACTTTATCCCCGATGCAACTAGCATATGGCGCACCTCCGGATATCTCTCATTTGAGAGTGTTTGGTTGTGCGGTATATGTCCCAATAGCACCACCGCAGAGGACCAAAATGGGTCCTCAGCGTCGTCTAGGTATATATATATTGGGTTTGATTCGCTCTCTATTATCAGATACCTTGAACCCCTGACGGGTGACGCATTCAAGGCACATTTTGCAGACTGTGAATTTAATGAGAAATTTTTTCCAAAACTGGGCACACAGTCTAAGAAGCCAGAAGCTTCTGAGACCATTAGTTGGGACCAGAAGTCTTTGTCCCTATATGATCCGCGTACTAATCTGTGTGAAGATGAGATCCTGAAGATCCTTCACATCCAGAATACAGTACATCTTTTACCGGATAAATTCACGGACAACCAGAAGATTGTCCGTTCACACGTCCCTGCTGCCAATACGCCAGCTAGGATTGATATCCCCATAGATGGATGCAGCCCACCGGCAGCAGAATTGGTTGTACCTCAAATGAAAAGAGGACGCCCACCAGGTTCAAAAGATAAAGTTCCTCGAAAGAGGAAGACTCCTGGCGATACTAAGATTATCCCTCCACAGGATGCTGAGCTCAGACCAGCTACTTCTCCCCTCCTGATTTCCCCAGCAGAGGAAACAATAGGAGAAACATCATTAAATTTTGTACGTACTGGAGAAGTACTGGACAGAAATAGCATAGTCGTCGACGACGATTTTGCGTTCGATATTGCCGTTCACGTCACTGAATATGACGATGACGTCGAACCACGATCTCTAGCGGAATGTAAACGCAGAGATGATTGGCCAAAGTGGGACGAGGCAATAAGAGTAGAGCTGGACTCACTCTTGAAACGCAAAGTCTTTGGACCAGTAGTCCAAACACCAGTAGGTGTAAAACCTGTGGGATATAAGTGGGTTTTCTTAAGAAAAAGAGATGAAAATAATGTGATCGTTCTCTATAAGGCACGCCTTGTAGCCCAGGGATTTTCCCAAAGACCGGGGATTGATTACGAAGATACGTATTCCCCGGTCATGGATTCGATCACCTTCCGATTTTTAATCAGCCTAACTTCTCTGGAAAGCCTAGAAATGCAGCTCATGGACGTTGTGACTGCATATCTATATGGCGATATAGATAAAAATATCTATATGAGACTTCCTGATGGGTTTAATCTACCCCCAGAGATGAAAGAGATACCTCGGGACGTATTCTCTGTAAGGCTAAATAGATCATTATATGGTCTAAAACAATCGGGCAAGATGTGGTATAACAGACTAAGTGATTTTCTTGCACAGCAAGGATTCACGAATAACGAAGTCTGCCCGTGTATCTTTATCAAAAGAACGGGAACAGGATTTGTCATCATAGCTGTATATGTAGATGACTTAAATCTCATAGGATCTCCTGCAGAGATCAAAGAGATATCTGAAAGCCTTAAACATACTTTTGAAATGAAAGACCTAGGCAAAACAAAGTATTGTCTTGGCTTACAGATAGAACACCTAAGAGGTGGAATCCTATTACACCAATCTAATTATACAAAGAAACTTCTACGCAAGTTTCATATGGATAAATGTCATCCTTTAGGTACTCCTATGGTCGTAAGATCACTAGATGTACATAAGGACCCCTTCCGGCCACTGGAAGAGGGGGAGGAGATACTGGGTCCTAAAGTACCCTACCTCAGTGCCATTGGAGCACTTCTATATCTGGCTAACTGTACGCGTCCCGATATAGCGTTTACAGTTAATCTACTAGCCAGACACAGTGCTGCGCCCACAAAGCGCCACTGGAACGGAGTAAAGCATCTTCTGCGATACCTTCAGGGTTCCATTGATCTTGGACTTTACTACCAGAGAGGTGCCTCCCCCAAATTGTTTGGTTATGCTGATGCAGGTTATCTCTCTGATCCGCACACAGTAAAATCTCAAACAGGTTTTGTATTTACCTACGGAGGTACTGCTATCTCTTGGAGATCGGTAAAACAAACCACTACTGCTACATCTTCCAACCATGCAGAGCTCATCGCGATCCATGAGGCGAGCAGAGAATGTTTTTGGCTACGCTCCATCGTCCAACACATCCTCCAATCCACTGGCCTGAAGACCAGTGATCTGGAGCCTACTGCCCTATTCGAAGACAACGCCGCATGCATTGCTCAGCTTCAGAAGGGCTACATCAAAGGCGACAGGACAAAACACATTTCTCCCAAGTTTTTCTGGACGCACGAGCAGAAGAACGACAAGCAGATTGAAGTTCGACAGATCCAGTCATGCAACAACTTAGCTGATCTTTTTACTAAGGCATTGCCTAAATGTACTTTTGTAAAGCTTGTAAAGAACATTGGTATGCGACAGTTGAAAGACCTGCAAGCCTGAAGCTTGTACGGATTAGGGGGAGTAACATGTGGGTTGCACTCTTTTTCCTTAAGCTGTTGGGTTTTCCCACTGGGTTTTCCACAGCTAAGGTTTTAACGAGGCAAACACAATTACTCTGGATCCAGAAGTATCCACCCCTTGCCTCAGTAGCTGAGACCGAAGTGATGAATGTGTAAGGGGGAGTGTTATGAATGAGGGAGGCCTTTGGCCTCCCCTCCTTCATTACCCATTCATTAGGCCCCCATTACTTAGAGTAATGGGGACCCTTGGTCTCCTAGAGGCTTTTGGCCTCCCTACTATGAGATATATAAATAGAGCACCATGGCTCTTAGCTATGGTGACTTATTCTTAGCAATGAAATTCTCTCTTTCTCTCTCTTGAGTTCTATTACCTTCTAACATTTAGGTATTAGTTAGGTTTCCGACACTTTTCCCTTTTTCTGCAATTTTTTTGAGAGAACTTGTACGTAAGGTTATAAATGTAAAAGTCAAAGCTGAAGGACCACTCCATGGAGATGAAAGCTCTAGCATAAAGAGAAAGGGGCTTTTCTTAAAGTTTCCAAGTTGTCTTTATTTTATGCACTTTTTTTTACTTATGGGATGTATCTTCGGACTCTTTCTTTTTCTTTTTAGTGCTCGGCTGGCTGATCCACATAGTTCTAAATTAATTCTTTGCTTATATTAAATGTGTGGATATTTAACTTTAATAGTCAAATAATTCATGTTATTTTTATGTTGCTAGATTGCACAAATGGCCAGACTTGTTAATGTTGATTTCTCGGTCATGAAGGCCGATGTGTCGAACTACTTGAGTTGGCAGCTGGACTCGAAGTTCCACTGCGCCCTCATGGGTTTAATCTAACACCCACAGTAAAGGTAATAATCAATACTGCCACAGTTGAAAATGATGCTTCTATAGAAGCCCCTACTGCAGAAGAAGTTTCCAATATACTTAAGGCGAAAGCCATTATTTATATCAGGAAACACTTAGACTCGACCCTGAAGGACGAGTATCTTACTGTAGAGGACTCATATGATCTGTGGACCGCACTTGAGGAGAGGTACAGACATCAAAGAGATGTCATACTCCCTCTTGCGCAGTACGAGTGGACTCACCCCCGCATACATGATTACAAATCCGTAGCGAAGTATAACTCAACATTACTCCGAATCACCTCACGTCTGAAGCTGTATGGTGATAATGTGACTGAGAGGATGTTGCTAGAGAATACGTTTACGTATTTTCATGAGAAGGACATGATCCTCATGCAACAGTACCGTGAACGAAAGTTCACAAAGTACTCTGATCTGCTCTCATGCCTACTAATGGCCGAACAGAACAGAGAGTTGTTGATTGCCACTCACAATCTACGCCCTCCTGGCTCCGCTCCACTTTCACCTCCCACAGAGGAACATTTCTAGTCTTCCCAGTAGAAGAAGATGGATAAGAAAGCAAAGTTCCAGAAATGGAAAGAACTGAAGAAGCGAAAAAAGGCTACTCCTCAGGCTCCTCCCCAGAACCAGAAGTTCGTGGAAAATAAGTAACATCGGACGCCTAATAAAGGTGGTCCTCCCAAGAAGGACTGGGAGGATACATGCTCTAGATGCGGAATGACTGGCCATTGGTCCAAAAACTGCCGCACAACCAGACACCTACATGACCTCTACCAAGCAAGTCTCACGCCTTATGCTGAGACAAACTCTATAGATGGGGCAGCGTTACTAGGTACTACATGGAATCCAGAAGATTCCATGAATGACGACACTATGTAGTCATGGACCATCTGTATCTTACTTTCTAGCACTATATCTTACTTTATGTCTTTCTATTCCATGTTAGCTACTTTGTTTGTCAGCTTTTAAACATTAATGAAAGTATTTTCTTTTCGTAGTATTTATTGAATGATTTTTTGTTTTTAGATATGGAATCTATATGCCTAGTGGACAGTGCGTCAACGCACTCTATTCTTCAGTGTATAGACTACTTTACGAGCTTTGGTAGTTACTCTGGTCCATTGAGAACAATCTCAGGACAAGCTGACCTAATAGAAGGATCAGGAAAAGCAATCATCTTGCTCCCAAATAACACACACATTAAACTTAGAGATGTGCTATACTCACCTAAATTGATCCGAAATCTTCTAAGTTTTAAAGATATTCGTTTAAACAGGTATCACATAGACACGGTCGAGGATAATAAAAAAGAATACTTGCACGTAACTTCTTTTCTAAATGGTATAAAAACCATTGTGGAATGTATCGAGGGACTCCCCACGGGTCTCTGTCAGACAAGTATTCACTCTCCAGAAGTGTACATGACGGAGCACCTGCAGTGCCCTCAAATACCAGAATTCCAACTCTGGCATAGTAGACTGGGACACCCTGGATCTGTTATGATGTACCGTATCATAAATAGCTCAAGGGGTATAAATTTGAAGAACCTGAAGATTCTTCAAAAATCTAATTTCCCATGTACACTCCGTTACAAAGTTAAACTAGTAACGAGATCTTCTCCACTTAAAGTGGACTTGGAGTCTCCTAGTTTTCTGGAGAGAATCCATGGGACATTTGTGGGCCTATACACCCATTAAGTGGTCCCTTCAGGTATTTTATGGTCCTGATAGATGCATCTACTAAGTGGTCACATGTGTGTCTACTGTCCACCCGTAACTTGGCATTTTCTAAGCTTTTAGCTCAGATAATCAAGTTGCGGGCCCACTTCCCAATCACCAGATAAAGAGACTTCATCTGGATAATGCGGGGGAGTTTATATCACAAGTTTTTCTAGACTATTGACAAGCATCGGGCATTGAAGTTGAACATCGTGTAGTACATATTCACACCCAAAATGTGCTACAAGATGTGACGTCTACTGGGATGCTACAAGATGTGGGCCTATACACCCATTTTGCATTCACACCCAAAATGTGCTACAAGATGCAACATGCAATATTGCATGACCCCAGTTGCCGATGAATGCATGGGGTCATGCAATATTGCATGCTGCATCTTTAATAAAATACAGACCTTCTGGAGGTCAGTCATCTTCTCCTATACAATTAGCACTTGGAGTACCACCAATTGTTTCACATTTGAGAATATTTGGTTGTGCAGTATACGTCCCCATAGCACCACCACAAAGGACAAAGATGGGTCCACAACGTCGTCTAGGCATTTATGTTAGGTTTGACACACCCTCCATAATAAGATTCCTAGAACCCCTTACGTGAGACGTTTTTAAGGCACGTCTAGAAGACTGTGAATTTGATGAAATATCATTTCCAAGACTAGGCTTACAAACCAAGAAGCCTGAAGCTTCAGAAAGTATCTCTTGGTATACATAGAAATTAAGTCACTTTGATCCGCCTAGAAGTCAGTGTGAGGAGGAGGTCCTGAAGATTCTCCATATCCAAAACACTGTCCATCTCTTACCGGACAAATTTACTGACAACCAGAAGATTGTCAGATCACACGTCCCTGCTGTTAACACTCCAGCTAGGATTGACATACCGCAAAATGGATGCAATCTGCCTGTAGTAGAGATGGTTGGACCTCTTAAAAAGAGAGGACGACCACCGGGATCCAAGGATCAAGTCCCTCGAAAGAGTAGGACCCTTGGCAATGGTCAAACAATACCACCACAGGATGCTACTATAAGCCATGCTCACTCATCTCTCCCAAACTCTCAAAGAGATGAAAAATCGGGAGAAAATAAAGTTTCGATACATTATGAGAGTATTGGGACAGAAAGAGCACCATTATAGATGACACATTTGTGTGTAATATTGTCATTAACGTCACGTACTGCGACGATGATATTGAACCACACTCTCTGATAGAATGTCAAAGCAGCGATGATTGGCCAAAGTGGAAAGCGGCAATATGAGTGGAGTTGGACTCACTCACAAAACGCAAGGTCTTTGGACTAATTGTCCAGACACCAAAAGGTGTAAAACCTGTGGGTTATAAATGGGTATTGGTTAGAAAAACAAATGATCAGAATGAGATCATTCGTTACAAAGCAAGGCTTGTAGCGCAGGGTTTTACCCAACGTCCAGGGGTGGATTTTGACGCCACGTACTCCCCGGTTATGGACGCGATCACCTTCCGATTCCTTATTGGCTTAACAGATCAAATTTTTTTGGATATTTAGCTTATGGATGTCGTGACTACATACCTATATGGCAATTTAGACTGAGACATCTTTATGAGATTGCCTGACGGATATTCTTTGCCTGCATCACTAAAAAAGAGACAACGTGACGTCTACTCAGTAAAACTGCAAAGATCATTATTAGATCTGAAACAATCTGGAAGGATGTGGTATAACAGACTGAGCGAATTCCTTGCGAAGCAAGGATTTGCAAATGACCCAGTCTGTCCTTGCATCTTTATTAGAGCAAAGGCAACAAGATTTGTCATTATAGCCGTCTATGTGGACGACTTGAACCTCATTGGATCTCCTGGAGAGATCACTGAGATTTCTAGAAGCTTGACAGATACTTTCGAGATGAAAGACATCAGAAAATCAAAATTCTGTTTAGGTCTTCAAATAGAACATCTTAACAATGGGATCATGTTACATCGGTCAACTTATACATCGAACTTACTGAAAAAGTTCTAAATAGATAAGTTCCACCCCCTCAGTACCCCTATGGTCGTGAGATCATTGGATATACATAAAGACCCCTTCCGGCTGTTGGAAGAGGGGGAGGAAGTACTAGGCCATGATGTGCCTTATTTAAGTGCTATTGGTGCACTCCTTTACCTGGCTAACTGCACTCGCCCTGACATAGCATTTGTAGTCAACTTACTAGCCAGATATAGTACTGCACCTACACAGCGGCACTTGGCCGGAGTTAAGCATCTTCTGTGCTACCTCCAAGGGTCCATAGACTTAGGTGTATTCTACAAGAAAGGGGCAACAATAGGTTTAGTTGGTTATGCTGATGCAGGTTACAGATCCGTTCCTCATACAGAAAAGTCTCAGATCGGATACATGTTCACTTATGGCGACACTTCCATATCTTGGAGATCTGTGAAGCAGACCATGACGACCATCTCATCCATACATTCAGAACGTCTAGCAATCCATGAAGCAAGTAAAGAGAGCTTCTGGTAACGTTCTGTGATCCAGCACATTCTCTCCTTTACCGGCCTGAAGCCCGACGTTCTTGAGCCTACTAAAATCTATGAAGACAATATAGCATGTATTACCCAACTACAGAACGACTACATCAAAGGCGACAAGACGAAGCATATCTCTCCCAAGTTCTTCTGGACGCATGACCTTCAGAAGAAAAAGTATATTGAGGTACAGAAGATCCAATCTTGTAATAACTTGGCGGATTTTCTTACCAAATCCCTGCCTACTAGTATCTTTGAGAAACTTGTAAGTGGGATTATGATGAGGAGAGTGAGAAAATGTAAACTGGGTCAGGATGAGAGAACTATGAATGTATAGATACATAGGAGACTGATGTACAGAGTTATAGGAAATCTACAAGCCTAAAGCTTGGTCAGATGAGGGGGAATCAACAGTAGTGTTGTACTATTTTTCCTTGGCTATTGGTTTTTTTCCACAAGGTTTTCCATAGTCAAGGTTTTTGACGAGGCAACCTCGTTGACTCTGGATCCTGAAGTATCCACCCCTAGACACATCCAAAAAACAAGGGAAGTTATGGAGAAGTTGTTCTTTATTTAATAAGGCAGTTATCCTAACTTGGATCTTGAAGAATCCACCTCTTATTCCATGTTGGTTGGATAAGGGAAGTGTTGTGAATAGGCCCATTGGGCCCATTGTGTATCCACCCACCATTGAATGATATATATATATATATATATATATATATATATATATATATATATATATATATATATATATATATATATATATATATATCGGTAAACTGTGCCTGTGCACAGCCGCAGATAATATCCCTGTGGCGTTTTCACCCTCAGCCGTCCGATATTATCCAAGCGATCGGATTCAAAGGCGCTGGGAATTGTCGCGGTCTTGTAAATAATTACGCGCGTGCCATTCCCCTCAAAGTCGCTGGGAATTGTCGCGGTCTTGGAAATAATTACGCGCGTGCCATTCCCCTTCATTCCCGCAAAGCTGACAGCGAGAGAAAAAAAACCCAATTCCCAGCGCCCGCCCTCGTTCCTCTCTCCGCTCTCCTCTCGCCGGGAGATCGCCGACGTTAGGGCCCAAAATCGGAAGCCGTCCGCTCTTCTCCTCCCTCCGGTTGTCTTGTGGCCTTGCTCCTCCTTCCTCTCGCCCCTCGATCGCCCTAGCTCTCGATCTCAGCTTGCCCTAACTGTGATCTGTGTGACCTCTCTCCTCCTCCGATCTACGCACCCCCTCTCAGCCCCCTCATCACAGGGTAACCCCCATCGATCTCATCTAGCCTCCTCCCTTCTTCTCAGTCTCCCACAGTCGACGTCGACGGCAAAATTTGAGGGTAAAATTTTCTAAACCCCTTGTTTTCAAAATCAATTTAGCTTGCTTCATTCCGATTTGGTTTTACGATACATCTCGCAGCATAGATTTAGGGTTTCATATGCTGTCGTGGGCATCATGTTGTTCTGCATGCCTGCATGGTTTGTTTTAGAGATGTATGTTGTTTTGCGTGCATGCATGCATGCATGCTATAATTAGTATTAATGTATTATTGCTATAAATTGTGCTACTATGCTTCTGGTTATTGATAATGCAGGTTAGAATGTATATTGCATGCATTGGATATGTGAAAATTCTGGTAAGAGCCGTAATAATTTTTAACTTGTTACTGTGCGTAGAAATGGAAGTACGTAAAGTGTTAAGTGTATGTGAAATTTATTATAAGTGTAAAGAGCATTTCTGTGGTTTAATTTTTTCAATACAAGTCAAATTTGTTTTTAAAGTTGTGCGCTTTTTTTACTAGAGCTATGAAGCTTTCCATATAATTACGAATCAATGTTTAGCCTAATTAGTGGAATATTATTTTAGTTATTCACAGTATAGAGTGTCCAATAAAATTATTATTACATCAACCAATATTGAAGTGATTAATCCTTCGCTTCCTTTTTGAACTATTGAGGGCCATTATTGTTTCTAGTATTGTCTTCTCTTCTCTTCCTTTCACAACTATAGATATTGTGTTATTGCTTGACCATTTTCTTGTCTTTATTGTAGCATGCAAGAATTTATGTTCCTATTTGCGCTAAACAAGTAATTAATTTGTTTATGTTTATCTGTTAGAAAATGGCCGAGAGTGAACCTTTTGTGCATGATCAGCAAATGCAAAATCAATCCAACGAAGATCAAATGGATATTCAAATGGATAATCAAAGTGTTACTGATATTGGAAAGGGCATACCACATATTGGGATGCAATTTCCAACAGCAGAAGAAGCGTGGGAGTTTTATAACGTATACGCAGAAAGAGAAGGGTTTTCTATTCGTAAGTCAACTAGTGCAAAGGGAAAGGATGGTAATATTACGAATAGGCTATATGTTTGCAACAAGGAAGGTTATAAAAGCTTAAATGATAAGAGGGAGATCGGAAGGGAAATCAAGCGACGGAAAAATGAGAGAGAAGGTTGTATGGCTAGAATGAAGGTTCATAGAATGACCGAAGGAGTATGGGTCATCAAAATCTTTGACGACCTTCATAATCATGATTTGATTAAAACCCCTTCGAAGGTCCAGTTATTGCGGTCACATAATAAATCACATCTGGATGCAACCTGTAAGAGCTTGGTTGAACAGTTCCGTAGTTGTGGTGTTGGCCCTTCCAAGATTGCACGGCTTCTAAATGTCACGAGCAGTAGTAATGTTAATATTACTTCACAGCAATGTAGTGATCATTTGAGAGTGAAAAGGAAGAACAACATTGGTCACGAGTGCATTAGAGTACTTGAACAGTTTCTTACAAGGCGAGCTACTGACTATCAGTTTTATTATGCGATTGAGTATGATGATAATAATGTTTGTAGGAGCATATTTTGGGCTGATGGACGTGCTCGGACATCATATATCCAGTTTGGAGATGTTGTCGTGTTTGATGTCACATACAAGACAAATAGTTTCATGTTACCTTTTGCACCTTTCACCGGAGTAAATCATCATAAGCAATCTACTTTATTTGGATGTGCCCTTCTTGCTGATGAGAAGGAAGAAACCTTTGTGTGGTTATTTGAAACTTGGTTAAAATGTATGTGGGGAAAAGCACCAGGAGCTATTATAACTGATCAAGACCCGGCAATTTGTAATGCAATCAAAAAAGTTTTACCAAATACCCACCACAGGTATTGCATATGGCACATCAGCCTTCATGAAAATGAGCATCTACGTTCTTTGCGTGCTTCTTATAATCCTGAATTTGATGAAGACTATACAAAATGGGCTAAGAAAAGTCATACAATTGAAGAAGCCGAGAGTTGTTGGGTGATCCTCAAGGAGAAGTATCAAATTGAATTTACGGAACCATTGACGGATAAACAAAAAAATGAAATGAAAGCTTGGAAGTGGCTACATACAATGCATGACAAAGCACATCACTGGATTAAGCCGTACCTAAAAGATACTTTTTTTGCAGGTATGAAAACTTTAATTTGAGGTAGATTGCAGTAAATTATTTGACATAACAAACTGATCCACATCTTATTCCTTTCTTGTTATGTGTAGGCATGGCCTCAAGCCAAAGGAGCGAAAGCATGAACTCTTATTTTGATGGATATGTAAATGCTATGACTCCATTATATGAGTTTATTGATCAATATGATAAAGCTGTGCAATTTCAACGAATGAAAGAGGAGAGAGAAGATACATTATGTTTGAGAAACAAACCGGACTTTCATGGCTTGCATGAGTTGGAGGTTCATGCTGCAAAGGTTTATACAAAAAACTTATTCTCTCTATTTCAAGTTCGGTTCAAAAATATATTATATTGTCGGCATGAAAGGGTGTGCACTGAAGGGGATGCAACAACATATAATGTGACAATGAGGATAGATGGAAAGAGTTATATGCATGCTGTACAATGCAATAGATCAACTGGAAAGTTTATATGTACTTGTGCAAGGTTTGAAAATGAAGGGATGCTCTGCACACAAATTTTATACATAATGAAGCACAAGTTTGATATGCAAGCCATCCCTGAGAGATATATTTTGCCAAGATGGACACTAAATGCAAGACATAGTATCACGAGTCTTGGGTGCTCTTCAACTAGCAAAGTCAATTCAGTGCATCCAACCCAGATTACTCCACTTCAATCCTGGAGCCTTCGGGCATCATTCGATAAAATCATGGAGGCAGTTTCAAGAGATCCACACCTTTATGATGTCGCCGTTGGGTTGACAAACAGTTTTTGGGAGCAACATAAGTTGCGTATCCAAGCGCATCATTGCTCCGAGGATCACAGCACTCGGGTGGGGTCCAATGCACCTCCAACACATGAAGTGGTGGTACCTGATATTATTATTGATCCTGCAAAAGCAAAAACTAAAGGCCGACCTCGAGTAGCGTCAAGGATTCAGTCAGGTATACAAGCATCGCAGGATCTTGCTCAATCAAGAAAAAGAACGTGCAGTGTTTGTGGCGAAAAAGGTCACGACATGAGAACTTGTAGTATGAACACAAGTACTAGTAGGAAGAAGGTATATTTTATCCATTCTACCAATTTTATATACTGTTGTAAATTATTAAAACTTTAATGCGTCATATTTTCTTCAGGAAAAAACTTCGCCCGAGGAATTACCAACGCTTTGATATGAAGATATGGGTAATAGTATAAAGATTAGCAAGGAAAATTAAAAGGAGTTCAGTTGCTTCATATTTCTTGGAGTTTGGCAATTATATTTATACGTTTGCTTTATAACTCTGTACTCACATGGTCTATTTGAATAGGTTTAAGCAAATGTTTTGTTTCATTTAAGTCCAAGCAAACCAATTCTCTTGTCCAGTGTGATAGTATGAAATCAAACGTTCATCAATTTTTATATCCTTTTGTTAGATAAAGTGGAATTGTGAATCTCAATATAACTTTGCAGACTTGAGCTAATGATATCAAATTGTTGATTTTGCACAGGTATACGTCATATCGCTGCGGAAGATTATGGCAAGGCAACTTGGGGGGTAAGCAAATATTTGCTGGCAGCCGTTGCAGCCATTTGACAATTTAGATATCTGGTAAACTGTGCATGTGCACAGCCACAGATAGCATCCTTTTGTTAGATGAAGCGATGATGATTTGCCTTGATTACCGGGTCCTAGCTTATGGCAAGGCATCTTGGGGGTAAGCAAATATTTGCTGGCAACCGTTGCAGCCATTTGGCAATTTAGGATTCTTGGTTGCATCATATATATATATATATATATGGATGAAAGGGCTTGTCTGAGCGGATTATTCAGTATAGCTTCATAATTTCAATTGGACGGCTGTTGATGAAAACGCCACAAGGATGATATCGGCTTGTGCACAAGCACAGTTTACCGATATATATTGGTTTATTATCTTTGAGTGTAATGATGCGATGATGATTTGCCCTAATTACCGGGTCCTAGATTATGGCAAGGCAACTAGGGGGGTAAGCAACTACTTGCTGGCAGCCGTTGCAGCCATTTGCCATTCTAGGATTCTTGGTTGAATCCTATATATATACTTGAGGATGAATGGGCTTGTCTGAGCGGAACAAAAAGAAATTGAAACATATCAATGCAAATATCCCATACTACACCCTCTGTGTCTAGTTATCCTTCCTATTGTGTGGCATTTATTTGGACATGCAGGTAATTTTTTATATTCCTTTTTAATCTCCTTTCACAAATTTATTAGAGGTGAATATATTGGAGGTTATGTATAGCATTTGTGTCCTTTGCTTTCATCTAGTTATCCTGCCTTTGACTTTCAGCCGCTGTATAGCATTTGAATAGCCGATGAAGTGATTAGGTATGTTGGAAAACTCAAGTTCATTGGAATTCTATAACAAGTCGTTCCCGCGAAGAGGTGGTTAGCATTCAAAACGTACTGATTTTATATTTGTGTTTCTTTATATTTGCTTTAAGCATGGACTTAACATGCCAATAAGATGCAATATCTTATCCCAATGAACTTTTATAAGGTGTCGTGCCAATAACTTGATTGTTAACCAAATGTATTATGATAAAAAGAAGTCCAGTTTACTGCTAACAAACCAAAATAAGCAAAAATGGTGAGTTAGTTGCCAAAATGACAGTATCCTATGTGTGTGTTCTGTTATTTTCAACCTATTTAGTCCTTTTTTGTGTGTGAATCAAACTTGTTTACTGTTTATTTAAACTTGGCCTGATGCCAAAGTGATTTGTTGCCAGAATGTTAGATGCAAAAGGCTAATTAATTTTGTTCACTACTAACTAAATTGGGTAATTAGGTGTTGTTAAATGACACCAACATGTAACCCCATAAATTAGTTTGTTGTTAGTTACAAGAGATATATGTTGTTTAAAACTAATGCTTCATAATCATCCTGTGGCCCCAAGTGTCTTTGGCTAGAATGTTGTCTTTGATTGTGTAGAAAATTGTTTATTTCTGGATTGACGTCAGCCTGTAAGTTTAAAATTTGTTTCATTTTAGAGGCTGGAATTGAGCATGTAAATCAAGAGGCTTGCAAGTTACAAGGAACTGGACATATGGATTGATTTAAATTTTTTTTGTATAAAAATAACATTTTACCCAATGTAAAATAAAGAAGCATGCTAGCATTTGCTTTAATATTTAAATACATTTGCACTAGGAACCATAACATCATTAACATGCACAGATTATACTTGTTATAACTACATGGTTATATGCTCTAATAAGTTCTGTTAATTTAAACTGTTACTTCATGTTATAATTAAATGTATAGTACACATGTTACCTGGTTACATGTTATACTTTCATATGTCTTGAACTTGATTAATTTGAACAGGATTCAGCAATATGCATGCTAACAAAATTAAGCCTGCTAATGAGTACATCCAGAGCTGGGACATTGAAGCATTCAACAAAATCTGTGAGTATCTTGTAGTTGTATCTATGATCATGCCATTTTGCATATTGATATCAATATATTGTTATGAAATGGCCCATAGTTGTACATTCTATTAGTGTATTTAAATCCGAGGATGGGTTGACAATACCAAGGATTATTTTGATCTTCATACTAATCTGCTTGTATCATACGGCCAGTCGTAAGACATTCGTTAATAACGAGAATATGTTTTCTCTATGATTATTTTGGTAACTTTTGTGCCTGCCTGGGTGGAAGTTCATCTTTCAGTTTGAGGAACAGTTCACTGTTGATACAAAATTTAGCAGTTAGATTTCCAGCATAAGTTAGACATTGTGCCACCATGAAGGCATATTCTTCCATCCCAAATTGGCAACACATAATGATACATTGACGACATTGAGGTTTTTAGGATTCTTACATAGTTATTGATCTATAACCAGCATGTTTCAGTACTTAGGTTTTCGTCAACAATGAATTTTCTCAAAAAGAAATGGGTAAAGATGCTTGTGTCAACATCAATTTTATCAAGTCCAGTGATAGTATATTTTTTCTTTCTCTCACACCATTTTGATGCAAAGTATGAGGGGTAGGCAACTGATGAGTTATCTCATTCACATTACATACTTCCTCGAACTGTTTGAATAGATATTCATTTTAAGCATCATTACACCTCTAAAAACATGTTCTCATTTATATTTATGTAGCGTTAACAGCCTGCGACTCTTCCTCTGATGCAAGCGCAACAGCCTGCTGCACCTGTGGCTAGCAAGAAGAGTAGCGGTAAGCAAGATACTGATGACAAACCAAGGAAAGGCAGCAGTTTGAAAGATCTTCCAGCTGGGTTCATGTGGAAACTGCTAGTGCACAAGAGCGGGAAGATTAAGATTAAGATAGGAGATGTCCTCTTCGATGTGAGTACCATTATAGAAGCATTTTGCATACTGTTTATTTGTTGTTTCTGTACGAGGACAACATTCATGTCTCCGTGCTACGGCCTGTTCTTCCAAATGTTTTTTTGTTGAAGGTTTCCCCTGGCCAGGAT
Source organism: Scilla litardierei (assembly GCA_030789695.1). Lineage (NCBI taxonomy): Eukaryota > Viridiplantae > Streptophyta > Magnoliopsida > Asparagales > Asparagaceae > Scilla > Scilla litardierei. The sequence goes on along the minus strand of CM061141.1, from coordinate 77,011,204 downwards.
TGTGTGTTTGCTGAAGAATTTCCAGGGATGAATGTTAAAGAAAAGCAATGCTGCATCATTGGTGATCTCCCCAAGCGAGCGGTGGTGACTCCTGATATCGACTCTTTCTTGGGCAATCTACGTCATGAGTCTGGAAGATGATCTTTCCCTGTAACATTGTTATGTAATATTGTATAAAGAAATCTGCATCATAGGCACGCAAGATTACTAAATTAAGTAACTTGTGAGTGCAGATGTAACCTGCTTCACATGGGTGTGATTAAGTGATTGTTGTATCTTGATTACTTTAAAGGAGAAACAAAGGAGTTTGCAAAATTCAAAGGAGTTTGCTTAATTCAAGTGGGCTGCACACTTTTTTATGAATTTTTGTTGTTGTTCAGGGCTGTAGAACTTTGTAGTGACTGTATAGTAGTGCATTACTCTCATCAATATTCTTATGGTACATAATTCTATTCATCAATTGAAGTAGTGCACTAGGTGCAGCAGCGACGTTATTGCTACAAATCCAAAATTTCCTTCTTCTTCAAGTGTTCTTCCACACTGTTGTTGTCACTCCAAGTTCAGTGCCTGGCCAATGTTTTGATATTATATCATGGTATCATGTTCATCGATATTGACCCATGAAAATTCCTATTATTGTATGTCATCATTTAACGTCAATATGCAGCACTAAATGATTCTAATCGAAAATCCAATGAATGGACACCTGCGATTTAACTGTCTATATATAACTGCACACAGAACCTCATGGATACTCAACTGGCTTTTAAACATAATCCCATCACCGTATGCAATGACAAAACCAGAGGCATAATTGATAGAGAGTTTGCAATATAAAATGTCCCGTAGACGTTTTATGAAAATTTTTGCATCAAACAAAAAGTAGAAATGCCCCACAGCATTAAGAGAAATATCCTTGTACACACATCACTTACATAACACATACAGATGCCTGGAAACAAATGTTGGAAATGAAAAAGTAGAATAATAATAATAATGCACGCTACATTCCCCTGTGAAAACTAAAGAAATTTTTTGCCATCCTAATAGGCTTTTTAATTTAAGTTGGTAACTTACCGTTGATATAAAATCATCCATGACGACAATGACAAAACAGTGGAAAGGAAAGGGAGAAAACAACCGTTAATACAAGCCTACAGGTTGCATGTCATATATAGAGATACAATATAGAAAAAGACGAGATACAAAACAACCATATCAAAATCAGTCTCATGAGTTAAGATAAGATAAATATACATAACAAAAATTATATATTACGTTGTTATACATTCGAAGTAGCTCATTACATACGATAAGCTATGACAACTACACCAATAATTACAACAAACACAATATTAAATGCCATTGCACATGTTAAACATCCACATATAAAAGCGGCGTTGAACAATTCACTTCGTCTACCTACATCTTCATGTCCTATATTCTGCCGTCTACCTTCAGCTCCATTTCCTATATTCTGTCGTTCTCTGCTAACATCGTTTCTCAGAGCCGCACCTTGATCTGAAGTCTCTTCCTGTAGTGGCACCTTCGATCTTTGACTTTGTCCAATGGTAGTGATCCTGTCTTGACCCCCCATATCAGAACGAATTTCCTTAAATTGAGCATTCCAATACTCCACGGCTTCTTCGTACGTGTTGAAGCCCTTAAAGACCGCATTATGAAATCCTTGAACATGCTGTCGACATTCTTCCCAACTCCCAAAAAATCCGCGCTGCCGTCCATTCTTAACAACATATATTTTTTTTGCCATTTCACCCTACAAAATTCCCATACAAATTGAAAACATCAGCTCCCTTGCAGGTAGGTCGTGACATGATGTTGATTCAATATGTGTTGACAACATTCCCATTAAAAATGAAAACATCAGCTCCCTTACAAAATACTGTTTGAATTGCAACTGTAATCAGTCTTCTTACACATAACAGATCCTGATCTATGATGCCCACGACAGCATATGAAACCCTAAATCTATGCTGCGAGATGTATCGTAAAACCAAATCGGAATGAAGCAAGCTAAATTGATTTTGAAAACAAGGGGTTTAGAAAATTTTACCCTCAAATTTTGCCGTCGACGTCGACTGTGGGAGACTGAGAAGAAGGGAGGAGGCTAGATGAGATCGATGGGGGTTACCCTGTGATGAGGGGGCTGAGAGGGGGTGCGTAGATCGGAGGAGGAGAGAGGTCACACAGATCACAGTTAGGGCAAGCTGAGATCGAGAGCTAGGGCGATCGAGGGGCGAGAGGAAGGAGGAGCAAGGCCACAAGACAACCGGAGGGAGGAGAAGAGCGGACGGCTTCCGATTTTGGGCCCTAACGTCGGCGATCTCCCGGCGAGAGGAGAGCGGAGAGAGGAACGAGGGCGGGCGCTGGGAATTGGGTTTTTTTTCTCTCGCTGTCAGCTTTGCGGGAATGAAGGGGAATGGCACGCGCGTAATTATTTCCAAGACCGCGACAATTCCCAGCGACTTTGAGGGGAATGGCACGCGCGTAATTATTTACAAGACCGCGACAATTCCCAGCGCCTTTGAATCCGATCGCTTGGATAATATCGGACGGCTGAGGGTGAAAACGCCACAGGGATATTATCTGCGGCTGTGCACAGGCACAGTTTACCGTATATATATATATATATATATATATATATATATATATATATATATATATGAGGGTAGGGGGCTTCTAACCATCTACACCTTTTACCCCACGATTTTCCTTTCATAACATTTAGAAAATATTATGCCTTTTTACATATGTATTTACACTGGACAGAACATGGGGAGAAATCAAAGCTTAGAAATCGTGTCGTCATTATGATTACGTACTGTCTGTAGCATGTGTGAAAGTCGAATAATGATTGCCACACCCTACAACTATGCATGCATAGACTGTTTTCTATGCGAGGCCTGACTGGTAATTTTTTCTGGAAATCGTCCAAAAGTCGTGGGTTATAAGCCCGGGAAAAATCGTAAAAATTTTGAGTCACATAATTACATTATGTGGAAATTCCAATATAATATTTTCGGTTTTGGATTTTAGAATGCTTATAACAATTCAAAAAAATTCAAAAAATATTATGCCTTTTTACACGTGAATTTACACGTGGACGGAACAGAGTGAGAAATCAAAGTTTAGAAATCTTGTCGTCATTATAGTTCCACGCTGTCCGTAGCGTGTGGAAAGGTCGGATAATGATTGCCGCATGCTACAACTTAATGATTGCCGCATGCTACAACTTTGCCCACCTAGATTATTTTCTATGCAGGGCTTGGCGGGTCATTTTTCTCGAAATCATCGAAAAGTTGTGGGTTATAGCCCAAGGAAAATCATAAAAAATTTGTGTCACCTAATTACATTATGCGAAAAGTCCTAAATAATATTTAAGTTTTGAATTTTAGAATTCGTATAACAATTCAAAAAAAATTCAAAAAATATTATGCCTTTTTACTCATGTATTTACGTGTGGACGGAACATAGGAAGAAATCAAAGTTTAGAAATAATGTCGTCATTATGGTTCTGTTCTATCCGTAGCATGCGGTAAGGTCGGATTATGATTTCCACAGGCTACAACTATGCCCGCATATACTATTTTCTATGTGGGGGCATGGCTGGTCATTTTTCTTGAAATCGTCCAAAAGTCATGGGTTATTGCACGGGGAAAATCATAGAGCTTTTGAGTTGCATAATTGCATTATACGGAAAGTCCTATAAAAAATTTAGGGCTTTGGATTTTAGACTACTAACAGCAATTCAAAAAAATTTGAGAAAATATTATGCATTTTTACACGTGTATTTACACGTGGACGGAACAGTGGGAGAAATCAAAGTTCAGAAATTGTGTCATCATTATGGTTCTGCGTAGTGCGTAGCATGCAAGATAGTTGGATATTGATTACAGCATGCTGCAACTATGCCTGCATGTGCTATTTTCTATGCAGGGGAATGTCTGGTCATTTTTCTCGAAATCGTCCAAAAGTCGTGGGTAGCCCGGGGAAAATCGTAAAAATTTTTAGTCGCATAATTATATTATGGGAAAATTTCTATATTATATTTAAGGGGTTGGATTTTTGAATGCTTGTAACAATTCAAAAAACTTTAGAAAATATCATGCCTTTTTACATGTGTATGTACACGTGGACGGAACAAAGGCAAAGCTCATGTTTCGAAATCGTATCGGCATTATGGTTCTGCGATGTCCGTAGCGTGCGGAAAGGTCAGATAATGATTTTCGCTCGCTACAACTATACCCGCATGGACTATTTTCTATGCTGGGCAAGTTAGGTCATTTTTCTCGAAATCATCCAAAAGTCGTGGGTTAGCCCATGGAAAATCGAAACATTTTTGAGTCACATAATTGCATTATACGGAAAGTCCTATGTAATATTTAAGGTTTTGGATTTTAGAATGCTTATAACAATTCAAAAAAAATTCAAAAAATATTATGCCTTTTCACACGTGTATTTACATGTGGTCGGAACAGATGCAAAAATCAAAGTTCAGCAATCATGTCGTCAGTTTGGTTTCGTGCCATCCTATACTGTACTGGAAGGTCGGATAATGATTATCGCATGTTACAACTGTGCCTACATAGACTATTTTCTATGCTGGGCGTGACAGTTCATTTTTCTCGAAATTGTCCAAAAGTCATGGCCTCATGGGCTATAGCCCGGGGAAAATCATAAAAATTTTGGTTCGCATAATTATATTACGTGGAAAGTCCCATATAATATTAAAGGATTTGGATTTTAGAATGTTTACATCAATTCAAAAAAATTTCAAAAAATATTATGCTTTTTTACATGTGTGTTTACATATGGACAGAACAGAGGGAGAAATATAAATTTAGAAATCGTGTCGTCATTATGGTTGTGCACCGTCCGTAACCTGTGGAAAGGTCGGATAATGATTACCGCAAGCTACAACTTTGCTCACATAAACTATATACTATGTGGGTGCATGGCTGGTCATTTTTCTCGATATTGTCTAAATGTTGTAGGTTATAGCTCGTGGAAAATCATAAAAATTTTGAGTCGCATAATTACATTATGCAGAAAGTCATATATAATATTTAAGGTTTTGAATTTTAGAATGCTTATAACAATTCAAAAAAAATTTAGAAAATATTTTGCCTTTTTACACGTGTATTTACACGCGGACGGAACAGTGAGAGAAATCAAAATTTAGAAATCGTGTTGTCATTATGGTTCAGTACTGTCTGTAGAGTGCAGGAAGGTCAGATAATGATTTCTGCATGCTAAAACTATGCCCGCATAGACTATTTTATATGCGGGGCATGGCTGGTCATTTTTCTCGAAATCGTCTAAAAGTATTGGGTTATAGCCTGGGAAAAACTGTAAAATTTTTAAGTCTCATAAATGTTATGAATCAACTATTAGGAGAGGAGCCCCCATCTCTTTATTTATAGGCAATGGGGAGAATACAAGATGGGTTTACAATGATATGGGCATATCTCTAGGATAGCCCAGAATCTCAACCGACCCGGTTAAATAACCGTTCACAACACTTCCCCTTATCCAGCCATAGGTGTGGACTCTGCTCGTGAATACTTCAGGATTCCGAGCGTAGGAGAGTCTCACATGGGGTGGATACTTCATGACCCTGAGTTGGTGAGATTTGCCTCATTAAAACCTTTAGCTATGAAAAACCCAGTGGAAAACCCCATAGTTAAGGAAAAAGAGTACAAACTCTGCTAAACTCCCCCTGATCTGTACAAGCCCTCAAGCTTACAGATCTCTTAGGCGTCTCATTCCAATCCTATGTACAAGCTTCCTAAAAGTGGCAGTAGGAAGGGCTTTAGTGAACAAATCTGCCAAATTGTCGCATGATTGCACTTGTCTGATGTCGATCTTGCCATCTCTCTGTAGCTCGTGCGTCCAGAAGAACTTTGGTGAAATGTGCTTCGTTCTGTCACCTTTGATGAAGCCACCTCGTAACTGAGCTATGCAAGCAGCATTGTCCTCGAACATTGTAGTAGGTTCGAGATCTCCCGTCTTCAGTCCGGTCGTAGACAGGATGTGGTGGATAACATAGCGTAGCCATACGCATTCTCTGCTTGCTTCATGGATGGCAATGATCTCAGAGTGATTGGATGATGTCGCCGTCAAGGTTTGCTTGATGGATCTCCAGGAAATGGCTATCCCTCTGTAGGTAAACACGTAACCAGTCTGTGACTTTGCTTTGTGGTGATCAGACAAGTAGCCTGCATCAGCATAACTTGCAAGTGTAGAGGATATTCCATTTTTGTAGAAGAGTCCCAAAGCTGTAGACCCTTGGAGGTAGCGCAGAAGGTGCTTAACCCTGGTCCAGTGGCGCTGTGTGGGCGATGCACTGTATCTGGCTAGCAAATTTACTGCGAACGCTATGTCGGGACGCGTGCAGTTTGCCAGATATAGTAGTGCTCCGATGACACTCAGATATGGAACTTCTGGACCAAGTATATCCTCCCCCTCTTCCAGCGGCCGGAAGGGGTCTTTATGTGCATCCAGGGATCGTACCACCATAGGTGTACTTAGTGGATGACAATGGCCATATGGAATCTTTGCAACATTTTCTTCGTGTATGTGGTTTGATGTAGTATAATTCCATCTTTTAGCTGTTCAATCTGTAAGCCAAGGCAGAATTTCGTTTTGCCTAGGCCTTTCATTTCAAATTCTTTTGTTAGGCTTACAGATATCTCAGTGATCTCTTCAGGAGATCCTATGAGATTCAGGTCGTCTACGTAGACAGCAATTATTACGATTCCTTTTCCCTTTGTTCTTATGAAGATACAAGGGCAGACTTCATTGTTTGTGAATCCTTGTTGAACAAGGAACTCATTGAGTCTGGTATACCACATTTTTCCTGATTGTTTGAGACCATACAATGATCTTTGTAGCTTAACAGAATAGACGTCCCGAGGTCTATCTTTCAGTTCAGCAGGCATAGAAAAGCCATTAGGAAGTTTCATGTATATCTCCTTGTCGAGATTGCCGTATAGATATGTAGTCACAACATCCATTAGCTGCATATCTAGGCCTTCCTTTGCTGTTAAGCTTATCAAGAATCTGAAAGTGATCGCATCCATGACCGGGGAGTATGTTTCGTCATTGTCTATTCCCAGTCTTTGGGAAAATCTCTCTACAAGTCTAGCTTGTAGCGTGCGATCTCATTATTTTCGTTTCTTTTTCTGACGAATACCCATTTGTATCCCACAGGTTTGACACCGGTAGGTGTCTGGACTATTTGCCCAAAGACTTTTCGTTTCTGATGCGAGTCCAGCTCGGCTTCTATTGCCTGATTCCATTTTGGCCAATCATCTCTACGTTTGCATTCAGCAACGGAGTGTGGTTCATAATCATCGTCGCTTCCGGCGACGTGAATGGCAATGTGAAACACGAAGTCATTGTCGACGACTGTACTCTTTCTGTACAATACCTCCCCTGTACGTACATAATTCAATGATATTTCAGTTTCTCCCGACAGTTCCTCTGCAGTGGATTCTGGGAGGGGAGAGGGTATGGACACGAGCTTGTTTCTCTGTGGGGGTATCGTCCCAAGGTCTCCGGATATTTTTCTTTTTCTTGGATTTTTATCCTTGGAGCCTGGTGGTCTGCCTCTTTTCTATTGAGGTGCAGCCACTTCTGCTGTTGGTGGATTGCATCCATCCTTTGGGATGTCAATCCTAGCTGGAGTGTTCACAGCAAGGATGTGTGATCTGACAATCTTCTGGTTGTCATTAAACGAATCCGGTAATCTATGAACTGTGTCCTGGATGTGTAAGATCTTCTGGGTCTCATCATCGCATTGTTTTGTTACCGGATCGTAGTGGATCAAACTTTTTGTAATATCCCACGTTAACATTTGCTTTGCGCTAGACTTTTCGATGTCTAGGCCCATTTTGGGGAAATACGTCTCATCAAAGTCGCAGTCTTCAAGGCGTGCCTTAAAAGCGTCTCCGTTTGGGATTCTAGGTATCTTATAATGGAGGGTGAGTCAAACCCTACATAAATACCTAGGCGACGTTGAGGGCCCATCTTGGTCCTCTGGGGTGGTGCAATGGGGATATAAACTGCGCAGCCGAAGATTCTCAAGTGAGAAATGTTCGGCGGCGTTCCATATGCAAGTTGCATTGGAGGTAGACTCTGACCTCCTGAGGGTCTTATTTTTATTAGTGATGCAGCATGCAAGATTGCATGTCCCCATGCATCCACCAGCAACTGGGATTTCATCAGCAATGGACGTGCAATCCATTGGAGTCTTTTAATTAGTGACTCAGCTAACCCGTTCTGGGTGTGAACATGCGGCACGGGATGTTCAATTTCAATTCCCGTTGTCTGGCAATATTCTTGAAATGACTTAGAGGTAAATTCCCCCGCATTATCCAGACGTATTTTCTTAATTTGGTTGTCTGGAAAATGCGCCCGTAACTTTATTATTTGTGCCAAGAGCTTTGGAAAAGCTAAGTTGGGGGTTAAAAGTAGACACACATACGAGTATTTCGAAGATGCATCAATCAGTACCATAAAGTACCGAAAGGGCCCACTAGGGGGTGGATAGGTCCACATATGTCTCTGTGTATTCTTTCGAGGAAGCTAGGAGACTCGATATCCACTTTAAGTGGTGATGGCCTTGTTATTAATTTACCCTTGAAACAGTGTACACAAGGGAATTCTCACTTCTGAAGAATCTTCTGGTTCTTCAGGTTATGCCCATGGGATTGTGATAAGATGCGATGCATTATCACAGATTCGGGGTGGCCAAGTCTATCGTCCAAAGTAAGAATTTGGCCGATGTCGGGCACTTCAGGTGCTCCGTCAGGTTTGCTTCCTCTCTCCGAATTTTTGTATGGTAGAGGCCTGATGAGAGGCTCTCAAAACGTTCAAGTATGGTTTTAACTCCATTTTCTTGAGACGTTACATACAGTAATTCATTTCTTTTACATTTGCTGTTTCCAAGTGTAATCCGTTAAGATGGATATCTTTGAAACTTAGTAAGTTTCGCTTGGAGTTCAGAGAGTAAAGTACATCTTTAATTTTTATTTCTGTTCCATTGGGGAGCAACAATGTTGCATTCCGAGAACCTTCAATTATGTCCGATGGCCCTGAAATTGTGTTTACAGGGCTCTTATACAGAGTAATGCTATGGAAATAGCATTTGTACTGAAGGATCGTATGTGTCGACGCGCTGTCTACTAAGCAGTCATGAGAGCATCCCATCTAAAAGGATGAGTAAACATTTGCATTCAGAAAAACTAAATTTTATTCAGCAGAATTCAAATTACATATAAGCTCTCATAAAATATATTGTTCTTTGGAATAAAATACTAAAGATGCTAAGATAAATAAAGCTGGCTAATCAAGCATATCATCTGACTCGAAGTCTTTGGCTGTGAACTTGACTGCATTGTTCGCAGCCACCAGGTTTGATTCAGCATTCTTTTTCTTGCTTTGTTTATAAAGCTCCTGGAGATGCACTGGGGTCCTGCACACTCTGGACCAGTGGCCTTTCATGCCACAGATGTGGCACTGGTCTTCCCAATCCCTCTTGGGTGGGGTGCATCATTTTTCTTATTATCATTCCTGCGCCAGGTGAACTTGCGCTTCCCTTCATTCTTTCTCTGCTGTGGTGGGCCCTTGGCTCTTTTCTGTTGTCCCCCCTTCTGTGGTCTTTCTTTTCTTTTATTATCCCTCTTCTTTTTGGAGGAAGAGGCATGGTGAGCTTCTGGTAGGGGGCAGTGCCGGGAGGGCGCATATTGTGAGTGGCGAGAAGAAGCTCTCTATTTTGCTCGACCATGAGAAGACATGACAGCAGCTCTGAGTATCGCATCTTTTTCATGGAAAGACGTATACGTCTTTTCCAGCATGCGATCTTCTGAGACTTTCTCACCACACAACTTCAGGCGTGAGGTGATGCTAAAGAGTGCTGAGTTGTACTCAGCAATGGACTTGAAGTCCTGCAGTCTCAGGTTCTCCCACTCATATCTCGCCCTTGGGAGTATAACATCTCTCTGATGTTTATACATATCCTCAAGGGCGGTCCATAGCTCAAGTGGATCTTCGACCGTAAGGTACTCAGCCTTTAGGGTCTTGTCCACATGGCGGCGAATATAAATGATGGCTTGCGCCTTCTCTATATCGCTAACATTTTCTTTTTCTGTAACAGCAGCGATTAGGGACTTGGCCCGCAAGTGAAACTTTACATCTAGCTGCCAGCTTAGATAGTTTCTACCTGATGCATCCAGCACTTCGAAATCAACGCTTGCACTTTTAGTCATTTATCTAGCAGAGCACAAACATGCATGAATTAATATTTAATCAGAGAAAACATTTTCATGCGGAGGCAATATTTTAACGAAGAACTAAATGGGTGGATCGGCCAATCCCACAAGAAAGAGTCCAAAGTCCACAGTCCAAATTATACAAATTTGCAGCTTTTAAAAATGAAAATACAACTTTGGAAACCCCGTGGGTCCCATATGGTATCTCCAGCTTCAAGCGTGGCCTCCGTCTCCATGGAAGTTGGTCTTGTTTCTTTGACATTTACATAAGTTACTCACTACAATTTCTCTCAAAAATAAAAAAAATTGCGGGAAATAAACTGTGGGACTAAACAGCCGATCCAAAAACCACATTTAGCAATTCATGCAGAAATATTGTGCTCATCAACATTTTCATTCACAGACATCGCAGGCAGTTATATTCACATGAGGATAAAAATATTTAATCACTTAATAATTATTGGACCAATGGGCAACGTCATGCACCGTTAGGATAGGGTTTGTATTGGGGATTACATCTTATCCATAGGATCATATCTATTGTACCTCTATACATATACGCTCTTCCCTTTATTATAAATAAAGGTGCGGGATCTTCCACTAGATTTGATGCTTCACAACAATCACAGATTTCTCAAGTTTACACAAAGGGGAATATTTAAATAATAAATATGGAATGTACCTACTTAATATATTTTACAACTTATGAAGAGCAATGAAGAGTATAGCTCTAGATTAGTGCTGCAACGCAATCAATTCGTATTATAATTAATCTACTACTGTACCCAGCCACTAGTCAAAATCATTAGTAAATTCAAGTGATGAATACAGATAATCCGATACGAATTTAAATATCATATGCTTTGTTTTAGTTCAACTAGAATACCATCAGAAATGGAGCCAACTGCCATTAACAGTTGACCAAAATAACTCTCATTTCACATCACGGAAAGCTATCTTTTATCTTTTGACAATTTGGAAATCTCACTGTAAATTATATTCTAAATAAATACACCCAACAAATGGGCAACAAACATAGAAGAGCCAGAGCTGCAGCCGAGACAAGCATAGGATGAACTTGCAAACAAACATCTGAAGAAATTTTCTGGATATATAAGAAGTTTATTGATAATACATATTACAAATGATGTCTCTCGTTTATTACTCCACAACAAAGAATTTACAGTAATAAATGGATTTTTTTAGTTATAATATAATGCTCATGTACACTTCGCTGTAAGGCTCTCTTATTGATTCTTCTCGGGCTCTACCCTTTTCTGATCCTCAGGCTCCTTTATTTTTGTTCACACTTCCCTCAGTTATTTGCTTGAATCTGGCCGCTAGTCCAAAAATATTTACACGATTGGTTAAATATAATGTCAGTCGCTGGCTTAACGTCAGTCGCTGGCTTCAGGCGCGTCTGTCTTTCTTTGCATCCTTATTCTCTCTTTCATTCTCTCCTTTGCTCCAGCTCTACGCCGAGCATCTTCTAGCATTTGGAGAGAATCTGCTCGTGAGCGCTGCTTCTTCAAATGTTCTTTCAAATCCCTGACAAAATTTGCATGGTCCTCGGTAAATGGAAAAATAACGAGAACAAGGAACGTTGTAAATCCAGAGACTGGAAGCATACTTGCATCGAGGCACATGGCATTCCCTTGTGGCACAATATGTAGCGTGAATCTGGAGAATGCGCCAGACCTTTCGACATTGCACACAACCTCCATTGAGACGGGTCTGGCATTTTGCGCCGTGTAGGAAGAGTCCCTTGAGCTTGCGACAATATGCATACGTGCATCTAGGGTCACCACACTTTGAGGCGTGTAACAAAGGAGCACCAGATAACTCCTGTTAATAGAGCAACACGCATGTTGTTTATCACCAAGACAAAACCAAAAGGTTCCGCTTTTATTCAATATTGGGAACAAATCTTGAAATAATGCAAGTTATGATCCTGCGGAAAACAAACTCGAGCAAGTTTCTGGTACAAACTTCAAACTGGCACACAGATGTTGAAGATTAACTAGCGTTTAATCCTGGCTTATATAGTATTCTAAATATCTAACATCCATAGAAGTTTCCAGCCAATTGATCCAAGCTTATAATACAGAACGTTTAAATACTATACAAACGTATGATTGAGAGTACCTAGAAGCATCTGCTCATGCACAATTCTTTTGACGTAGACCAAATAAGTCTCTGTGGAAGCGAAGAGAGAGAGAAAAAATCGCAACCCTTAACCAGGAACACAAAATCCTTAAACAGGGTAGATCAAATCATGAATTTAAATAAAAACGAAATTTCAAAAATCAAATGTTGTCTCCTTTTACAAAATAAGCCCAATATTTATGTAAAAAGGGAGAGTCCTATTTCAATTTGAATTTCATATGAAAGAGTCCTTACTGAACTCAATATCTATCAAAAAAAGACTCCCAATTTCAACTCAAACTCTATCCAAGATCGAACCTGATTGATTTTAAGAGACTTCATAGAAAATAAGACTTTTGACTCCACAAAGAACTCCTACAAGAAAACAATAATAAAAGAACTCACCTACGACGCCTATAATAAAATCAAACATCATTAGTTGCACAATCTCCGTCACCCCTGTCCGAGACTTCAACGACTACACTTTTGGAGGAAGTTTCCAAATCAAATCATAAAATTACTAGAAGCTAGACTACTATTGGAAATCCTCGCCATAGTACCTCGGCAATTGAATGCTTGAAACATAATGAGAAATAGCAATATGCCTCACGTTGCCCACCACAATGAACTTTAGCCCTAGATACATGAGTGACAGAGAAGAACTTAATGTAGATCAAATCGTGAAACTAATAACTAGCCATTGGTCAAAATGAAAAATCCGCCAACTAGCCGTTTGTTACCGTGTTGAGGGTGTTTTGGATAATTAGTTTCACATGTTTTCACTCTATAAATAGAGGAGATGTCTCAGAGTTTTTATATTTTAAGAAAAATTATTATTATTTCAAGAGAAAAGCTTGATTTGTGAAAAAAAAACCTATAAAAAGAAAACCTCATTCTGGCCCTAAACTCAAAGTGTTCTATTGCTTTCTTGGCCATTTCCTTGATCTCCAAAGCCTCAAGATTTTCATATCTTTCAGAGATCAAAACTCTCATAACCTCACATCTATACACGAGCTTCAACGCAACGCTATACTTAAATTGTAATTGCCGAAAAAGACTGTAAATATTTCCTTCTTATGTTTGTAAGAGGGAATGTCTCTCAAGTATTGAGATGTGTTTGCTCAAGGTTGATCCAGTGGTAGAGTTCCATACACCGGGTTGAGGTGTAGTGGTGTAGTGAAAATGTTAAACTTTTCTTCCGGTTTGAAAGTAAGAAATGAAAAATCTCAAGCGGGACTTGGAGACTAGAGGTAGATCATGTATTGATCGAACCAGGTTATATTATTGTATTTGCATTGCTTTTGTGTTCTTGCAAATATTTATATTATTTCTGATACATATATTTATAATTCTTATTTGCAAACACTTGTTATTGTTGATTAAGATTTATATTGGTAACACAAATTGGATTCTTAGGAAGAAAATTTAGTAGATGTTATAGATTTTTATATAACACTATTTACTCCCTCTAGTGTTTTCTGCTTGCTCATCCACATGATCCGAACGATCAAACGTTCCCTCACATATGGTATTAGAACGAGATACCAAAAGCTTAACATGATACCAAACTCACATTTGATATCAGAGCGCAGAGTTAAGGATGACATCAACAAGGAGCGAACCCAAATTCCAACTAGGTCAATGCACCACAACACCACCAGTTTTCAATGGCATTGACTATCCATATTGGAAGAAGAGCATGCTGGTGGTATTCATCAAATCCATCAACTATAGCTATAGAATATTCTTGAAAAATCCATATAATGAACATAATACACCCGAATCATCATGGACCAAAGATGAGATAGAATTGGCAACCATAAACTCAAATATAATAAATATATTATTTTGTGATAGTACTAAAGATGTTTTTATTGTGTCAGAAGCAACTGTAAACCAAATATGACGCACACTCGAGAATGAATATGAAGAGTCAAAAAATAAAGAAGAAGCCTTTTGCGGGAACATATGATAATTTCGATGAAGCCAAGGAAAAAGAGGAAGAGCGTGTTAACATGTGTCTCATAGGACACACGGATAAAAAGGTTAGTGAATCTGACTTTTAAGGGTGATTGTGATGATGATAGAGATATGGAAGAAGTTTTTCAAGAACTTTATGAACAACATGAAAAATTAATAAAAGAACAATCAAAATTAAAAAAGAGTCATAGAAAGTGTTCCAGAAATGATGAAAACTCACAAACTAATAAGATGTTAAAAATCTAGAAATAAAAGAAGAAATTGTTAGGTTAAAGAATGAAACTATTTCGGAAGACACGTCTCAAACGATTAAGGAATTAGAAGATCAAAATTGGGATTAAAAATGAAAATCTTAATTAAAAAATGAAAATCTTAATTAAGAGATGAAATTGTTAGGTTAAAGAATGAAACTATTTCGGAAGACACGTCTCAAACAATTAAGGAATTAGAAGATCAAAATTGGGATTAAAAAATGAAAATCTTAATTAAAAGATGAAATCATCTTGAATGAAGATGATTGTTCTAAGAATAATGATAACTGAAAAAGAGAATCTCAAATTAAAAGAGGAGAATAACCTTCTTAGGAAAGAATGTAAAGACCTAAGCAAAATGTCAAGTGAACTTCACAAAAACATAACTAGAATAAAGTTAAAATACGATGAACTTTATATAAAATATAGCCAAGTTTAATAAAATAAAAGTATACTTAAAGTATATTAGTAACACATTTGACCTAGTAAAAAACAAGATTAATCAAAACATCATGATATGGTTAAACAAAACCATGCCTTTTTACACCAAATTTGCTAAAGAAACTGATGAGAATGAGGGTGCGGTGGCAAACTTGTAATTTTAGGCATAGTGATATTTTGTAATTTTGGACAAATCAGTCCATTATATATAGGAGGGTGGGCTAGGGCTATTTCTGGGATATTGAATTTATGAGAAGAACATTGAGAATAGAAGAGATTAGGAATAGAATAGGTTAGATCAGATCTTAGGAGAGGTAGACTTTAATCTCGAATCAAAAGCTAGGAGAGCGGTTTCCTCTCGAATTAAGGCCAACTTATCCTTGTATTTCGTTTCATATCGATAAAAATCAGATTTTTATTCCACCAAACCCTAGATCCTATCAGAAAGTAAAAGTAAAACTTCTAATTTGCAAAGTTTGAACCAAGCCAATAGACTACAATTGATTAAGAAAAGTAAAGACCAAACAATTAAATGTGGATACATAAGAATGTCACAAATAATTAAAAAATCATAAATAAATAATCTTGTGGAAAATGTTCATTTCTCAGAAAATTATAAAAATATAAAAGATGGAAAATCCAAACCTAAATAGATTTGGTTTCCGATTGAATGAATATTTTCATGAAACCATAAATAAGGTACCCTAAAATTCAAATGAAATATTTATTGGTACCTTAAAATAACACTAAATATAAATGTGTGTATATACTTAGTTGTGTGTATTTGTTTGTTAAAAATTTAAATTGAGTTATAATTTAATAGAATAATAAAAACTGATGTACAGTGTCCTAGAGTCTTATTAGTCGACCAAGTTCACTTCCTAGTCGACCAAATGATCCATTAGTCAACAAACATGTGTTGACTAGTTGATTAATCAGCCGACATTCTCAGCTCATTCTGTTTCACAGCAGTTAGTTGATCAAAATTTATCAACTAATCGACTAGCCAACCAATTAGTTGACTAACCAATGAACTATAGTCGATTAATCAGTCATTTTTGAACTACGAAATTGTTTCATGTTTCAGGTTTTAAGTTTATTTTGTGTTTAAATCCACTTTACAACTCTTGAACCGACTTGTTATTAGATCCAATAACTTACACCCATTAGGAGATCATATCACAACCATTCAATAGAGATCCTAAAGTCCAAATTAGTTCAACTCTTCATCAAAAGCATTTAAGTTGAAACTTTCCCACTTAAATAACTCAATCTCCTCTCAAACCGTAGCTTCCTTTGCTGCCAAATGCATCCTTATTACTGAAGATCCAAGCACCATCCCCTTCAAGATCAAAGATTTTAAGATATAACTTCTTATTCCACTTGATCTTTAGTGTTTTCATTGCATTTAGAACTAGAATCACTCTAGATTTCAAACTTTTAGATGCTCAAGCATTTTTATTCTCGTCGTATTAGCTAGAATCATGTCAAAAGAAGACAGAACATCATATATGCCATCATTTTCTAGAATTTCTAGAACTCCGCCTCACACATTTCATCAATTTCTTAAGAGACCCAATTTAGAGGAGAATTATCTGAAATATTCAAAAAATGTGTGAAAGATTTATAAAATATGATTATTTTGATAGTTATGATATCCCTCAATTTTTTCTTAACAATGATTTGCATTAAATTTTCGGTTTTCAAAATAAGCAAAGTTAGGCTTGTTTATCTTTTCTATACTAACATGAAAAGCCTTGGAAATAATGAAACTAAAAGCTTAGTTAAAGGTGTAGAAATAATATTATCACATAGGAGAGATCCTTAACCTCTCTAGTCATGGATTAATGAACTTGTGATGTATTTTATTAGCTGTAATTTTGTGTGATAGATTTATTTTGTTGTGTAATGTAATGCTATCTTTATGTTAAATGAAGTGTGTTTGCTTTCTCAAATCAATGCATCTCCAAGTGCTATTGAAAATTGTCATTAGAATCATTTTTTATATTTATTTCAAATTATTTGTTACTTTGAGATGAATGTGATATATTGCATGCACACTTGCTTTAGAGTTTATTGCTTATATTATGATATTCTAGAACCATTCTTTGGAGTTAGAACTCACGGATGTTTCACATTTAAGCAACACATTCTATATTGGTGCTTGTCTTAAGAATAACTTGCAATTTATTTATGATATGAGAGATTTGAAATATTTAGACTATGTTATATTGGTTATAGTGCACCCATAGGATATAGATTAGTTATATTTGAAAATATTCTATACTTTAACACTAATTTTAGCACAATCATTGATACATATGATACACTGTAAAATATGCTTATTACTAAAATACAATGATACAGTGGAAGCTTTAATATGCGTATATTAACCATATGCATCTTTGCATGGGGTAAGTATGCTTTTTCATATTTTATATATTATATGTTTGTCATCATCAAAAAGGAAGATAATATTGAATATTGAGTCACCCCAATATAGGTTTTGATGCTGAGCAAATATTTTATTTGCTAATTATCTATGAGTGCATGTTTAAGTAATAGAAGATCAAAGCTAAGTGAAGCTAATCAAGGCCAAATGAGTAAAGCTTTTAAAGAATCGAGATAAGACATGAAATTCAAAATTTACATTAAGAAGCTTCAAGGAAAATGTAACCTTTGATGAAATTTTCTATCTTGTTTTAGATTCTATGTTAAAGCCTTGTTGAAGCTTATACACACATAGAAAACCATAGAAAAAGTTTGAAAAAGTTTTGAAAGATTTTGAAAAGTTTTCTTAAATTTTTATGGCCAAAACATTGATTTTTTAGACTAGTAGTCGGTCAATTTCTCTGCTCTAGTCGATTAATCAAACCTGTAATTTATTGACTGGCAGCATGTCAGATTGGTCAACAATGTTTCATTGGTTAGTCGACTAATTGCTTGATTAGGTTACTAACAGGTTTTCACTATCGACTAATTGCCAAACAGAGAGTTAGCTTCTTTTTGACTGACTAACTAGTCGACTAGGGCAATTAATTAGTTGACTAATGAGTCAATTAGTCAACTAATCATTGTACTCTAGTCGACTAATAACTAGCCATTGGCCAAAACGGAAAATCCGTCAACTAGCCATTTATTACCATTTTAAGGGTGTTTTGGGTAATTGGTTTCACACGGTTTTCACTCTTGATGAGATTTCTCATGGTTTTTATATTAAGAAAAATTATTATTTTCAAGAGAATAGCTTGATTTTGTGCATAAAGCCTTCAAAAAGAAAACCTCATTTTGGCCCTCTACTCAAAGTGTTTTATTGCTTTTTTGGTCATTTCCTTGATATTGCTTTTTTGGTCATTTCCTTGATCTCCAAAGCTCAAGATTTCCATATCTTTCAGAGATCAAAACACTTATAGCCTCATATTTATACATGAGCTTCAACATAAGGCTATAGCTGAAGTGTAATTGCCGAAAAGGATTATAAGTATTTCCTTCTTGTCTTTGTAAGAGGGAAGGTTTCTCTCAAGTATTGAGAGGTGTTTGCTCGAGGTTGTTCGCGTGGTGTTACCATACACCATGTTTTAGTATAATGAAAACGCTATACTTTTTTTCCATTGTATCGAAAAAACAGCTATACTTTTCTTCCGGTTTGAAAGTAGTGGAAAATCTCAAGTGGGACTTGATGACTACAGGTAGGTCAGGGATTGACCGAACCAGTATATATTCTTGTGTTTACATTGCTTTTGTGTTCCTGCAAATATTTATATTATTTCTGTAGCATATCTTTTTAACTCTTATTTGCAAGCACTTGTTATTGTTGATTAAGATTCATCTTGATAACACAACTTAAATTCTTAGGCAGAAAACTTAGTAGATTTTATAGAATTTTATAATACAATATTTACCCACCTCTGGTATTTTTTTCTTGCTCATACACAAGATCCGAACGATCAAGCGTTCCTCCACAAAAGGCTTCTATGTAAAATTAGTAATATTTCACATAAATAGGATAAACTACTGACATGAGATTCAACTAACTCTCATTAGCCTTTCCTGAAATTTTCTCTCTCATTATCATGATATGGTTTGTGATTTGCTCTCTCCTGGTTAAAGGTTGCGAATTCTTCTTTCCCTACTAGATTCCTTAAATTCTTCTTTGTTCTACACCATCTTCTCTCCTTTTTCTTTCTTCCCTTTTTATCTGGAAGAAAATTACACTTAATTCTTATTTGTATGTGGTTCACGTGTTGATTAGCATCAACACTTTTTGACACAATATATAGGGAACATTTCTGTGGCTTTTGATGAATAAAAATTGATTTTCCACAAGGAACCAGGGTTGCAGAATTTTTCCAACCAAAATACAGTTCCTTATAAAAAGAAAATAAAAGGAAGACATGACCGATTCTGCAAATTAAATAAAAACAAATTAGCAGCATAGGGTAAAATGTCCCAATTACATGGTTACACCTTTCATTATGCAGCGCCAGTGGGATGCTTTTGAAAGTTGATATGCTTGTGATAAAAAACTTTTGAAAGCATTGCGGAACTACAGGTTTGTAAGATGTTTCGAAACATTTCACATCTTGGAGAATTTTGATGTCCATAAGATCTTTCAAGATGTCAAAAAAACGAAGTTATCAGAGCTGTTCTAATTCGTAGATTGATGAATTCAGTGAGAAACATGTTAAGGCCATCAGAAGATTTTAAAATTGGACAAAACAGAAAGCCTACAACTAATTTTGATAGGATACATTAAGGCAATACCTGTAAAGATCGTACTTGCTTGCCCCGATTGCTTTGCTGTGAATTATGATCTGTTGCAGCAGCACTACGAACCAACTCATGCTCATGTGGAAAAGCACCCTTGTGATAACAATTATCACATAAATCATAGCCAGTACAGCTCAAACAATGCCAGCGCTCACCTGTGTCTATGTTGTTGTGACAACCAATGCAAGCAGATATCAAAGCAGGTGAGAACTGATTATGCAGATAATAAAGGATCATCATTGTTGAATGCTTGGCCCGTCGAAGAGTATCGAATTGGAAGTAGTTACTCTGACAATAACCCAATAACATCAATCTATTGTCAAATATTTCGCTTTGTATTATCTCATCATCATCGATGGTATCTCCTGGAATGTGATCAACCTGAACCTGCTCAGACATTGAGATTTAGATGACACTGTATTGAAGGCATTGGTAGGCAAAAAGAGTTTAGGCACTCACTTCATGAAAGGAATGTTTTTCGCTTGCGCCAATGGGGTGTTTATCTTTCATTTCTTGGTTCTGTTCTGAAAGAAAACACCTGCTTGAAACAAATACAAAAATGTAAACTAATGTGTATTTAGAATTTGGTAGATAATTCAAAACTACCTTTAAATTTCACTACTTTTAATTCGTTAAATAATTCAAAACTTCAATGAACTTTAACCTCCCATACTTTTCACCAAAACTCACTGAACTTTATTTTTCCCAGTAGTTTGAATAACTTTCTTAAAAAGGTAGTTTTGACTTTTGACAATAGTAGTGAAAGTCAATGAAAGTTCAAATAATTTATCCTTTAGAAGTTGGATTAGGTATAACAAAATAAATAACGCAGAGGCAAAGAAAAGAACATATTTCTCTAGATCATGAAAAGCATAGAGAAGTGTTTCCTTGCGATTCCGTGAAATCCCCACCCCGCCCCCCAACACACACCCCCCCCCAAAAAAAAAAAGTTCAACTCTAGATCATGAAAAGCATAGAGAAGTGTTTCCTTGCGATTCCGTGAAATCCCCACCCCCCCCCCCCCCCCCCCCAAAAAAAAAAAAAAACAAACAAAAGTTCAAGAAAAAGAAAAAAAGGGGGCAGGGGAGCACGTCTAGTGTATATGTGTTTGCTGATGCAGCAGCAAAACATTTGTTGTGAATGAAGATGAGGGTAGGGATATTCACTCATTGAGCAGTGCATTACTTTGATTCAGAATTTAATGGGACCAAAATGTGTATTCTATCATTCCAAATTAAAATCAGAAATCCAAACAGGAAAGTTGTTTCCTTGAATGTGATCTACCACGTTAAATGTCTGTACGGAAAATTTAAATGATTTCGATATATTTTACCCCAGTTCAGAAATCACAGTTTCAATCCTGGCATCAGGCAGTGGTTTGTAGTACCGCTATAGGCTGTATTGAGAGTATTAGATTATACATATCACAATTATCAACTTTGGCTATCGGTTGCTTTAACATGGTTATTGGCTGCATGATAGATTTTTCATCTACTCATAGATCATCTCTACCATCCAAAACCCTTATCTTTTGTTCAATGGTTTAAAAAGTGGATGCAAAGAAGATCTAAGCTGGGGACTAGTGTGTATGAAGCTCGGGTAGCTTGGGCAACCTAGGCCTTATATTTTTGAGAACCTAAACATACGCGAACATATGTTAAGAAAAAATACATCAAAAAATCTAAAAAATCCAATTACAATTAAGGCAAAAAATAAATATCATGATTAATATTTTAATATTCAAATTTTTAACTATAAACAAGTTTAAACTTTAAAGTGGTCAGGAGCATACGCTGCACAGGCGGATGCCTAGCCCATCTAGCAGGACCGTCTAGGCCCTAGTGAACAACCAGGATGGCCACCTAGACCCGCCTAGGCATAGGTAATGGCTTCTTAAAACCAAGGTTTGAGGTTTCGACCGATACCCTTGGGTATCGGCCGTATCGTTTCGGTCTCGTTGGGTAACGAGACCGAAACAAGGGGTTAGTTTCGGTATCGATCGATACTGAACGGTATCAGTCAGTTTCGATCGATACCGGCCGATACTGACCGATACCATTCAGTATCGGTCGAAGACGGAGTAAGAAAAATGTGTAATTAAATAAAAATTCTCTAAAAGCTCAAAAATGAGATATTGACACGCTATTCACACCCTACATTTGTCTAAACATATTGCACATTATTTACAAGTTTGTCATATTGTAACTAACGAGAGAGTGTTTTTAGCTAAATGGTTAACGTGAATAATATATTTCAACTAATATTGTTCATAATTATATTATAAGTTACAAATTATCTTTATTAGCTTGTCATTATCTTATTATTAACAAATTTTAACTAATATTGTTAGTTACATGTGACTTACAATTTTTGAAACTATCGACACGGACGAACCGAAACTCATTTCCGAAACCGCCGAAACGGGCGATACCGATATCGAAACCTAAATTTTCGAGAGAGCGATACCGAGACCGAAACCAAGACCTCAAACCTTGCTTAAAACAATGATTTTGTTTTCTAACCCATTATATCAACTGGTCACCTATATAAATTAGTTAAATCAATTAGCTCAGCTTCATTACCTCATGTAATTTATGGATTCATTACCTATATGAATTAGTTAAATCAATTAGCTCAGCTTGGATTTGGAGAGGGGGAGGAGATGTGATCAAGGCGGGGGAATCTCCTCAGGAGCTGATCAGAGGCCTTTGAGAAGCTTGCCGTTGACATATGGACATCGTTCCTCCACCGAGGGAGGGGGAATCTCCTCCCAAGGCGACTATAGTCGACACTTCTACGGCCTCTGTTACATTTACATCATTCCGGGACATGGTCAATAACATCAATTCAAGTAAAATTTCCTCCTCCATTGACACCATCGGGGAAGGAAACGCTAGCCCAAAGATGTAGATTTTACCAGAAAAGATGGAAAACTCTGGATGTTGCTTTCCGACTCTCACATAAATCTTTCTGACTCTTATAGAAATTTGTTGACTAATCGCTAGAATTTAAGGGTTTTTGTGAAACTATGAGGTTGGAACATTGGCTATAACACTCTTTGCCAAAAAAAATTAAAGCGATGTGGAAGCCGATGGGAGAGCTTCCAATCATCGATTATGACAACTACTATATGATCATTTTCTCAGACAAAGAAGATTACATATTAGCCCTTACAAAAGGTCCTTGTGTATTTTTGGTTATTATCCCATGGAGTCCAAGATTTTCAGCTTCTCACATGTCCTCTCAAAAGTGGTTGCTTGGTTGAGACTTCCCGAAATGCCTTGCGAGCACTACGACCGACTTCTTCTTGAATCACTAGGGAATAAAATTGGCAGAACGGTTCGGATTGATATATCCACCAAGAACATCATGTGGGGACAATTTGCCCATATAGCGATGGAACTTGACATCTCGATGCCATTGGAACCATGTGTGTATATCGATGGATTTCGTCAAATGATCCAGTACGAAGGCCTTCCACACCTTTGCTTTACTTGTGGATGGCAACACACAGCACCAAACAATACCCCAAGAAACCAGGTAACTCTGTTGACTCGGTCATCATAAACCCAACTAAATCAGATATACCTCTTCCTTTCTTTTGCAGGTGTCTTCAGTTGCTGGAGGCTCAAGCTCTTCAAATTCAGTTTTACAGACACCTAAGAAGCTGGGACCTTTAGAAGAGTGGTCTTTGACGACGCGGCCACACCGACCATAGCTACCGCCGGAGGCCAAGAATGGAAAGGAACATGGTACCGACCACCTGAATATTACTTCTTATGTGATAAATCATCGGCCTAATCGGGACAAATCTTCTCCAAAGGCTAAGATCATATCCATATCCTTCACTGCATTATTTACATTAGAGAACTCATAGGATTTGGTGGGGGCGGACTTATGTGGGATTGAACGGTGCAAGCAACTAGCCTAACCCAACATTGGTTTTGAACCCGAGTTCTCAAGTCAACCCGCCCGAACTCATACCTGCCTCCAATTCAGTTGTTGCTTTCAATTCAGGGCAGAAAGATTTTAGAAAGTTTAGCTCAGGTAAAAGGCCCAAGGCTGACCCAGTGGTGGATTCAAAGCCAAAAACCAACATCTCATCTACCAACCAGAGTCCAAAAGACTGCACAAAAGATAATGGCCAATATTCCAAACAAGGCCTTGCAAACAAGACCCAGTAACCCAGCCACCCATCAGAAAACACCCAGCCCAAAGCCCTGAGTGTGTTGAACTCTAGCAAAACTTCGACAGATTCTGGACAAGCATCGACGACCTCTCACCAAGTCCATCACCCACCCCCTCCCTTTACCTCTGGCGATCCTGTCGACGAGTTCGCCCCCCCCCCCCCCCCCCCCCCCCCCCACCGTCATCCAGATCCTAGCAAAAATAACATTCTGGTGGAGGCGATGGTTTCCAACCCTACTGTGATGGAGGGTTCACTTCAGAAGGCGGAAGCTTCGAACCAGCAATCTTAGTCTTTTGATTTGAATATGATGGATATTCTGACGACCATTACAAAGAAGGCAACGGAGATGTGATTCTGTCCTGTTTACAGGCTTGATTCTCTTTTCCTTACCTCATGTCATTTATGGATTTATTATATTTTGTCTTCACCGTGGTGTTTAGTCTTATTGATTTTTATTTTTCCTTTTTTCCATCATTAATCAATTATGAAGCATATATTAGTGTGGAATTGTCAAGGTGCAGAGTCTAGGCGGTTTAGGTCGGTTTGCAAAGATCTTATATCCCTCCATAAGCCTGATATTGTTGTCATGGTGGAAACACATAATTCTGGTGGCAACACCCTCTGTATTATTCATGACCTATGGTTTCCTGGGTTGGATAGAGTGGAGGCCACGGGGTATTGTGGGTATCTGGATCATTTGGGATAAGGGTAGCAAGCATATTACTTTCCTTCTCGCCCACCATCAGTTCCTTCATGTTCGCATCATGGAGGCTTCTGGGACCCGGTGGATCATAACGGCTATGGATGCGAGTCCTAATCCTACCATCTGTATGGTGCGATCCACACCTATCAGTGACGGCGGACTCGGCAACCCGCGCGCGCATTGGGAGTCGGCCTTCCTTAGGGGCGTTTTCGTCCCTCCCTTTCTCTAATTAATTTTAATGGCATATTTGTAATTAGATTAGATGGGGTTTTCTATTAAATTAGGGATAGCTGCCATTGATGCTTTTTATGCTTATTTTGATAAATTGAGAGAGTTCTTCGAGAGTTCTTTGAGGGATCTTAGAAGAGTGCGTACGTCCTCGCTTACCGACGTCTTGGGAGGGTGGTTGCCCCTGTATTGTAACCAAAACTATCTTTTATTCACTGTTTTATTCAATTTAAGTTTAGATTTGAGTGATTCATATCAATTTGGTATCAAAGCGTGTGACGATCCACGGCGGCTTCGATGAGATCACAAGACAAAATTGAGGCTTTGAAGACGAAATTTATGAGCGAGATCGATGGGATCAAGAAATCGTTGGCGGGAAACAATGATTCCATGGCGAAGTTGACGGCTTCCATCAACCAATTAATGACGAATCAAGCGAAGCACGAAAAGCAATTTGTGCAATTGATCTTCCAATTGGCAGCGAACAATAAAGGAGATGGAAACCCTAAATCAGCGGGAAAGGCCCCACCTTTAAGCAAGGGGAAGGAACAAGTTGAAATTGTTGATACGGAAAACGTCCATGTGAAGGAGGAATTCGTCAAGGACGAGGAAGGGGAGCCGTGGAAGGTCGACTATCGGGAGGAAGTGCAACGAAAGGCAGTGGAAGCGTGGAAGGGGGCGGCCCTTGCCAGCCCCCCATGGGGCGCAGACAAGGTCGGGGGCCATGGGAATCCTTTCTGTGCCCCACCACCTCCCAGGATCACCGACCAGGGGCAGTGGCCTCCCCTGGGTTCGCCCAGTGGCGGCGAAGGCCCCAGGGGGGGCCGGCGAACCCCCTCGACCCACGGGGGGCCGTTGGGACCCCCGGGAGCACCAGGTGGGGCCGGCGGCCCTGCCCCAGGCACGCCGCAGCCCCATAAGCCACAGAGGCCCTGGGAAAGGTTTTTCCGAGGTGGGGGAGGTGATTTTCAACAGCTACACGATGACCAGCCACATCGGGAGGTGCTGACGCGCGATTTTGAGGAGGAATTGGACCCTGTGGAATTCCAGGAGTACAGAGACTACTGTGAAGGGTATCGGGACTCTCCCGAACCTCGATTTGGCGACGATAGGTGGCAGCCTCCACCACACCAACAGGAGGGACGCATAGTAGGCGGGGAGGAGGTTACAGAGACTTCCAGGAGAGGCTAGAAGGCAGGTTTGGAGGCGATGAAGGGGGTGGATACGAGGACTGAGGCCCCCATGGGGGTTACGAGCGATACCATGAGAGATGACATCACTACCACCAGCCTAGACACGGTGGAGGACGCGGGGACCAATGGGGATTTAATATGGACCGACTGAGGAAGTTGAAGATACCTATATTCGATGGAGCGGAGCCGGTCTCGTGGATCTACATGGCGGAGAGATTCTTTAGAGTCTATCGCATGACTGAGGAGCAGAAGCTGGAGGCAGCGGGCATCTGCATAGATGGAAAGGCCCTCGCGTGGTTTCAATGGAAGGATGTGAGACGCCCCTTTCGCTCATGTGAAGAGATCAGGGACCAGATGGTAGAGTGGTTCAGAGACCCCCACTTGGAGAACGTGCGGGAGCAGCTGCTATCGTTCAGACAGAAGGGTACGGTGAGAGACTACCTAGAGAGGTTTGATGCCCTTTCAGAACATGTGCACGAGTTGACCGACGAGACGATGAAGAGCACTTTTATGAAGTGGTTGAATGCCACTATACGAGCAGCGGTATGCATGCAGAAACCTCAGAGTCTGATGGAGGCCATGGAGTACGCTCAGATGGCACTCAGATGGCAGAGGACTATCAGTTGGAGGATAGGAAGGCCAAGGGTGGATGGAGCGGAACAGCAAGTCGTAGCCCGCCTGTGACACAGGTGGATAGCAGAGAGCCACTACGGGAGCGAATTCGATGGCCAGTGAGAAGACTGGAGAGAGGAGTAGTGCACCGTAGGTTGGGGCAATTCAGGCGCATGACGGATGCAGAGATGAGGAAGAAGCGGCAGAAGGGCTTGTGTTTTAGATGTGATGAGCGATTCACGCCGGGTCCCAGATGTGCGGGGCGCAAGCTCCAGGTACTGCTACTGGAGGACGATGATAACGAGGATGACGTCGAGGATGAGACAGCTGAGACAGATAAGGAGCCTGAGGGCCATCAATTAGACGTGACGGAGGTGTCCCTTAACTCCGTGGTAGGGTTCACACCGAATCATACCATGAAGCTGAAAGGAGAGATTGACGACCAGGAGGTGACCATGCTCATTGACAGTGGGGTGACCCACAACTTTATTTTCAGGAGAGCAGTAGCCCAGCAGGGGCTCCAGCTAACCGACTGTGGCAGTTTCAGTGTTATGATAGGGACGGGGAAGAAGGTGAGCAGTCGGGGAGTTTGCAGAGGGCTGGCTGGTACTGACCATACAGAGGATACAGGTGATCGCAGAATTCTTACCTCTAGACCTGGGAAGCACCGACGTCATCTTGGGCATGATATAGCTGCAGACATTGGGGAGATGACAGTGAACTGAAAGCTGCTACGGATGGAGTTTCAGGAGGATGTGAGAGCAGTTATACCACAGGGGGACCCCAGCCTATGCAGAGTTTTGGTCTCCTTGAAGATCATGGTGAGGACCATTAAGACTGAGGGGAGGAGGATACCTAGTGGAGCTGTACTCGTTGACGAGGGAGGGAGGCGCTGAGGCCAGTGCTGAGCAGCCCGTTCCAGGAGAGGTGCAGCAGCTGATGGATCAGTTTGAGGAGATCTTCTAGGAGCCTCGGGGTCTCCCACCAGTGAGGGACTACGAGCACGCCATAGTACTGCGAGGGAGTGTGTCCCCCATTAGTATCAGGCCCTATCGGTACCCCCTAGTATCAGAAGGATGAGATAGAGAGGATGGTGTCAGAGATGGTGCATGCGGGAGTGATTCAGCCTAGTGTGAGCCCGTTCTCCAGTCCAATGCTGTTAGTGAAGAAGATGGATAGGAGTTGGCGCTTCTGCGTAGACTACAGGACGTTGAAGGAGACAGTGCCATACAAATTTCCCATACCGGTGATAAATAAGCTCATGGGTGAGTTATATGGGGCAGCCATGTTCAACAAGATAGATCTCAACTCTGGGTACCATCAGATCAGGATGTGACGGGAGGATGTGCCCAAGACGGCATTCAGGACGCATGAGGGCCACTACGAGTTTCTAGTCATGCCGTTCAGCTTGACGAATGCACCAGCCACATTTCAGGCCCTTATGAATAAGGTATGCTGCCTTTACCTGAGGCGATTCGTACTCGTTTTCTTCGATGATATTTTGGTGTACAGTCGTACCTTGGAGGAGCACGTGGACCACATGCAAGTTGTGTTTCAGTAGATGCAGTATCATAAGCTGTTTGCGAACAAGAAGTGTTTATTCAGACAGCCACAGATGGAGTATTTAGGACATGTGGTGTCAGCGGGAGGGGTGGCAGCAGATAGATCGAAGATAGCGGCGATGCTAGACTGGTCATGTCCCACCACACTCAGGGGCTACGGGGTTTCCTGGGTTTGACATGTTACTACCGCAGATTTGTGGAGGGGTATGTGACGATTGCTTGGCCACTGGTCGAGCTATTGAAAGACAAGTTCCATTGCGGGGAGAAAGCGACGACAGCGTTTGAGGCCCTGAAGAGGGCCATGACCACCGTACCAGTTTTGGCATTGCCGGATTTTTCCAGGCCCTTTGTAGTAGAGGCGGATGCATCGGGACATGGGCTGGGAGCGGTAATGATGTAGGAGCAGCGACCCATTACGTATTTCAGTCAGGTGTTGACCGCTAGAGCCCGACTGCGATCTGTATACGAGATGGAGCTGATGGCCATAGTCTTGTCGATTCAGAAGTGGAAGCCGTACTTGCTGGGACGGAGTTTTCTGGTGCGCACAGATCAACGGAGTCTCAATTACCTATTGGAGCAGAGGATGGTAGCGTAGGAGCATCAGAAGTGATTGCGGAAGATGATGGGGTATAGGTTCGAGATTGAGTATCGCCCGGGGCTGGAGAACAATGCGGATAACGCACTTTCACGACAAAAGGAGACAGAGTTGGACGCGCTAGCAATTTCCGTGCTCCAAGATTGGGAGCCACTACAGCAGGAGGTTGAGCTAGATCAGGAGTTGGCAGGTATACAGGAGGCTTTACTGCTGGGGTCGACTGAGTATCCAGGGTACTCTCTTCAGGATGGACGGCTATTATATTGGGGGAGACTGGTTCTGCCGAGGACTTCGACATATATACCTGCCATATTCCAGAAGTTCCACAGCAGCGCCATAGGAGGACATTCGGGGGTCCTAAAGACCTATCAGAGACTGGCGAGGGAGGTCTACTGGAAGGGGATGAAGGAGGAGGTGGCGAAGAGGGTTACAGAGTGTGATGTGTGCCAGCGTCATAAATACCAGGCGATGGCCCTGGTGGGATTACTACAGCCGATGCCATGGACTTTATAGATGGACTGTCGAAATAGGGAGGATATACAGTCATATTTGTTGTGGTCGACCGCCTCAGCAAGTACGCGTACTTTGTCCCACTTTGGCATCCTTACAGCGCAGTGTCTGTAGCGGATGTATTTGTAAAGGAGGCCATTCGCTTGCATGGATCTCCTAAGTCCATTGTGTCGGATAGAGACAAGGTGTTCCTTAGTAGATTCTGGCAGGAGCTTTTCAGGCTTCAGGTGACGGTGTTGAGACGGACCACAGCATACCACCCACAGACAGACGGACAGACGGAGGTGGTCAACCAGAGTGTAGAGACTTATCTGTGGTGCTTTATTTCGAAGAGTCCCAAGGAGTGGGCTCGTTGGCTAGCGTAGGCGGAGTACTGATACAATACATCTTATCACACAGTAGCTCAGACGACACCTTTCAAGATACTGTATGGTAGAGACCATCCACATTTGTTGCATTATGGGCAGGAAACGACACCGGTGTCAGATGTGGAAAAATATTTGGCGGAGAGAGATCAGGTTTTGAAGGAGTTGAAGCTCCATCTGGCTAGGGCTCGGCAGGTTACGAAGACAAGGGCAGACCAACACTGCAGAGATGTGCAGTTCGCAGTGGGAGATATGGTGTACCTGAAGCAAAAACCCTGCAGGCAGAGATCCTTGGCCCACAGGAGGAATGAGAAGTTAGTGCCACGTTATTTTGGACCTTTCGAGGTCGAGGCGACAGTGGAACCAGTTGCTTACAGGCTGCGGTTACCCCCAGGATCGGTTATTCACTCGATGTTCCATGTGTCACAGCTTCGCCAGGCGATCGAAGATCACACCACCCACCCTACCGGAGACATTGACAGCTGATATGAAGGTGAGGTTGAAGCCAGCGAAGCTGAAGAGGGCCCGTAGAGGGAGCACAGGAGAGCGAGAAGTTCTGCTACAGTGGAGGGATCTACCAGAGCATGAGAGCGCGTGGGAGCCCGTGGACGTGATGGCGCAGCAGTTTCCAGCATTCCACCTTGATGACAAGGTGGCTCTTTGGAAGGGGAGTAATGGTGCGATCCGCACCTATCAGCGGTGGCGGACCAGGCAACCCGCGTGTGTATTGGGAGCCGGCCTTCCTTACGGACATTTTCGTCCCTCCCTTTCTCTAATTAATTTTAATGGCATATTTGTAATTAGATTAGAAGGAGGGTTTTCTATTAAATTAGGGCTAGCCGTCATTGATGCTTTTTATGCTTATTTTAATAAATTGAGAGAGTTCTTCGAGAGTTATTTGAGGGATCTTAGGAGAGTGCGGATATCCTCGCTTACCGGCGTCTTGGGAGGGGGGTTGCCCCAATATTGTAGCCAATACTATCTTTTATTCGCTATTTTATTCAATTAAAGTTCAGATTTAGGTAATTCCTATCACTGTACTTCTTTGTGGTATTCCATGGAGCTAATGGCGAGCTCTACATATTTCCCTGGGTCCTTGTGGGGGACTTTAACACTATCGTTGATCCCTCTGAGAAGTTATGCAGTGCAAAGGCCAGTTATATCCAATGCTCTCGCTTTACGGACTGGATGATGGCGTGTGGTGTTATGGACCAAAGTTTCCAGGAACCCACCTTCACCTGATGTCGTGGTGGCGTTCAAGAGAGGCTTGATCATGTTCTAAGTAACCTAGCATGGTCCTTTCTCTTCCCTTCCTACCGTATTTTTCACCTCCCACACATCAAGTCGGGCCATTGCCTGATTTTGATCCACCTTATTGCCTTCAGTAGTTTTATGGGGAGCACTAAGCCGTTTTGGATGCTCTCTGCTTGGTTTCCCTACCCTAACTTCTCTCATGTTATGGCCGATTCGTGGTTAGCCGGTGATAGCCTCATGGATTCCATCCACGATGTGTCTAAAGCAGCGATGGCATCAAAGAAGGGTGTTTTTGGAGACATCTTTCGTCGTAAGATACATCTCATGGCAAGGATCAGGGGCATCCAACATTCGCTTTCCGTATATTTAATCATTTTCTTGCGAAGCTGGATAGATCACTTTGGGAAGCGTATGACCTCACCGGTTGCTAAGAGTTAATCTTATGGTTTCATAAGTCCCATAGTAAGTGGATTGTTGACGGTGACCAAAATACTAAGTTTTACCATGCAATGACGATGGCCCGAAGACATAGGAACCGTTGTACTGTGCTTACCAGGGATGATGGTTCGTGGTGCTCTGACCCGGTCGAGATGAATAGCATGGCCCATAACTTCTTCACTAACATTTATCACAACGATGACCTCTCTTACGTTCCGTACTATACTCGAGGCCATTTTCCCCTCCTAATGAGGGTGACTTGGAGCATATGATAGGCCCAATTTCGGACCTTGACGTTCTCCCGGCTCTTTGGTACATGAAGAGTAATGGTGTCCATAGTCCTGATGATATCACGCGTGGTTCAATAAACGGACTCAGTGTGGGCCAGCCCTCTCCCGGTTCATTAGGAAGGCTATCGTCACCTAGTCCTTCAATCGTAGAATCGATGAGACCTTACTCAACCGTATACCGAAGGTCACTGATCCTTCATCTGTGACCCACTTCCGGTCGATTAACCTTTGTAATGTGGCGTATAAGCTGCTCACGAAAGTTCTCTCTCTGCCTTAGGCCCTTGATGGGCCATCTGATCTCTCTTTCTTTACCAGTCAAGCGTCCTCTCTGTCCATCTGATTTCCGATTATATTGTTATGGTCTAGGAGATTGGCACGTTGTATGAGAGTCAAGACCAACGGTGAGGGTCATATGGCTACTACGATTGATTTGGAGAAGGCATGTGACCATCTAAAGTGGGAGTTTGTATGGGATACTCTAACCGATGCGTGTCTTCCTGCTGATCTTATTAACCTGATAAGCTATTGCATCTCCTCTCCCTCTATGAGTGTGTGTTGGAATGGGTTGACCTCCCAACCTTTCTCCCCCGGCAAGGGCCTTAGGCAAGGCGACTCCATTTCTCCTTTTCAGTTTATTTTATATTCCGAGCACATGTCCTAAACTATTATGAAAGAGTGCTCCATGAGCAAATGGAGGCAGATTAGGGTCTCCAGCCACACAGTCCTTCTTGCATCCAAGACCTCTTTTTTGCTGACGATATCTTCCTTTTCTGCTAGACTACCCTGGATCAAGCCTTTCTCATCTGGGATACCCTCCACAAGTTCCACATCG
Source organism: Scilla litardierei (assembly GCA_030789695.1). Classification (NCBI taxonomy): domain Eukaryota; kingdom Viridiplantae; phylum Streptophyta; class Magnoliopsida; order Asparagales; family Asparagaceae; genus Scilla; species Scilla litardierei. Next base: position 76,978,551 of record CM061141.1, on the reverse strand, counting down.
GCGCGGGTCTGAAAGCCAGTATGACGAAATCATGTCTTGCAGTATTCCCCGTCTATAAGTTCCAGTATCACAGAGGCCTTGTGTTTCCCGATTGTTCCTCATCTGGGCCGGTATCTCGATGTGCCAGTTATTCACAGGAGGGTATCATTCACCACTTACAGGGACCTTACTTCCCGCATTGAAGCTCGTCTTAATGATTGGATGGCTAAGTCCTTGTCCTTTGCTGGCAAAATCATGCTCGTCCAGTCAGTGCTTAAGCTATCTCTGCATATACTATGAAATCGGTCTACCTTCCTCAGTATATATGTGACCGTATTGATCGACTCGTTTGCTCCTTTATTTCGGGCTCCTCCCCTACGGCACAAAAGGTCCATCTGGTTTCTTGGGACCAGCTTTGTAGACCAAAGAGCCACGGTGTGCGGGCCTTCGGAAAGCTAGTATCAAAACCTAGCTTTCCTTGCTAGACTTACGTGGCGGTTAATGGGGTCTCCGAAGTGCCTGTGGAGTAGAACAATCAGGGCCAAGTATCTCCTTGGCTCATCCCATATCCTTCGCTTAAACCCGAATAAGGTTGGTTCTTCAGTTTGGTCCATTATCAAGAAAGGATGGTGGTGGATTCTAGTGGCATGCACTGGTCCATTGGGGATGGCCGCTCAACCCGCTTCTAGTTCGACCATTAGATCCCTGATGTTCCCTCCTGGCCAGCTTGGTCTCTCCCCCTCCAGGATCTAGGTTTACCTAGGACATGGTGTCCGAGTTTGTGACTGGCGATGGCCATTGGGATTAGAATCATTTGTAGACTTTACTTACTCTAGAGATTTGTCAGCTTATTGCTGGCACTCATCCTCCTGCGGACTGTCGGGTTCCAGACGATGCCTCTTGGGTTCGTGATGACCCTGGGGGTGCACGGTTAAGAACGCTTTTCACTAGATTGTGGCCACCATTTTCCCTCCACAATACCAGTGGAGAGTCATTTGGAGGTGGGACGGTGCCTAAAGGATTCGTGTCTTCCTCTGGTTGGCTAAACATGTGAGGCTCCTAACGGATGAAGAGAGGGCCCGAAGAGGTTTGTCCCCTGGTGCATTGTGTCTTTTACGTCAGTCAAAACCTGAAAAAATTATGCACTGTCTCAGAGACTGTCTCCAGGTAAGATCTCTCTGGCTTGGTTTGAGAAGGTTTGTGTCTGCCCCTGATTTTTTCTGTGGATGCAGGGTCATGGCTTGACAGGAACCTGATTGATTTCTCTAGAAGTGAAGGCCAATCTAACAAGGCTCAAAGCTTCAGGATCACGTGTTGCCTTATTTGTAAGGAGTAATGCGGTAGTGTTTGCGTCGAGTTGCCAGCGGAATGTCTTCCAGCATTGGCTTGTTCAATTGACGGCCTCTTATGCTAAAGCATCGGGTATCTTAGCACGAGTTTATTTAGGCCATAGTCACTCTCAGTCTCAGCATTGATGCCCATTATAACGACCCGTCTTCTGAGGGCCATTACAATTTACAAGATTTACAGGTTCTGCTGTTTACCAGTGAAAACAATATAGCCAATAGTAGACATATACTAACATACTCGTATCAATATCTCATTCAAATATAAATCTGGATACACTGTGAGAGAACTATGTCTTAGGATACAAGATAAAATACATAAAAGAATCCACTCCTGGCTTATTCCTCTGCAGTCTGTGTCAGGCATAGCTAGCCTTGTATTCCCATATACTGGAATCTCCATGTATCCAAGACCAATAGTACTTGATGGTGCAACAAAAGGAAGCGCCGCATGCATTTAGATGTAAATTCACAATAATTCTAGAATATGATATTTAAACAGGGTATATGAGCATAACTGAAATAAAGCAGGAAGCAAAACATATATATGTGAGAACAGCAAAATGAACTAAAACATGAATGAAAATTAGTAAAAGTTAATGTACATGTCATGCTTATTATAATACATGTGCGTCTATGCAATATACCAATCCTAAGCTATGACTTATATAAGGAAGTATGATATACAACCCGAAGGCTATCTTGTACCAACGGCACAGGCCGGGTCCACAACAGGAAAAAAACAAAACACATATAACCGTCCGACAATACTATATGGGTTCAAACAGATGTATGAATCAAACCCAGTCTGACACTAGATGTGGTCAAATAATAGAGATCGAAGCCTGACTCCAATTGTTCACATACTCTCTCTAATACAAGTTACCCTAAAACCCAGTGAGTTTGCATATCAAATCGTCTGTAATAAGTCTATTATTTCATGTGATGTTCTAAGATCTAATTCCCAAGTTATAAAGTGTAACAAGTATTTCATCATACATCCATAGTGATGTGAATATAGCCAACATATATGGGGGAGTGATTTACTCTAGCATGCATCATAAAGCGGAAAAAAGAGAACAAGTCTCTCAACAAGATCAAGAGTCTAAGCATATTAGCATTATATGGTTGGGGTGTTATGTTTATACCTAAATCCTTTCTAAGTCCAATATGTCCAATAGTTAAACCCAACATGTCAATAAGATTACTTCTCCACAATTAACCACATGTGACTCAATATCCAGCAAGAGCAAGTCCAACTATCGAATAATATATCTTGCATGGGATAACATATTACTTCAAGAACATATTCAACATAATCAACCCAACCATATACCCTAAATCGATGTCAAAGTTAATGTATAATCATCTGCATGCATTAAAGAGTAATTCACAATGAAACATAAGGGAGGGGTAATGGAATGATCTCATATAAGTTTCATCGTTAATCATGCTAATGAGGCCAATCATAATACACATGCTTCCCATCATAATAATATCATCAAGAGATGATTTTAGTCATTAATGAACTAAGCATGTGTAGGGCCATAATTAAAATCTCCACGTTTCAATAACTGAACCTATAGCCAATCAAATTCCTACAATAAAGCCAGTGGTCACAATTCATTGGGCAAAACCCACGGCCATCAATATAGCAGGGCCAGGGTGCCATGGCAGCAAGCTGCAAAACAGAGCGAACCCAAGAAAGACATAGAACAGAGGCCAAAGGGCTCAACCGCTGGGGCAACACCCCAGAAGGATAGAGACAGAGGCCCAATGGCCTTGTAACCGACCCAAACAAAGAGCCGAAGCTCATGTCTGACCAGCACAGCCGCATGGGGACGGCAATGGGCGACAGCGAGGGTCGCAGCTAAATCTCAAGGAGGCCAGAGGCCTTAGGATCATCGGGCTTTTAAACCCCTCGGCATAAACATCAAGAAGAAGAGCTCAAAACTACATCACATCAATACAGTGGAAAGAATCCCTCACAACATCATAAATCCAGATTCAAAACCAAGTTCAGAATTTAAAGGGATTTACCGAACTCCGAGAAATATCGTCGGAACAGGGGAAGGCAAAATCCGAGAGGAACCCAGCCTCAACCCTAGATCCGAATGCAAACATAAGAAAACCTAGAAAATCTTTTGAAGAAAATATTTTCCTTTGAAGTAAAAACCCTTGGAAGTAAAAGAATATATAAAGAGATGAGAGACCTCGGATTGGTCGAGGAAGTAGTGGAATCAGTGATGGGGCTGTCGTGTCACATGCAAGATCAATGAGGAGGATTATGCGTCGATGAAAGGCGCTCGGGAGTTGTCGAGGAGACGCGTGGAACAGAGGTGGCGGTTAGGGCTTTGCTGCAAGAGAGAGGCGGCTAGGGTGCTGACGTGTTGAGGAGAGAGAGAGAGACTTGTGGGGCTGTCAGCACTCGGGTGAGGCAGCGAGCTAGGGTTTTCTCCTCCGCTTGGCCGAGAATGAAAGGGAGGGGGCTCGTGGAAATGAGAGGGAAGATGTATGTGGGCTGGGGAAGTAAAGGGAAGAGGCTGTAAGCCCGACAGGCTTGGGCAGTGAGGAAAGCAAAAGTAAAGAGAGAAAGAAATAAAGGAAGGAAGAGAGAGTGGGCTGAGATGTTGGGCCGTATGGAAAGAAAGGAAAAGAGAAAGTAAAGAGAGAAAAATTAATTTTAATTTTAATTTTAAAAATATCAGGTATGAATAGGGGTATTACACACACCTCAGCCAAAGTGGTTCAAACTCAATACTGACAGGGCAGTGACGAACGACCTTAGTAAAGTATGTTTTGGGCATCAACAGAGACTCAGAGGTTCAATCAACAGACTCAGAGGTTCAATGGTTGATTGATTTCTTTGCTAAAATCACCCATTATGCATATGTAGCTGCAGAGCTAAGTGCAGTTCAGTATGGTAGACAACTTTATTGGAACCTAGGGTTTCGGAGAGTTATCCTAGAGACAGATGCCCAAGCGGTTCTCCAATTGATTGAGTCTCATGAACTCAATAGTTTATTCTCTGACTCTCCTCCGGCTATCAAAAGGCTCTCACATGATCAATATCAAGTCTCACTCACGGCTATACCACGCGAAGCGAAAATGGTGGCGGACGCCCAGGCGAAGTATGGACTTAGTTGTAGCAGAGATTCTTATGTTTGACGTGTCTTGATTTTTGTTCTTCTCTTGTAAGTTTTGACTCTCGGTAGCATGTCCTAGGACCTAGATGCATGTTTGGTGTCTCCGTTGTTTCAAAAAAAATTAGCTCAGCTTCAGTATGTTTTATTTCAGAGTTCAATATGTTAGCCTCACACTATGGTAGAAACAACACATATTGTGTGTCATGAGAAAATTGAAGGTCTTCATTTGGTGCCAATAAAAAGAGTGTTTTTATTCCTTTATAAGTTTGATCCGAAAGACGTGATACGGCATTATCTGCCACTTTTAGAACCTTGATTTTGACTAACAAATAAGATTTATATCATTATATGAAATAAAAATAGATTGACACGTTTTGGTGATTCAAACATTGAATATCACTTTATATTATTTTTATTATTAAGGTATAGTTTCAGATGGATATGCACCTTAGCTTCTGATATGATACAAGTAGTCACATTTGTATCAATTGAGTTAACCTTGATTTACTCATGAAAATAGTCATCACAAAATCGTTTCATAATCATTTTTTCCCACTTGATGCAGTGTAAAGCTCATTTAAGTCATTTGTTTCATTAACATGCCATAGACCACATCCAACAGAATATATTTCCAATGTCAATTTTTGAGTGATATGATCCATATATTCGATCCTTACCAATGGTATTAATATGGGTATGTGAGTCCATTGCAATAGTAAGACAAAAGGTACTCTCTTATCCTATGATGATAAGCATGTTTCATGTTGACCTTCATGTTTTATGGTTCTCATATTTAAAAATGCTTATCATACCATCTCAAATTTCAAAATTGGTATCCTAGAAAAGAAATTTCAAACTCGTACCTATTCTCTTAACTATATAAATTATCAGAGGTAGAGAGGAGTGAATTCTAACCTTTGTTCTATTTTTCTGATCTTATTGTAATGAGATCGTTATCCCACCCTTAACTTGCCATTCTTACATGGATGATATCGATTGTTCGATCGAGAGTTTGAGGCTTACCTTTTGGATGCCATTCCTTTCTAGAATGATTGCAAACTTCTTATTTAATGTTTAAAAAATTCTAACTTTTCTAACAAACATCCTTGTCACAAACATTAATTTATTCTCGAGCTATTATTTGCATTTTAAATTTTAAATAGTACACAATGTGAAGGTAAATTGACAGTGAAAGATGGATTGATTCATTTTTAAAGAGAATATGAAGTGTGTTCCCATCCATACATACTTGCATATAAAGAGAAATAGAGAATAATGGGTATCATATGATATATGAACACGTGTGTCGTATGACGGTCCCCAAAAGTTCACTCTTCGCAATTTTTTTGAATGATCGGCATCCTTCATTTCAATCTTCGTATTTTAAAACTCAAACACACCAAAAATATAATGAACCCAAATTTTTTTTGCTCGTTGGTCCACTCGTAAAAAATTAATGTTTTTTCTCATCCCTATATCGGCAAACGGAAATAGTTGGGTATGCTAGATCTTTGGTGTTTGGATTTTAGAACATAAAAATCAAAATGAACAAATCAGATCAACTAAAAATGAAGAGTGAAATTTTTGGCGCCATATGACACATGTTCATATGATACATATACATATACATAAATGATATATACTAGTGTTGGTTATGAGTTCTCTGCTGAACACTCGTTTATAAGTTCATTCTCCGTTATTTTTTAGATGGTCGAAATCATTCATTCTCGTCTTCATTTCTCTCAAACCCCAAAAGAACAAAGTTATAATGAACCTTGATCTCTTGCAAAAATATATATTTGTAATGGCACATTTCAGTTCCCCCTTCTTCCTTTTTCTTTTTATTAGGCTCAGCCCACTTGCAAAGACTGCGAGCTCCTCTTTAATCTTTCCCCTTCTCTCATTTTTCCCATGTCACCGAGCCCCTTCGATGGGCTTCGACGTGGTTCCCCCCTCTCTCCTTCTCCTTCTCTCTCGCTATCGCAGCGCCCCCAAGCCATTTTAGGGCTTCTTCGATCGCGTCGCCTTCTTTCACTCTTGCGTTCTCACAGCAGTGACGAGCCCACGGGCTTTCGACTGAGGGCGACGTACGCAGCACCCCTCTTCGTCCTTCTCTGCGACACATAGTGCACCCATCTCCCCTTGTACGGCCTGCAAGGCCTCTCTGAGGCTACAATCCCCTCGTTGCGACGATCTCGTTCTTCCTTTGGGGGTCCTCCAATTGTATAAATCTCCTCTTCTCCTCCATCTTCTTGCTACGAACTCTGTAAGTATTTTTATATTTCGGAGCTTTAATCAATCTGATTTTTGCGGCGATCTTCTTGGATCTGTGATGTGGGCTTCTGTTCTTTAATTTCTGTGGTTTATCGACATATTTTGGTAGACTCTATCCCCCTTACTTTAGTTTTTTATTTCGATTTTTATTCGGAAGAGGATAATTTGGGAAATTGAGGTAGGGTCTGATTCCATACGGTTATGTAGTGGAGTTGGATTCTCTTGCTTGATTGCGTGGGGTCCTGGGGTTCTTACTTGGGGTTGTTTTGGGTTCGGGTGACTTCCTTACTGATGTTGTTGGGATTCGGCCTCTTCTTTGCTTGCTGCCTTACTGTCGCAGGTTATTGTTGCTTGCGATCTGGGGTTTCCTTGCTTAAGTTAGGTTTGGTGGCTCTCCTTGCTTGCGGCTTGGGCTCCTTGTTTAAGTTGGGTTTGGTGGCTCTCCTTGCTTGTGGCTTGGGCTCCTTGCTGGTTGTTGAGTTGTGGTTGGCTTTTTTGCTGCTTGTTTGGATTCGGCTGAATTCTTTTCTTGATGTTTAATTTTTCGGTGCGGTTTACTTGGGATCTGAGTCACATTCCCCAGCTGTCTTAGTCGTTAGGCCATGCTTCCTTGTTAGCGATCACGTGGACTTTGCCGTAGGCTTGGGTTCCCCCTACTACGTTATGAGAAGATCTCAAATCTGATCCCTCTGGCCTATAACCTCTAGAGCCACTATGAGTTTGACTTTCGGGTTTTCTTTATTAAAGTAGTTATTATGTTTCCATTGTTTCTTGATTCACTGCATGGAATAGTGGTATGTTTTTAATATTAGTTCAGCTCTGAAATGTTTTGAAACGTCAGTGCTTCACTTTATCACATGTCAACTTTATTGTTATGTCATTTAAATTATTTCTCTGAGCATCCTAGTATAAGAAGTTTAAATTGGGTTAAATTGTGTCTTGAGATGTTACTTGTGATATCACTATCGAGAAATGACTTGTGGAATTGAACTTGACTCTTGACATGACAGATTCTTATTACATGTACGACAGTAGACCCCTTTAACTATGTAGTTTAAATGATACTAAACTTAGGTCACATCACGACACTAAAAATGTTAATTAATTAATTTGCTTGATTCGCCAGATTTTGGGAGAACTTATGATTGCAAATGTGCAGGAGCGATTGGAGCCTGTCCTTTGGCCTCTGTCTGGGAGAATTTCCACTACACGATCTATCACTTTACAGGTACTAACATGTGAATGGATCCCGTTAGTTTATTACTCGGCCCGAGGTAGCACCTTTGCGGTCCAGGAAGGTCTTCAGGTTGTACATTGCACTCTCCCTCATAAGTCACGATTTAGGATTGGTTCCATTTAGTGAATACCACCTTACTATAGTTTAGTAGTTTGAGGCCATTTAATAATCATAACATGTTGTACCTTTGTACCGTACCTTATAACTGTTGATGTCATATGTCCTTTTGTGCACTGTTAATCATTTCTGTCTCTTGGTTATATATTGTCTACTCTATTGAGTTGTGGTGCGACTTCTGTTGTCCCACTCGGTGACGCACAAGATTATACGGAGGCGCCTGAGCACGAGGAGTCAGAGCTTCAAGTGCAGGACACTGGGATGTGAGCTGGCTGCAGGTGAGTATTATATTTACATTTCAGCTGTAGTGTAGATTGTATAGTTATTCGCCTGTTTAGAACTGTATTAACTCGTCATGTTTTGAGTATTTCATTTCTTTCTGCACTGCTCCATATTGACTTTACTGACACCTGCATGACCTGTATATAGTTATTTAAAATGTGACAGCACCTGGGGGAGCGAGGCGTTACAATATTACTACGGAACCGTAAGATTTGTAACAATTAGCTCAATGAGCACTTGGGTACACTAGATCTCTAGCATAGTATAGCTTTAGAATATGAACATCCAAATGAATAATGCCAATATTTAAAAAATAGTGAAGAGTAGATCTTTTAAGGAATGCATGTGAAGGAGTTTCTCTTGGGCACTTGACATGTTTCTAAATATGTAAGTATATATAGTGATGAAATAGAAAAATGGTGTCACTAGAGAGCATTTCTCACTTATGATAGTCAAAAAGTATAATCTTAACATAAATTTTTGATGATCAATATCGTTGAAGTGAATATGTCCTTGAATATAAAGATTTGCATATGCATCATACAATTATAAGTTCAATGATTTTGCAATAATAAAACTTTTTTGCATATTAAGTTAAGAAACAAAAGGCTTAAGGTTTGCTATGCTTTGACGTTTTGAGAATATAAAGATTAACTTGAACGATGCTACATCATCCAAAAATATGATGATTGGACCTTTTAACCATCACATGAGAAGATTTCTTCTTGTGACTCCCTACTCACGGCTTCCTTGTATGTGCGCGTGTGTGTGTGTATGTGAGTGTGTGTATAGTGGGATGTAAGCAGCCTATCGTCTCACATACCCTATGGCCCGCGACTGGTCGGATCACATTCGAATAGTGAAATGCAAGTGGTTGTGAGAGGACAGCTCGTTTTAAAAAATAAGCTACAAGCTCGTACCTATTATATATATAAACATATATGAGAAAGTGTTTCTAATGTTTCTCCTAAGATTTCATCAAAGAAGACACTCAGCAAAATATCAGCCCCTAATCTAAGGGTTGATCAAATAACACAAAATGGGTCTTATTTTGTAAAAATCCCCTCATTTATGGGGGACACCTCATAAATAAGCTATCCTAACTTCAATCTCTCAATGTCTCTCCCTTGGCCTAAAATCACTATCACCAGCAATATTTGCAACGATAACAATCACCTCCATCGACAACAATGGTGCTCGATGTCGCCACCATAAGCAGCAACGATTATCACATATGTCGGTTGTCACATCTGTCCTGACAAGTCAAAAAATCCTACAAACTCAACCTTCCCCCTCGCTGCGTTCCCCCAAACCCTTCGCCAATTTCATAATTCCGCAATCAACCCTAAGTCCACTTGGGTCAACCCCTCACATCCTTTCCATCCATCGCCACAAAGTGATGACATCAGTTTCAGAACCCACACCTTAAGCCTCTCTTTCCTTTCATGCTCTCTTAAGCTTTTCAAACTCAATGTCTTTGCTATTACACTGTCTTGCTAGAAGAAATGTCAACGATAAGATCATGCCGCGATAGAGTGGTTAAAGACTTGTAAGGATGCATAGGAGTAGCATGATGACAGATGACGCCATGATACAACGTATTCATCATTACTTAATGTGTTCTGAAGCTGGGGAAGATGGGTGAGGTGGTATGATTTTACAAACGGGCATCATCCAATGAGTAGAAGCCATACCATGTCATGTTCTCGGTGCTTGCCAAGGTGTTTGGCAAGGCTTTGCCTATGATGGGATTTAGTGTTCTTAAAGTCGTTAAAAACCTCGATGTGAAACCGAATGTAGATGTATTTAATGTGTTGTTGGAGGCAATTAATGCTGGTAGCGGTTTTGTTGCCGTAAAATAAATATTTGATTTCATGTGCGCAATTGTAATGCCCCGGCCTGTTTCTATTCTTTTTCTTTTTACAAAAACCCGCAGCTCAGCGCACTCGCAAGCCCAAACCCAAGGCCCACGAGACCCGACCCGACTCCCCACTTACTCCCCTCCACGTGACACCCCTCCCCATTTTTCTTCGACAAAAATTTCCTCCGATCTCTCTCTTTCTCGCCTCATTGACGTCCTGACCAGATCTAACTTCCTCAACGAGAATTCCGCGGAGCTCTGACACCTTGTCACCCCCACGTCACAACTCCCAAGCCCCCACCGCCTTCACTCCCTTTGTCGATTCCCACTATCGAACATCGTCGCGATTAATTTCGAGCGGTGGGGTTATCGTCAACCTCCAACCACTCGCCGTTAATATAAGTGTTCCATCTCTCCCCCCGAAGCTTGATTTAAACACCTCTCTCCCTCTTGAGTTTTCACACAAGAAAAGAAAAATTTTCTTCTCTTCAAAATATTTTTCTGATTCGATTCTGGGTTTTCAACAGAGTTTAGGAGTTTGGAATTTCTCGTGACTTCTCTTCTCAGTTCCCACATCATCGAACCAACCGCAGCCGCTCGACGGCATGGCGACGAGGCTCCAACGAGCCCCCAACAATCTCGATTTCGGTCAATCACTATAATCCTAGTTTTGGTTTTTTTTTAAACCGTGTTTTGCTTGTGATGATATTAAACTAAGCTTATTTGGAGTTTAGGGATTGGCGGCGACCCTCATCGTCGCCCCCGTTGCTGCTCCCGGCTGTGTTCTTGGTGTTACTATGCCGTTGGGTTTTTGGGCTCGGCCCTGGGTTTTTGCCCCTTGCTGATGCCCTGCATGGGCTTTCCTTGGGCGTGTTCCGCTGGCTTGGCTATGCCGTTGTGATAAATGTGGCCGAGGATGTTGGTTGTTGGCTGTTTGGTGTTAGCTAGGTGTTGGTCGTGGCAGTTGGACTTAGTGTTGTGTTGGTGTTGGGACTTGGATTGACCGTGGATGTTGGTTGTTGACTTGATGTTGGTTGTGCTTAGTGTTGAGTGTTGTTGGGCTTTGTCGTTGGCTTTGGTGTTTGGCTTGGCAGTTTGGTGGTGGGTTTTGATGTTGGTTGCTTGGCTTGGTGAAGTTGGATGCCGGTGTTATGCTGGATGTTTGGTGTTGGTGTTGGCTTGGTTCGGCCGCAGGTGTTGGACTTTGGAGTTAGCTTTGTTGTTAGGTATTTGTTTGTTGTTGGGTATTGGCTTGATGTAAGGTGTTGCCTTGGTGATGGGTTTGGTGTTTGGTGTTGGTGCTTGGCCGTGGATGATGGACTTGGGAGTTGACTTGGTTGTTTGGTGTTGATGATGGACTTGGGCGTTGGTGATTAGTGTTGGATTGGATGTTGGGTTTGCTTGGCCGTAGGTATTGGTGTTGGTTGGACTTGGGGTTGGGTTATGTTGAACTTGGTGTTGGATTGGCATTTGGTGATGGGCTTATTTGAACTTGTGTTTTGCCCTTTGGTTGGAGTTGGGCGTTGCCCTTTGTAATGGCACATATATCTCCAGTGAATTTTAGAAGATTTATTCTAATTTTATTGTATTTTTATTTTTATTCTCTTTTTCATTCTCTCTTTTCTATATCTTTTATTTTATTTTTCCTCCCATCCCAACACTCCATTTATTGGGCATGCCCATCCTCTTCTAATCAAGACCAAACCACACCCTTTCACCCAACACCCGATCCGATCATTTTACCCACAACACACTCTCTTTTTCTCTCCACTATCTTGTGCGGCGGGTGAAACACAACCGACAGATCGAAACTCTTATCGCTTATCATCTAGTGCTCTTCCGAGATCCTCTCCCTCGTGCATCTTCTCTCCGACTATCTACATGTGTTGTTGGTTTTCTAAGGCATGAAGTATGCGAAAGATTCTTTTTCTTCTCAAAATTGCTTGGGGCTTTTTGATATATTCTGAGGCTTTCGGTTTTCTTAGAATCGTTGCACGACTTTGGTGAATGGTAAATTCGATCTCTCTAAAACTTTCAGTTAATTATATTTAAATTATTTTTGATCGTGTGATTCTCCAGCAATCTTCGTCATGGCTATGTTTTTTCTTCTTTTTGGTTGGTTTTGTGAGATATGATGTAGAGCCAGAAGTCAAGGGGCTTTTTCCCGATGATTCACGGCTCCAGCAACCCGAGACGTGTCGGTGACTCTCACCGTTGTCGTTTCCCTTTACTCTTCAACCCTACCGACAGTCATAGTGGATATTTACCGCCGATACCCTGTCAGTGTTCTCTGTTGTTTCCGTCGTTGTTGGGGTTTTCCCTCAATAGTCCTTACGGCTTTCGCCTGGGGCTGCCGCTGATGGGTTTTTCCCTCGGCAATTCTTGTGGGCTGCTCTCTTGCCTATCGTTGGGTTTTCCCTCAGTAGTTTTTTGTGCATTCTCTTGTGGCTGATTTGTTGGGTTCTTTTTGTGGCTACTTTGTTTGGGCTTTTGTGGCTATTTTGTGGGTCTTTTGTGATTGTTTCTGGCTGTTTTCTGTGAGTCTTTTGTGTCTGTTTTGTGGGTGTTTTGGTGGTTGTTCTGTGTCTGTGGGTGTTTTTGTTGTGTTTTCTTGCTGCTGACCCGTGGTTTTTTTGTGACTGAACTATTGGGAACTTGTGGCTGATTGGTTGAATTCTTTTGTGGCTGATCTGTTGGGTTCCTTTTTAGGTTGAACCGTTGGGTTTTTGAGACTGGATTGTTAGGTTTTGTGGCTGATCTGTTGGGTTCTTTTTTAGGCTGAACTGTTGGATATTTGCTGAACTGTTGGGCTTTCTGTTTCAGGCTTTATGAAGCTGTTTTTACTATATGGTTTCTGAAAAGTTTTAAAATAAAATATTATTTTCTTTTATTTGTTTTTGTGGTTTTATACCGGACGTGACGAATCCTCCACTGAGCTGGTAGGTCGTATAATTGAGTTGGGTTGCGAATACGATCCCTAAAGTGTCAAAAGACTCAAAACCAACTTCTTTTATTTAAAACTTTTCTTGATTGCTTTCTAAAATGATGCGTTCCAATATGAATGCATGTAATAGTTGATTAGATGGTTAACTACTCTGATATATCTAACTAAATACTACACTTGAGGCATACTATCCACTAAATTACATAAGTAAAATGTTATACCACAAGAACTGGATACTAGATACTGGATACTGGATACTGAACACCTGTACTTGACATGCTACATGAAAAATGCAATTTTTATATAGCGCTTGATTATGTAATTTAGGGATTATAAACATTACACTCAACATAACTTAGAACTAAAACTACACTTGACATGACACGGGTTTGGGGAAATTTATAATTGAGAGTGCGGGAGAAATTGAAGCTATACTTTTGGCCCCTATTTAGGAGGATGTCCGTCTATGGATCCTGAGTTTTGCTATAATTGACCTTTTTACTCAGCTAGGGGAAGCACACAGTGGTCCAAGGTGGACTTCATGTTGCACATCATGCTCTCCTCTTATAAGCCACATCACTAGTTGATTAGTTACTTTTCCTTTAGGTGCTAGACCCGTACTGCTACTTAACTGTGCTAGATTAGTACTTTTCCTTAAAGCTTTCCATTGCAGGTCTTTAAATTGTTGCATGATAATAATTGACTATTTTAGTTGAGGTTTAATCTAATGTACGAATGGTGGTTCGATTCCCGTTATTTTCGCTAGGTAACGATCAGATTGGTGAAGAGGCTATATAGTATGAGGAGTCTGAGTTTCCAGTTGACGACGCTAAGTTTTGGGTGCTTGGAGTTGACTTGAGAGTAGTTATCTTTGTCTTTATTTATTCCATTTTCAGTCTTTATTAGTTGAGCGATGTAGTTCCTTTTTGCTTTAGATATTGTAATTCTTAAAGGATGAAAATAAATGAAAATTTTGATTTCTTGTAATATTTCATGTTTGGATCTATATTGACTTCATTGGTAACTACAAGACCTGCATAATAATTGTGTGTGACGAAACCCGAGTCTAGGGTGTTACACCCTTTGACTGTTGGACCCGTGGGCTTTGTCCAGTTTCATGAGGCCATAAGCCACTGTTGCTTGGGATTACGGGCTTTTGCCATATAATGGTTGGACAATGGATTTATAATTGGCTTAATTCATGCTTATACTATAATGAAATCATCCTTGATGATAATGTTTGTTGGTGACATGAAGAGCGTGAACATACGGATTAAACCCTTAAAACGATCGATGATGAGACTACTTTGAGATCAATACAGTTGTCCATCCCCCATGATGTCATTATTTGATGCATGCAGATGATTGGATAAGATTTTGACTGACACCAATTAGGATACTATGTTTGGGGCTGTACTTGGTAATAATGAAATGAAATGATATTGTTCTTACATGTGACACATGTTGACTAGTATCAGTGTTCAAAATATCGGATATCGATCGCGATTGCGTATATCGGGGATATTGACTAAATATCGGAGTGTCATATCGGAGGCTTAAAATGATGACATATGCAAGCATATATGTATCTAAGAAGAAATAAATGATACTAACTCAAATAAAAGTATGTTTTGGTTATACTTCTCTCGTTAAACATGAATTTCGGGGATATTGACTAAATATCGGAGTAGCATATCAGAGGCAAATTGATGTCAAATAAACCCAAAATTGAAAGGAAAAAAATCAAAAAAAAAACTGAAGAAAAAATATGGAAAACTAAAAAGGGATCGACTACTCACCTTGATCGGAAAACACTCTCTTACAAAGATTGAATGCCGGACGTCAAAGCTCAATTGATTGTCGCCGGAAATTTTCGCCAGACGGAGCTGAGCTGAGCGACATGAGGACCGGAGCGTCAAGGGGAGCGGAGCGGTGTGATTAGATTTAGAAGACATCAGCGTTTATCCCTCAAAAACCCTGATGCCTTATTGTTTTAAGTAAATGATTTGGGTTGTGTAACTCAGGTCGAATCCACTTTTAAGTGGTCGACCCAATAACTTTATTTTACTAAAACAGTGAATTGTGGCTGATATTTCAAAGGGATATATCGGCCGCAATATCGTCCGCAACCCGATATTGCAGCGATATTTTTCCAAATATCGGAAACTTCAATATATAAGGCTATATCGTATCAACCTAGTGATAAAATCGATATTACGGCCGATATATCGGATATCGGTCCGATATTTAGAACACTGACTAGTATACTTGACATGACATGCTAAAACTCTAGGAATGTTGAAAATCATGAAATTGAATAATTGTTGGAATCATGAAACTATGGGAAATCATGAATGCATAAAACCCCTAGCCATGTAGACTGATTATGATGTGACACTTGGACCGGTTGGGAGACTACTGTCTCATTATTGTATGATGCGTGCTTGAGAAATTCTCCCATTTTTAAAATGTTGTGGAATCACTTGATGATTGTAAATGGTAGACTAGAAATATTATAACATCAAAATTAAGTGATATGATTAATTGTGTTATGTTGAAACATGATCTTAAAACAAACCGTTATTATTATTATCATGCATGACATGATGTCACCATACAATTGACATGTTGCTGGAATTGGGCTTGTTAGCATAATGACTCTTGAAATTATTGAACATCATGAAACGTGAATGGACTTAAATCACATAGCACCCCAATCATATTAACTAGTTTTGATGTGACACTTGGACATGTTTACAGACTATCTCTTGATGCATGCTTGACCAAACAAATACTAACACCTTAGAAACATCTCTTAAACAACACATTGATACTGAAAACTATACAACACTTGACAAAAACAGACTCGTTAGGCTTTGAGGTCACTCACATTAGAAAGTGCGATATTGACTGGAGCCATGCTTTTGGCCCCTATCTGGGAGGATTTCATTTCCAGTCATTAACGACCATGGCATGTTATGATTCCATTCCAAGTCGTTCATGACCGTGGCCCGTTATATAAATGGATCCAGAGCCCTTTGGGCTCAGGCTGGGTGAGCTCGTCCGTGGTACAAGGTGGACCAGGTTACAAAGCGTACTCTCCAATATGAGTCACGGCCTAAGATTGATATAGCTGTTAGAATATTGATAGTGTAACTCTAAACTATAAACTGTTTTGCATGCCTATATTTAGTTACTCATTTTCGTTTTCTACTTTACTTTGAATTATGCTCATGTACACTATTTTAATTCCTAATTCTAGAATTACTGTGATTTACTTTAACCTTACGGCACTTCGTTTTTATTGCACCATCAGGTGCTGATCAGGAATACAAGAAGACCCCAGTCTTTGAGGAAACTAAGTTTGTTGCAATTTGCATAGGACGCAGACTTTTGATTGTAAGGTTGTGAGCGTATTTCTTATGTATTTTTTTATGTAATTTGAGAAGTTGTATTCGTGCACTATACTTACATGTATAATGAAATTTTCCATATGAGTGTTTTGGTACATCTCTGCTCTTGGCTTATATTATTTTCACCGATAAAATACAAGACATGCATCACATGTGAAACAACAGTCACGCCCCCGGGAAGGGGGGCGTGACAGCAATCTAGAGTTCGAACGGCTCTCCTTGATGTGTAAGGGAATTAAGAAATGTAATATTTTGTTGTTCAAACTTCAAATCGTAGTATTATTTGTATTCTTTTTATTTGAGAGCAAAGACTGCATTTTTTCCATGGTTGTAAAATTAACTCAGATTATATGCAGCAGCGTTCATCATTTTCTAGTAAATTGCTCTTTAAAAATCGCTACAATGAAACACTTCCATCAGAATATGCAATGTGTGCTCTACAATGAAACACTTGCAATTGTTCAAGCCAACCTTTTTTTTGTTTACACATAGTTATCTGGAGCCCCAGCGCTGAAAGCAAACTTAGAACAAACGCCATACCTCAAATGTAATGAATAGCATGAACACATCAATGGATTTAATTTGAATACAATTCGTGAGTGCATGTTTATGTGCTTATACATTGATACTAAGTATTGTAAAAGGGCATTAAAATGTGACTTTGGAGCTCTTACCCCCAACTCTTCCTCCTCTATTCACAACGTAACAACCAGCATCTCGGGGACGGCACTTATCCAAACTTCATACAACTAAGTAAATTAAATGTAATCACGTGGCCACTGTTCTGGCCGTAGCCATTGATCAAAGAGTGTGTGGCATTTTATCGAAGAACACCTCATGTTATTTGTTTAGGATTAATTCTTGGTCCAAAAACACGAATCAAGAATTGGAGAGTAAAAATGTGAGTGGTGAGAAGGGAGGGGTGGAGCTGGCAGGTTGGCGATGCTGCTGTCATCGCCTATGCTGTTGGCAGCTGGTGGGGGTGCTCTAGCACCATCACTGCTGCTGGTAGGTGGCGGGGAGGTGGAGAAAGAGTCATCGATGATTTTGGGGCAAAAACAAGTTGATTTGGGAGTGAGAATGTGCAAGAGAATGAAGACAAAAGGGATGAGTTGTCATTTAGACAAGGAATGAGGTTTTTTTTACGATTACCACTATATGTGCATTTTTGCTCATCTCATTGATGAGGAGTTGAGATGTGCCTCTCTTTAGATTAAATCTAAGGAGACACCCTGGGAACACTTTCCAACACACCCGCCCACATGCACGGTAAATATGCAACCTATATATACAAGACCAAGTAATACAACAATCACTCAATTTTTTATGTATCAATGTTGTTATGGATCTTCCAATCGCAAAATAAGTGGATTTTTTGTCGCCATTAGGCACCTGATACCCATTATTCATACGACAACAAAAATAATATATACTGGACTTGTGGCATGTGAACATCTAAGATACTAAAGGTTGAGAATTGGTGGTTATGTATTTTTTGCACATAGGTCATAAACTGTTTCTGAACTTATAACGTGGCATAGTCTAATCACCCATTTTAACACTGAGTCGGTGGCATGATGATAATAATGATGATGATAGAGAATGATATATGTTTATGTAAGCCTAATATAAAAAGAAGGAACTCTCATAATAACTAGGTGATCATAACCAAATAATTTCATCAGTGTAACTAACAAAAATATTAATAGGAAGTGCTTTCATAGTAACTAAGAACTCATAATTAATAAATAAGTGTCGACATAATCCGCCTCCCGTTCCTAGACTAATTTTGAGGTGTGACTAAATTGGATGTATAACAAAAACACTGCAGATAGCCATAGGATGGTCCATCATGGAGTTCTGACAAACCTTATCATAAAAACTGTCCACTAGAAAATATCCTTCTGCAGGTTCAAACATGTATAAACACTATGTATGTGTGTGTGTGTACATATACATGCATGTATGCATGCAATATTCAGAAAAACATAAAGATACCTTAACAATTAAAAAGGAGAGAGAATTTGCTTACTTCTCACAAAGCCGAAAGTTCTTACAAAGATTGCAAACCCATTGCTCTCTAGACAAAATATGTTGACAGCAGTGCTTGCAGACATGCCACAGGTGGACCATGATAAAGTCTTCCTTGGAAGGGCGGATTTTTTCTCCAAGCTGTTGAACATGAATTAAAGGCAAGTGGTTACCAGCCAATGCAGTAGTGCGATCCCAGTTAAACAAATGATAAAATAAAGGGTGTTTAGTATTTGGGAGAAATTACACAACAGCAGCAACAGCAAGGTGAAGCTTTGAGTTTGGGGCAAAAGCTAAGAAAAAATATTAGAAAACAAAAGATCAAATTCTACAAAAAAAATCTTTATGGGCTTGAATTGACAGATGATGGGAATCCTTAGAAAAGGGTATGTTGAAGTGGCTAATCCACATGGCCACTAAAGAGTAGTCTTGATAAATAGTTAATAGTCTATACACATAATAAAGTAACGCAATCCTACTGCAATGTCAACCTAGATGGTGAAAAGCCTCAAAGCCAAATTGATCAATACACAAGAAAGTCTTAACAAAAGATGGGATGAATATTACCTGGTACATCAGCATAATATCTTTTGGATTTTCAATTTTAGCATCTCGTTTGAAAGCCCTCAGAACTCTATCAGTTACGGCCTTGCTCTCTTTCTTTTGATGGTTATTACAATCTCCAGTTTGTAGGATCGCCTCTGCTTGTCCTGGCCAGTAATCATTATCAAAGTACGGTAATCGTGCTGCAGTGATCTTGGCCTTACACTCGGTACTCTTTACAAAGAAATGGTTGTATAAATTAGTGTATTCAGCAACAATCTTCTCCTTTGTGGCTTTTCGAATCATTGTGTTATACCTGGCTTAAACAATATAAACAATGTTACCATGTTAGAAAAGAAAATGGATTACAATCATAAGTTTGAAGAAAAACAAGATTACCATTCACGGAGTTTCTCGTTTTTGGGCATCTTTTGTATCTTAGGGTGGCAATACAGAATATAATCATCATTTCGGTGGTCCGGTGGACAAGCCCATATATAGCAGCTGGTGAATCCTCTCTTCTTGCAATAATCAAGGTATCCTATCTATATGCACATGCAGATAATAATTATGTTCTTATCTATACTCGTAGGAGGCAAGTAGAAATGAAAATCAGCATATGAGAGGGAACAGAAACATGAATCAGAGAGATGCAACATGGAAACGTATGGATTTAAAACATTCTTTGGAAGCTTCACGTACCAAAATTTCATGATAAACATAGGTACGCAGCGCCTCTCCGGTCACAGCACTTACTTTAGGCTGGAAATGTTTGACAGAATCGATGTAAGAAATGCTAACACGCCTTTTGTTTGGATCAGCACATCTGGAACCATACTCTTGTACGTACATTCCAAAGAGGCAAACATCTGCACCATCGATGGTCTGAAACAAAAGAATTGCCTGGAAAGAAGCAATGTCAATGAAAAACCTACATATAATTTGTGTTGTTTAAGTTTATGGTTGTATGTTCATAGGAACTCTTGTCCGGTTATTAATCATTTTCGCATCCGATTGAATTATCAGTGGTAAAAAGGAATTTGGAAAAGATATTTTGTGCAGTTGAAAAGAAAAACCCAAGTGCTGCCACAATAGAAGGAATTTTATTCATCTGTTCATGCCACTTTTACAAGAAAAAATAGCAAAAAGAGGATGTCGCACAACAAAACAAACAAGCTTTACCCTAATTTCACCTTACTAACCTTCTTTCCAGGTCACATTTTTCCTCCATTTCTTATTGCATTACATGAACAAATCAAAATTTAGAAATTCATAATTCTCTTCTTACATAACCGACTTACAAAGTAATGTACCAATCATATGATAAGTTGTTCCATTTAGAGAAGTCCTTGCTCATATTATTTTTAAATTATCCAGGATCTCCTCTCATAACAACCATGGATTTCAAACATATGATACTGCAGTTAAGTAACATTTTTTAAATTCCGAGAACAATTCCTTTGGTATTAATTTGCATGTAATTAATTCTGAACTCTAAAACTAAGAACGGTTCTGGATAATGCAGAATTGACATCATAGATCCATCACAAACAATTACAGGTATAGCATACCATCACAAACAATTACAGGTATATCCTAAGAAGAAAAACACTAGAGATAATGTTGTAAGACGTCCACCTTCGATTTGTAAGGAAATTCTGAAGGGTATGTCTCTTCTGGAAAAATATCTCGAAAGACTTGTTTTACTTTCAGTTGCTTTACAACTGATGAGACAACTCTTACAACAAGCCCTTCAGCTGAGGGTACCTGATATCCCAAATGTGAATCAAGTATCAGCAACCAGACAGTCATGTAGGAACATATCGTTGCTTTACAAAAATTACATACATATAAGCAGGGGTAAAAATTCTGTTAAGTCAAAGACAATCAAGAGATAAGAAATTACATACTGTTGATATGTAAGTAAACTAATTATATGGAAGTCTGTTTATAAATATGAATGTAACCTGCAAAAGAAGTGCTATTTTTTTGGGAGGGGGTGTGTGTGGTGTTGTGTTCTGTAACTTGCACACACAAGTAAATAAATGCCTAAATTTTGCTAATCTTAATAATGATGCTTTGGAATTGAGATAATTGAAACTGAGGTTTTCTAATCTTGTAAATAGTGGTTCCAACTTCCAACTGTACTGTATTCACAGCATGTTTTAGTCTATTCATTACTAATTAGAACTACATGACAAGGGAAAGTTCAAAGGGTGTTGAAGCATGTAGTGTACCCACATTATGTTGATAGAATATAGAATAAAAGATAATGCAAAGCCACCTGCAATTTCGTTCAGTCATCATCAAAAGGTTCATAAAGTTATGGAACAATATTAAATTGTGTATCCAATGCTTGAAAAGATAAAAATCAAGTATGAAACTCAACACAAAGTTTGCAGCAAGATTTTACTTGCATTGAATAATTACCTTTATTCAGCAATCACCAAATATAATCATTCTAAAACAATTCTTGAGAATACTTCATATCAAAGCCTCATGATATAATTGATTCCATTTTACTTCAAGAATTGACACTGAGAATGAGATATATACATGTATTTTCAAGGACGCGTTAGTTTATGAAAGGTATATGTGCAGACGAACCAAGTAATGGAACAGTCATTAAGATTGCATCAGTTATAACAGTTTCCATTCACATATTTACTACTTACACATCCATCCTTCTCGGCACCCACAAAAATGTTTTTCCGAATCTAACCAAGAGATCATTGCATTAGTATAAGACCAGCAAAACTAGTTGCTTATTTGTGTCGGCATGCAACAGATTTCATCAAGCATTGATACTTAATGAATATGAACAGAAATTATATCAAAACTTTACCTCGTAAGAAGCCTTTTCGGATGATTTTGCTCTATTTTTCCTCTCTTCTTCAAGTCGTCTGGAAACCCATTTCTCTATGTGTTCACTTAGCCTAGTTGTTGGCAACTCTTTGGCCCCAGGAATTGCACTCCGTGATAATGGCTTATGTTCTACATTCTCTATCGCTTGTAAGATGCAATTTGGGCAAGTGTGATCAGCATGTACTGCCTCATTCTTTATTGAATTAAAAAGAGTACATATTTGGTGCTGCCACGCCTTGCACTTATCACATTGGACCCACTAGAAAGTGCATAAATATAATAATAAATAAAACAATAAAGACCATTTGCAGTAACCATGAAAAGAAAATTACTGGGAAAGATTTTAGTACAAAACTCACCCATTCATCTAAATCCTCACTTTCAGCATAGTTCACTATCTTCCTCAGATTTGCTTTTAAAATAGATGTATTATCAACAGTGGCATGGTTAACAGAATTCTGAACACATCCACGACATATAAGGGCCTTCGGATCACCTCCATCTGCATTAGTTAAAGAATAACAGATTCCCTTTGGGTTGATCTTACGTAGGCATGCTGCACAATAACGAGGAGATGGTTCGAAACGAAGATCTTTCAGTCCACACAAACTGCAAGTATTCGTGTCCACCG
The DNA here is from genome assembly GCA_030789695.1 of Scilla litardierei. NCBI lineage: Eukaryota > Viridiplantae > Streptophyta > Magnoliopsida > Asparagales > Asparagaceae > Scilla > Scilla litardierei. The sequence goes on along the minus strand of CM061141.1, from coordinate 76,955,882 downwards.
CATGTCTTGCCATTTGGTTTTCTTCTTCCTTCTCTGTACTCTGAAAAAGGACGACTGCGTATGTAAGTGTAATTGAAACCAAATACATATTAGTGCCTTCCAAACCAAAGGAATATCATATGCAGAATTTAGAGTGCCAAATGCACACACATGCAATTGTTGTTACGGGCCATAATTTTCAACAGCATCTGAGAAGACTCTAGTTCAACAAAATGATTAATCTATCAAAATGATTAAAATCAGGAGGAATAGATCAAGGCAATAAGGGGAGTTCTTGACATATATGCAGACTGTCATTGGGATCGAATGGTTTCTTCAGGACTCTAGATCTGATAAAAGGTGTTCACTCTTGAGTTCACATTGATATTCCAAGCAGGAAAACATGAAGTAAAAGTACCAAGCAATATAACAAATAAGAAGAAGGAATTTCTTAGAGCAACTGAATGGGTCCGCTTGCACAAGCATTTCTTTGATTTGTGCATGGTACACATTGAGATGTAAAGTATCATGACTGCAACCTAACTCTCGCAATTCAAAAAATGGATGCCCCCATCAAGAACAGAAACTAGAACCTCTGCATCTTTAAAAGGCCATCTAACACTTCTTCACATGTCATTTGGTACAAGCAATAGACAATCCAATAAAAAACAATTGGTTCTGCTGTATTTGTTCTCCATTTTGTCTTGGTTGGCTTGCTAGTTGATGAGTAAGAAGAAATTATAACAGGAACTTTAAAGATGCAAGGTAATAATAACAACAAGCATGGTTATAAACAAAACAAAAACAAAAACAGCAATTTATACTTTCCTATAAAGACAGTAATAAAAAATGGTGCTTGCCAATGCTGCCAGGTATATTCTTTGCCAGTGTGCAGCAAGCCTTGAGTGATTTATGAAGACATGTATTCTGAAACCGTGATTGAGGAAATTATTAGATAGATGTGACATCAGCTCTATTTAGAAAAATTATTAAATAACTAATAAATAGGTGGCCCTATCTGTTTTTGGCATGTACTCGTTCGCATATCACTTGCATTGGAAGTCCTAGCAAATTTAATTACAATTTCATGCATGTCTGCATGTGGCCAAAAATAAATTAATAATTAAATAACTAATCGATATGCGATCTACACCGCAACATAAGCTATATCTAGTGTAAATTATTAGAGGAAGGATGTGCCATCAACAACTTTATTTGGAAAATTTATTAAATAACTAATAACTAGATTACCACATTTTTTTTAGTATGCACTCTTTCACAAATCAAAATTGTATTGGAAGCCTTAAACACTTAAACTAAAAGATCTGGTGTGCCTACACAAGCCCAAAAATCTAGTGTATTGCATATAAGATCAACACTACAGACACGGGCCCAGTAGAGTGATGTTGGTCGTAGAGATTTTTCTTGTAGATACATAAACCATATCTACTAAAATTTGAAGTTCGGTGAACAAGGCAAAGATGTAAGTAGTGTCAAATTGCTGGATCAAGTCTATAGACTTCAAATGGAGAAAGGGGATAGTTAATAAGAAAACAGTATAATAATATCCACAACATAATAAAGCAGAGCACACGCGCATTAGAGAATAGAGTTATCTTAGAAGATTCAAATTGTTTTGGCAGTACTATGATGTGTATATTTCTGATGGTGAAATAGAATGTCAGATGATATCTCAGGTAGCCTTCCCAAATTAGTTGAATTTGTCTGTTCATTTAACTATTCATTGTATTTCCAACGAAACATTGCCTTGCAAGATTACAAAAAAAATACTGATATAGCGCCTGGTGTAGAACTAGAAAGAAATGGAAGTTTCAAGAGAAATATAACTGCTTTCCACAACAAAATAAGAGAACATCAAGACAGAATAGAAGATTAGAAGATACAATAGGAGAAATTAAAAATGATTTAGAGAACACAGAGAAGGGATAGAAGAAGATTAGAAGATTCAAATATAGAAAAATATAATGATGCGTGCATCTTCCAAACAAGGCTAACTTTTGTAAAACTGCCTTAAACTTTGACCCTGAACTTTAAAAGTTTCAAAAAACTACCTGAAAGGGTCATTTTTTTCCGAAGTTCATGGTAATTTTATAAAATCAGGCAAAAATTCAAGGTTGTTTTATGAAATTAGGCCAAAATTTTGGTTAGTTTTACAACAAAAATAGCCTGAACTTTCAAAGTTTCAAAAAAGTACCTGAAAGGGTCGTTTTTTCATAGTAATTTTATAAAATCAGGCCAAAATTCAAGGTTGTTTAATGAAATTAGGCCAAAATTTTGGTTAGTTTTACAAAATTTAGTATAAGATATTTTTTAAGAACTTTAAAAGGTCAGAATAGTTGTGTTTTTATAAAGTTGGTGATATTTTTATGTAATCGGACCAAAGTTCAGGGAAGTTCTACAAAATTTAGCCTCCAATCAATGCAACCCATCATTTTTATTCCACTTATTCAAACAAATTTACTCTTTGCATACGCTATTACCCAATTAAACACAACTATCGGGCATAATAGCTCAATACTAATAAAACATGTATCTTGGGGTATCCTGTAGACTGTTGACCGAAAGAAAAGCATCATTTATGTGATGCTGTAAATTACTGCAATTAGGGGAATGAGAAACTTGACTCCTGAGACTTCCCCATCACTTCGGCCTTATTGAAGATATAAGCAACCAAACACCGATTTGCCACCGCACAAGATATTTACATCAGAAAGTATGCAAACTAAAGGGTACAAACCAAGGTTTTAGGTCTCGGTCTCGGTCTCAGTCTTCCTAAAATTTGGGTTTCGGTATCGGTATATTCCGTTTTGGTCGTTTCGGAAGTAAGTTTCGTTTCGTTCGTATCGGTAGTTTCAAATACTTAAATACCTATTAAATAGTACCAAATACTAAAGTATCAAATATTTACTAGTTCCACATTTTGCGAAATATATAAATATATATGACATTTTTTGCTAATTATATTTTGCTAAATATATTACAAGTAAAGAACGAATAACGAATGGTAAACTTGTAAATAAATTTGTCCATAAACCGAGCTAAATGGTCTGTACGCATAGCAATCCCCCCAAAAAATATCTTAGTGCTGCTATTCACATTACACATTTTGCTAAACATGCTTCATTTATTTACACGCTTTGCCATTTCAATGGGGAACTTTTAAATAAATGAAGTATGTTTAGGAAAACGTGTAATGTGATTAGCAACACTATCTATTGGGGCGGGTCTACCGATAGACAAGGACAATGGCAAACTTGTGATGTGTTTGCAAACTTGAAAATAAATGCAATATGTTTTGCAAAAATGTGTATGTGCCTAGCAGCGCCCATTATTCGGGCTACCGCTCCTTGTTGTTGGAGGCGGTGGGAGCGTGGAGACGTGAGGAGGCTGGAGGCAGAGGAAAGTTTCCTTTCTCTTTATTTTCTTCTTCATCTTCTTCCTCTTCTTTTTTTTCCTTCTTTTTTTCTTTTTTTATTGTAGAACTTGATGGTTTTTTTTTTAATTTTTCTTCATGATTTGATCTCCTTCCTCTTACTCTTTTTCTCTTCTCATTTCTTCTTTGATTTCAGCCGAAACGGCCACGTTCCGGCGGAAACCGAAACCAATAGGCCAGTTTCGTCTCGTTCTCCTCCAATACCGGAACGATATGGTCGAAACCATAGGGTTTCTACCGAAACCTAAAACCTTGGTACAAACACTGAATGATTGGCCACACAAGAAAAGCTTCTCGTCATCATTTCCCTTTGCTGGATTTTCAAATAAAACCAGGCATATATAGCCGATTACATGGTTAAAACATGGTTCCTGGGGTACCATTACAGAGTCATAATAAAACATGTGACTCTTGAAACATACAAGATAGTGCTTGATTCTAGTAATACTGATGCCATTATTAATCTACACAACCATGTGTAGTGTATTATGGTAATTGCTCTGCGTTCTAAAAAATTTTCAAGCAAGCATCAGTCGTTGATCTTTTCACTCCCTTCTCTTCTCAATTTATTGGTCTCTCACATCCCCCGAAGGGACATATTTAGTATGTCGATAGGAGGTTATTGGGAATTTTGATGAGATTATTGGGAATTTTCTCTAATTTACCTATATTTAAATTTCGTATTTATTTTTCCGTTTCCATCCACTTCTTTTATTTCGTACCTTCACTTTATTTTCCCCTTATCCTTACCCTAGCCCAAGCCCGATTGACACCCCTTCCTACTCATCCTATTTAGTTTCTTTTTCTTTGTTAGAAAGCTCCACACCAAAGGCCCAGGCGCGCTTCCTTTTCCTCTTTGCATTTTTTCTTACTTTGCAAAAAGCCCAAGTACTATGCCCATCATTATTTCTTTCTCCTCCAAACTCAAAACAGCAAGCCAAGTCACATCCCCCTCTTCCTTAATTTAGTCCGATCCCTTTCCCTCTCAAATGAATCGGCACAGCATCACAGCCATCCCTTGGGGTTTCCTCAAAAACATACTTTTCTCTTCAGCTAAACACACTGTTGCCTCTTCTCTTCGATCGGCAACCAAAATTTCTGGACGCAGAATCCCACACATAATCAAACTCCGCATTATCGGATTGCGCGCTTTCCTCCGCTGCCTCTCCCTTCTTCTCCGATCTCTTCTGGACTTGACTTGGATTTCTTGGCCAACTAGATTATTTTCTACTCCAAGTTTTCGGTTTATTTTCTTATTTAATTTTTGAAATTTATGAGTCGTTGGAAATTTGTTGCATGGATAATTGGGGGTATTTTTGGGTTAATATTGGATGTGATGATTCACAAATACTCAAGGAATTTTTCCCTATGCGAACGTCCCTTCTCGGCACCCCGTCGTCGCGGCGGCGGTGACTCTCGTCGATGCCTGACTTTTTTCTTTTATTCCCAGTAGAATTTACTTCACAAAATTAGCCGCCGGAGTGAGATTTTGTCGTTACTTCACTGATGTTTTGGTTTCCTTCGTCGTTAATTTGCTGATGGGACTTTGGATTTTGCTGACGTTTTTTCCCGCAGTCGTTGGTACGATGATGACTTTGCACATCGATGTTCCTTCCCCGCTAGGCTTCCTGCCATTATAACGACCATGCTGTTAACCAGAGGCCCTTACCCTAATGCCTTATTTTTCTGTGGGCTTTAGGTTTTCCTAGGCCCTTGCCATGCCGTGGATCTGATAGGAACTAGCAAGATCTGAAATTTATTGATAATAAATTGAACATAAAAGAAGATAAATTGATTACAATTGTAGAGGTAATCTCTCTCCCAAAACGCGGATTGAAGAGGACGTCCACACTCTCCCGAATAACGAGAGATAATCTCACATTTCTTTATCAATTCTCTCAAATTTTACACATGCCCCTCCCCCTCTCCTCTCTACCGTCATTTATAATAATACTCTCACTAATTAGGTAATTAGTCAAAAGGACTAAATCACCATCCCTATTTAAAATATTGCCAAATACAGTCCTAATATTATTCTCACATTAAATGACACGATTCTCGCATTAAATCATTTCCAAATGAGGTCACGTCCATGTTTGCCGCATTGTCCGCATTCGTCGTACCGTCCACATTTGGATTCTCGCATTAAATTATTTACAAATAAGGTCACGTTCATATTTGCCGCATTGTCTGCATTCGTCGTACCGTCCAAATTTGATTCTCGCATTAAATCATTTCCAAATAAGGTCACATCCATGTTCGTCGTATCACCCACATTCGTTGTACCGTCCGTTCTCATTCGACATACCACAATCGTATTATTACTCCGCCCCCAAAGAACCATCTTGTCCTCAAGGTGGTGCATGAAGTGCGTGAGCTACTCATCTTCGACTGATGGTGCTCGCCTCCTCATGGATCAAAAGGCCATCCAACGTCTCCACCATCATCCACGAAGCCCGAAAAGAAGCTACAGCAATCACCAAGGTTCCTCGTAGATTCATCATTGCATAAAACTAGTCGCAAGACCCGAATGAACCCACCGTCTACCTCCGAAGCTCTGCGAGGCTCATGGATGGACCTGCGGGGGGCCTTCAGTGCAGGTGGGGGGCCTTGTCGGCCCTGCAGAGGGACTGCAGGGCCCTAGGACCCTGTGAGGGGGCCGCTGCCCCCTTCAGTATCCTTTTGATAGTCATGATGCATTGGATCTTCGTCGGAGTCGTCGGCTGGGTTCAGATTTGAAGTTGGATCTTCTTTTTGTTGGACATCCTTTTCCAAAGAGATAATTTTGCCATTGTCCCTTCAAAGCTGGCACCTTTTGTACTGTATCTCTGACGTTATTTTCGTCTTTGTTCAAATTTGATGTCGTGTCGCCTTTCGGATGGGTCTCCTCAGGAAAAATCCCATAAAATTTCATCATCTCCGAGTCAGCAACTTCAAGAAAACCAAGTGCTTTATAAGCTTGTTCTCTATAAAGAAAAAACGTAACATTCTTTGGATCAAAAGTTAAGATCTCTGAACCTAATGCAATGCAACTTTGATAGCATCCAGTCACCATATAACAACCCATCAATTTAACTAGACATCGTAAATGTTGAATTCCACCCTTAGCTGTGGAAATGTTGTTGAAATGAGTTTTTGCGAGAACATACTTGTTTTCTGCCTCCTGAAATTTTTCATATCGATAAAGCGTGTTCCCTTCTTGTCGCAGCACATCAACTCTTTGTAGCATTTCATCAAACACCTGGTGATCTTCCATCATGACCGCAGAATCGTCGTGCTCTGTTACCAATTTGATAGGAACTAGCAAGATCTGAAATTTATTGATAACAGTGTTATCAAATGGCGGCGCCATGGGCGCTATGGCGGAATGGCCTGGCGGTTTTTGGGCTCATCGCGATTCGCCATCCGCTTTTCAGCATGATATGGCCCCGTCCGCTATTTCCGCCATGGCACCCGCTATTTCCGCCATAACGCCCGCCATGTGGTGGTTTTTGGCGCACATGGCGGACGTTCAATTATTTTTTTGATTATTTATGTTGTTTTTATTTGTTTTTGCAGTTTTTTAGTTTTTATAAACACACACATACAGATACACACAGATACACACATGCACACACGCACGCACGCACGCACACACAGAGAGAGAACGTACGCATACATACAGATACACACACGCGCGCACACACGCCCCACACGCACACACGCACACAGAGAGAAAGAGAGAACGTACACATACATACATCAGATACATACAGACACATGCGCGCGCACACACACATACACAATCACACACATACATACATAATTACATATACACACGCGCACACACACACAAAATCACACACAGCCACAATCACACACCCACATACACACACATACACACCCACATACACACACATATATACACACACATACACAGTTACACACACTCACACATTCATACACACACACACAGAGAGAGAGAACATACACATACACACATTGGCCGTCCGTCATAGGCCGCTATTTCATCCGCTATATGTTTATGGCGGATTTTTGGCTCACCGCCTTAGGCCGCCATTCGCCATTGATAACATTGATTGATAATAAATTGAACATAAAAGAAGATAAATTGATTACAATTGTAGAGATAATCTCTCTTCAAGACGTCGATTGAAGACAACGTCCACACTCTCCCGAATAACAAGGGATAATCTCACCTCTCTTTATCAATTCTCTCAAATTTCACATGCCCATCCCCCTCTCCTCTCCTCTATCATTTATAATAATACTCACTAATTAGGTAATTAGTTAAAAGGACTAAATCACCATCCCTATTTAAAATATTGACAAATACAGTCCTAATATTATTCTCACATTAAATGACACGATTCTCGCATTAAATCATTTCCAAATGAGGTCACGTCCATGTTCACCGCATCGTCCGCATTCGTCGTACCGTCCACATTTGGATTCTCGCATTAAATCATTTCCAAATAAGGTCACGTCCATGTTCATCGCATCGTCCGCATTCGTCGTACCGACCACATTTGGGATTCTCGCATTAAATCATTTCCAAATAAAGTCACATCCATGTTCGTCGTATCATCTGCATTCGTCGTACTGTCCGTCCTCATTCGACGTACCCCAATCGCATCCGGATCTTACTTGGGCTTTTGCCCGCTGTGCCCTTCTGGGCTTCTTGGCCATGTTGATTGTTTTATTCACGGGCTTTTGCACATGCGACTTGTTTTGGCTTCGACCTTACTGTTTGGCTTGTGGATTATACGCATCTGTTTCTAAAATAAAATCTGTTCTATTATACTCCTTTAGGCCGTAAACTGTAAAATTATTTAGGGTGTCGAAACTGTGAATATGAGATCCCATATGATTTTATGATTTTCCAATGGATATTTAATTTTTAGTTTTAAAAATAATTTTAGAATTATTTGATGTGATGTGCCTGTAAATTAAATTTACATTAGATTGGATATTTGACTGAAAATTTATGAGAACGTATTTGATACGATTATCACCTATGAGAGGAGGCGCAAGAAGACGAAGGAGTAATTGCTAGGCGCACCGACGATTTGGGGGAGATTTCTTTATACATTATTAGTTTTGTTGTGTTTGTTGTACACACCACGCCTAATCATTATATAAGTGATAGTGTGGGCTAGGGTGAGGGTATCGAATATTGTAGCCGTCTTTTGACATTTCTAGAGTTTTCCGAGGAGATCTAGAAGAGAGTTTTAGGCTTTTCACTTAGCAAAAGCTAGGAGAGGAGCCAACTCTCCCAAAATTGGCTACTTATCTATTGTAAACCCTATTTCCATTCAATAAAAATCCCCAAATCCATTCTACAAACCCTAGTCCGCATCAATTTGGTATCAGAGCTCTGATCCAATGGCAGCAACAAGATCTTCTACGGCGAAATCTCTGGAGAAAAGGCTAGATGCGGAAATCGTCAAGAGGAAGAAAGATACGACGGATCTCATCGAGAAGATCGCCGCGGACAAATCTGAACTAAGATCTAAACTCGGATCTGATCTGAAGAAGAATCTGGAGCAAATGAAGGAGATGATCACCCACTTCATAGCTCAAAATCTCACTGCGCCTCAGGTCTCACAATCGAAGGAAGGAGCAACCTCAGATCTGCAGATCTAAGGGGAAAAGGGAAGGCAACAATGATACCCGATCATGAGGGGGTGATCTCGGAAGGAGTAGATCCAGATCTGGATCTCGACGGCAACGACTGGCAAAAGGACCTCTCCGAAACTCTGGGAGAGAGCTCCGAGGAAGATCAACCCACGCGACGGCGACGAAAGACGCGCGCGGCAACCTCCCTGGGGGGTGCCGACAGTCGACGGCCCCCCAGGGGGCTCGCGGGAGGCGGGCGACCCCCCAGGGGGCCGTCGAGACCGGGCAACCCCGCAGGGGGGTCGCGGGAGCATGGCGACCCCACCTGGGGCCGCCGAAGGCTGGCGAGCCCGAGGCGGGGCCGCCGGAGGCTGGCGACCCCCAGGCGGGGCCGCCGGAGGCGAGCGACCCCGACGGGGGGTCGCCAAATGACGGCGGGCCCGTCAGGGCACCCGCGGACCCCTGACGGGCCGCACGGACTCCGATTACCCCCCTCCCCGCTCATCGCAGGGGGATTTCGAGGGCCGTGAGGGGCGCGCGCGGGGTGCGCGAGATCCGGAGTACTACGAGGACGATGATTGGGCCCCAGAAGGGCGACGACGAGCTGAGATGCATGACCCGGAGTACGAGGACCACATCCGCCACCACGATGAGGAGTATGCGGAGGAGGATGAGCGGGTCAGGAGAGAGGATGGAGATGGGATCAGGAGAGGGGCAGATTGGAGATCACCATCGCCAGCCGCGCTTGGATCGTTTTGACGGGGGGATCCATGTGCGGATGATCGCATACGGAAGCTCAAAATGCCTTTATTCGAGGGTAGTGATGTCACTGGGTGAATCTACAAGACGGAGAGGTATTTTGAGATGGCCAGGCTGACGGAGGAGAGGCTGCGAGCTGTTGCACTCTGTTTGGAGAGAGATGCCCTGAATTGGTGGAGGTGGAAGGAGCAGCAGAAACCTCTAAGGACTTGGGACGGGTTCAAGGAGGCGCTATTGCACCGATTCAGAGACTCTCAGGCGGGCAGAGCTTATGAGCAGCTGCATGCTTTGAGGCAGGTGGGGACCGTGCGAGACTACATTAAGCAGTTGAGGTACTCACTAGTAGGGTGCGTGGGATGCCTGCAGAGTCCCTAGAAGGTTTCTTCATGGATGGATTGAAACCTATCAGTTGGTCTGAGCTTCGCACTCTCAGACCTCGTGGACTGGAGGAGCAGATGGATCTAGCACTGACAGTTGAGGACATGTTGGCAGATGAGAGCCGCACCAGGGGGCGTTTGCAGGGCAGTTTCCACGTCCACAGACTGTTCCAAGAGGCCAGTCAGGCGCTGCAGTAGGGGCCCCGTCAGGCGAAGGGAGACCCGGATATGTGAGACCGGGGGCCGTACAAGAGGATGCCAGATGCTGAGATGCGAAATCGTAGAGCAAAGGGGTTGTGCTTCAAGTGCGACGAGAAGTTTACCCCAGGGCACAGGTGTCGCAACCAGGCCTTGCAAGTATACGAGGTGTACGCTGAGGACCTGGAGATGGAGCAGTCAGGGGAGGAAGCGGCAAAGCCTGAGGAGGACGGCGGACCTCTACTATTGGAGGCAGCCGAGGTCTCACTTAGCTCCATAGCGAGGCTTACACAGGTGCACACTATGAAGCTGGCTGATAGAGTCCGAGACATGGACGTGGTGATTCTGATAGATAGTAGGGCCACCCACAATTTCGTATCCCCTAGGGTGATTGAGGGCCAGGGGATACAGCTGACTGAGACGGAAGGCTTCAGAGTCATGCTCGGGACCGGTGTGGTAGAGCAGAGTAGAGACATCTGTCGGGACTTGATGGTGTCCATACAGGGAGTGGTGGTCACCGGTGATTTCTTGCCCTTGACCTTGGGCAACGTCGACCTAATTTTGGGGATGCAGTGGTTGCAGTCGTTGAGGGAGACGAAATTCAACTGGAAGCTGCTGCTTGATGGAGTTTCAGGTGGACGGCAGGAAGGTCGTACTTCTGGGCGATCCGAGTTTGTGTTGTTCGTCGGTGTCTTACAAGACTATGGCGAAGACACTTCAGGCGGAAGGAGGGGGATTCTTGATTGAGCTACAGGGGTTGGTGACGGACGCGACCGCGGGGGAGATGACAGTACCACTGGAGGTTGAGCAGCTATTGCAGGGGTTTGAGGTGGTGTTCCAGCCACCCAGCGGTCTTCCACCGCCGAGGGATCATGAGCACGCTATTGTGCTTAAAGAAGGGGTGTCACCCATTAGTGTGCGTCCATACCGATACCCCCAGGTGCAGAAGGATGAGATCAAGAAGCTGGTACAGGAGATGCTGCAGGCAGGGGTCATACGGCCTAGTGCGAGTCCTTTTTCTAGTCATGTGCTGTTGGTAAAGAAGGATGGCAGTTGGAGGTTCTGTGTCGATTACCGAGCTCTCAATAAGGAAACTGTCCCCGACAAGTTTCATATCCCTGTGATTGACGAACTACTAGATGAGTTACATGGAGCGGTGGTCTTCTCGAAGATCGACCTGAAGTCGGGATACCACCAGATCCGCATGAGGCAGGAGGATGTGCAGAAGACCGTCTTCAGAACTCACGTAGGCCACTACGAGTTCCTCGTCATACCCTTTAGGCTGACGAAGCACCCACCACCTTCCAGTCGTTGATGAATAGGGTCTTTCGACCCTACCTACGGAGGTTCGTCCTGGTCTTCTTCGATGATATCCTAGTATACAGTGCATCACTAGAGGATCATCTGGGCCATCTTGAAATCGTGCTGCGAGAGCTGGAGGACCATCAGCTACAAGCCAACCGGAAGCAGTGCCTTTTCGGACAAGCGCATGTGGAGTACCTGGGTCACATTGTTTCGGCGGACGGAGTGACGGCCGATCAATCGAAGATTTCAGCTATGTTGGATTGGCCGCAGCCAAAGACAATACGGGCCTTGCGGGGGTTTCTGGGTCTCACGGGATATTATCAACGGTTCGTGAAGGGGTACAGCACCTTGGTGTGGTCCCTTACGGAACAGTTGAAGAAGGATAGTTTTTGCTGGTGAGAGGAAGCGACGAGGGCATTCCAGGCCCTCAAGGAGGCGATGACGACAGTGCCGGTGCTAGCACTTCCAGATTTTGAGAAGCAGTTTGTGGTGGAGTCGGATGCATCGGGTTTTGGGTTGGAAGCCGTGCTGATGCAGGAGCAGCGGCCGATCGCCTACTTCAACCATGTCTTATCTTCCAAGGCCAGGTTGAAGTCTGTCTATGAGAGAGAATTGATGGCAATCGTGCTGTCAATACAGAAGTGGCGGCCATACCTACTACGGAAAGAGTTTGTGGTAAGAACAGATCAGCGGAGTCTGAAGTACCTCCTAGAACAGCGCATGGTGGCAGAGGAGCACCAGAGTTGGTTGTCCAAGTTGAGAGGATACAAGTTCGAGATTCACTACAAACCCGGCTCGGACAACAAGACGGCAGATGCGCTTTCCCGACGAGATGAGGCGGTGCAGGTGGTAGCTCTTTCTATTCCGATGATGTTGAGGAGCGATGCCTTGCTAGCAGAGATTGATGCAGATGAGGGGCTGCGGCAGATCAGGGAGGCTATCACGGTGGGATCTACAGACTTTCCGGGTTATACATTAGAGGAGCGAATACTGCTATACCGAGGGAGGCTGGTGATTCCCCGTACTTCTAGTCACATTCCTACTCTCTTTCATGAGTTCCACGACAACGCCGTGGGAGGCCACTCGGGAGGATACCAGACGTATCAGAGGATGGCTCGGGAGCTCTATTAGCCAGACATGAGGAAGGATATCGCGAGGCTGGTCTCGGAGTGTGATATATGTTAGCGCCACAAATACCAGGCGACATCCCCAGCAGGTCTCTTACAGCCCCTGGATCTACCAGAGAGGGTGTGGGAAGACATCTCGATGGATTTCGTGGAGGGGCTAACACGATCAGAGGGCTTCACTATGATATTTGTGGTGGTTGATCGCCTCAGCAAATACGGCCATTTCATCCCGCTTCGCCATCCATTTACTGCAGCGTCAGTGGCAGTTGTTTTTTTGAGGGAAGTGGTCCGTTTGCATGGGTACCCTCGCTCGATTGTGTCAGACAGGGATACGGTGTTTCTGAGCACTTTTTGGATGGAGATGTTCCGACTACAGGATACAGCGCTACGGCGTAGCACCGCTTATCACCCGCAGACGGATGGCCAGACGGAGGTGCTTAATCGCAGCGTGGAGACATGCCTACGGTGTTTTGCGTCAGAGACACCTAGGAAGCGGGCCGGTTGGTTGATGTGGGCTGAGTACTGGTACAACACCTCGTACAACTCAGCGGCAGGGATGACACCGTTTCAGATTGTGTATGGCCGAGATCCACCCCATCTAGTACACTACAGCAGGGGAGTCACCCCGGTGTCCGGATTGGAGCAACAGCTGGGGGATCGTGACCGGGTGTTAGAGGAGTTGAAGCGACATTTATTACGAGCCCAACAGATCATGAAGAAGAGGGCAGATGCACATCGCAGGGAGGTAGAGTTCACCGTGGGGGAGCGTGTTTATTTGAAGCTTCGACCCTACAGACAGCGCTCTATGGCCCAGCGGCGCAATGAGAAGCTGGCGGCGAGGTATTATGGGCCCTACGAGATTGAGACCTGGATTGGCAAGGTGGCATATCGACTGAGATTGCCCTCCACTATCCGGATCCATCCGGTTTTTCACGTATCGTAGTTACGCCGAGCTATTAGAGATCATGTGGCATCTGCTACGTTACCGCCAACTCTCATGGTCGACATGGAGGTACTTTTGGCACCCAAGGAGATTACGGACATTCGCACATGAGCATCAGGAGCGCGGGAAGTACTGATCCGTTGATCAGGATTGCCGGAGTGTGAGGCAACTTGGAAGTTTTACGATCATATCCTGCAACAGTATCCTGATTTCCACCTTGAGGACAAGGTGAAACTCCTTGGGGGAGTAGTGAGTAGTGATACGATTATCACCTATGAGAGGAGGCGCAAGAAGACGAAGGAGTAATTGCTAGGCGCACCGACGATTTGGGAGAGATTTCTTTATGCATTATTAGTTTTGTTGTGTTTGCTGTACGCACCACGCCTAATCATTATATAAGTGATGGCGTGGCTAGGGTGAGGGTATCGAATATTCTGGCCGTCTTTTGACATTCCTAGAGTTCTCCGAGGAGATCTAGAAGAGAGTTTTAGGCTTTTCCCTTAGCAAAAGCTAGGAGCGGGGCCAACTCTCCCAAAATTGGCTACTTATCTATTGTAAACCCTATTTCCATTCAATAAAGATCCCCAAATCCATTCTACAAACCCTAGTCCGCATCAGTATTCTAAGCAAGCATATGTTTTTGACACCGCTACTTGAATTAATTGTTGAATTACTTAACATGCACACAATGACTAGAATTGGAAATAATATCTCCAAATTGCATATAGTTAGGCCAGGGGCCATGTATATATTGATACTGGAACAGTTTGACTTGTGACATGATATTGGCAATTGACACATGACGCATGTAACGGTTGGAAGCTTGAATTGATATTGAATGAATACACATGAACCCTAACTACGTAATTTAAGATGACATGAAACTGACACTCTTTGAGAACTATGTTACATCCTGATATTTTATAATGCATCTTAAGTAATCACATCTTAATACTGAATGATACAAGACCTAACACATTAACCATATGACATGAATATAACCTAACAATATAATGGTAGTTACAAACCCTAAAAGACTGCAGTGTCACACTTGACACTGAACTAAATATTTAAATCAACACTGAACTAAATATTTAAATCGACATCAGACTTGACTCACGGGGTTTTGGGCAACTCATATTAGGGATAATGTGGGAGCGACGGGAGACATGCTTTTGGTCTGTATCTGATGGATTCTATCATGAATCTGTTTATCCAACGAGTCCTACTTTTAAGTATCTGTTTGGACCTTCGGATGGATCTATAATCCTTCCATGTTTCTGTTTTGGACTCGATCCGAGATAGCTCCAAGTGGTATAAGGTGGTTTTCGGGTTGCATATCATACTCTTCAATATGAACCACAGCCTAAGATTGGTACAACAATCATATGAACTAGAACCATTTACAACACAATAATAAATTGCAAACCCATACACATGCCTTTTATGTAGCTTGTTACATTATAACTCTCAAATAAATTTTGAATCACATATTCATCAGATGTCTTTCTTGTCATTTAGTAGTTCACATGCTTTTACCATGCTTATTATATGTATGCATGCCATTTATCGTATGCTATGATTAGATGTCAACTACTCTAAGCTAGTGGTGCTTGTTTGTTTCCGTTAGGTGCTGAAAAGGTACACAATAAGACTTTAGTGTTCGTGGATTAGCTTCGGCCTTCCCTGTGCAATACACATAGTTTTGATATCATTCTTACAAGTATATTTTAAATTCGGTATATTTCTACTTCATCATATTCTGTGTTTACTGATAAACAGCATGACCTGCTAAGACCTGCAAAAGCATGAATAACCGTCACGGCACCCGAAAGTGGGCCGTGTGGGGCGTGACAGTACACATCAATCTCTCCTCTTTGGGGGGTATGGGGGTTGTGGTGTCTAATAATTTATTTGTGATCCCACATTTATACAATGCAAAACACAAGATGATATTCCTTAGTCCTCCAAAGTTTTTGGCCTTCTGCATAAGCATATAAACTCACATTAGTGCACCATTATATTAACATAATACCGGGTCCAAAAGATCCTTTTCGTACTGCATCAAGGAAGAAAGAACTTAAACTGGGACATTATCAGTTAATGTCAGTCAGATATGGGATATTTGGCAATGATAAACGATATCATTACAAGAGGAAGTAAGACAGAGAGGAAGATGGCTGGTAACTTTTACTCTTGGGTGAGTGGGACTAACTGCTAGCAGAAAAAATATAGACAAATATGGATAAAACATACACACTTTTTATTGGGTATGGTCAACTGCCAATTCCTTATGGACAACGAAAAAAATTATGTAACTGCTTAATTGTGCAATGTCCATTTTAAGAAAGGGGCTGTGCTAGGCCCATTTTAGAAAGGGTGACAGCAGGAACATGAATTAACCATTCTAAGGAGTCTAACCAGCACCAAGTGATGCCATTTATAAGGAAATGTCAAGATATCCCCATTTGCCACAAAACATAGAATCACAACAGAACATGCACAAGAATAGCAAATTTCATGTGCATGTCAATAGTATGCACATGTATGTGTGTGCTTGAGTGTGCATGTTTTTATATATTGTGCATTAGCATGTCATATTTGAGTTCATGAGAGAGAGGCAGGGTTTGAGTTCACGAGAGAGAGAAAGCAAGTTGGATAAATACTTTCGTCTGCTACATCCTTAAGACAAGCATGACAACATATACAAAAACCTAGCACGACCATGAATATGGTTTAACAATTATCAGCTCACTATACAGTGTATACACGATATTTTGTGCAACATAGTGCAAGTAGCTACTTTGTGCCGACAAGTAATGCAGATTAATTTAACCAATTAACTCATTTGATGACAAATGACCAAATTTCCTGTTCGTACTCATAATCTGATATGTTAACTCTCAAATGGGCGGCATAAGGTTCCCTTCTACAATGGGAAGGATTACAAGTTCAAATGCTTAATTTAAAAAGAAGAATCTGCATATTAGGAAGCTTGGTATAACAAACACAAAATATTAAATTCTAAGCAGTTCCATCCCCCATAATAGACCGGAAATATTTTTGCTCCAAAATATCGTTGATATAGATGATGCAGCCTTGCTTCATAGAAGAAATACTAACCTGATTGGCCAACAGCTTGAGACTACTGATATGCTCCCTAATTTTCTCTGAAGTAAATGAATCAATTAAAGAAACACCCTTTAGCTTCCGTGGCATTGTTTCTGTCATATGAACATATGATGTGGCAATGTTCATATGGTTACCCTCCAGTCTGGCCTTATCTGCTTCCACCGAAACCTGCAAATTTTCTTTCTCAGGTTGAATATCTGTCAGTTCTAAACTAGCAGACGACTTGAGACAAAGAGTTGTTTTGATCCTCACAACTGGATCCCCAATTTTGGCCATGGAACATTCTCCAGGGCTTCCCTCTGATGAGCTTAAAGACGGCCCTGTGTCCTGCTCCATACTTTCTGCTGCAGTATTTAGTGGCATACTCAATTCTTTGCATTCTAGAGCATTTCCTTTAAGAGATGAATGAATCAGATCTTTGACTGGTACTGATAAGTTGAAAGCATCATTCTGACCCTTGGGGGAAAGAAAAGGTTCTTTGGTTTTAGTGCGTTTCAAGGGAGGTTGCTCGGGCCCCGTGACAGCTGGAGGGTATAGCATAGATTCGGTGGTATAAGACCCATTTGTTCCCTGCAAACTATTTTCCAGTCTTCCTTTATCATGAACACATATTTTGCAATTACTATCACTGCATCCTTGGTAATGAGTCAACAACTTCTTGTAATTATAGCAATGTTTTCGTCTACAAGTGCCACTACAAGAGGAAATGTGGTCAATGAACAGCTTCATCTCCCTGCAATCTGAACGTTCACATTTTCTTTCATGGCCTGTGCAACCCAGTGCATGAATATATAAAAGAAGGAACTTATGGCACTTAGAATAATGATCCTCTCCTCTTTGTCTTTGAAATCTACACCCCGAAGCTGTACTACCATCTGAAGAGAAATTCAGATTCCTTTGAGAAACTTCTATGGTTTGACAAATTTGCTGATCCACTCCCTTCACTGTCTGGGATTTAACTTGCACCAGATTTGGTCTAATGCAACCATTCACTAGACCATAGCCATTTGAAATTTTGTGTGTCAGAGTCCCCCAAGTTTTACTATTTTCCAGTGATAACTGATTATGTTGATATTCTTCGTTTCGCTGAAGCTGCAGTTGATCAGACTGATTGCATGACATGCTTTGTATGTTACGACCTCTCACTTGTCTGGACTCATCATTTAAGGCACTTTGGGGCCGATGGAAAACTAATTGTTCATTTCTAGCACATAAATGTTGTTGTGAGTATAATTCTTTTTGCCTGGGCTGAAGATGATCAGACTCATTATACAAAGGATAAGGTTGTTGGTAAAATGGTTGGTGCTGCTCCGGTTGTATACCATGAAAAACTTGCTCGGCTTTTGTGCATATTGATGGATCACTGGCTGACTTCATTTTCATGTAAGACTCAATGCCCGACTGGCATGCATTTCGAAAACTCCCTGTCAAACCAAACAATGATGGATGGTTTATTAACTTTGGAGATGAATGAAAGCTACAACCAGGAATAATATGATAATCACCTGCCAACCACAATAATTACAAATTTTAATTATCATACTAATATGAGGGAAATTATTGTGCACATGTTAATACATACATTGATCAACTGGCTGATCACTGTTTGTGGAAAAAGACAGCACGCCGTTAGAAGGTTCATCCTGAATCCTAGAAGAATACATCTGAGACATGCTAGACTGACTGTTATAACCAACATTCTTCAAGACATGGTGGTCCCAGTGACGAACAAACCCTTCAGATGAAACCACAGGTGAAACCCCGTTATCTGTAGAGTAGTGTGACACCGTGGGCAAAGGTTGCTGAATAGTCTCTAAGCAACAAATGGCATTCCCGTTAGCAGCAGCAGATGCATCTGCAACAATACGATGGTGGACATTAGGTAGATAACCTGCAAAAAGTGAATTTTTAATATATCAGAAATGGAAAATTTCTGAAAATGAAGTAATGAAACCATGTTTACAGATATCAACTAACAGTGAGAAGTAGTAGAGCCACCACCAAGCAAAGAACTGGAGGCTGAACCATTGCTTATGCAAGTCCTAATAAAGTCTGATGATGCACTAGCACAATCACTGCTTATAGTTGATGTTGAGACGGTACGGTAAGAGGTAGCAGGAGAAGACAGATCCACGTTATGTGATTCCCAACTCTGTGACACATCACCATCTGATGAAAAAGAAATATCACCATTCAGATTGCTGGTGACATCCACATTCTTTTGATTATTGATCAGACCATTCACTCTACTCTCCAGTGTATCTAGGTTCATGTAGTGCACCTGAATGTATGAATAAACTGTGAGCTTAAAAATAATCCATAAATGTATGAAACAAGGTTCCATATTTTAGAACTTCACATTGACAAAAGGTTAGGTAATAAATATAACCGAAACAATTGCATCAGCTTATTTAAATTTGCTACGATGTTCTTATGATCATACAGGCTAACAATACATTTGATGTCAATAAAGTATATGTATGATACAGTAAGTCTGCAATGGAGAATGACATACCTGAGATGGTGCATTTGCGACGAGTACATCATCAAGAAGTCCGGCAAAATACTGTATCTGTTCATGCTTCCACACATGAAATTCTTGTCTCTCGCTTAAAAATTGTGTACTGCCAATACATTTTGACCAATTATAGCGTGATGGTGATGTATCAAATAGAAACTTTGAGAATAAAATTTTATACAAAATCTAAACCCAGTTTCATTCCAGGAAAAATTGTGCAAAGGCCCCTCGTTTGACAGAAACCCATCTTGAAGCCCTTATCTCTGTTTTTGCATGTGTGAGTGCCTAAGTAATTACAGAAATTCTTTTAAAATACAAGATAGCATAAGTTCCACAAAATGGTCAGTGCACCCCTTAGAAACTCTAATGAATGCCTAAATATTCAACATCAATTTGCTGCATCTTGGTTTAAATGGAGAAATACTTTGGGAATACTACGACAATAGGCATATAATACATGTGAAATAAAGGAAAACTTCTATAAAATGGTGATAAATCCAGCAATGACTTAAGGATCAGACTGTTGGGCAATTAGTAGACATCATTATTTCCCACAGATCCCCAACCACCCCCCCCCCCCCCCCCCAAAAAAAAAAAAAAAAAACATGAAAAACAAGGAAAAACCAATTTGTGTAGCCAACAAGTTGAGATGCACGAGTGGCAATATATTAAGAAAAAAGCTGAGTTGGTATGTATTGGTAAAAGGTTAGAGGTGATTCCCGAATAAAAAATAATGATAAAGAACCTATTGAGATGGCTTTTATATGGGCAACAACGGAGTATCAGTTAGGACTTACAATACGTCCAAACTAACAACTCAGTTAATGCAATACAAAGATTCATTGTTTTGTTGCAAATCACATATAAACCATCAATTATACAATTGACGGATGTTTTTGAATGTGTTTACTGACTAGGACAAATAAGTTGGTAGAAAGACGGTTAAAATTTAATCTTAAGGAACCATTAGTTAGGATGAAAGTTTGTGAAAAATTTGGGGGGAAACCTTAAAATTTTGAGGGACCTAAATCTAGATGAAACTAAATTTTGAGAGACAAATTTTAAATTTTGAGAGAAACTACTTTATGGAACTAAATTTTGATGGGAATAAAATTTTGAATTTTGAAAAAAAAAACTAAATTTGGATGGAACTAAGTTTTTGAGATAACTAATAATGTTTGATGAAGTTGGATTCTCTGGTGAAACTAAATTTTAATTTAAAATTTTTTTAAAACTAGATTTTGGGACAAACTAACTATGGAGGGAACTAAATTTTTAGTTGGAACTAAAATTTAAAATTTTGGGGAGAACAAAATCTAAATGGAATTAAATTTTGGAGTCAACTGATTTTTTTGGAGGAAACTAAATTCTCTGGGGAAACTAAATTTTAGTTTGAACGTGATTAATAATTTTTGTTGGGGCTAGAAAAATATTTTGAATGTGGCTGCAAATTTTTTTGGAGGGATTTTGAATGGGGTGAAATTTTAGGGGTTAGGATATTTTGAATGATGCTACAATTTTTTTTAAAATGAGATTTTTTTTAATGGGTTGAAATTTTCATTTGAATATTTTTGTAAATCCCGTGACATATTGTCAAGGGTTGTGACTAGTTCTATAGATATAGCATGTTTCCTTCTTTATATACATGAATATATGCAACTTCACACACTACACGAGAGATACCTTTCCTTCTGCTTTAAACAATAAGTCATTGAAGAAAAAGAATGTATAAGTTAGTACTTACTTTTTGTAAATACATGGGTTTTAGACCATTCACATGTAAATGTAAATTATACAAATATCCAAATTCAGACTAGAACTTTTATTTAAGTTTGAAATCTAACACAGTTGTAAGTGAAAAATATCAACAATAATCATATTTGAATCCCCATTTTTATGTCCCAATATACATAACAGAGCATTGCAAATTTGCAATACATAAATTTAAGCTTTTTAAGCAAAACTTACATACGCCTACGAATAATACGACGAACCGTTGAAGTCTCAGGATTCATATCCCACAATCGCAGCTCAACTTTCCCGTCAACATTCAGGGACCCCAAATCGCCGCCACTGCGATTGTTCATACTATCCATTGTTCTTTCTGCTTGATCTGGCAACTGTCCAGTAGTTCAGTCGTTTAAAATTTAATCGAAATTTAGTCCAATTGTATGAGAATTTCGCAGAATTCACATTGGTCGATTAAAAGGGGAATAGATTCTATCCCTAATACTCAAATAAATGAAAAATAAACGATAGAAAATTCAATGGCCGTAGCTGTAACCCTAACCCAAACGGGAGAGAGGGGTTGAAGACGAACCTTGAGGGTTAGGGTTTTAACCCACATCCTATTCCCGTCCCAAATCAAGCGTTAGGGTTTTGGATCCATGAGAGCATGAAAAAAATACTTACAAACAAAAGGATAATTTCAATTTAAATAGGTTTCGGCTTGAAAAATAGAAAAGCCCGTTAAGATTAAGCCCATGGAAAAAATATTTGGAAATATGTTTTTACAAAGTGTTAATTGTTATAAACGGGCTTTTAGTGGGCATACCCGTTAGTGGGTATCCACCCATTATGTAACCCTACCACTATAAATATAGGGCTATGGATTCCATAGCCACCACGTTTACAACACGTTATCAGCACGCTCGTCAGCTAAGCCGAACCTCTGCCGACGGACGGACGCGACGCGAACGGGCTTCCTTCACCGAACGTCGCTAGATCCGGCGGGTAGGATCGAGAGGTAACTTTCTCCCTAGATCTAAATATTTCATATCCGCATATGTAGAGATCCAATTTCTTGGATCAATCGCTTAAAATTTTATCGTTTTTATTGTTAAAAATCAACTTTTTACAATAAAAACGCCTTTTTGGAAGATTAAAACTGGTTTATCCCAATAAAAATCGGATTTTTACCCAATTTTTCTCCAAAAAAAATCGCCTAAAACTCTAATGGGTTTCTCCCGCGCCCCCCTACCGCCGCCGCCTGAAGCGGCGGCGCCCCCCCCCCCCCCCCCCCCCCCCCCCCCCCCCCCCCCCCCCCCCCCGCCGCCGGGCGCGGCGGCGGGAAACCCCCGCCGCTCGCAGCGGCGGGGCTCCCCCGCCGCCTGCCACGACGGGGAACCCCCGCCGCCTGCAGACGGCGGAGCTCCCCCGCCGCCTGCAGCGGGGGGGATCCCCCGCCGATTCGCGGCGGCGGGGACCCCCCGCCGCTGCGACGACGAGGGCTCCCCCGCCGCCTGCAGCGACGGGGAACCCCCGCCGCTGCGACGGCGGGCGAAACCCGCCGCCTGCAGACGGCGGGCAGAGCTCGCCGCCCGCAGCGGCGCCCCCCCCCCCCCCCATCACGCCGCCAGCAGCGGCGGACGGGCCCGGCCGCCAGTAGCGGCGTACGGGCCCGGCGTGCGTACCCCAAAACCCTAACTAGGATTTTTGACCCCGAAAATCTTTTCGATTTTCAAATATTTTTCAGATTTAATTGCGATTTCTTTTCGTCAAAATCTGGACAAAATTACATGTGATTTTTATTCATCGCTTTATATTCGGATTATATGATTTTTTTAACGTTTAAAAATTAAGAAGATCATGCGACCGCTCTGCCGTTAGTCAACTAACCTAACGGTGTATGGCGTTGCCTAGTGGTCCAATAATTTTTAAACGAAAGATTTCATTTTCCATTATAAACTGCCTGTGATGATTAAATGCATGCTGCATTTTATCTGCCTGCGATGAATGTCAATATTTGATGTGGTTTTGGATCGGCTAGGGATCACCATTTTATTTTCCCGCATTATTTTCTTTTGAGAGAAATATGTAGTGAGAATAATTTTGTAATATTACAAGACCGGCGGACGCCTCAAGAAGATGAAGGACTATTCCAGAAGAATAGGGGCCCCACGGGGGTTCCCGAGCTAAACTTGCTTTCCTTTTTTTGGGACTGTATGGACTGTAATTAATATGGTGATTAGCCGATCCACGCAGCAAATATTTGTGTCTGATGTGCTTAATTATTTATTTCTCTGTGAAAATATCTAATTATTGCCTATCTTTTAACATGCTAGAGTGATAAATGGCCAAAATTGCGAGCGTCGATTTCGACGTTTTGGATGCTTCAGGCAAGAACTACTTAAGCTGACAGTTGGACATAAAATTACATCTGCGAGCGCAGGGATTGAGCCACGCCATCGCTGTAGGCGATAAGGTTTCTGATATAGATAAAGCGAAAGCAATTATCTATATCAGACGCCATATCGATCGGACCCTGAAGGCCGAGTACCTCACGGTGGAAGACTCGTATGAGTTATGGACCGCCCTCGAGGATAGATATAAGCATCAAAGAGATGTTATACTTCCCCGAGCGTGCTATGAATGGGAAAACCTCCGTCTCCAAGACTTTAAGTCTATTGCCGAGTACAACTCGGCACTCTTTAGCATCACCTCACGCCTGAAGTTGTGTGGTGAAAAGGTGACGGAGGAGCGCATGTTAGAGAAGACGTATACATATTTCCATGAGAAGGATGTCATACTAATGCAATAGTATCGTGAACGCAAGTTCACGAAATACTCAGAGCTTCTCTTATGCCTTCTGATGGCAGAGCAGAATCGTGACCTTCTTCTGGCCACTCATAACTCACGCCCTACCGGCACTGCTCCTGCGCCTGAAGCGCATCACAGCTCCTCCCAGAAGAAGAGGAGCAACTTCAAAGGCAAACCCCAGAAGGGCAAAGCGATGAAGAAGCAAGCTAGAGGACCCCCTCCCAGAAGCAACAATGAGGGGAGAAAGAAGAATAATGTGTGGAAAAGAAAGGACGACAGCCAGACATCTGCCCCCAGAAACGACTGGGAAGATAAGTGCCACAGGTGTGGCATGACTGGACACTGGTCCAGGAATTGTCGGACTCTACGCCACCTGCAGGACTTGTACAAAGCGAGCCAGCAGCAAGCTGAGACAAACCTGGTGGTTCAAGAAGACCTGGCACCAATCAGGTTCATCGCTGAGGACTTCTCAAACGATGACCTGCTCGACTGAGGACATTATCCACTTTCTATGCATTGTAGCTTTCCTTTTTGAGAAACTATTTATCTGCTTGTTTTTCTTCTCTAGCATGTTGAAGTACTTTTTCAGACATTAAATCGAATATCTGTAGTATATCTTTCTGTGTGTGTCTTATACTGCGATACTTTCTTTTATAATAAATGGACTCTATATGCTTAGTGGACAGTGCCTCTACGCACACGATCCTCCAAGACATCTGCTTTTTTCAAAGCATTAATAAATACGATGGCACCGTAAATACAATTTCCAGTCCATCAGATATCATTGAAGGATCAGGGGAAGCACAATTTATGCTCCCCAACAAAACAAAACTACTCATAAAAGATGCACTTCTCTCCCCTAGCTCGCATAGAAACCTGTTAAGCTTTAAAGATATCCGCTTAAACGGATACCACCTTGAAACGGTGAGCAAACAAAACAGAGAATACCTTGATGTAACGTCTCATAAAAACGGTGCTAAAAACACCGTCGAGCGTTTTGAGGGACTCCCGTCGGGTCTCTACCACACAAGGATCAGAGCAATGGAAGCAAACACATTAGAGCACCAGAAGTGCCATAATCAACCAAAATTCAAACTCTGGCACGATAGACTAGGACACCCTGGATGGAATATGATGCGTCGCATCATATCCCAATCCCGTGGAATTGACCCGAAAAGCCTGACGCTACTTCGGAAGGGTGCAAATCCTTGTCCCCCTTGTTACAAAGGAAAATTGATCACGAGACCATCCACCCTGAAGGTGGACTCTGAGTCTCCAAGCTTCCTAGAGAGAATACATTGAGACATTTGCGGGCCTATTCACCCCGCAAGTGGACCATTTCGGTACTACATGGTACTAATCGACGCATCTTCAAAATGGTCGTATGTGTGCCTCCTGTCCACCCGCAACGTAGCCTTTGCAAAGATACTTGCACAAATTATAAAGTTGCGGGCACATTTCCCAGACAACCAGATCAAGAAATTGCGTCTGGACAATGTTGGGGAATTCACATCACAAGTCTTCCTAGACTACTGCCAAGCAACCGGCATAGAAGTTGAACATCCTGTAGCTCATGTTCACACCCAGAACGGGTTAGCCGAATCTCTTATAAAGAGACTACAATGGATCGCTCGACCATTGTTGATGCAATGCCAGTTGCCGGTAAATGCATGGGGACATGCCATATTGCACGCTGCATCGCTGATAAGATTACGACCGTCAGGTAGTCAATCTTATTCTCCGATGCAACTTGCATATGGGAACCCGCCGGATATCTCTCACTTGAGGATATTCGGATGTGCTGTCTATGTCCCCATAGCACCACCGCAGAGAACCAAGATGGGTCCTCAACGGCGTCTTGGTATCTATATTGGTTTCGACTCACCATCGATCATTAGATACCTCGAACCCCTTACAGGGGACGCCTTTAAAGCACGTCTAGCAGATTGTGAGTTTGATGAAAGCACTTTTCCGAACCTAGGCATTAACACACAGAAGCCAGAAGCTTCAAAGACCATTACATGGGACACAAAGACTTTATCCCATTTTGATCCGCGTACAAATCAATGTGAAGAAGAGATCCTGAAGATCCTTCAAATTCAAAACAAAGTTCACATTTTACCGGACAAATTCACTGACAACCAGAAGATTGTCAGATCACACGTCCCTGCTACAAATACGCCAGCTAGGATTGACATACCCAAAGATGGATGCAATCCACCTGCAGCAGAAACGGCCGTACCTCAACAAAAAAGAGGACGACCCCCAGGCTCCAAAGATAAGAACCCTCGAAAGAGGAAAAATCCTGGAGCAATAATAACGATACCACCACAGGATGCTGAGCTTAGCCCAGCTACCTCTCCCCTCCTAACAACCCCTGAAGAGGAAAATATAGGAGAAATATCATTAAATTATGTACGTACTGGGGAGGTACTGGACAGAAAAAGCACAATCATCAATGATAACTTCGCGCTCATTATTGCCACTCACGTCACTGAATATGACGATGAAACCGATCCACGCTCTCTAGCAGAATGTAAACGCAGAGAGGATTGGCCAAAGTGGAACGAGGCAATAGGAGTAGAGCTGGACTCACTCTCGAAGCGCAAAGTTTTTGGACCTGTAGTCCTAACACCAAAAGGTGTTAAACCTGTGGGATATAAATGGGTATTCGTGAGAAAAAGAAACGAGAATAATGAGATCGTGCGTTACAAAGCGCGCCTTGTTGCACAAGGCTTCTCCCAACGACCAGGAATAGACTATGACGATACATATTCCCCGGTCATGGACACGATTACTTTCCGTTTCATTATTGGCCTATCCACACAGGAAGGTTTGGATATGCAGCTCATGGAAGTTGTGACTGCATACCTATATGGAAATATAGATAAGGACATCTATATGAAAATCCCAGATGGATACAAACTACCGACAAAAATTACAGAAAGACCTCGGGACGTCTACTCTGTCAAACTCCAGATATCACTGTATGGTCTAAAACAGTCAGGTAGAATGTGGTACAACAGACTTAGTGAATTCCTAGTGCAACAAGGATTCACACCAAATGAAGTCTGCCCTTGCATCTTTATAAGAGCAAAGGGAACATGATTCGTGATTATTGCCGTCTACGTAGACGACCTGAACATTATTGGATCTCCTGCAGAGATAGGTGAGATATCCAAAAGTCTCACATAGACTTTTGAGATGAAGGACCTTGGCAAAACGAAGTTCTGCCTATGCCTACAAATTGAACACTTTAGCGGAGGAATCCTGTTACACCAATCGACATAGACAAAGAAAGTGCTGAAAAACTTTCTTATGGACAAATGTCATCCGCTTAGCACACCAATGGTCGTTCGATCATTGGAGGTCAACACAGACCCCTTCCGACCGCTGGAAGAGGGGGGGAAACACTGGGTCCTGAAGTATCCTACTTAAGTGCAATTGGAGCACTCCTATACCTGGCAAACTGCACGCGTCCCGATATAGCGTTCGCAGTTAACTTACTAGCCAGATACAGTTCTGCGCCCTCAAAGCGCCACTGGAACGGAGCTAAGCAACTTCTGCGCTACCTCCAAGGGTCTGTGGACATGAGACTATACTTCAAGAAAGGTGTATCCTCCGACTTGGTCGGTTATGCAGATGCAGGATACATGTCCGACCCACATACCGCAAAGTCCCAGACCGGTTTTGTGTTCACATACGGTGGGACGGCCATCTCATGGAGATCCGTGAAGCAGACATCGACAACAACCTCATCCAACCACTCCGAGCTCATTGCAATCCACGAAGCTAGCAGAGAATGCTTTTGGCTTCGATCAGTCATCAACCACATCCTCAAGACCACCGGCCTGAAGACGGGAGATCTTGGACCTACCACCATGTATGAAGACAATGTTGTGTGCATCGCTCAACTACGAGGTGGCTACATCAAAGGTGACAGGACGAAGCACATATCCCCCAAGCTCTTCTGGACGCATGAACAGCAAGTGGACAACCAGATCGACATCCAGCAGATCCAGTCTTGCGACAACCTGGCAGACATGTTCACTAAAGCTTTGCCTCGCAGCACCTTTAGAAAACTTGCACTAGGAATTGGGATGAGACAGTTGAGAGATTTACAAGCCTGAAGCTTGTACTTATCAGGGGGAGTTAATGTTGTGATGTACTCTTTTTCCTTGGCTACTGGTTTTTCCCACTGGGTTTTCCATAGCCAAAGGTTTTAACGAGGCAGCCACATCAACTCTGGATCCAGAAGTATCCACCTCTGATGTTATCCATCGATCAGGGGAAGTTACAGAGACTTGTACTCTTTTCCCTTAGCCACTGGTTTTTCCCACTGGGTTTTCCTTGGCAAAGGTTTTAACGAGGCAAGAACTCTTAAACTTAAGGATCCAGAAGTATCCATAGACCCATGATCAGATAAGCTCTATGAACCCTGAAGCATTCATCACGGCTTACAACAATGGATGGATAAGGGGAAGTGTTATAAACGGGCTTTTGATGGGCCTACCCGTTAGTGGGTATCCACCCATTATGTAACCCTACCACTATAAATACAGGGCTATGGATTCCATAGCCACCACGTTTACAACATTAATTTGTTTTTACCTAAAATAGACATATTGTTGTAAGTTGAGGGAGGCCTTCCCTCCCCTCATTATCTTCCATTACACCCTACTACTAAGTAGTTGGGTCCCTTGGGCTTCTTACCCCACATTGAGGAAGAATATATACAGAACCATGGCTTATGCCATGACTACTCGACACTTTGAGATTGGTGTCATCTTATGAGTTTATAACATGTTATCAGTACGTGAGCTCTCGTTCTTGAGCTTCTCCTTTTATCCCCTCAAATCACCCGCACCGCGCTTTGGAATCTTGGTTGCTGCGATCCGTTGCGGCGATTTCTGTGCGTTGAAGCTCGATCCCTTGGAATCTTTGGTTGCGACGATCCGTTGCAGCGATTTCCACGGTTCATCGGGAGCGATGATTCATTCTACGGATCTAATCTTTATCGACGATCGTCCCTAGATCTAACAGATCTAGAGGTAAATAATAGAAACCCGTAGATCATTATTTTAACATGCGCATGTTGTTAAATCAGTGAGATTTATTTTCTAAGCTATCTATAGCTATATCTATAGCAAGAAAATCAACTTACAAACACAGATTTACTGTTACACATTACAGATTTGAACTTCTTTTTTAAAAAAATTACCCGGTGCACAACCCCCCCAATCTGACGTGGGGGCCTCCAGCCCACCTTCGACCGGATCCCCCCCCCGTCGGAGGGGCCTGCCTTGCGTCGGATCACCGCCCAGGGGCCCGCCTTGCCTCGAATCGCCTCCCTGGGGCCCGCCTGGATTCGGATCGCCGCCCAGGGGCCCGCATTGCGTCGGATTGCCTCCCTGGGGTCCGCCTGGAGCCGGATCACCGCCCGCCGGTCGGAGGGGCCCGCATGGCGTCGGGGGGGGGGGCTCGCCTGTGGCCGAATCACCACCCCCTCCTGTCGAAGGGGGGCTGCGACTGTTTCACGTCGCTCGTTTCGCCGGAGGGGGGCCTCCTTCCGGATCCGCGCCGCCCTCCCCCTGTCGGGGGGTGCCTCCATCGGCGACCCCCCTGTCGGGGGGTGCCTCAGTCTGCGTCGCCCCCCCTGTCGGGGGGTGCCTCCGTCCACACCACCCCCCCTGTCGAGGGGCATCCCAATCGGCAAACCGCTCCGACGGGGGGCCCCTCTGTTGCTAAGCCTCCCCTCTGTTGGAGGGGCCGTTCGTTTTCGCCACCCAACTGACGAGGGGGTCTGCCTGGCAGCGATCTCAGAGGGGAGGGCAGAAGAGTGCCGTGACGGCTGACTTTCTTCTGTTGCATCCGAAGAGGAATGGGAAAAGGGGGGTCTTTTTGTCTCCCCTGACAACTGACTTTCTCAAACCCCAATTTCCCCCCTTAAAGCCCGAATTAGGGTAAGGGGAGAAGAGGCATAGACCAACCCTGATGGGCCAGAAGCCCAATAATTAACAAAATAAATAAATAAAATGGGTATTTTTGGCTAACGGCCCTACAGCCCGCAGCCCGCCCGCGGCCTTTGGCCTACAGGCCGTTGGCGTGCAGGCCCAATTTAATTTAAATTCAGATAATACCCTATTAAACCACTGAAAATTCCAGATAATTCTGGAAAAATTCTGGAAAAATCCAGAAAAATCAGGGAAAATCAGTGTGAGGATATTGATTATGGATAACTCATTTTGGGGCAAGTTATAATTTTTTTAATGAATCCTATGTGTAATTCATTTATTTATCGCCTTAGTTTTAATTGGATTAAAATTAATATTAATTTACATTTTAATAAATTACAAGGATCATGAAACCGCTCTGTCGTTAGGTTCTTAACCTAACGGGTAATGACGTTTCCCCGTGGTCCAAGTAAATTGTTAAACGTAATTTTTATATAATATGCTGAATATGCTGAATATACATCTTATGCATGTGTGTTGCGTGGTTGATTTTTGTATTGCCTGTAGCATATATAAACTGCGTGGATGTTGTAAATAATTCAGTCTTGTGGTTTGGGATCAGCCATTTTGATATACACTTTTTTATATTCCTCGCTTTTTTTCTGTTTTGAGAGATATTGTAGTAAGGTTATAATGTAAAATGCCAAAGACCGGAGCTCAGACAAATTGAAGACGAATATGAAATCTGCATTATGCTGGTACCCAAAATGGGTTTCCAAGTTGTTTTTTCATTTATCTTTGTATTTCATTTTTTGGACTGTATTCGGACACTTTTGGACATTTTGTTTCTAAGGGTATCTGGCCGATCCCCACATGACTGTTTATTTACTTTGCGTGAATTTATTTTTTACTTATATTAATTCATGCTTATTTAATTGCATAAATAAATGGAAAAATTAGTGAGCATTGATTTTGATGTGCTGGATGCGGCAGAAAAGAACTATCTGAGCTGGTGGGTGAACCTGAAGTTTCACATGCGCTCAATAGCTCTAATGAGTACGATTCTGGCTCCTACTATTGTGCTTGTGGCCCCAGCAGCAGCCTAGGCTACTTCAACCGCGACCGCTGAAGCGACGCAGTTATCTGGCTCTGATATAGATAAGGCGAAAGCCATTATCTACATTAGGAGGCACATTGATCGGACTGTAAAAGCCGGATATCTAACAGTAGAGGATCCACTTGAGTTATGGACGGCACTGGAGGCACGTTTTAAACATCAGATTGATGTTATACTGCCACGTGCTAGTTCTGAGTGGGAAAACCTCCGACTTCAGGACTTCAATTCCGTATCTGAGTATAACTCAGCACTCCATAATATCACCTCATGCCTGAAGCTGTGCGGTGAAGAAGTCTCGTACCAACGCATATTGGCAAATACTTTCACGTCTTTCCATGAAAATGATGCAATCCTCATGCAACAGTACCTTGAAAGAAATTTCACGAAATTCTCTGACTTACTCTCCTGCATCCTAAGGGCGGAGCAGAACAGAGTCTTGTTACTGGCCACTCACAGCCTTCGCCCTGTTGGGACTGCTCCACTCCCTGAAGCCCATCTTGTTTCTTCCCAGAAGACGAAGAACAAGAAGAAGGCCAGAAATTACAAGGGTAAAGCTGTGATGAAACCGGCTGAAGGACCTCCACAGAACAATAACTACAACCAGTGGAATAAAAAAGAATACGTGGAAGAGTAACAACAATGACCAACCGTCTATTCCCAAGAAGAACTAGGTGGACAAGTGCCATATATGTGGCATGACATGATATTAGTCCAGGAACTGCCTCACTCCACGTAATCTCCGAGATCTTTATCAGGCGAGCCTGCAGCCTCATCCTGAAAACAAATCTGGTTGAATCTCATCCTTCAACCAAGCTGACCCAAAAGACTTCCATCACGATGACTTGCTCGACTAAGCCTTATATTAGTTTGATTTTATCTTTGCATTTTAAATTATAGTTTCCTTCATCTGTATTTCCTTTTTGGAACTTTATTAATGCATATTTAGCTTTATTTTATAAAGTCTATTCATTCTGATATATAGATGAAGTGTGATATATTGTGGACAGTGCATCGATGCACTGGTGAAGCATTAAAATTGCTCCCACATACAACGAGACTAAAAGATGCATATTTCTATCCTAAATCATAGAGTAATATCCAAGTTTCAAGGATATTTCGTTTAAACGAACATAACTTGAAAACTATGGATAATAAATAGTGAATATCTTTATGTAACTCGTCAAAAGGATGGCCAGAAGACCATCTACGCACGATTCGTTGGAACCCCGTCGGGTCCCTATCATTATAAATATTCATCCTATATAAAGCCAACTTGACTGAGCACCAGAAGTGCCTTTCATTGCCAGAGTTTTCAACTCCGGCACAATAGACATGGTCATCCTGGATCATCGATGACGGACGCATCATCAAATAAATCCCTTGGAGAACCTGAAGATTCTTCAAAAGGTTGAGTTTCCGTGTCCCCCTTGTCACAACTCATAAGGGAAAACTTATTGTCATGCCCTATTTTGCACTATACGTGTATTCTACTAAACACACGTGGTATTTCTACCTACGATGCATGCGTGTGTATTAAATAAGCATAGATATCGATGTATATGACGTAGTGCAAGGGGATTAGGCCGTAATACGTGGCTAAGAGAAGAGAATGCGAAATGTGAATGCGGGAAAAGTACGAAAGACGTCGTGAGTGCAAAACAACATGAATGTGTTAGACGTGTGTGTGTGAAGCATGTATGCATGCATGGATGTGGGTGGATGTGTGTAAGAAGAGCCATGCAAGTGTAAAAGTGGTTAGGGGTCAATGGCAACCCCGTAAATTTTTAGAAAGGTCAGGGGCAAAACGGTCTTTTTGACTAAATTTGTTGTGCGTAAATACTTAATGGTTGGTGCATAAAGTAATGGCATACTTGTAAATACTTGAATGTGTGAGGGGTATTTTGGTCACTTAATAATTAACATGGCTTATGGAATAAGCCATGGAAAATCATTATTGTAGAATCCTCTCCCTCTTTCTCTCCTTTTCTTTTCTTTTCTTCTCTTTTCTTCCATCATCCTTATCTCCTCTCCTCCCTCTCAACCTCTCCCCCCTCTTCAATTTCGTGCTCCCCCTCTTCTCCTTTCTATGTTGACCAAAATTCAAAAAAAAAAGAGGAAGAAGAAGAAGAAGAAGAGGAAGAAAAAGAGAAGAAGAGAAGAAAGATCAAAGTTGAGGTAGGAACCCTTGGTTTGGAATTCCATCAATTAATTTTTGTTGTTATATTTTTACAACATGTTTTATCTAATATGTGATTTAGATAGCCAATTATTACATGATATGGCCCAATTTCACAATTTCCCCTTAGAATTATTAGCAAAGTCACCTCCTTTTTAAATTCAGAAATCTTGATGTCTGATATTGCTTGGATTCTAGTTACTTTAGCTCAAATTAGGGTTCGAAAAAAATATGAACATGTAGATCTTGAAGTCCTACCTCAAATTAATATAAATATTGATATATGTTCAATTCTAAAATGAGGAGTAAAAATTCAAACTCTACAGCATGTCTGTTTGATTTCCAACCATGACACAGTTCAGTAGAAATGGCTTAATTACCTGCACACTTAATGAAATTTTTTGTTCTTAGTCTTGTTGGAAAGTTAACAAGTTTTTCTAAAAAGTCAACAGAGTGTTTATATATCGAATTTCTGGCTCTAAGATGCCCACAATTGGATTTCAATACAGGCCCTGAAATCTGTCTAAAAATAGATTTGACACACTTCACTAATTAATTCACCATAAATCACACATTTAATATTTTTCCATGACATTTTATCTATGAATCAAGAACTAATATATCACCAACTTTCATGTGGAACACTTAGCCAAATTCTCACTAAAACCTGATGTAATATGCTCATGTCTTGGCAATTTCTACAAATTCCTGCAAGCTGAATGGTTAAGTGTTGTGTTAAATTATATATTGTTGTTATTCCACCCTCAATGGCACATGATTATTGTTTTTACATGCAAATTAGATTAATGATATGTCATGCCAATTGATCTGCTAATGTTCTTACGGACGTACACGTCACGTCCACCTTGTGTTCGATGGAATGCCTCAATTAAGGCAACATTCGGTAAATTGAGAAATGTGTATGTGTATGTGTTGGCCTTGAACCATATTGATAATTGGTAGAGTTAGAGGCTTGAATGGCATGGATACATTGAAATTGTGAGCGGATGATGTGTTGTGATAGAGTGCGTATCACGGGAGTATATGACCCTATGTCTGATGATGGGCAGATGAGGTGAGATGTGCATAACCATGCCATCAAGACCCCTAACGTGTCACTTATGATGTTAACTTATAAAATTGACTAAATCTCAATCATCTCTAATGAGGATGAGTTAGAAGAGCCCGGGTTTTAGGTGGGATTTGAGTAAATTGTGGATATGAGGCCTGGACTGGGAAGTTGGGAGATGATTATGTGATGTGTGGAGTTTACACCCACTCGTCTTTACCGGGAGTGGAGGGGATTTTTACACCCACTCGCCTTTATCGGGAGTGGAGGGGTCATACGGAGGTTGGGTTATATGTGGATAGCCTCACTCCTGCCAGGGACGGGGAGGTGAGAGGCCCGGCATACAGTGCCTGTGTCCGCTGTGTCGTGTACTATATTCACCTCAAATTTGGGGTGAAGTCCAGGCCTTTGTATCACACAGTTTACCCAAGTTCTAATTAACTCAATTATGAAATAATAAAATAAGAATTGCGTGTTACTTCTACTGCTGACAGCACTTTCCCTTCCCTTTACCTGTTTCTTTGTGACTCTGTGTCATGCCTCAGGCACTTGCACTTATCTTATTAGATATTGGCTGCTTGAACACTTGTGTTATTATTATTATTATTCGTGCTAATCCTTTTCTTGCAGTAACTCGACACTGGACCGCAGTTATGATTCCCTTGCTTTAGCTATTTAATTTCCATTACATCACTTAGTTACATGCTCTATTTCTCTTGTCTTGCCTTGTTGTTGATAACCTTAGAATGGTGTTCCAAATTCAAGTTGGTTCCTACTGGGGCATGCATTGACATGCTCATCCCCATTTTTCAGGTAGCAGGGGTAGCATGGTTGGCGGTGACTTGGAGTTGGGAATCAGGGGCAGTATTCGGTGTGTGCTGTAGCGTGTAGAGTGACTTGGTTGCCTTGGGAGGCAGAGAGTGATGGTGTATATGTAGTGATGTACTTGGAGTATGTCTATTAATGGAAGTTGTTGTATGTTTGATATGTTGTTGTTGATCTATGTATTCATGAGGTCGTTTTGATGTTATTGTGAAGCTTTACTTGTACTATCCCAGCATGTGCGCAGTGGCCTGCTTGTTCAGTTTCTCCTTTTCCTTTCTTTTCCTCTCTCATCACCCTCATCCTTCAGAATATTTGGAAAAAAATTTAGATGGCGGGTATTCTGGGGAACGGGGCGTGACAGTTTGGTGGCCCATGCAGGTCACCGCACTACGATGTGCGTAAGGATAGTACAAGTAATGCTTCAGTAGGTGATAGGGATAGATTAGTTCTAAGGTGGGTAGTGACCTTAGTGCCTTAATTGATCCACCCTTAAACTCCTAGCTTAGGAGGTCAGGGGATGAATTTCCTACAGTGGAGTATACTATAGATGTATATTGTTGGTATACACGTGTATATGTAGCTGAGTGAACCCGTGGATATAAGTGCATTTGTTGTGCTTAGAGATTTGAATTATGTATGTCGCGGTATACTCGTATATTTGAATGACATGAACGTTACCCATATTCTGGATGCTTGTAGTAGTATATGGATACGCGTGGGTGTAGATACTAGGTGGTGAATACTTGAATGTATGTATACTACGTCTCTATAAAAGTACATGATACAGATATGTAAGGCTGATATGTGGTATACTTGTGTGACTCTGAGACACAGGTGATGTATACATGTTTATTTGTGGATGTATATTGGTGGGTACATATAAGTTAGTGGGGACATATACCTTGTAAGGGTGTAAGTGAAGATATGTACGTGTAAGATATGAGGGCATGTAAGCGTCTTCATATCTATTACATTATGGTTGTGTCCCCGTGTGGGGAAGTACCAAGTAGTGTATATCTATCCTTGTGTGGATAGAGTGGTGGAGTGTTCATACGGTCTTGTAGATATATGTGGGGAAAGTGCATGTGTGTGGATATATGTGTGCTTGTATGGGTAGGTGGTGTAGATATGGGTCGAAATATTGGTGTGTGTGTGTGTATATATATCGCTAGCGTTGCATTGCTGGTGTATGAATTCTTAATGTGTTAGATTTGAATAACTGGGAATATATGTATGTGCTGCCTATGTGCCTATAGAAATTGGTATATTGTTTTACCTAGGTATACGGTCGTGGATGTATTATTGCGTGAAGATAGGTGTTGTGCTATGGCCATATAGGGTGTGTATATAGCGATATAGATAAGTAATCGGCGTACGGGTAGTATGAGTAATGCCCAGGGTGTTTGGAGTAGATGTATCCTAAGGTGGGTAGAGATGCTTTAGACCCGTCCACCTAAGTTGAGGCCTTAGCTCTATACCGTGCCCATCATCGGATAGGGATATAAGTGCGACATGTATCATATGTAGAATGTGATGAATGTGAAGCTTTGAGATTATACAGCGTATATATAAATGGGATGGCTATGGGTTTGCACGGTTAAGTGGAGTTATAGTATATATTTGTGTGTATACGTTACCGTAGAATGGTGTTTGTAAGACCATTTGGATGTATATGTAGTGTGCATACCCTTCCGTATATAGTGGCATGAGGGATGATTGTGTATTGGTATATGAGATACTTGTATGTATGTAGGTGTGTTGTAACAAGCGTGGTGCGATTGTGTAATGTGTTGCAATTATTGAATGTGTATTGATATCTGTCCTATGAGTGGTTATATGTGTATGTATGTGAATAATCCCTATTCTGATATATGTGTATTAGTATATGAATGTGTACGTATATGTGATGTGACTATATACTGAATATGTATGAATATTGAAATACACTTATTTGTGTATATACTAGTATGTTGGTAAAAGTGTAGATATATTGGACGTATAAGAGTATGGATAGTTACCGCTTACTGTTAGTGCAGTTTAGGTAGCTTGACTGTATAGGTGTGCAATAATAGGATATGTATGGTATGTGTGAATGGGTGTATGCGCCCAAACATTATGATGTATGTGCATGGTTGCATGGATCCTAATAGATATATATGTATGTCTGTGTGTATACTTACTATTAGAATAATAATCTGGTGCATGAGCGAACGTGTATATGGCTATGTGTAGGCCTAGAGGTATATATATATATATAAGTGTTGATGTTACTATACCTGTAGGTATATAATGAGTGTGTATATAAGTAGATGTGGAGTATTTATGTGAAGTATTGTTTGTTACCTATATGTGAATATGTATCATATTTGTATGAATGTGAAGTGTAGGGATGTGTTCATGTAGGTGTACTGTGCAGTAGGAATATATATAATGATGTGTATATTAGATGAATGAATACATATATGTATATATATTTGTACGTATCTTGTTTGTCTACTTGCTGATTTATTCCATAGGGTTGTCTCTCTAGGTGTATCTCAGTGTGCTTTGGATAAATGTATACTTGTTTGTATGCGTGAATATATAGGTCTATACCAGAGCATGTGTGTATGTATAGACATGCAGTGAGGATATGAATGTGATGAGTATAGAATAAAAGTGTATATATATATGTTTGATGAATGTAAATGAATGAAACTGTTTGATATGAGGGTATTGGAATGTGTGTATTGTAGGGATCGTCTAACCCTTACAATACTAACAACACACACTAGAGGGGGGTGAATAGTGTAATGGCAATAAAATTGTCCAATTAAAATTTAACTTGCAAATGCGAAATTATAAATGCAAGAGGAATTAAAAGGCACAATCAATCCAAACGCAAACACAAAGTTTTACCCTGGTTCCCCAAACTTGGGTACATCCAGCCACACCAATATTCACTATAATCCCACACAGAGAAGTGAATACAAATCTCACAAGGAGATACCCCACAAAGAGGATTTATGCCCTACACAAGGACCCAACCAATCCTACACGAGGATCAAGACTCCCACACAGAGAATCACTAACTCCTACTCAGAGAATTAGGGTTAGCCCTACACTAGGACACTAAACTCCCACAAAGAGAGTTAATTCACACACAGAGAATTCCCTAGTCCCACAAAGAGACAACCTCCCACAAAGAGAGAAACTCCCACAAAGAGAGTATACTAATCCCACAAAGAGAAATAGGAAAACAAATTACACCATGTACAGTAAATACTCTTACATATGCCTTGAGATGCTTACTCATGAATGAATGCAAGGCATGGAAGAGGATCTCCAAGTGTTGGAATATGCTTGAGAGCACTTGGATGATTTCCCTTGAGCTGGACTTCAATGCATAAAGAGAGATGAATGCTCAATAGAGGGAAATGAGGGAGCTTGAGAGTGGCTTAAAGATCTCTTGAGATTTTCAATAGAATCAAGAGTAATCAAGAATCAATCCAGAAGGTTAAGCATATGCAGCACACTCATATATATAGGAATCCTATACAAGCCCAAAAACCCAAAGAAACAGCCAAATAACCAAATCTGCAACGGCTAGAAACTAGGTGAAAATGACAGGATCAGTCGACTGATGATCATAAGACAGTCGACTGATCAACGGCTAGAAAATATCCAATGGCTATAATCTGAGCCAGGACAGCCGACTGACGAAATCAATATAGTCGACTGACAAACAGGACAGGCGCCTGTTAATCCTTCAGCAGATGACTGCTGCAGGGGATGGATCGAAACAGAGAGCTGCACTCTTTCTCCAATTCTTCGCACATGCGACTAATGTTAATACTACATTTGACTGCCAAAAAGTCAGACGACTGTATATTCTTCATCAGTCGACTACTGTAAAATATGGAGAAAAGACAGAGAGATGCAGTGATTGCACTTACGCTAGACAGGCGACTGTTGGCCAATTTCCAGGTGACTGTAAATATACAGGCAACTGTAAACTGATCGTCAGGCGACTGTGCGTAAAGCTCAAGTTTGAGGCAATTGAAATGTTGACTTGAGCTGTGCATATCAGGCGACTGTAGAAGGATCTACAGGCGACTGGAAATCACCCAGTCGGCTGTGTTTCCCTCATCAGGCGACTGACGGAAAGCCAGAGACTCCAAATGAGTCTTTGGACAAAGTGAACCTATTGGGTTAGATTCTATGATAATCCTAAGGTTCACTAAGATGGTTAAATGCGTATGCATAAAAAGTAAACCATCTAACAAGGCATTACAATAGCCTAGACTCAAAAGAGAGAGAAAGCAATAAAGTAAATTACATGGATTACAATGCTTTCTTAAGAGTCTAAGTCTTCAATCTTGATGCCTTGATTGCTCTCCATCATCTCCAAGCTTTGGCACTCCTTGAGTCCAAACTTTGGCCCTTCTTCACATGATGTCCATCCTTACACCAAGTGATTAGTCTCCAAGAACGATATCCTTGAAATAAACTGAGAGACTAAAACATTAGATTCATTAGCAACAACATAATGTTGTGATCATCATAAAAATAAGATTGGTATGAAACACCAATACTTAACATGTATATGTTTGTATATTTACATGTATACGCGTGTGTGAGGGGTGTAGATGGATGTTTATAACTATTTGATTATTTTGGGAGTATGTGAGTAGGATGTGTAAAGATAGTAATGTATATTTAGCGTACGGCGGGGAATGTATTATGTTGTGCACTCTTGTGTGTATTGAGTATGGTATAAGTGCCTATCTGTGTGAGGCAGTATGTGCATCGCTATGAATGTGAGACTATGTGTGTATTTAACTATAGTTGTGATTGTGAACTTTATATGACTTGATCATGCATGTGTTGGTATGTGCTCGTCGATGTATGTTGGATGTAACTGGATATTATGTGTATGTGAGTATTTATGTGCATATGATTGTGGGTGAACTTATATGATTAGTATTAAGGGTATGGAAGTCCGGGTACATATGGGTGATACCGTGATGGTGACCCTGTTTATTAAGTAATTGTGTGTAGATTAATGAGTATTGTTGTGTGTTTGTGCATGGATATAGACGTATATGTAAATATATAAACAGGTAGGATGTCAGTCGTTTATACCTGAATAAATTATGGTATATATAAAGCATGCTATGTGTGAATGCCTTGTGAATCATGATATGGATATGATGTGATGTCATATCACACAGGTAAGAGTAGTGATCTGGATATGTATACTGATACATATAGAGATCAATTTGCGATATGTGTGTGTTGTATCTGTCAGTGTGAATATATGTGCTCAGATATTCATGTGAAGGATGTCGAATGTACTACTAGGTGAATAATAGGAAGCATCCGTGATATGTATGTGATGCAGCTGTGTATGAATGGCAATAAAGTATATAGTGTGTATGAGTGTGGTGTAGATACGTATTCTTGTTGTATTGCATGGGTAGGAAGA
Organism: Scilla litardierei; assembly: GCA_030789695.1. NCBI lineage: Eukaryota > Viridiplantae > Streptophyta > Magnoliopsida > Asparagales > Asparagaceae > Scilla > Scilla litardierei. The sequence goes on along the minus strand of CM061141.1, from coordinate 76,915,324 downwards.
CCTCCATATCTAGCTGACCTTCGGCAGGGTTCACACCCTAGGAAGTCCGAGGACAGACTTTATTTTAAGGTGGGTAGAATGTCATGCTCTATTTTGCACTATACGTGTATTCTACTGAACACACGTGGTATTTCTATCTACGATGCATACGTGTGTATTAAATAAGCGTAGATATCGATGTATATGACGTAGTGCAAGGGGATTAGGCCGTAATACGTGGCTAAGGGAAGAGAATGCGAAATGTGAATGCGGAAAAAGTGTGAAAGACGTCGTGAGTGCAAAACAACAGGAATGTGTTAGACGTGTGTGTGTGAAGCATGTTTGCATACATGGATGTGCATGGATGTGTGTAGGAAGAGCCATGCAAGTGTGAAAGTGGTCAGGGGTCAATGGCAACCCCCGTAAATTTTTAGAAAGGTCAAGGGCAAAACGGTCTTTTTGACTAAATTTGTTGTGCGTACATACTTAAGTGGTCGGTGCATAAAGTAATGGCATACTTGTAAATACTTGAATGGGTGAGGGGTAGTTTGGTCATTTAATAATTAACATGGCCTATGGAATAAGCCATGGAAAATCCTTATTCTAGAATCATCTCCCTCTTTCTCTCCTTTTCTTTTCTTTTCTTCTCTTTTCTTCCATCATCCTTATCTCCTCTCTTCCATCTCAACCTCTCCCCCCTCTTCAATTTCTTGCTCCCCCTCTTCTCCTTTCTATGTTGACCAAAATTCAAAAAAAAAGAGGAAGAAGAGGAAGAAGAAGAAGAAGAAGAGGAAGAAAAAGAGAAGAAGAGAAGAGATATCAAAGTTGAGGTAGGAACCATTGGTTTGGAATTCCATTAATTAATTTTTGTTGTTATATTTTTACAACATGTTTCATCTAATATGTGATTTAGATAGCCAATTATTACATGATATGGCCCAATTTCACAATTTCCCCTTGGAATTATTAGCAAAGTCACCTCCTTTTTAAATTCAGAAATCTTGATGTCTGATATTGCTTGGATTCTAGTTACTGTAGCTCAAATTAGGGTTCGAAAAAATATGAGCATATATATCTTGAAGTCCTACCTCAAATTCATATAAATATTGATATATATTCAATTCTAAAATGAGGAGTAAAAATTCAAACTCTACAGCATGTCTGTTTGATTTCCACCTACGACACAGTTCAGTAGAAATGGCTTAATTACCTGCACACTTAATGAAATTTTTTGTTCTTAGTCTTGTTGGAAAGTTAACAAGATTTTCTAAAAAGTCACTAGAGTGTTTATATGTCGAATTTCTGGCTTTAAGATGCCCAAAATTGGATTTCAATACAGGCACTGAAATCTGTCTGAAAAACAGATTTGACACACTTCACTAATTAATTCACCATAAATCACAAATTTAATATTTTTCCATGAAATATTATCTGTGAATCAAGGACTAATATATCACCAACTTTCATGGGAACACTTTGCCAAATTCTCATTAAAACCTGATGTAATATGCTCATGTATTGGCAATTTCTACAAATTCCTGCAAGCTGAATGGTTAAGTGTTGTGTTAAATTGTATATTGTTGTTATTCCACCCTCAATGGCACATGATTGTTGTTTTTACATGCAAATTAGATTAATGATATGTCATGCCAATTGATCTGCTAATGTTCTTACGGACGTACACGTCACGTCCACCTTGTGTTCGATGGAATGCCTCAATGAAGGCAACATTCGGTAAATTGAGAAATGTGTATGTGTATGTGTTGGCCTTGAACCACATTGATAATTGGTAGAGTTAGAGGCTTGAATGGCATGGATACATTGAAGTTGTGAGCGGATGATGTGTTGTGATAGAGGGCGTATCACGGGAGTACATGACCCTATGTCTGATGATGGGCAGATGAGGTGATATGTGCATAACCATGGCATCAAGACCCCTAACGTGTCACTTATGATGTTAACTTATAAAATTGACTAAATCTCAATCCTCTCTAATGAGGGTGAGTTAGAAGAGCTCGGGTTTTAGGTGGGATTTGAGTAAATTGTGGATATGAGGCCTGGACTGGGAAGTTGGGAGATGATTATGTGATGTGTGGAGTTTACACCCACTCGCCTTTACCAGGAGTGGAGGGGATTTTTACACCCAATCGACTTTACCGGGAGTGGAGGGGTCATACGGAGGTTGGGTTATATGTGGATAGCCTCACTCCTGCCAGAGACGGGGGAGGTGAGAGGCCCGACGTATAGTGCCCGTGTCCATTGCGTTGTGTGTTATATTCACCCCAAATTTGGGGTGAAGTCCAGGTCTTTGTATCACACAGTTTACCCAAGTTCCAATTAACTCAATTATGAAATAATAAAATAAGAATTACGTGTTACTTCTACTGCTGGCAGCACTTCCCCTTCCCTTTACCTGTTTCTTTGTGACTCTGTGTCATGCCTCAGGCACTTGCACTTATCTTATTAGATACTGGCTGCTTGAACACTTGTGTTATTATTATTATTATTCGTGCTAATCCTTTTCTTGCAGTAACTCGACACTGGACCGCAGTTATGATTCCCTTGCTTTAGCTATTTAATTTCCATTACATCACTTAGTTACATGCTCTATTTCTCTTGTCTTGCCTTGTTGTTGATAACCTTAGAATGGTGTTCCAAATTCAAGTTGGTTCCTACTGGGGCATGCATTGACATGCTCCTCCCCATTTTTCAGGTAGCAGGGGTAGCATGGTTGGCGGTGACTTGGAGTTGGGAATCAGGGGCAGTATTCGGTGTGTGCTGTAGCGTGTAGAGTGACTTGGTTGCCTTGGGAGGCAGAGAGTGATGGTGTATATGTAGTGATGTACTTGGAGTATGTCTATTAATGGAAGTTGTTGTATGTTTGATATGTTGGTGTTGATCTATGTATTCATGAGGTCGTTTTGATGTTATTGTGAAGCTTTACTTGTACTATCCCAGCATGTGCGCAGTGGCCTGCTTGTTCAGTTTCTCCTTTTCCTTTCTTTTCCTCTCTCATCACGCTCATCCTTCAGAATATTTGGAAAAAAAATTTGGATGGCGGGTATTCTGGGGAACGGGGCGTGCCACTTATAGAGAGACCTTCCCTCCTGAAAGTGGGATTAGAGTCTCCTGGCTTCATTGAGAGAATACATGGTGACCTTTGCGGGCCTATTCACCCCGTAAGTGACCCATTTCGGTACTTCATTGTACTAATAGATGCATATATTAGATGGTCTTATATGTGCCTTTTTTGTCCACCCGCAACCTAGCTTTCTCAAAAGCTGATAATGTGTGTGAATTCACTACACATATCTTTCAAGGCTACTGCCAAGCAACTGGTATTGAAATTGAACATCCTGTAGCATGTTCATACTCAGAATGGGTTATCAGAGTCTCTGATATAGAGACTCCAATGGATTTCACATCCATTGTTAAATCTCAGTTGCCTATGGATGTTTAGGGATACTCCATGCTGCATTCCGCATCCTTTATCATGAAACGGCCCTCTTGTGGCCATATCTTATTGCCGATGCCGCTTGCTTATGGTTCACCACCAAACATATCTCATTTGAGAGTGTTTGGATGTGCTAATATATGTCTCAATAGCACCACCTCAGAGGACCAAAATGGGTCCTCATCAAAACTAGTTATCTTTATACAGTTTGATTCGCCATGTATTATTCGATACCTAGAACCCCTGACAAGCGATGCATTAAAGACACGTCTTGATAACTATGAATTTGATGAGCAAAGTCTCAATAAAATAGGCACGCAGTCTAAAGAAGCGTGAAGCTACTGAGACCATATCATGGGACACAAAAGTTCTAAACTCGTTATGATCCGCATACTATTTCTGTGTGAAGATGAGATCATGAAGATCCTTCACATTCAGACTAAAGTACATCAAATTGCCGGATAAATTCATGGACAAACTATAAGATTATTCGTTCACACGTCCCTGTTGCTAACAAGCCACTTAGGATTGACATCCCCAAAGATGGATGCAATCCATCAGCAGCAAAATTAGCTGTACCTCAATTGAAAAGAGGACGCCCTACAGGTTCAAAAGTTAAAGTTCCTCGAAAGAGGAAGATTACTGGAGATACTAAAATGACCCCTCTGCATGATGCTGAGCTCAGACGAGCGACCTCTCCCCTCCTGATTTTCCATGCAGAGGAAACAATATGAGAAACATCATTATATTACGTATGTACTGGAGAGGTACTGGACAGATATATCACAGTCATCGTCGACGATTTTGCTTTCGCAATTGCCGATCACGTCGCTTAATACGACGATGACGTCAACCCACTTTTCTATAGCGTAAACGCGTAGATTGGCCAAAGTGGGACGAGGCAATAAGAGTAGAGCTGGACTCACTCTTGAAACGCAAAGTCTTTGGACCAGTAGTCCAAACACCTGAATGTGTAAAACCTGTGGAATATAAGTTGGTTTTCATAACAAAAAGAAATGAAGAAAATGTGATCATTTTCCTATTTCATACTAAGCCTAACCGTCTCTGGAAAAGCCAAGAATTGCAGCTCATAGATGTTGTGACTGCATATCTATACGGCAATATAGATATAGAGATCTATATGAAACTTCGAGAAGGGTATACTCTACCCCCAGAGATTAAAGAGAGACGTAGGAACGTCATCTCTATAAAGGATTCAAAGATCATTACATGATTTTAAGCAATCAAGAAAAATGTGGTATAACAGATTTATCGAATTCCTTGCCTAACAAGGATTCACTAATAATGAAGTCTGCCCGTGTATCTTTATCAAAAGAACGGGGACAGATTTGTAATAGTCGCCGTATATGTAGACGACTTAAATCTAATAGGATCTCCTACAAAGACCATTGAGATATCTGATAGCCTTAAGCATACCTTCGTAATGAAATACATAAGCAAAACAACGTATTTTCTCGGCTTACAGATTAAACACCTTCGTGGTTTAATCCTTTTATACCTATCATATTCTTCATACACCAGGAGTTTATGAAAAAAGATGTCCATTTGCAATCTATTAAAAATGGATGCTTATTTATGACGCCTTCCAGTTGCTGGAATATGGGGATGACATTCTAGGGCCTAAAGAGCCTAGCTCTAGTGTACTAGTTACACTCTTTTATCTGGCAAACTACACGTGTCTCTAATAGAACGTCTGTAGTAAAGCTGTTAGCCATATACAGTGCTGCCCTAGAGAGCACCACTGGACCAAGGATAAGCTGCTTCTGCACAACTTTCAAGGGTCAAGGATCATCATCCAAGGAATATATATTGCATATGCAGGTTTAAGATCATCGTGATGACTAAGAACAAATGTCCGGCCACCTCCTAAAGAACTACACATCATCCTCTAAAGTCTACATCTTCTGAGAAGCTCATCATCCAAGAAGCAAGTCTAGAATACGCTCAGCCAGGTCCAGCAGTACCTTGCAGACACAGTGAAGACTGAGTAAAAGAATACATACGTGGAGTCATCTACCAACTTCGAAGAGCGTACCACTCCATAATGCCACTATTTTCCATTAGCCGCTAGATATGAGTGAAACTTGTATAGATGAGTGATGATTGTATTTGCTTTCAGAACATGATGGATGTATAAACGAATAGGAAATAATTGTATAGATACATAGGAGATCTACAAGCCTGAAGCTTGGACAGATCATGGAGAGTTGATAGTAGAGTTGTACTCTTTTCCCTTAGATATGGATTTTCCCACTGGGTTTTTCATAGCCAAATGTTTTTAATGAGGCAACCTCATTTAACTCTGGACCCTGAAGTGTCTACCCACTAATGAAAGCTGAAAGACCTACAAGCATAAGGCTTGTATGGATCAGGGGGAGTCACCAGTTGGTTGTACTTTTTCCCCTTAAAGCTGCTGATTTTTTCCACTGGGTTTTCCACATCTAAGGTTTTAACAAGGCAACCACAGTGGCTCTGGATCCAGAAGTATCTACCTCATTAGCATATTGAATCCTGAAGTATTCATATGATTAACCCAAGGTAATGGAGAGATAAGGGGGAGTGTTGTGAGTTGAGAGAGGCCTTTGGCCTCCCTCCCCTCATTATCTTCCATTACACCCCACTACTAAGTAGTGGGGGTCCTTTGTGTTGGGAAATTGGCGCTCCCTTAAGGCACAAAAACTCTAGTCCCGTCCTAAGTCGGACGGAACATAGACACAAAAATCATTTGCAGCGGAAGAAAAACTATGTTAACTAATTAACATGCAGTTAAAACATTTTAACTTAGCCCTAAGGTCCAAGACCCTATGCCAAGATCTATGCCGACTTGGGATGGGTCTGACCATCCCAAGAAGGATCTAGCCTACTGCGATTAAACTAAACTAATGCTAATAATACTTTAACCACATACCCGGAATCTCAGCCCTGGAGCAGGCGAGATGTTCCGCGCCGTCTTCCGAGCTGCTCACGTCCCACGCCGAGCCGCTCCTTGAACCGCTCCCCGAACCGCTCCTCGAACCGCTCCTCGAACCGCTCCGCATCCCGAGGCGATCAATCCCCGTGCCGCCGAGCCAACCACGCGCCGAAGAAAGTTTCACGCGAGTGAAACCTCCGCCAAGATTTCAGATCCAGAATCCGAACTCCTTTGTGGCTTTGCTAGAGCCCGCAGGAGTAAGGCAGAAATTTAGGGAGAAGAGAAAATATTAATTTAAGCTTAGATCCGAGCGTGCTCCAACATTTACGAGAGCCGCTCAGATCTAGAGCTTGGGACGACTTTTGAGAAAGGGGGGAGACCCCTATTTATATAGGCGGCGGACTCTCCCCTTTTCTCAAAATCCGATGTGGGACTAAACATTTGGGTTAGTTAAAATCAAGTTAGTTTGCACTTCACAAAGTGCAAACTTCCGTGAATTTTAACTCACTCACCGTTGAGCTTCAGGATCGATACAACCTATCAATGCGACAAGCGTTCAACGGTGAACGCATAGGAAAAAACCGTTCGTCAATCGGAGTTCGTTTGACCCTCCAATTGTGTGTTCAAACATCAGCCCTAGGCTAGTTTTTTCGCAAAAAACTGAGCCGTCATTCAAAATAAACTAGGTCACGGAAACCCAGGCAGAGGGGACCCACAGAGTGGGCCCCGCGCGCGCGCTCTCCCAGGCGAGGCGCGTGCTCAGCACACGCCTACGGGCGTGTGCTGAGCACGCGCCTGCCAGGCGCGGGGTGGGTCCCGCCCGCATGAAGCGGGCGGGCCACACCCGCTTCAAATAGCGGGCGCCCGCCCGCATAGAAGCGGGCGGGGCTGCAGCCCGCCTTTTGGCGCGGGCTCCGCCCGCTATTAAGCGGGCGGGCCGGGTTCCGCATCTGGGTTGTGCCTGGGTCCGGCCAGGCGCCCAGGCCAGACCCAGTCTGGCCTGGGTCAGTCTGGTCTGACCCGATCTGATCCAATGGGCTGTTTTGGCTCTAACTTGAGCATTTGGTGTCCGATTTGGACGCCGTTCGAACCTGGGTCTAGACCGGGACATTCCTGTCTTACCTGTGAACTTTTCCTTGCGTTTATTTTATTAAATATTGTTTTAAACAATTTAATACACATTTAATCGCTTTTGCATCAAATGCAAAATAGTCCCTATCTAAGCTTAAATTACCATATTGCATCAAATGCAATTGTTTCATCCCTTGCATCAAAAATGCAATTATTCTCCCTAACTAATTTCTACCTATTACTAGACGAAGCGTTGCACTCTGTGTGAGACCCTACAGCCTGACCCTTACAACAGGTTGGGCTCGAAGCCCTATACGGCAGTGACCGCGAGCAGTGGTTACCGTCCCTGCTTCAGGAATCATCATTATGTGGTTGACTCATTGACATGAGTATTGTCGGGACCACCTGACTGTTTCCGTGATGATTTCCGCAGTTATAGTCTCTTCGTCTAAATTGTGTCGTGTAGATCAAGTCTGGGGTACGGTCAAACTGTCAACCCCAATAACTTGACTCCGGTTAGTTTCTATCGATCTTTAGTCAACTAATGTTGGACTTCTTCCAACATACTCTGCGCAGAGTTTTTACTAAAGACCGAACTAACTCTACGACACTAACTCCCATTGACCGGGAGAGACGAATCCTCTCTTGGTCATTACTCGCCTCGTACGTTTCAAGTGACACCCAATCAAAAGACCTTTCGACAGGCCTTGCCTCGAAGCTAGGTCAGTTGATCTAAGTGGCACCGTTCACGCACAGGTCCGTCAAAATGACCTCAAGTCAAAAGACCAACTATCCTATCATCACTCAGAGTTATCACTGACAGATTGGTCAATATAACCATATGATAACTCTAGTGGATCGTTCAGTGAACTCATTCTAATGAGCACCTGTGTCTCGTCTTCGACTTCGCCAAGTCAAGCGATCATGAGATCATCGCCACCGCTAAACGGTGAAGACTAAGACACAATGGTCTAACCGATGTTTCGATATCCTTGTCTCGGAACATCTACGACCACGAACCATTCTAGACTTATGCTACAGACGGTCAAATGTTTCTCCATGATCGAGATACTCATCTCGACACCCGTTCGACCTTGCATAAAGTCTCAGGACTTTACCTAAGTTGATATCTAATGTTAAATACATTACAATATAACTTAGATAAATTATTACCAAACAGCTTACTGTTATTTCGGACAAGATGTTTGTGCTATTCACACAGGAATAAATGGCCTTGAGGGCATCATATTCCTACACCTTGGGCTTCTTACCCCCCATTGAGGAAGAATATATAGAGAACCATGGCTTATACCATGACAACTCGACATTTTGAGATTGGTATCATCTTATGAGTTTATAACACAGATGATTTTATCTTGTCATTTTATTTTTATTTTAATATGATAATTTTAATTTATTATTCTTCATATTTTATTTTAGTTACGGAACTTCAATAATTATAAAAGGGAGCTACTACTCACACTTACCAAATTGCTCGTGCGCACAATCACTTATTCTCAAGTTTGCCATTCAAAATTTTAACCATATTCTACCCTTAGCGCGCATAATCGCTGTGGATTCGATCGGAGAGGGTGGCCACGGCGTCGAAGGTCTGCAACCACTACCGGCGAAGACGTCGGCGGTCGGATCGAGAGCGATAGACAACTTGATGATTTTGACCCTGGCGTCAGGGATTCAATTGAGAGCTCTACTTCTGTGCCCTAGGAATCCACCAAAGGGTACACCGACGACGGATTTCTATTCGCATCAGAATAGAAATCAGCCAAAGGGTATGCCGGCGACAGGGTGCAATCGAGGCGAAGGCGTCTGCGACATGATGAAACGAAAGGACTGATGATGTGTAACGACCCGCTTTCGGGGGGCCATTAATTATTTGATTTATTCACAGGTCTGCAATTAACCAGTGAAAACAAAATAGCCACGATGCAGAGATGTACAAAAATACCCAAATAGTGTCCAATTATTACAATCCATATTGTACAAAATGTTCCAATAAAGATATATGAAAGAGAGAAAGTATAACTAAAAATATGCAACTCGGACGCTAAAATCTGTAGCCTCTGTGATGAACTCCATCTCTGCCAACTCATGAACATCTACCTCAACATGTGCAGCATCTACGGTGCCACGAAGATGGAACCGTAGGAAAGTCACAACAATTCTAAACATAGAAAAGAAGCAGTGCACAAGTATGGCAAAAAAGTAACTACGCACAAGCAACCAGAGTGAAAAGTAAAGTACTGAGCAACAACCGAACATAACTGGGTAGTAAAGGTAAACAGAACTTAAAGGAGAGAACAAACTGTACTGTGGTAGTGTAAGTGTAAAGCAGGCTAAGCAAGTGAAGCATGCTACTAATGTAGCTAAAAGTACAACAAGTAAAGCACTGGTGACTGCACAGGTGTGGTAGGTAAAGTTACATGTAATTCATAAAGTAAAAGGTGGCCGTGCAAGTACAACGGGTAACGTATAAGGGCTACCATGGTGATAGCAATAGGGAGACTAGCAGGCATGAACTGTAAGCAATTAAACACGTAAAGTATTGAATAAGACATACAATCAATGGTTATTTTGGTGTTGGCAGTAATTAACTAAACTATGTGATGTGACACACGTAGAAAAGTATGATATGCAACCACGGGTCACCTCGTTGCCACAGTGAGCAAATCCCGGGCGTCAACCACAACATATTTTTATAAAAAAAACGAGACGAGACGAGACGAGACGAGAGAGGTGACTCCGGTCATAGCTCACACACTTTCTCTACAATGAGTGACCCCAAACCCCAGTGTCGTGTGTATCGATTACATTGTTTCTCACAGGATGTTCCACGAGCTATTCTACGAGATATTTCATTAGACATTCCACAAGATATTTCACGAGGCATTCCATAAGACATTCCACAAGATATTCCACGAGATATTCCATTAGACATTCCACAAGATGTACCACATGATGTTTTTAGTTCCTTGTTTACGATGATAGTTAAACCATGACCTCTGGTTGACTTTCTTAAAGTAAAGTAAAGGGGATGCTAAGAAATTTGAGGATAAAGACAAGTCCAACAAACATGAAACACAAAAATTGTTGGTTTAAAAGTTCGTACGAGTACACTATCTAATTTTCTAAATGTAGAATTTATCGTGACTTACAAGTTTTGAGGCGGTGGTAGTGAGACAGAACTAGAGCTAGTGCTTCTAAGGGAGTTGGTGCACGAGAATTGGTACCTGTAAACACAGAAAACAATCGGTTAAAGAACACACTATTTTCTGTCTATTTAACTTGATCGTGTTGATTTTATAAACGATTGAAACTGTGTCGAAAAGCGTTCTAAATTTTTATATATGCTAGATATGAGGAAAATAATTTTACATAAGGAGGAAATATTCTTTTGAAGTTTCTGGTAATTTTTATAATTTTAAAAGGCTCAAAATGTGGTTAAAAAACTATTTTTAATTATTTATCGTATTTATTCAATAATTTATTCTAAATAAAATACTTATCAGAAAGTTTCAAGTGAGCTGTAAAAACGACCGTCTCAAAAAGAACTACTACATATATATTTTTCATATATCATTTTACGTGAAAAATATCAAGTTATGAATTTTAAAATGAAAACAACGTATTTAAAATTTAGGCTTAAAAATTTATTATGGAAAATCTACGCGTTTGATTGAGATGAAACTAGGGCCATTGGGTCCAGAACGTCATTTCTGATTTTGTGGAGCCGGTCTTGTAATTTTCTGAGGCAGGTATAATTAGTTATGAATTTAAAACCAATTACCTCTATATAATATTTTATAAAATATTATATACCCCTAATATACGAATACGTATATATGTATTCGTTTTAAAAAACAACGTTATAAACTAACCCTTCTCTTCTTTGTACTGTGCATGGGCTGTGGGTTCTTCGTGCACCCTCGTCGACAGTGGCGGTGATCGGGGCGGCGGAGGTGGCGGGGGACTCGGGGACGTCGGCGGTAGCGAGGTGGAGACGGCAGCGTCGCCTGTGGCAGTAGAGAATGGCGGTGGCGAGCGGGGCTTCGAAGGAGCGATGGCGGAAGCTCGGAGGAAGGCGGAGAGGCGGTCAAGGGGCGGAGTGGCTTCGGGGTATGACGGCGAGTCTGCAGCGGCATACGGAGCTGGGCCACGCTCGAGGGCAAAAGGAGGGAGGCAGAGGTCTCGCCGTGGGGCGGTGCTCGAGTGTTGTTGGTGGGCTCGTCGGTGGTGAAGATGATGGAAGCGGCGACTCCGTCGGATAGGGAAGGAGGCAACGACGCTTGAGGGAACGGGGGAGGTCGCCGGCGGTTGTTCGGGGTAGTGGAGGTTTGGGGTGTTGCGACGTACTTGGGGTGGCGGCATGCGGAGCACCGAAGGACGACGGTGCACGAAGATTAGGCAGGCGCGTGCGTGGAGGTTGTGGCGTCCGATGGTGCTTGGGGCATGGAGAAGGTGGCTGGGCTGTTGCTCGTCGGCGGTGGCGCCTTCGGAGATGGGAGGGGGGCAGGGATGAGAGAGCAGAGGGACGATCTCATGTGGCTGGGTCGAAGGCGGATGGTGGCTTCGGGTCTGTGCATGGTGAAGGGGAGGGCGGTGCTTCGAGGGTGCAGCGACGAGCGGCGAGGTGGCGGTCATTCACCGGAGGAAGGGAGTAGAGAACGAGAGTTGAGGGAGGGAGAGAGTTTGTGTGTGGATTGGGCTGATGGGTTGATTTGAACGAGAGTAAAAGAGAGAGTGAGAGATTGAAATGGGGAGAGAGTTGCTGCGGTTTCGAAAGATAGGGGGAGAGCTTGTGTGCGGGGTTTTTGCATGGGTGAGGGTACGAACGTAAGAGGGGGGATGGGTTCACTTGTGAGGAGAGGGATTGGGTTCGTTCGGCACTTGGAAGAGGGGGGGGGGGGAGAGAGAGAGAGAGAGAGAGAGAGAGCCTGGGTGATGGGCTGAGTTTGGGTTGAATAAATGAGAGGGGGAGCTGCTGAGAACGAAGGGAAAAAGGGTTCATTATATAGGGTAAAAAATGATAATATTAATGATATTATTATTAAATATTTAATAGGGAAGATAAATTTTGGGGTTGAGGTCCGAATATTTCGGATCTGACCCAACTAAATGGTGGGAGGTTATGAGGTGGGGTTGGGGGAGTGATTAAGGGGTAAAAGTAACCAGTAATAGTTAGTTAGCAAAGGTGAAATAGTCATTATTGAAAGTAATTAGTAAAATCGGGGAAAATACAACCCCGTTTTCACACACGAATCCGAAAAATTACGAAAGCATAGCCACGGGATCGTATCGTCGCGAGGATCGCTAATACGAGAACCATTTTGGGGTTTGAGCTACGGAGATACTATTTTTAGGCCAAAACATTTAGGATGCAAGTTTGCGGGTTCTAGGTCGATTTGATTTCAGAAAATTACGAAATTAAAATGGGGAGCCCTAAATGTTCCTAGAATGATATTGTAGAAGTTTGAAAATGTTTCGATGAAGTTTGTATAGAAAATTATTTCATTCAGTTAAAACAGTAATAACTGAAAAATGAATTATTATAAAATTATTTAGAGGTATTTGATGAAACCCGAACTTACTGAAATACACCATGACTAGTTTGATGCTTCAAGATTTTTTTATAAAGAATTTTGAAATCATTTTTGGTATAAAACTCCTGATCAACCATTATAAAATACTTTTAAAATGTGAAAATACGTGAAATACGTAAATAGGTGTATTGACAAATACAGGTCGTTACATCCTACACTCCTTAAAATAATTCCATCCTCGGAATTAAGAAGACTGATCATTGCCTAAGAAATTAAACGATCAATGGGAAGGCTCGATGAACGATTACGATATAGTAAGATAAGTTGTAAATATCATGAAATATAATGTGACATCATAGCATCAAGAAAACAAGAGATGTTATGTATGAATACATACTATTGACATCACCATAGCTTCTATAGCTAGTCTCAAGTTAAAATAGGCTCAGATAGAAGAATAAGATGAGTTTAAGAAAGATGAAGAAGTAGCTGCATCAGTTTACACGTCTCGGTTTGGTTCGTCTCAATTTGTTTCGCACCGTCCTCACATGCTTCCGAGCATCCTTTGATTCAGTTCAGTTGTCGAACTCGAACTTCTGGTGATCGAAAATTCGAACGCTACCATCCTTAAAATAGACGTAGCTAGAGTTCATGTGAACTAAACGTCATATTCTAAGAATGAGAAGGTCGATCAAAAGGCAATGCCATACTAAAAGAAGGACGATGAAGATGAAGTGAATGAATGGTCCACCTATGGAAGATCACTATAAGCAGATGAAGGAGGAAAGGTGTATAAAAATACACTCATAGGTTGGAATAAATGAAGGGAAAGAGGCTAAAGAAGATGGGTAATAAAGACACTTCACCCGTATATCCAATACAGGTAAACACTCGAGACAACCAGTACTCGAGAGTTCAATTTGAGTATTTTATATTGTACACCCTGATCTTGCTATATTATTCACGAGGTAGTTAGCGTGGACCTGCGTGGGCCACCAAACTTGTAATGACCCGCTCTCGGGGGTCATTACTTATTTGATTTATTCGCAGGTCTGTAATTAACCAGTGAAAACAAAATAGCCACGATGCAGAGATGTACAAATATACCCATACAGTGTCCAGTTATTACAATCCACACAGTACAAAATGTTCAAATAAAGATACATGAAAGAAAGAAAGTACAATTGAAAATATGCAACTCGGACGCTAAAATCTGCAGCCTCTGTAACGAACTCTGTCTCTGCCAACTCAAGAACATCTACCTCAACAGGTGCGGCATCTGCGGTACCACGAAGATGGAACCGTAGGTAAGTCACAATAATTCTAAACATGAAAAAAGAATCATTGCATAAGTATGGCAAAAAAGTAACTACATACAAGCAACCAGAGTGAAAAGTAAAGTACTGAGCAACAACTGTACATAACTCGGTAGTAAAGGTAAACAGAACTGAAAAGAGAGAACAAACTGTACGGTGGTAGTGCAAGTGTAAAGCAGGCTAAGCAAGTGAAGCATGCTACTGTTGTAGCTAAAAGTACGACAAGTAAAGCACTGGTGACTGCATAGGTGTTGGTAGGTAAAGTACATGTAATGCATAAAGTAAAAGATGGCCGTGAAATTACAACGAGTAACGTATAAGTGCAACCATGGTGATAGCAATAGGGAGACTAGCAGGCATGAACTGTAAGCAATTAAACATGCAAAGTATTTAATAATACGTACAATCAATGGTTATTTTGGTGTTGGCAGCACGAAGGAAAGTATGATATGCAACCAAGGGTAACCTCATTGCCACAGGGAGCAAATCCCGGGAGTAAACCACAACATACTTTAAAAAAAAGGAGACGAGACGAGACGAGAGAGGTGACTCTGGTCATAGCTCACACACTTTCTCTACAATGAGTGACCCCAAACCCCAGTGTCGTGTGTATCGATTACATTGTTTCTCACAGGATGTTCCACGAGCTATTCTACGAGATATTTCATTAGACATTCCACAAGATATTTCACGAGGCATTCCATAAGACATTCCACAAGATATTCCACGAGATATTCCATTAGACATTCCACAAGATGTACCACATGATGTTTTTAGTTCCTTGTTTACAATGATAGTTAAACCATGACCTCTGGTTGACTTTCTTAAAGTAAAGTAAAGGGGATGCTAAGAAATTTGAGGATAAAGACAAGTCCAACAAACATGAAACACAAAAATTGTTGGTTTAAAAGTTCGTACGAGTACACTATCTAATTTTCTAAATGTAGAATTTATCGTGACTTACAAGTTTTGAGGCGGTGGTAGTGAGACAGAACTAGAGCTAGTGTTTCTAAGGGAGTTGGTGCACGAGAATTGGTACCTGTAAACACAGAAAACAATCGGTTAAAGAACACACTATTTTTTATCTATTTAAATTGATCGTTTTGATTTTATAAAGGATTGAAACGGTGTCGAAAATCATTCTAAATTTTTATATATGCTAGATATGAGAAAAATAATTTTGCATAAGCAGAAAATATTTTTCTGAAGTTTTTGGTAATTTTTATAATTTTAAAAGTCTCAAATGGGTTTTAAAAACTATTTTTAATTGGTTATTGTATTTATTCAATACTTTATTCTGGATGAAATACTTATCAGAAAGTTTCAAGTGAGCTGTCAAAACAACCGTGTCAAAGAGTACTACTACATATAATTTTTTTCATATATCATTTTACGTGAAAAATATCATGTTATGATTTTTTAAATGAAAATAACGTATTTAAAATTTAGGCTTAAAAATTTATTGTGAAAAATCTACGCGTCTGATTGAGATGAAACTAGCGCCATTGGGTCCAGAACGTCATTTCTGATTTTCTGGAGCCAGTCATGTAATTTTTTGAGGCCTGTGTAATTAGTTATGAATTTAAAACCAATTTGCCATATATAATATTTTATAAAATATTATATACCCTTAATATACGAATACGTATATACGTATTCGTTTTAAAAAAACAACGTTATAAACTAACCATTCTCTTCTTCGTACTGTGCATGGGCTGTGGGTTCTTCATGCGCTCTCGTCGACGGTGGCGGCCATCGGAGCGACGGAGGTGGCAGGGGACTCTGGGACGTCGGCGACAGCGAGGTGGCGACAGTAGCGTTTGCCGTGGCGATGGATAATGGCGGCGGCGAGCGGGGCTTCGACGGAGTGGTGGCGAAAGCTTGGAGGAAGGCGGTGAGGCGGTCGAGGGGCGGAGCGGCGTCGGGGTACGGCGGTGGTGGGCTCCGAAAGGTGCTTCTCTCAAGCGCAAGAGTCCGTTCAAGTAGTAAAATCTGGGAGTCCAGATGTCGAATCCTCGGGAGAATCTGTTGAAACCACAAGTCTAAGTCAAATAGAGTAACTACGAATAAAATCTAAGCACTTTAATAGTGATGTTGAAGGTGGTATGAAAAGTGTGTGGTGATGGAATTGTTACGTGCGAACAATGAACTCTAATTTGTGAAAAATAGATATAAAAAGCATGTACATGGCATGGGTTCATTAAGATCAACGAATCGTAAGCTTTGGTTGATCAAGTATAACACAACGAAACCTCCTTTTGGGAGCGAATCGTCGGAAGATATCCTTTTGGGAGTTAACGCATCAATTCTAATAATATATCGCTAAAGTTGTAAACGTATATATGAAGTATGAAGCTCTCTTTTGGAGAGATCAAATCTCACCCTTGTGGGGTGATCATCAGCTAGAACAATTCTTTTGGAATTTGAAATAGTAGATTTAAGAGCGACGATTAAAACTTTAGCAAATATAGCGATTAAGCGCAATAATACAACCAAAGAATACGATTCACATCACCTAATTAATCCATACCATGCACATAAAATATTTAGCTACTCATGGTGCAGAAATAAACAATTTTCAGATCAGAATTCATAGGTTTAATAGCAAAATACGGAAGTTTAGAGGCAAAATACAAGCTAAAACACCCAAATACAAGCTAAAGTTGAAGAAAATATCACCAATTCTCTCTGAAAAGTCTTCAAAACTCTCTGGAAATTAGAAACTAGGCTCTGGAATTTTACAGAATTTTTGCAGAAGAAAATACGGCTCCTAAGTGCTCCAATACGCCAATTATACGCCCAAAACCCCTAGAATACGCTTAAATAATAAGATTGCGGGTTTATTGGGCTTAACGGGTTCAAACCTGCACAGTAATCCGCACCCGAATTGATCCACGCCGCAGATCTGGAGCGGGGCATTTCCTGGCCGTTGATCCAAGCGGGATCGTCTGAGGGAGCGACGCGTGGCCTTTAATATTAGTGCAAACCCGCATCCGCTTCATCCGTAATCGAATTCAGATCGGAGTTTAATCTCAGCCGCTCGATCATGCATCAACGGCTCATACGGAGCCACGTAGCCGTAGGTCGTCGTTCTCCGCATTCGCCTCAGGGTTACAGGCAGCCGTTCGATCGGACGGTCGATGGATGCGATCTCGCCGCGTGGCCAAGGGAGTTGCTGTGCGCTGCGTTCGAGCGAGCGGATTGTGGTCCGTTCGATCGCAATCGAACGGTTCAAGAGTTGCTGTGTCGACCGCTCGTAAGCTCGTTGCTCTCAACCGTCGGATGAAGACTGGGTGGCTGAGATTTCGCCACGTGGCCCGCTGGCCGCTGAGCTGTGCTTCGTTCGTGGGCCGTCGGATCAGCATCCGACGGTCCACGATTAACCCGCTTTTATACGCGTATAAGTTAATTCCCGCCGTTGGATGATGAGCTGGCGGTCACGATTTCGCCACGTGTCGTCGTTTTATTGGCCGGCGACCGTATTTTCGTATTTCCTTGTGTATTTCCCCATTTAAATTGTATTCTACATTCAAAAATTCATAGAAATTAGCACAGATCTCAGAAAAATACAAATAAATAGTCGTTGGAATCGTGAGATCGAGACCTTGCTAGGAAAAATATAAAAAGTGCAGAAATGCTTCGTTAAATGCTGTTTTGTGCTCAAATAGTGTGTTTTCTCTAATAAATAAATGTGTAGAAAATACGTATGTACTAGAGACCAATATAGCATCACATGAGCACAAAATAGGGCTAAATGGGGGGTTAAATAAGCAATATTGAACCCAAATCACACCCCCCAACTAGCGTTTTGCTAGTCTCTAGCAAAAAGAGCGATTAAAAATACGCCTAGATCACCTTATCAGATCTCAAATCATTCACCATCATACTACTACGACAAAAGAGATAACCGCACACTAATATCAAAATTTCAAGCTCATCAAGTAATGGTACTTGTGGGTTTTCAAAAATGAAAGTCAAGCATCTCAAATGGTTATAAAATAGACTCAAATTCACTATCCATTACTTCATAGCTCATAGTACACAAAATCAATGGCCCACACCGTTCAATCAAATATTTTAACTTGGAGCGTAGATGGTTCATGCAAAGCAAGCATCAAAAGTAGGATGGTATCAAGACATACACACGTCAATCTCTATTCATAGGAACTCACACCACATCTTGCGTTTTCTTTAAGCTTTGGAAGTTTTCTTGCCTCGCTAATCATGCACACTTATTCTCTATGTTCTTTCACTTTTCTCCATAGTTCCGCGTAACGCGCATCAAGCAACATTCGCAGAAAAGTATATAACTTGGATCGCTCCATCAAATAATTGAGGTTCCGGTCAATGGCTCCCAAATCAGACGATAATAGGGCATTAGGCCAAGAAGGACCCCTCGGACTGTACTACTCGAGCCAACCAAGTTATTTCTTTAATAGCACATTTATTCATTTTTTTTCTTCCTCATTCATCTCATTTTTTCTTCTTTTGTGCGTGCATAAACAACTTGGCAAGATAACTTCCTATTCTTTAATTTTTCACAAGAATGGGTATCCTAATCATTTCAAATGACGTGGTACGTTTTTCTACCCAAAATCACACCAAGCATGCAAATGGCAATGAATACGAGATAAAGAACAATGCTCCAGTTAATTTATGAATTATTGGTACATGAACTTTGGTGTGTTCCAATGAAAGCATACCACTTGCTAATCCATAATTTCTAGATTCATTAAGTCATCAATTAATCTTGCCATTGAGATGTATAAAAAGAAATTCACCACAAGCACTCAAATTCATGTAAAATGAGATTGAAATGTTGAACAATAGTGGTGGGGGAAAATAAATCACGAGTGTACGGTGATGAATAAATATCGAGAAATTTCATCACATGAGGGTCATTTCTAGGTAAAGATAGACTTTGGTGATATTTCTTAACTCAAAAAATTTTTTTTCAATGCAAAAAGGGAACTAAAAAAATAAAATCCTAAAAGAAAAAGAAAAAGAAAATAAAAAATTCCTAAAATAAAAAGAAAAAGCAAATAAAAAAATCCTAAAAGTTATTTCCCTCCCCCCAACTTAAAATAGACATTGTCCTCAATGTTAGGAAGAGGGAATCATGGAAAGAACACACCTGATTAGTTCCCACCCGAAGGTGGGTCTGTGAGATCCATGGTGCTCGCTTCCTTGGTCCAAGGCTCGTGAAAATGTTTCAATCTCTGGCCATTCACCTTGAACTCGCTTCCATCTTTTTCATTTAGTAAGAGCACAGCGCCATGTGGGAAAACTTCTTTGACGACGAAAGGTCCATACCACCTAGAGCGAAGCTTCCCAGGAAAGATGTGTAGCCTGGAATTGTATAGGAGTACTTTTTGGCCTGGGGTGAACTCCCTCCTCAAGATCATCATGTCGTGGACGGATTTCATCCTCTCTTTTGAAATTTTAGCGTTGTCGTACGCATTTCTCCTCAACTCCTCCAGCTCCAACAATTGTAACCTGCGAGAAGAAAAAGAGACATCAGTATCAAAATTCATTTTCTTTATAGCCCAATAAGATCTATGCTCTATCTCAACAGGTAAGTGACAAGACTTCCCAAATACAAGACGGTAAGGTGACATCCCCAAAATTGTTTTGTAGGCCGTCCTGTAGGCCCACAACGCTTCAGGTAAGCGCAAACTCCAATCTTTTCTTGATGGATTCACCGTTTTCTGCAAAATTCCTTTGATCTCTCTATTTGCCAACTCTGCTTGGCCATTGGTTTGGGGGTGATACGGAGTAGAAACTTTATGTGTGACCCCAAACCTCTTCATTAAAGTAGCGAACATGCGGTTGCAAAAATGAGACCCTCCATCACTGATCAAGGCCTTGTGCACTCCAAACCTAGAGAAAATGTTCTCTTTAAGGAACTTAAGCACAACGGAAGTGTCGTTCGACCTGCAAGGAATAGCTTCCACCCATTTAGAAACATAATCAATACAAACCAAAATATAAGCATATCCAAATGAAGGTGGGAAAGGTCCCATGAAGTCTATGCCCCAACAATCAAATATTTCAATCTCTAAAATGGGGTTCAGAGGCATCATGTTACGTTTAGTAATACCCCCTAATTGTTGGCATGCAGCACAAGTCTTGCAATAATGAAATGTGTCTTTAAACATAGATGGCCAATAAAAGCCACATTGCGAGATTTTTGCCACAGTTTTGTTCGCTGAAAAGTGTCCACCACATACTCCATCATGGCAAAATTGTATCACACTGGTTATTTCATGATCAGGAATGCATCTCCTAACAATTTGGTCACTACAATATTTATATAAGTACGGATCATCAAAGAAGAAATATTTTACCTCGTACTTGAACCGTTTAAAGTCTTGAAGAGACCAAGTGTCAGGGGTCTTACCAGTTACCAGATAATTAACGATATCAGCATACCATGGAGAGGTGGAGACGCTAAAAAGATGCTCGTCAGGAAAGGAGTCCTTCAAAGGCACATCCGCTGAATCAAGGCCTACTGTCAATTGTGATAAATGGTCAGCTACTAGATTCTCCACGCCTTTCTTGTCCTTGATTGTGACATTGAACTCCTGCAACAATAAAATCCATCGTATCAATCGAGGCTTAGCATCTTTTTTAGACAACAAATATTTTAAAGCAGAGTGATCAGTATATATCAAAATTGGTGATCCCAGAATATAGCTCCTGAATTTTTCCAACGCGAATACTACAGCAAGCAACTCCTTCTCTGTGGTCGTATAATTCCTCTGAGCGTCATTTAGTGTCTTGCTAGCGTAGTAAATCACCACTGGAACTTTGTCTTTTCTTTGGCCTAGGACTGCACCAACTGCGTAATTGCTTGCGTCACACATTATTTCAAATGGTAGGGACCAGTCTGGCACCTGCAAAATAGGAGCAGAAATCAGCAACTTCTTTAAAGTTTCAAAAGAAAGTTGACACTCAGGTGTCCAAATAAAGTCCACATTTAAAGTAAGTAAGTTGCAAAGAGGGCGAGATATAGCGCTAAAATCTTTGATGAACCGCCTATAAAATCCTGCATGTCCCAAAAATGATCTGATGTCCTTCACGCATTTAGGACTTGGTAGCTTCTCAATTACTGCTACCTTGGCTCTGTCTACCTGTATACCATCTTTAGAAACCAGGTGACCTAGGACAAGTCCCTCTGTGGTCATAAAATGACACTTCTCCCAATTCAATAGGAGGTTCTTTTCAATGCACCTGTCGAGAACAAGAGCCAAGTTAGCTAAACAATCATGAAAAGAGCTACCATATACTGAAAAATCATCCATAAATACCTCAACGATTTTCTCAACCATATCATCAAAAATACTGAGCATGCATCGCTGAAAAGTAGCTGGAGCATTACATAAACCAAACGGCATTCTTTTAAATGCAAAAGTACCAAAGGGACAGGTAAAAGTGGTCTTTTCCTGGTCCTCAGGTGCAATCTCAATCTGGTAATAACCTGAATAACCGTCTAGAAAGCAATAATATTCATGTCCAGCTACCCTCTCTAAAATTTGGTCAAGAAATGGAAGAGGGAAATGATCTTTTCTAGTTCGGGAGTTCAACTTCCTATAGTCTATGCACATCCTCCAACCTGTGGTGGCTCTAACTGGGATAAGCTCATTATTCTCATTTTTAACCACGGTGAGGCCAGACTTTTTAGGAACAACCTGTGTAGGGCTAACCCACTTGCTGTCAGAAATAGGATAAATAATGCCTGCATCCAATAATTTTAAAACCTCGCCTTTCACCACTTCTTTTAATGTTGGATTTAACCTACGTTGCATTTCTCTAGTGGGTTTGGCGTCATCCTCTAAATAAATGTGATGCATGCATACAATAGGGCTTATACCTTTTATGTCAGCAATGGACCAACCAATAGCACCTCTATGTTTCCTCAGCACATCAAGTAAAGAGCTTTCCTGTTCTAGAGAAAGTTTAGAAGATATTACCACAGGGAAGCTGTTTTCATCTCCAAGAAAAGCATACTTAAGATAGTCAGGAAGTGGCTTCAACTCTGGCTTTGGATCCTCCACCTCAGACGAAATTTGAATTGATGCATTAGGTGGCAAAGCCTCGAACCTAGGCTCCCATACCGCATTGAGCTCCTTCACGTTCTCCTGCACAAAAGATATGTCATCAGAATCACCAATAAAAGTCTCAACAATAGAAGCATCATCACAAAATTCAGAACAAATATAATCATCCACCAACGAATCAATCATATGCACCCTCTCAATCTCATCATCCACATGTGGCAACTTGCAAGTATTAAAAATATTCAAGTCCAAAGTCATGTTGCCAAAAGTAATTTTCAGTTGACCATCCCTACAATTTATTAAAGCATTGCATGTCGCTAGGAATGGTCTACCTAGGATGATAGGAGTAGCATTGGCAGTTTGGGGTCCCTGGATGTCTAGAACTATAAAGTCCGCGGGGTAGTAAAATTTGTCCACCTGAACGAGGACATCCTCAATGCATCCCTTAGGAACTTTAATAGATCTATCAGCTAGTTGTAATATAACAGATGTAGGCTTTAGCTGTCCTAACCCAAGCTGCACAAAAATAGGATATGGCAATATATTGACACTAGAACCTAAATCCAATAAAGCATTTCCAATTTTCTTAGTGCCAATGGTGCAAGTGATGGTGGGTGATCCAGGGTCTCTAAATTTAGGTGGTGTATTTTGTTGCACAATAGAGCTAACCTGTTCAGTCAAGAATGCTTTCTTTTTCACATTTAACTTTCTTTTAACAGTGCACAAATCTTTCAGAAATTTAGCATAAGCAGGTATTTGATTAATAGCATCAAGCAATGGAATATTGATCTGGCACTTCTGAAAAATTTCATGAATCTCAGTTTGATACTTATCTTTGCTTTTCTGAAGTAGCCGATGAGGGTAGGGTGCTGCAGGTACATATGCTGCGGGTTCCTTCTCTTTAATGACGCTTTTGCTCACACCCACATCCGTGCTCTCTTCCTGCACCTCCTCTTGTTCTTTGATTCCCTCTTCTTGGATCTGAATTTCCTCTTCCTGCTCAGCATGTTTGCTCGGTGGATCAGGCTTCTGAATCTCTTTTCCACTCCTCAAAGTGGACACCGCTTGGCAAGGCTTCATATTATTTCCTGCAGAAGAAGATGAGCCCATATTAGGATTTGGAATTGACTGAGATGGAAGCTTACCTTTTTCTAATGTCGCTGTAAGCCTCGCCAAGCTCTCGCTCATTTGCTGATTCTGAGTCTGCTGAGCCTGAAATTGAGCCTGCTGCTGCTGCATCTGAGCTTGTTGCAATTGGATAAGCTGCTGAAGCGCATCGCCAAATGGTTGCATCTGCTGTTGTTGCACTGGCTCATGGTCCCTCCTCTGGTTCCCACCTTGATAGTTGTTGTTGTTGTATTGAGGTTGTCGGAACGGAGGGGGAGCCTGCTGCTGCTGAGTCTGCTGATTGGGGCCCCAGTTCAAGTTTGGATTGTTGCGCCACCCCTTGTTGGAATTGAAGTTCTGGTAGTTCGAAGAAACTTGATTCACCCCAGTAGGATTTCCTAGCATGCTCTTCAAAGCTGGAAGTGTAGGACAAGCACTAGTGTCGTGGCCACCAACGTCGCAAAGTGCGCAAATCTGCTCTATCTCAACTGCCTTGGCCTCTTTCAAATTCATTGCATGAAGCTTGTTTGAGATCATGGCCTCCATCTTTGCCTCCAACGCATCCTCTTGCTTCAAATTATAAACCAGTCCTCGCGTAGGCTGGGATGGTGCAGAATGGCCTCCTCTCTCGTAGTCTGAAGTGGTGTCCCATGTCTGCGCATTTTCTGCTATCTCCTCCAGGTACGTCCAAGCTTCGTCTGGCTCTTTATCAAAGAATCCTCCATTGCACATCATCTCTACAAATTGCTTCATTTGCGGCTGCAGTCCATCGTAGAAGAAGCCAATAATCCTGCTTTTGTCGAAGCCATTGTGCGGACATGCGAGCAGCAACTCATTGAACCTTTCAAATGCCTGGTAGAATGTTTCTTCGCTTTTCTGGGCAAAGTTCATAATCTGCCGCTTCAGTCCCTGTGTCCTGTGAATAGGAAAAAACTTCTTTAGAAATTCAGCCTGCAAATCAATCCATGTAGTAATAGAGCGTGATGGCAATGCATTCAACCAATTTTTAGCTTTGTCTTTTAATGAAAATGGGAACAGTTTAAGATATATCGTGTCCTCGCTAGTTTTCCCATCAAAGCATGTCAAGCAAACCTCCTCAAATCCTTTAATATGAAGATATGGATTTTCCTTGTCTAACCCATGAAAGGTGGGTAAGAGTTGGATCACCCCAGGTTTAAAATTGAAAGAATTTGCATCGGCAGGTAAAACAAAGCATGAAGCAGTGCTAGTCCTAGTGGGTCGAAGTAAATCTTTTAAAGTCCTAGGCACTCCAGGTTGCACATTATTCTCGTTATTGTTGCTAAAGTTTTCATCCATATTATTATTAGCCATATCAAAACGTCGAGTCAACCTATGTGTCCTAGGAGTCCTATGCCACATAAACTAGCACAAATATTTTTTTTTATGAAAGCAAACAAAAGTTTATATACAATAAAGTGGAAGGATCTCACCGAAGGTCCTCTGAATGAAATAAACCGTAGTAACAAACCGTTCTCCCCGGCAACTGCGCCAAAAACTTGGTGGGCTCCGAAAGGTGCTTCTCTCAAGCGCAAGAGTCAGTTCAAGTAGTAAAATCTGGGAGTCCAGATGTCGAATCCTCGGGAGAATCTGTTGAAACCATAAGTCTAAGTCAAATAGAGTAACTACGAATAAAATCTAAGCACTTTAATAGTGATGGTGAAGGTGGTATGAAAAGTGTGTGGTGATGGAATTGTTACGTGCGAACAACGAACTCTAATTTGTGAAAAATAGATATAAAAGGCATGTACATGGCATGGGTTCATTAGGATCAGCGAATCGTAAGCTTTGGTTGATCAAGTATAACACAACGAAACCTCCTTTTGGGAGCGAATCGTCGGAAGATATCCTTTTGGGAGTTAACGCATCAATTCTAATAATATATCGCTAAAGTTGTAAACGTATATATGAAGTATGAAGCTCTCTTTTGGAGAGATCAAATCTCACCCTTGTGGGGTGATCATCAACTAGAACAATTCTTTTGGAATTTGAAATAGTAGATTTAAGAGCGACGATTAAAACTTTAGCAAATATAGCGATTAAGCGCAATAATACAACCAAAGAATACGATTCACATCACCTAATTAATCCATACCATGCACATAAAATATTTAGCTACTCATGGTGCAGAAATAAACAATTTTCAGATCAGAATTCATAGGTTTAATAGCAAAATACGGAAGTTTAGAGGCAAAATACAAGCTAAAACACCCAAATACAAGCTAAAGTTGAAGAAAATATCACCAATTCTCTCTGAAAAGTCTTCAAAACTCTCTGGAAATTAGAAACTAGGCTCTGGAATTTTACAGAATTTTTGCAGAAGAAAATACGGCTCCTAAGTGCTCCAATACGCCAATTATACGCCCAAAACCCCTAGAATACGCTTAAATAATAAGATTGCGGGTTTATTGGGCTTAACGGGTTCAAACCTGCACAGTAATCCGCACCCGAATTGATCCACGCCGCAGATCTGGAGCGGGGCATTTCCTGGCCGTTGATCCAAGCGGGATCGTCTGAGGGAGCGACGCGTGGCCTTTAATATTAGTGCAAACCCGCATCCGCTTCATCCGTAATCGAATTCAGATCGGAGTTTAATCTCAGCCGCTCGATCATGCATCAACAGCTCATACGGAGCCACGTAGCCGTAGGTCGTCGTTCTCCGCATTCGCCTCAGGGTTACGGGCAGCCGTTCGATCGGACGGTCGATGGATGCGATCTCGCCGCGTGGCCAAGGGAGTTGCTGTGCGCTGCGTTCGAGCGAGCGGATTGTGGTCCGTTCGATCATAATCGAACGGTTCAAGAGTTGCCGCGTCGACCGCTCGTAAGCTCATTGCTCTCGACCGTCGGATGAAGACTGGGTGGATGAGATTTCGCCACGTGGCCCGCTGGCCGCTGAGCTGTGCTTCGTTCGTGGGCCGTCGGATCAGCATCCGACGGTCCACGATTAACCCGCTTTTATACGCGTATAAGTTAATTCCCGCCGTTGGATGATGAGCTGGCGGTCACGATTTCGCCACGTGTCGTCGTTTTATTGGCCGGCGACCGTATTTTCGTATTTCCTTGTGTATTTCCCCATTTAAATTGTATTCTGCATTCAAAAATTCATAGAAATTATCACAGATCTCAGAAAAATACAAATAAATAGTCGTTGGAATCGTGAGATCGAGACCTTGCTAGGAAAAATATAAAAAGTGCAGAAATGCTTCGTTAAATGCTGTTTTGTGCTTAAATAGTGTGTTTTCTCTAATAAATAAATGTGTAGAAAATACGTATGTACTAGAGACCAATATAGCATCACATGAGCACAAAATAGGGCTAAATGGGGGGTTAAATAAGCAATATTGAACCCAAATCAGGCGGCAAGTCTGCAGCGGCATACGAAGCTGGGCGGGGCTCGAGGCCAAAAGGAGGGAGGCGGAGGTCTCTCCGTGGGGGTAGAGCTCGAGTGTTGTCGGTGGGCTCGGCAACGACGAAGACGATGGAAGCGGCGACTCCGTCGAAGAGGGAGGGAGGCGACGACGCTCGAGGGAATGGGGGAGGTCACCGGCGGTTGTTCAGGGTGGTGGAGGTTGGGGGTGTTGCGGCGTACTTGGGGTGGCGGCGTGCAGAGCGCCGGAGGACGGCGGTGCATGAAGAGTAGGTAGGCGTGTGCGTGGAGTTGGTGGTGTCCGATGGTGCTTGGGGCGTGGAGAGGGTGGCTGGGCTGTAGCTCGCCGGGCGGTGGCGCCTCCAGAGATGGGAGGGGGCGGCGACGAGAGAGCAGATGGAGGGTCTTGGGCAGCTTGGTCGATGTCGGATGGTGGCTTCGGGCCTGTGCGTGGTGAAGGGGAGGGCGGCACTCCGAGGGTGCAGCGACGAGCGATGAGGCGGCGGTCACCCACCGGAGGGAGGGAGTGGAGAACGAGAGTTGAGAGAGGGAAAGAGTTCGTGAGCGGGTCGAGCTGATGGGTTGATTCGAACGAGAGTAAAAGAGAGAGTGAGAGATTAAAACGAGGAGAGAGTTGCTGTGGTTTCGAAAGATATGGGGAGAGCCTGTGCGGGGTTTTGCATGGGTGAGGGTACGAATGTAAGAGGGGGGGATGGGTTCACTTGCGAGGAGAGGGGTTTGGCGGCACTTGGTGCATGAAACGCGAGAGAGAGAGAGAGAGAGAGAGAGAGAGAGAGAGAGAGAGAGAGAGAGAGAGAGAGAGAGAGAGAGAGAGAGAGAGATGGGCTGAGTTTGGGTTGAAGAAATGAGCGGGGAGCTGCTGAGAACGAAGGGAAAAGGGTTCATTATATAAGGTAAAAAAATGATAATATTAATGATATTATTATTAAATATTTAATAGGGATGAAAATTTTTGGGTTTGAGATCCGAATATTTCGGATCTGACTCAACTAAACGATGGGAGGTTATGGGGTGGGGTTGATGGAGTGATTAGGGTGTTAAAGTAAATAGTAATAGTTAGTTAGTAAAGGTGAAATAGTCATTAGTGAAAGCAATTAGTAAAATCTGGGGAAATACAATTTCGTTTTCACATACGACTCCGAAAAATTATGAAAACATATCCACGGGATCATATTGTCGCGAGGATCACGAATACGAGATCCATTTTGGGGTTTGAGCTACGGAGATACTAGTTTTAGGCCAAAATGTTTAGGATGCGGGTTTGCGGGTTCTAGGTCGATTTGATTTCAGAAAATTATGAAATTAAAATGGGGAGCCCTAAATGATCCTAAAATGATACTGTAGAAGTTTAAAAACGTTTTGATGAAGTTTGCATAGACAATTAACTCATTCAACTAAAACAGTGATAATTGGAAAATGAAATATTATAAAATTGTTTAGAGGTATTTAATGAAACCTGAACTTACTGAAAATACACCATAACTAGTTTGATGCTTCAAGATTTTTTTATAAAGAATTTTGAAATCATTTTTGATATAAAACTCCTGATCAACCATTATAAAATACTTTTAAAATGTGAAAATACGTGAAATACGTAAAGAGGTGTATTAACAAATACGGGTCGTTACATCCTACCATCCTTAAAATAATTCCATCCTCGGAACTAAGAAGACCGATCATTGCCTAAGGAATTAAACAATCAACGGGAAGGCTTGATGAATGATTACGATATAGTAAGATAAGTTGTAAATAGCATGAAATATAATGTGACATCATAGCATCAAAAAACAAGAGATGTTATGTATGAATACAGACTATTGACATCACCATAACTTCTATAGCTAGTTTCAAGTTAAAATAGGCTCAGATAGAAGAAGAAGACGAGTTCAAGAAAGATGAAGAAGTAGTTGCATCAGCTTATACGTCGGTTTGGTTCGTCTCAATTTGTCTCGCACCGTCCTCAAATGCTTCCGAGCATCTTCGATTCGCTTCCATTGTCGAACTCGAACTTCTGGTTATTGAAAATTCGAATGCTACCCTCCTTAAAATAGACGTAGTTAGAGCTCAGGCGAACTAAACGTCATATTCTAAGAATGACAAGGTCGATCAAAAGGCAACGACATACTAAAAGAAGGACGATGAAGATGAAGTGAATGAATGGTCCACATATGGAAGATCACTTTAAGCAGATGGAGGAGGAAAGGTGTATAAAATACACTCAAAGGTTGGAATAAAAGAAGGGAAAGAGGCTAAAGAAGATGGGTAATAAAGACACTTCACCCGTATATCCAATACAAGTGAACACTCGAGACAACCAGTACTCGAGAGTTCAATTTTAGTATTTTATATTGTACAGCCTGATCTTGCTATATTGTTCACGAGGTAGTTAGCGCAGACCTGCGTATGCCACCAAACTTGTAACGACCCGCTCTCGGGGGCCATTACTTATTTGATTTATTCGCAGGTTTGCAATTAACCAGTGAAAACAAAATAGCCACGATGCAGAGATGTACAAAAATACCCAAATAGTGTCTAGATATTACAATCCATACTGTACAAAATGTTCCAATAAATATACATGAAAGAAAGAAAGTATAACTAAAAATATGCAACTCGAACGCTAAAATCTGCGGCCTCTGTGACGAACTCTGTCTCTGCCAACTCATGAACATCTACCTCAACAGGTGCGGTGTCTGCGGTGCCACGAAGATGGAACCGTAGGTAAATCATAACAATTCTAAACATAGAAAAGAAGCAGTGCATAAGTATGGCAAAAAAGTAACTACATACAAGCAGCCAGAGTGAAAAGTAAAGTACTGAGCAACAACTGTACATAATTGGGTAGTAAAGGTAAACAGAACTGAAAGGAGCGAACAAACTGTACTGTGGTAGTGCAAGTGTAAAGCAGTCTAAGCAAGTGAAGCATACTACTGATGTAGCTAAAAGTACGACAAGTAAAGCACTGGTGACTGCACAGGTGTGGTAGGTAAAGTTACATGTAATTCATAAAGTAAAAGGTAGCCGTGCAAGTACAACGAGTAACGTATAAGAGCAACCATGGTGATAGCAATAGGGAGACTAGAAGGCATGAATTGTAAGCAATTAAACATGCAAAGTATTGAATAAGACGTACAATCAATGGTTATTTTGGTGTTGGCAGTAATTAACTAAACTATGTGATGTGACACACGTAGGAAAGTATGATATGTCATGACCCCCATCCATGGGATACCCAGAAAGACAAGGTACATAACGAGAACTAAAAACGTATCCACAGGTCCACTGCGCATTGCTGGAAATAGTACATGTAGTATTCAACAAACAACCAACCAACAAACACAGAACGACACAAAGTCACAGAGAAATACTGAAAGCCAAACACTGAACAATTTTATATACATCTCAAACATCCCAAGCATCAATTCATATGGTACAAGCATCTCTCACCCCAAAAGAAAACCCAAAGTACACATAACTCTCTCCTCACCCCTCACCATCTAATCTAAGCTCCAACTCCCAACAACAACCCTCTTGCCAAAAACCTCCGGCTCCACCTGCCATCCCCAGGAACCACACCTGAAAAAGTCAACGGGGGCATGTCAACACGTGACCCAGTAGGAATGTCAACTCCCTCTAGTATGCTATTATGAAAATGGAACTATTTCACATGCATTCATAGCAAGGTGTAAATGAAGTATGGAATGAGCTAAAGGGGGCACGTGTATTACATAAAGCATTGAATGCATAACATAAATGAAAGTACAACAACAAAAGAGTGCAACAACATAAGTAAAATAAATGCAAGCGACAAGAAATAGGCGAGGCATATAACATGGGTATATAACATGGAAGGGCTACAAGTAAAAAACGTACAAGTAAGTAACATTTAATAATGCTACAAAAGTAATGAAAGTTATCTAATAGTGATTTGGACCCTAATTAGTGGGTAGACCCTCTTGGGACTGGACCTCACCCCCAGTTGGGGTGGAACATGCAAACTCCCCGAGACAAGCTCTTACTAAAGGAGCCATGTTGTCTCCTTATTTCCCCTTCACATTTCTCCAATTCTCCTCATTTGCGCCATTCCCCGACACTCGGGCAAGAACAGTAGGGCCACCAACCACCACAACTGTCCAGCCCCTCATGTTTTCCCCACTACGTAGTGTCCCCCAATCCCCATGTCACCCTCATTTAAGAGGACTTATTCATTTATCAGTATCTCAATTAAAAATTAACGTGTGACACAAGGAATCATATGACAACCACCATTTTCACCTCCTCTCATTCCAACACATATAAGTTTCCATCCACAACATTCCAACATAGCCCAAATATGCAATAGCCTTCCCACAATACTTGGAGGGCATAACAAACATAATCCATAGTTCAATTGAAACCAACATAAGACCAATAGCAAGATAGCAACTTTTAGTGTAAAGATTAATTTCATACTTGACTACATACAAGTATTTCCACCAACACAACATAAGGCCACTAATAGCATGATATAACTTGAAAGGGAGTTGATTAAATTTCAAAGCATGAATTAAATGCATTTCACCCATGGTTCTCTTTTCAATACATATGAGTTTACAACTTCAATGTTTCACCCAAAACAGTCCAGCTTGCTGAAATTACAGGAACAACCACAAAATCAGGGTATTTAACCAATTTCTCTTGTGAATTTGACAAAACTCTCTAAATGAAAGTTTAAGATATAGTAATCCTGTATTCACCCATGAAATTTCATGCTTAAATATGGACTGAGTGATTTATAATGAATTAATTGGTAGAACCTGCACAGACTGTTTTTCTGACAGATTTCAGGGCTTGTATTAGAAGCTAATTTTGGGCATGATGCAGCCAGAAATTCGAAAAATATGCACTACGATGAATTTGTAGGTAAACCTGTTAAATTTCCAAGAAGACCAAGAACAGCAAATTCCATAGAGTGTGCATGTAATAAACTCCATTTTTCTAAACTGTGTCCAGGGTGATAGAATTCCAGACATGATGCAAAAATCGAATTTTTAACCCGACTTTCAGTTTGAATTGGAAAAAGTTGTGAGCATGAAAGTTATTAAGGACATCAATATACATACCATATATTTTTTCAAGCAATTTCATGCAGCCAATTAATAGCAGTTCGTCACTAAAGTTTTAGTTAAACAATACAGATTTTCCAGCAACAACTATGAACATGAAATCAAATAGCAAGCTATAGGGAGATGGATTCCTACCTCTTGGAGAATCAAAATCCCTCCACCAATTCCATGAACCCCAACATGAATCCATCTCCAAGCTCAAACCCTAATCTCCTCTTTGGATTTCTCCTCCAACTTCTCTTTTGATCTTCTTTCCTCTTCCTCTCTTCTCTTCTCTCTCTCTTTCTTTCTTCCTTTCTTTTTCTCCTCCCTTTTCTTTTCTCTTTTCTTTTCTTTTTTTTTGACCTGATGCACTTTCGGCCATCAAAGGGGGTTTGGGGAAAATTAAGGGGAAGGGAGGAACAAAAAATAAATAAATAATTATGAGAAGTGTGGAGAAGCTTGTAGAGAAAGAAGGAAAATGAATTATTCAAATGGGAACCCCTTAATTACAAGTTTGCCATTCCACTTAAATAAAAATATCTTCTCTCATTCTAATATCCTAGCCCAACTATTAAAGTCCAATCAACATTAACTAACAATAATCCAAGCCCAACTCTAGCTACCAAAATTAACTAAGGCCTACACAATATAATGCTAATATTAAGCAACGTCACTAATAATAAAAATACTAATACCAATAATAATAACAACATCACCAAAAATAACAACCAAACATCAATAATAGTAATATCATTCGTTAATAACTATCCCAGTATCACCAATTATCATGAACATACCATTTTTCTATACACACTCACCAACTAAAATTGCTAAGCACGCTAATTAACACTAATAGCACGCTAACAATAATATCAATTTCCTATCCAACCACACACATTCACTTATATATCCAAAGCATATCATAGTCACCTGATAGCCATACCTGTAGGAAATTACTATACTCACAACAAAATTACTATATGCACACACGCAAACAGTATTTTACACATACGAACATTACATGATATGCAACCATGGGTCACCTCGTTGCCACGGGGAGAAAATCCCGTGCGTCAACCACAACATACCTTTAAAAAAGAGACGAGACGAGACGAGAGAGGTGACTCCGGTCATAGCGCCCACACTTTCTCTACAATGTGTTACCCTAAACCCTAG
Source organism: Scilla litardierei (assembly GCA_030789695.1). Taxonomy (NCBI): domain Eukaryota; kingdom Viridiplantae; phylum Streptophyta; class Magnoliopsida; order Asparagales; family Asparagaceae; genus Scilla; species Scilla litardierei. The sequence goes on along the minus strand of CM061141.1, from coordinate 76,882,178 downwards.
TGTCGTGTGTATCGATTACATGTTTCTCACAGGATGTTCCACGAGATATTCTACGAGATATTCTATCAGACAATCCACAAGATATTCCACGAGGTATTCCATAAGACATTCCACAAGATATTCCACGAGATATTCCATAAGACATTCCACAAGATGTACCACATGATGTTATTAGTTCCTTGTTTACGATGATAGTTAAATCAGGACTACTGGTTGACTTTCTTAAAGTAACGCAAAGGGGGATACTAAGAAATTTGAGGATAACGAGAAGTCCACCAAGCATGGAACAAAAAAATTGTTGATTTAAAAGTTCGTACGAGTACACTATCTAATTTTCTAAATCTAGAATTTATCGTGACTTACAAGTTTCGAGGCAGTGGTAGGTGAGCCAGAACTGGAGCTAGTGCTTCTAAGGTAGTTGGCGCATGAGAATTGGTACATGTAAACACAGAAAACAATCGGTTAAAGAACACACTATTTTCTATCTATTTAACTTGATCGTTTTGATTTTATAAACAATTGAAACGGTGTCGAAAAGCGTTCTAAATTTTTATATAGGCTAGATATGAGGAAGATAATTTTACATAAGGAGGAAATATTTTTCTGAAGATTCTGGTAATTTTTATAATTGTAAAAGGCTCAAAATGGGTTTAAAAACTATTTTTAATTAGTTATCATATTTATTCAATAATTTATTCTGGATGAAATACTTAACAGAAAGTTTCAAGTGAGCTGTCAAAACGACCGTCTCAAAGTACTACTACATATCTTTTTTTATATATCATTTTACGTGAAAATATCAAGTTATGAATTTTTAAATGAAAACAATGTATTTAAAATTTAGGTTTAAAAATTTATTGTGGAAAATCTACGCGTCTGATTGAGATGAAACTAGCGACATTGGGTCCAGAACGTCATTTCTGATTTTCTGGAGCCGGTCTTGTAATTTTTTGAGGCCTATGTAATTAGTTATGAATTTAAAACCAATTACCCCTATATAATATTTTATAAAATATTATGTACCCTTAATATACGAATACGTATATACGTATTCATTTAAAAAAACAACGTTATAAACTAACCCTTCTCTTCTTCGTACTGTGCATGGGCTGCGGGTTCTTCGTGCACTCTCGTCGACGGTGGCGGTGATCGGGGCGGTGGAGGTGGCGGTGGACTCGTGGACTCGGCAGCAGCGAGGTGGCGACGACAGCGTCGCCCGAGGTGGCGGAGAATGGCGGCGGTGAGTGTGGCTTCGAAGGAGCGGTGGCGGAAGCTCGGAGGAAGGCGGTGAGGCGGTCGAGAGGCGGAGCGGCTTCCGGGTACGGCGGTGAGTCTGCAGTGGCATACGGAGCTGGGCGGCGCTCGAGGCCAAAAGGAGGGAGGCGGAGGTCCGCAGTGGGGCAGTGCTCGAGTGTTGTCGGCGGGCTCGTCGGAGACGAAGACGATGGAAGCAGCGACTCCGTCGGAGAGGGAGGGAGGTGACGGCGCCCGAGGGAACGGGGGAGGTTGCCGGTGGTTGTTCGGGGTGGTGGAGGTTGGGGGTGTTGCGACATACTTGGGGCGGCGGTGTGAGTAGCACCGGAGGATGGTGGTGCACGAAGAGTAGGCGGGCGCGTGCGTGGAGTTGGTGGCGTCTGATGGTGCTTGGGGCGTGGAGAGGGTGGCTGGGCTGTTGCTCACCAGCGGTGGCGTCTCTGGAGATGGGAGGGGGGTGGCGACGAGAGAGCAGTGGGAGGGTCTCGTGCGGCTGGGTCGAAAGAGGATGGTGGCTTCGGGTGAAGGGGAGGGCGGAGCTCCGAGGGTGCAGCGACGAGCGGCGAGGCAACGGTCACCCGCCGAAGGGAGGGAGTGGAGAACGAGAGTGAGAGAGGGAGAGAGTTCGTGTGCGGGTCGGGCTGATGGGTTGATTCGAACGAGAGTAAAAGAGAGAGTGAGAGATTGAAACAGGGAGAGAGTTGATGTGGTTTCAAAAGATAGGGGGAGAGCCTGTGTGCCGGGTTTTTGCATGGGTGAGGGTACGAACGGGGGGGGGGGGGGGGGGGGGGGGGGTGGATGGGTTTACTTGTGAGGAGAGGGGTTGGGTTCGTTCGGCACTGGGGGGGGGGGGGAGAGAGAGAGAGAGAGAGAGAGAGAGAGAGAGAGAGAGAGAGAGAGAGAGAGAGAGAGAGAGAGAGAGAGAGCCTCGGTGATGGGCTGAATTTGGGTTGAAGAAATGAGCGGGGAGCTGTTGAGAACGAAGGGAAAAGGGTTCATTATATAGGGTAAAATATGATAATATTAATGATATTATTATTAAATATTTAATATGGAGGATAAATTTTGGGGTTGAGATCCGAATATTTCGGATCTGACCCAACTAAACGGTGGGAGGTTATGAGGTGGGGTTGGGGGAGTGATTAGGGGGTAAACGTAACCAGTAATAGTTAGTTAGCAAAGCAGAAATAGTCATTAGTGAAAGTAATTAGTAAAATTGGGGGAAATACAACTCCGTTTTCACATACGACTCCGAAAAATTACGAAAACATAGCCACGGGATCGTATCATCGTGAGGATCGCGAATACGAGATCCATTTTGGGGTTTGAGATACGAAGATACTAGTTTTAGGCCAAAACGTTTAGGATGCGGGTTGCGTGTTGCGTGTTCTAGGTCGATTTGATTTCAGAAAATTACGAAATTAAAATGGGGGGCCCTAAATGATCATAGAATGATACTGTAGAAGTTTGAAAACGTTTTGATGAAGTTTTTATAGAAAATTAATTAATTCAGCTAAAACAGTAATAATTAAAAAATGAATTATTATATAATTGTTTAGAAGTATTTGATGAAACTCGAACTTACTAAAATACACCATAACTAGTTTGATGCTTCAAGATATTTTTTATAAAGAATTTTGAAATTATTTTTGATATAAAACTCTTGATTAACCATTATAAAATACTTTTAAAATGTGAAAATACGTGAAATACGTAAATAGGTGTATTGACAAATACTGGTTGTTACATGATGACGCCGGGTGACAGGGATTCGATCTTGATGAAAGGCATAATCATCAAGCATCGGAGTGAGGATTCGATTTTCATTATCAAGAATCTCTAGGGATTCGATCTTCTTTTGTTGGTGACACCGACGACGGGGATTCGATCTTGATGGTGATGCCGGCGACGGGGATTCGATCTTGATGGTGATGCCGGCGACGGGGATTCGATGAGGAGATGGACGAGGCCTCCACTGCAGATGATGGAGGCGGTGGACGAGGGCGGTGGACATGATGCCGCCGGTGACGAGATCCTTAAGCGGTTGTGCGCGCTGAGCAAAAACACGCGTAGGTGAATAACGGTTGTGTGCGCTGAGCAAAATTGCTACTGGTCATATGTTTTTTCCTCACAACACACAACCGAAGATATTTTTGCAAGTAAACAATTTTGAATGCTAAACTTTTAAATAACCCAAACTCTGGTCATCCGCAAAGCAATTCGATATGTGCCCATGTAACGACCGGTTTTTGTAATGACTTTTATATGAATAATATTTGATGTTTCCCTCTTTGTGTGTTTTCTCGATAGAAGTTCCTACGATTAGCTTCATAGCTCCTTAATCTTAGTGCTAGGGTGATCCTAGAGGCCATAGGAATCTTCCCGAAGCTTCGCGCTTCGATTCGGCACTTTTCGTGCATCTTAGTCGGTTCATGAAGGAGAGCCAACCGACTAGATTGCAATCTAGTCGGTCGGCAACACTTCTCCGACCGACTAGTTCTTGTCAGTAAATTTCGACTGAGTTACTGTTTACGTTTAGTCGGTCTAAGCACGTTCTCCGACCGACTAGTTTCCAAACTAGTCGGTCAAGTCTTGTACTTAGACCGACTAACTATCAGTACTCATTATCTATCTTATTCGTCCCTTAGTCGGTCTATGAATGATCACCGACCGACTAGTTCCCAAACTAGTCGGTCGACGGGTCTTCACAGACCGACTAATCATGCCTTCTCTGTACAGACACTGTTCACTGTTTGTTGTTAGTTGGTGTCAGTTGAGCGACCGACCGACTAGTTCCCAAACTAGTCGGTCGACCACACTTCACTGACCGACTAGCCTTCCCCGAAACCCTAGGTTTCACTCCAGCCGCCGTTTCATTTTCTATTTAATCCCTTCGATTCTTTTATTCTTTCTTCATTCTTTCCGAGCCAATTTCTTCTCCAAATCATCCCCAACATTCCTCAAGCCATTTCCTTCCTCCCCGGAGCTTCCCTCTCGCCATTCCTTGCGCCGACCACCTTCTCTAGGCCGCCGGAGCTCGTTTTCAGCCGTAGATTCTTCCGGAGACGTTCTTCCGTTGCTGTTTTAGCTCCACCTTGGCGTCATTCGTTCGCTGCTCTTACGGTTAGTGAATCTATCCCTTAATCCCTTATAACCCACACTTTAAATTAGAAAACTTAATTAAAAACGAATCATTAGACGTGTAGGATCCTATTACGAATCTGATTTGGTGATCGTTGTTCTAATTGTTGTCTTGCCGTAACAGCGATTCCATTCTATAGAATAGAGTTTGAGAGACATTTTCCGTCGATCGTCATCGCGGGTATCAGGCAAGTGAAACTTGCCATCTTTTTGTTTAGACCATGTTCTAGGCCGCTTTTTGTACTGTAGCATAAAAGAGACTAGGCAGTGAAATGATAGCTGCCTAGACGCCCACTTGATCTAGGTTGACAATGAAGCTAGATCCGGCATCTTTATCATGCTTGCATTCATACTACCATGTCATGTTTAAATTCAATTAACGGTACGCAAATTATCTGTCCATCGCCATGTCATTGCATGCATTAAATATTCATCGTGATTGCGTAGCACACGCTACACCTATTGAGAGGACTCAGGCTAGGTGCACCCCTATGCCAAAAACACTTCCTGGCTCGTGATCCAGAAGCGAGCTAGTGTGTTGGTGAAACCAACGCTCGATACACGTGGAGGGGTAGGGTTAAACGGTCGCTTGAGCGTAGAAGTTAGCCCGTACAGCTACTTCAGCCAAAAGACGGAAACTCTGAGCACAAAGTGATAACCGTGATAAGTGATTCGTGAATTAGTGATTTGGTAGCTTTTGCTACATCGTGTGTGCTTGTCTCTTCCTTTAAACTGTTGCATCATACTTAACTGCCATGTCATTGCATCTTATTATAACTGTTAGGTTGTTAGTTGCTTTCCATTCCTTGCTCAAGTCTATTTTTAGACTTGCTGACATGTGCCCCTCTCTCTTTTGGGTGTCACATGTTAGACCCTGAGCCCGAGTTTGTTGCTGAGGACGAGGTGTTTGCGGACGCCGAGCCTGAGCCTGCGTTTGACGAGGACTTCGTGGACACTGGTGACCAGTCTTAGAGGCTGTTCAGAGTCGCTTGTTAGTTTGCTGTTAGTTGTCGGTGCGTAGCACCATTGTTTTTACCTCTGTACTTTTGTTTGTTGGCCGAGTTTGGGCTTAGACTCTTCCTTTCAGCTTGGTGGCTTTTCTGGATGTTGAAACTTATTATTGTGGACATTTCTGAGATTTGAGAATTATATTTTTGTCTCTTCCTTTATTATTATTTTTGTTCCGTTCGCGATTACAGAAACCTGCATATGATTTATTGACGCTTATCAGACTGCAGCTTCACAGCTCCACGTCTGAGCGGACCTTCTCACGTCTCGCCTCCATTTTAGGGAAGCGGGGCGTGACAGCCCGTGGCAGCTCCCTTGTAAAAAGTGTGAAGCCCACGGCACTTTGTTATTCAAGGTGCTTTCAGCATATCACTCTTTTTATCTGTATAATTTTTTTTTTGAAGAAACACAAAATATCTGATTTCTGAACAAACATAAATGTTTTTTTTTGAAGTTTTAAGTCTTAAGCCATGCTTATAAAATTTTCTGATACATATTAGCCCTAGTTTTCTTGCTCCTAATACTGGTATGAGCTTATTTGAATCCCAAATCTTTACGGTATCACAAGAGTTGGGTTTTTAATCATGTGTTATAAAGTAAATTACAGAAAATATCTTTATCTTGATGATGTAATACTATAATAGAACTATATATAACACGTGCACACAGTGTACGGAGCAAAAAACCCCTCACAAAGAGGATGCGGTAAACGTGCCCAACCGACAAAGAGTGAGAAATGTGGGTGTACGTGCCGTTAAATCAATGGCTTGAAGGGTGAGTTTTTGGACGAGGTGGAAGGGGATGAGCCCACCTTTATCATCTAGTCACATTTTGTCTCCATCTAGGACAATTTCACCAAATGTAATATAGGCTAGAAATAACCCGTGCACATGTTGACGGAGCAAAAAAAAAGAAAAGAAAACCTTAATACTCTTCCATTGCTGGCTGCAGCTGTTCTGAACTCACCGTTCCCAACAGAGCTACCCGGCCCGCGGCGGCCGGTGGGGCGCGGGCTCCGAGCCCGGGGCCTCGAATGTTGGTGGGCTTGCACGGCCCTCGCCCGGGCTCACGTGCTCTCGTGCGGCTGCATGTGACTAATGAATAAGCTTCGCCTTCGAGTTCCGATAAATTATTTTTTAATCATCATTTTACAACGAAATATAATGATAATGACAATGCAGATGATCATTGAGTCAGTGGTCGTTCAACAATGAAAACAAACAAGTCATATTACAACCCTAACGTTCTTCAATTAGTTCGAAGCAAGCAAGACACACAAAAACATCATATATAACCCTGATGATAATATATTTTTCATGGAAAAACATCACATCAAAGGGTTCAAATTTAGCCCTCGTGTTACTTTGAGATCCTCTAATTGGGATTAGCACATGAAATGCCAGTTGGCTAAAAATGATCAACTAGGCATTGAATTATTAGTATTCCAAGTGTAAGAGTGATTTAATTATATGTGTGTGGGGGTAATAAAGTGTGAAGCCCTAGGACATCAATAAGGATATCATTAACTCCCAGGTAATTGATCTCGTCCTTAATAAAACAAACAAGCTAGCATTTCAAGCCACTTGCAGCCAACAAACCCCCAAATTATGCACCACAATTTAGTGACTTAAAAAACCTAATCTTAAGTACATTTATCCCCTCACCAAACTAACTGCCGGATCATCTGCCCTTGAGTATCTCCATGCTCCCTTCATTCCGTTGACAACTTCAACTCAAAGAAGGCCTTAAACCCTCCTCCTCCTCTTGCCTTGGATCTCACCTCTTGCTTCTCTTTCTTTTCTGCTCCCAAACCCCCTCCCCCTCCCCCCATGCACACTACTACCAAAGCCCCCATATTATATCACCAACACACAACCACAACTCCAAAACACACTCCAATGGCTCTTCATACCACTCTTCAACCAAAGACACCAATACATCCTCTCTTCTTGGTCTTCTTCGTGTTCGTCTTCTCCATCTTGGCTCTCAATCGCCCGTGCGAGGGCTATCGGCCGACGAGCTACCAGAGGCCGCGGGCCGGCCTCGTGGCCGGTGGCCGGGTGTTCGGCTACCTCCCGAGGGGGTTGCCAATCCCCCCCTCGGGGCCTTCCAAGAGGCACGATGCGGCGACCGACTCGATCGACGTCCAACAAAGAGAGTCTCCTTGAATGTCCTCGTAAGTACATCGTCGAGAGCAAAACTTGTTTGCTACTCGTCAAGAAAAAGGATCAGTACAAGCTGGTTCTTTCAAAAAATAATTCAGTTTCTTGATTGTAATTTTTTTTTTGTAATAGTGATGCAAAGTGAGAAAATGACAAAAAAAAAGGAGTAGTTTTATCTATTTATTAAATTTTTTGGATTGAGAGAAGAAATTTTTTGAAGTGGGTAGGGTTTGTATACGTGGTGGAGAAACAAAACAACTGCCCACGCTGTACAGCATTGACTCCCCGTGCATGGTGATGAAATCACAAATGTAAGATGATGTATGGTGCCTAACAAGAGTTTGACATGGTTAGCATACAGTAGTAGTACACCAACTCTAGGGATCAGCTGCAGCAAGCGGATCAGGAAACAATAAAATTTAGAAGAGGAATCGTGAGGCCGACTCCTGAATAACCAATATCAAATTTAGAAGAGGGCGAGAGGAGACACCAGGCGCATCAAGGAGCAAAAGAGCAGCCTTAGAATCCGACTCACGCGTGATATGCTGAAACCCTCGATGCCAAGCAATATCCAGCCACAATCGAATAGCTTGAAGTTCATCATTTAAATTTAGTGCCACACCCAATATAGGCTGAGAAGGTAGCTTGAAGGTCATCTTTTCGGCCTTTAATCATTAATGTTTTGATGTATCTTCAATTATGTCCTTCTTTATCTTAATTATGAATCGAATGTAGTTTTACTTTTCATAAAAGTTTTTACATTCTTTTCTAGAGATGAATTGTGAACGCCTAGTGGATAGTGCCTCCACGCACACGTTTCTTCGTGATAGATGCTATTTTAATAGCATCATTAATTATAATGGTCCCCTCACTGCAATTTCGGGAATAAATAATATAATATAAGGATCAGGTGAAGCAATTCTATTGCTCCCAAACCAAACACAAGTTATAATAAAAGCTCCAAAATCAAACAAAAATCTATTAAGTTTCAAGGACATCCGTTTAAACAGATATTACTTGGAAACTGATGATTTCAATAGTGTTGAATAATTGTATGTTATTCGTCATAAAGATGGTATTAAAACCATCCGAGAACGTTTTAAAGGACTCTCGTCGGGCCTTTATCAAACATACATCCAACCTGTAGAAGCTAATCTGATAGAGCACCAGCATTGTTCTACATCACCAGAATTCATTCTCTGGCATTGTAGACTAGGTCACCCAGGATCGGTAATGATGCACAACATCATAACCCAATCCTGTGGACATAATTTGAAGAATTTGAAGATTCTTCAAAAGGGTGATTTTCCTTGTTCCCCATGTTATAAGGGTAAACTAATCACGAGACCATCCCACCTGAAAGTGGGGTTTAAGTCTCCTGGCTTCTTGGAGAGAATACATGGAGACATTTGTGGGCAAATTCACCCATCAAGTTTTCCATTTCGGTAATTTATGGTACTGATAGATGCATCTTCATATAATTCTTTTCCCATACCAGGCTCACAAACCAAAAAGCCTGAAGCTTCAGAAACCATTTCTTGGGACACTAAGTTTTTGTCTCATTATGATTCGTGTACTAATCTGTGTGAAGATGAGATCCTGAAGATCCTTCACATTCAGAATACAGTACATCTATTACCGGGCAAATTCACTGATAACCAGACGATTATCAGGTCACACATCCGTGCTGCCAATACGCCAGCTAGGATTGACATCTCCAAAGATGTGTGCAGTCCACCAGCAGCAGAATCGATCGTACCTCAAATAAAAAGAGGACGACCGTCTGGCTCTAAGGATAAATTTTCTCGCAATGGAAAAATACCTAGAGAAATAAAGAATATCCCACCACAGGATGCTGAGCTCAGACCAATAATCTCTCCCATCCTACATTCCCCTGAATAGGAAATTATAGGAGAAATATCATTAAAATTCGTACGTTCTGGGAAGGTACTGGACAGAAAAAGCATTGTCGATGACGCGTTCGATATTGCTGTTCACGTCCCTCAATGCGAGATGATATCGATCCACGATCTCAGCTGAATGCAAACACAAAAATGATTGGCCAAAGTGGAATGAAGCAATAGGAGTAGAGCTGGACTCACTTTTGAAACGCAAAGTCTTTGGACCAGTAGTCCAGACACCAAGAGGTGTAAAACATGTGGGATACACGTGGGTATTCGTAAGAAAAAGAAATGAGAATAATAAGATCGTACGCTACAAAGCACGGCTTGTAGCTCAGGGATTTTCCCAACGACCGGTGATAGATTATGAAGATACATATTCCCCAGTTATGGATGCGATTACATTCCGATTCATAATAAGATTAACATTAATGGAAGGCCTAGAAATGCAGCTTATGGATGTTGTGACTGCATATCTATATGGCAATATAGATAAAGATATCTATATGAAACTTTCAAATGGTTTCAAAATACCGACAGAAATAAAAGATAGACATCGGGACGTCTATTCTGTTAAGCTTCAAAGATCATTATATGGTCTTAAGCAATCGGAAAAAATGTGGTATAACAGACTGAGTGAATTCCTTGTTCAACAAGGTTTCATCAATAATGCAGTCTGCCCGTGTATTTTCATTAAAAACATGGGAACATGATTCGTATTAATAGCCGTCTATGTAGACGACTTAAACCTCATTGGGTCTCCTGTAGAGATTGATGATATATCTGCAATCCTCAAACTAACGTTTGAAATGAAAGACCTAGGCAAGACTAAATATTGACTTGGCTTACAGATAGAACATATTAGCGGAGGAATCATGTTACACCAATCCACATACACAAGGAAATTACTTAAAAAATTTCATATGGATAAGAGCCAACCTCTAAGTATCACAATGGTCGTTAGATATTTGGATGTGTTGAGTATTGGACTTCTCCCTACTTGGTGTTAATGATGAGCAAACATAAATACTTGTGACTAATCCCCTATTTTGTAGTTAATCCATTGCATAAGCTAATTATGAAGATCTACTAGCAATGGATGACTCACAAACTTCATTGAAGGCAAATGACATGAATTGGATGATCGTAGATAATGATTGAAGCTCCGTGAAGACTTCAAGCTCATACGATGGAAAGAAGAGATTATTCGTCAATGTAATTTTCTTTTATCTCTTCTAGTATGTAGCTTAGAAGTAGAACTTTGATGGAGCACTCACACACATCTACATTCAGTCATAGGACTTCATTAGATCAATTTTCCTTAGATCCCAATTCATTTCTTTATTGATTGTGCTAGGATTGTTTATAATAGTCGACTGCTGAACAGTTTACAGTCGCCTCTCTCAAAAACAGTCAACTGTGTTTTGTTCTACAGTCGCCTGTTATGCACAGACTATCACAATATAGTTTCGGGCCTTCTCTGATTATTTCGCACAGGCTACAGATGAACTATACACAGGCGCCTGTCCAAGTGACAGTCGACTGTGTTTTGTAAATCAGTCGCCTGTCTATCCTTTGCCCAAACTCTGTTTGATCTGACTTTTACGGCCAGTCGACTAATGCTGTATATACAGTCGACTGTCTCTTGAATCAGTCGACTGTCTATGCTGCAACAGTCGTCTGTCTGTGAGTCATTTCTTTGACTCAGCTCTCTGGAAATTTCTCAGGCTTTTGACAATCGTCTGTTTAAGGATTTACAGTCGCCTGTTCTGAGTAACAGTCGACTGTGTTCCTTGCATCAGTCGTCTGTCCTGTTACTTGTGAGATTTCCAGTATTAGTCTAACTTACCCTTCTCTCGGCCAGTCGCCTGTAGAAGAAATTACAGTCGCCTGTTGGTTTAACAGTCGACTGTCTTTGCTTCATCAGTCGACTGTCCACGTGGTAAGTTACCGTTATGAATTCTTACCTACCCTTACTGACTGTGCAACAGTCGACTGTGGATTGTTCAACAGTCGACTGTCGCGAGTTCAGATTCTATCCGTTGAGATTTTTCTCACGGATTCCAGTTGGGTTTTTGTAATGCCCTACCAAGCTACTGCACAAGTACTAGAGTGGGGGTGAATAGTACTTTAAAATAATTAAGAAGATAATTCCTAATTATCTTGCAAACTCTACCAAACAATGCGGAAATGCGGAAATGTAAATATTAGACAACAAAGAAAACAATCGCAAACAAGCAATTTAACAGGTTCGGATCCACCCAAGTCTCCCCGACTTGTTCCCGGTGATCCTACGTCCCAAACACCCGGATCCCCTCCGGATACTTGAGTTAGAAACCCTAACTCAAGATTTGCACTATGAAATTCTTGTAAAAAACCTCTACAAGATCAAATCATACACAAATCGAAATGTGACTCCCACAACCCGGGATCACAAACAAACTCTCACAACCGAGAGTGAATCACTTACAATATGAAAGTAAATGAAATATGAAATTGCTTACCGACAAAATCCTATGCCTTGAGTATAACTTACGATTTAGGGCAAAACGGATTTTGGGGAAGATGAAGAGGCACCAAACCCTAGCTCCAAGTAGATGACCAGCAATGGAGTCCTAGGTGGATGTTGGTGACCTTGGATCAAGCACTTAGCTTGGAAGGCTCACAATCAATGAATCTCTCTTTTGAAATAAGAGTGAGGGAGAGATTCTTGAATGGAAATGAATGAGCTTTGAATGAGATTTAATGCTTCTCTTTTGATCTCTAAAGGTCACTTAATATCATCCTTGAGTGCAATGAATGCAGTACTCCAAGTATATATAGGATAGATGAAAGAGAGAGCAAAAATCGTGGCATTTAATGCTCCAACGGCTCTATTCTGAAGCAAACTAGTTGGTCAAAGAAGGACCACTGACCGACTAGTTCATCAACTAGTCGGTCGGTCAATCAACATGAACCGACTAAGAGGTGAACAGTGAATAGATGAAGTTCAGACTTACAGAACTAGTCGGTCCAAGAAGACTTGCCAACCGACTAGTTTCACAACTAGTCGGTCGGTGAGTGTTCATAGACCGACTAAGAGATAAAACATACTCGTCTGAATAGAAGTTGGATTAGTCGGTCCAAGAACAAATGTTGACCGACTAGTTCATCAACTAGTCGGTCGCCAAATGTACATAGACCGACTAACGATAAACAGTAGCTCAGGCTCAAAAATGGAAGTTCAACTAGTCAGTCCAAGAAGGATTCCTAACCGACTAGTTTCACAACTAGTCGGTCGGTGAACCTTCTTTGACCGACTAACTGTAAACAGTAACTGAGATAGAAATTGAGAAGGCAAATTAGTCGGTCCAAGAAGCTTTGCCGACCGACTAGATCACCATCCAGTCGGTTGGTTCTTCTTCTTGAACCAACTAACATGCACTAGAAGTCGCGAATCGAAGCGCGAAGCTTCGGGAATGTTCGTTTGGACTTCTACTAAGATCCTAGCTCTAAGATATGAGCGTTATAAAGATTAAAATGTAAGACCTACTCAAGGCTTAACATTATACGGAACGAAGCTAAAAGACAATAAATAAACTTGACGAACCGTCTTCGAAAGCTTCGATCCGAATCTTCATGACTTCAATAATGGTCCATAAGCTTCAACGAAGCTTTAGGCATACGATCACGCGCTTTGAGAAGTCTTGATACGTCGCTTTAGATGTTCATAGAAGTTTGGCGACGATCTCCATAACTGCGCTCACAAAGAGTTAGTTCACGATATATTTATGTTTGTTCATCATCCAAAACCAAATCCGGGGAGTCCAATATCCAACATTCTCCCCCTTTTTGGTGATGACAAACCAACATAAATAATAATAAAAATAATGATTCAAATGTAATTTACTTACTCCCCCTGCATTGATGACACGTTAATTCCAAATTAAATAATAATCATACGCATCAAGCAGACGAGTAAAGTATAAAATGAGAATCAAATATTGAAATTTAGGATTTGAAATCCATTTTTATATCTTAACTCCCCCTGAATCTAACATATCAAATTAGATTCTTGGAAAAATGCTTTAAATTATCATTTACCTCATCGTCATTATTATATCTCTCCCCCTTTGGCATTAGCAAAAAGAGCGGGAGGAGATCAACGACAACAACAATGGCTTCAAATAAAAGCACGGGAGTCGTAGAATACGACCACGGCCCAAATGACACCAAAGGAAAATACGAAGGAAATCAAAGCGTGTCAATGAGACCAAAGTCGAAAATCGATAAATAAAATCATCAAAACTCAAATTAATTTTACAAATTGAGTTATGGAATATACTCTCCAATATCAACATTCTTGGTTAATTTAGTGCATGGAAAACAATTCTATGTTTCCATAGAAATAATTTCTATTTAACCAAGTTATTATCGTCGAGCGACGAAATCAATCATCAGAGACATATAAAGAACATAATGTGCACAAGAGAATGAAATGTCAACATCGATGTATATAAATATATGAACCATGGGTACAACAAAATGATACATCCGTCAACATACATATAAGCGATCCGCAGATCGAAGCACAAAAAAAATACATCATATCTCACAGCAGATATAGGAGTATCGCAAAACATACATATCCATCAAAACACATCAAAATATCATAACCACCCACACTATCCTAACCACACTCTCACTACAAGATCTATCATCCAAAGTGCATCGGGAGAGTCCTCAGAGAAGCTCAGGAGGCAGCGGGAGGATCTGCAGCAGCAGCAGGCTCTGCAGGAGGAGTGGTCACCGTGACGGCAAGAGTGTCAACTGGAGCGACGTGAGTGGCCTCGGGAGCACCAGACGAAGTACCCACCGCAGGTATGGTGGCACCAGGTGTGCTCTCGGGGTCACCGGCAGATGAAGCAGCAGCACCAGAAGTACCCTCAGGGGCACGAGCAGCAGCAGCACGAGCAAGCTTCTCGATCTCATCCTCATCCAACTCATCCTCGTCAGAAACTGACGGTGGGATATCAATCCCCAAGTGAGATGCGATGCGGGCGAGAATCTCCTCAGATCGAGCGCAACGAGACTCTACACGTTTCAACGAACGTGCGAGCTCAACAAGAGTAGGAGAGGGAGCAGGAGTAGCTGAAGCAGAGGCTGAAGTAGAAGGGGTCGTCCTCTGAACGTGACGAAGCGCCGCAAGAGACTTCTTGACGGTCGTCGCATTCAGAGGGGGACCGAGGGGATGCTCATCATTAGGTGAGAGAGGGACATGGAAGTGACGAAAGACGAGAGTCAATAGGCATGGATACGGAATGTGGGCCGACTTGGTGGACTTTCGAATACATTTGAAAGAGTCCATCTTGTCGAGAATGATCCGTGCCCAATTGATCTCGCTCCCCATGAAAAGAGCGTATATGAGTTTGAGGAATGGCTGGGAAGGCAAGGAAGATGAACTGTACTTCGAAAGGAGGCACGACTTCAAGATCAGGTTAATAACCCAGGCATTTGGCTTGAAGGACTTGGATGGGACGCCAATCATGGCGGGAGGGATCACGTGGAAAATCTCAGAAAGCATGACCTGGTCAAGGGAAGAGATGTCATCGACGGAGATATCGGAAGGGAGGAGGCCAGACGAGGAGACACCAAGCAACTCCCCTAAGATTTCTGTCGTGAGGACAATCGGTGTCCCTAAGACAGTCGTCTCAATGGAGTGGGTCTCGTCGTACTGACCCCGAACACGGTTCGCGTAAAACAGCTTGACAAGGCGAGGATATGGATGTGGATTCGCCTTAGGGTCAAAGTGAAGATAATCAAGAAGTCCACTATAGGATAGGAGATCGGCAAGGCATGGGAAGTCGGAGAACTGTATGAAGTGCTCCAACAGCAGCAGGCAGTGTTTGATACGGTTGTATGCCGTGAGACACAAAGGGTCATCGCGACATAGCGAGATATCGACACCGCCAGCTGGCATCGGAGCCTTCCCCTTAGGCTGTCGGGTGCTAGATCGGAGTGGAGGAGTAGGATCCCGAGCGGTGTGCTCGGTCTCCGGAATGTATTCCGTGTCAGAATCATCGGGAGGAGTGGGAGCACGGAATGAAGCTGGTGAAACGGGCTGCTTCCTAGGCTGAGATCTAGGCTTCGCTACCGCCGTCCTCTTCTTCTTAAGAGGAGGCAAAGACGACGAAGGGTGGGTTGATTTAGATCGACGTTTGGGTTGCGAGGGTTCCCTAGGAGCTGACTCTACGGTCATAGGGGACGGGCTCGAGGGTCGGATCGGGATTCTTGTCTTTGCCATAAGCGTGACGAGACAATCGCAAGAAGATACACGAGAAATCGAAATCTAACAACCCTAGAACAACCCTAGGCCGAATGAACTAGAAGAAACTCTAACCATAAGTGCTAAGAGAGGGAGAGAAAGATACCCTAGGTCGGCAGGAGGAGAGGGAGAGATCAGTGGCCGGAGTTGGTCGGAAAGATGGCCGGAAATCGACGGAGGAGGGAGTGGAAGTCGAAGGGGCACGGGGGTTTTTGAGCTGAGAGAAAGACTTCGAACCGACTAGAATGAAAATAAGTCGGTTAGATGGAGCATAAGTCGATCGGAATGCGAAAAGACCAAGCAGTCCCCGTTGCATTTAGTCGGTCACAGTTCAAGCGCTGACCGACTAGATGACAATCTAGTCGGTCGGCCAATGAGCTTGAACCGACTAAGTGCAAACCGTAACTGAAGCCAAATTTAGGGCTTGAGTTAGTCGGTCTGAGTTCATTCACTGATCGACTAGATGATGATCTAGTCGGTCGGTCAATGAACATGAACCGACTAACAGAGTTCAAAAAATTTTAGAATTTGAAATTTTGAGTACTCTCCTAATCGCACTTGGACGAAACATCGTAATACTCTCACTAATCATTATACTACCCCATTAAACATCGAAAATCTTAAATTTGACGTTCATGAATAAATCGAGCGAACATTCTGAAAATTCAAACAAAAAATCCAGAAAATTCCAATAAATCTAGCGTGGGCAAATATAACGAAATTTAATAGCACACAAGATTATTGAATAAAATATGAATCCTAAATCTCGGATTCACCCATAATCCCCAATTCTCGACGCAACCGCACAAAAGAGTCTTCCTTTAGGGGTTTCGTGAAAATATCGACGATTTGCTTCTGGGTTTCAATGTACACTAATATGATGTCCTTTTTAGCAACATGATCATTTAAGAAATGGTGACGGACATCTATGTGTTTCGAATGGGAATGGTGTGCCGGATTCTTAGAGAGACATATTGCACTTTGGTTGTCCACCATGATAGGGCAAGCATCACAGTTTATACCAAAGTCTTTAAGTGTGTGTCTCATTCAAAGAACATGAGCACACGCGGCACCGGCGGCAATATATTCCGCCTCGGTGGTTGAAAGTGATACAGAATTCTGCTTCTTGGAAAACCAAGAGACAAGAGAATTTCCTATAAAATGGCAAGCGCCACTAGTACTTTTCCTATCGGATTTGCATCCCGCATAATCTGCGTCACCATAAGAGATTAACTCATATGTGCTAGATTTTGGATAAAGTAATCCAAAATCAAGTGTGTAACTTAAATAACGGAAAATACGTTTTACCGCTACTAAGTGAGATTCCTTAGGTTGAGACTGATAACGAGCACATACACATACGGCAAACATAATATCGGGCCTACTTGCGGTAAGATATAGTAAACTACCTATCATACCTCGATATAGACGAATGTCTGCATCTTTACCGCCCGTATCCTTATCAAGATGTGTAGTCGTGCTCATTGGAGTCTTCTTTCCGGAGGCATTCTCCATTCCAAATCGCTTTAGCAAGTCCACCGTGTACTTTGTTTGGTGGATGAAGATTGCATCGTTCATTTGACGAATTTGGAGACCTAAGAAATATTTGAGCTCACCCATGTGGCTCATCTCAAATTGATCCTTCATCACATTAGAAAACTCTTCGCAAAGAGTGAAGTTAATAGCACCGAAAATGATATCATCAACATAAATTTGAACTAGAATTATATCATTATTCGAATACTTAACAAATAATGTGGAATCAACTTCTCCCATTTTAAAACCTAAATCCAAAAGAAAATTCTTTAAACGGTCATACCAAGCTCGAGGAGCTTGTCTCAAACCGTAAAGCGCTTTCGTAAGTTTGAAAACATGATTTGGAAATTCTTCATTTATAAAACCCGGAGGTTGAGAAACATAAACTTCCTCAACAAAATCTCCGTTTAAAAACGCACTTTTAACATCCATTTGAAAGAGTTTAAAATCTTTATGGCATGCAAAAGATAACAATAATCTAATAGATTCTAATCTAGCTACCGGAGCAAAGGATTCTTCGAAATCAATACCTTCCTCTTGCCGATAGCCTTGAGCTACTAACCGAGCTTTGTTCCGGACGACGATTTGGTTTTCGTCGGTCTTGTTCTTGAAAATCCACTTTGTCCCTATGACGGTGTGGTTCTTCGAAGGCAATGGAACAAGCTCCCAAACTTCATTCCTCTCGAATTGAATGAGTTCCTCCTCCATGGCAAAGATGCAAGCACCATCTTCGCACGCTTCATTAATATTCTTTGGCTCTATCGAGGAGGCAAAGGCACAATGAGCGAAGTAGTTGACTTGAGATCTCGTTTTGACACTATCAAGGATATTGCCAATGACTTGCTCATGAGGATGATCACGAACGGTATGAAGCCGTTTGGGAATTTCCTGATCACTAGGAACATTCTCAAAAACTTCATTAGAATGGTTAGTAACATTAGAATCAATAGAATTAGAATTACCAATTGAATCACATAAGACATCCATGGAGTCATCATCATTAGTAATTCTAGTCGGGACAAAACCTTTATTAAATGAAACATGAAGAGATTCCTCGATCGTTGAGGTTTGTTTGTTGTATATCTGGTAGGCTTTGCTACGGGAGGAATATCCAACAAATATCCCCTCATCGGATCTTGGATCAAATTTGTCCAAACTACCATACGTGTTTTTAATAAAACATTTTGCACCGAAAACTCGAAAATGTTTAACTTGAGGCAATCTACCAAACAACAATTCATAACAAGTTTGTTTAGTGTAGGGCCTCAAAAGTATCCTATTAAACACATAGCAAGAGGTATGTACCGCTTCCGCCCAAAATTGATGGCCAAGTTGGCTATCATCAAGCATAGTGCGAGCACATTCCACTAGCGTCCTATTCTTTCTCTCAATAACACCATTTTGAGGAGGTGCGCGCGGGAATGAAAAGGTGTGAGTAATACCAACTTCATCACAAAAAGTTGAGAAAGACTCATTCTCAAATTCCCCTCCATGATCACTACGAATAGTGACAATAGTGGTTCCAATGAGATTTTGTACTTTCTTAACAAATATTGTGAAGTTTTCAAAAGCATCATTTTTATTACACAATGAAAATACGCAAGTAAACCTAGAAAAGTCATCAACGATGTCAAGTCCATATCGTGCATTTCCCAATGAAGCAACTCTAGTTGGCTCAAATAAATCTAAATGTAATAGCTCTAGTGGCCGCTTAGAAGAAATGCTTTTCTTAGGTTTAAATGACGATTTTGAAAGCTTGCCTCGTTGACACGAGTCACAAAAGCTTTTCTTTTGAAAGACAAGCTTAGGGAAGCCTCTAATAGAATTTAACTTGGAAAGCTTAAAAAGTGTTCCAAAGTTCACATGACCAAAACATCGATGCCATAAGTGTTGTTCACTTGTGTTGGCAATGAGACAGTGTTCATGTGATCTTGGAAGATCTAGGATATATATATCCTTATGGCGTGTGCCGGAAAATAATACATCATTAGTATTTTTATTCAAAATATGACACATTCCATTCGCAAAGCTAACTTTGTAACCTTTGTCACAAAGTTGGCTTATTGAAATAAGATTGTGGTTTAATCCTTTAACAAGGTAAACATCACTTATAAGTGGTTTAGAAGGATTACCCACTTTTCCAACACCTATGATGGTTCCGCTCTCGTCGCCTCCAAAGACTACCCGGTTTCCATTTGCAATGGGCACCACTCCGGAGAGCAATTGAGCGTCACCCGTCATGTGTTTTGAACACCCGCTATCGAGTATCCAATTATTCTTGGAGCCAAATTTAGATTTGTTGCTCCTTTTATTTTTCTTGAGTACCTAAAGATAGAAAATATCGTATCATGGTACCCAAGGTCATTGGGTCCAAAAAGATTAGACCTTTGGAAGCCAAGTCCAATTGGACTTAGACTTCCCTACATAATTATCACTATGCACTACATTCATGAAATAAGAATTCATATAAACTTGTTTTTCATTCATATTTGTGTCCTTTGGGCTCCAAATAGTGAAAATTTTGGGAGCCATAATCCTATTGGGAGCATGCATGCGTTGTTGATTTCTACGTGATGCATGTCGTGGATAGGCATAAGGAACATGATGAAATGGTGCATTATGAGAATTATTCATATGATGATGTGGGTGTACATATGCATGTGGAGGAACACGTGCATGAGGGTGTCTCATATGGTGTGCACGTGCCCGTGGATGTTTAGCATAAAAATCATCATATGTGTCAGCATGTGGAGTAGGATGTGTTTTCCTACGTGGCATGGTATTGGTGTACATGTATGCATGTCCCTTCTTTGGAGGTTCACCCAAAGTGGGTTTCTTTCCAAAAGAGGGTGTGTACGAGGTGGAAGCACCATTGGTAGATGAACTACCAATAGAGTGTTTGCTACCACTCGTTGAAGTATCGGAAGTTGGCCTAACAAAGGTAGTGGCCGATTTGGATGAACTTCCCATCTTATACCCCAAGCCAATGTGGTGATTGGCCGGAAGTAAGTCATTTAGGATGTTATCCAAATGGTCCTTACCCTTATTGAATTTATTAATTCGGCCTAATGTGCACTCATATTTCTCGGTGAGAGAATGCATCGAAGCATCCAAAGTGGATACTTGCGATGTGAGTGCATAAACACGAGATTTGAGATTCTCATTCTCAATACTCAAAGTTGAGTTTCGAGAAATTAAATCTGCCATCTCATGTTCATCCGATTCCTCAATATGAACATGTTCAAGTTGAGATTTGAGATTTACAATCTCATTTCTTAACTCTTCAACAACGGTGTCGTTGTTGGTGATGATAGGTTTAGGCGAGGTTTGGATGCTAGCTAACTCATCTTTTATCTTAGTATACATATTTACTAATTTATAATACTTAGACCATATTTGTTCGTTAGCTAGTCTAAGTTAGACCATATTCATTATAGTTACCTCATCGCCTTCGTTGTCTCTATCATCGGAGGAGGAATCTTTATCTTGCTCCTCTCTAGCCATGAAGCACATGTGTGCTTGCTCTACTTGCTCATCATTCGACTCTCCACTTGAGGAATCATCGGAGTCGATGAATGTCCCGACAAGTCACTTTTTGTACCCTTTCTTGTACTTCTTAGACTTGTCGAACTTCGGCGCCTTCCACTTCTCCTTTTGCTTATTTTGAGGACAATCCGCTTTCATGTGTCCTGACTTGTTGCATTTGAAACACAAAGGAGAGGAGGCATTAGTAGAACTAAACTTCGATTTGTTTTTGAAGTTACCTTTCTGGAAGAACCGGTTGAACTTCTTTGCCATGAGGGCAATAGATTCCAAGTCCAACTCTTCTTCCGATTCTTCATCATCGGTAGATGTAGATGTTGGTGGAGCGGCCTTGAAAGGAATAGCCTTTTTCTTTGGCTCGTCTTGCTTCAAGTAGGACTTCATCTTGTCCTGCAACTTCATCTTGCTATCCTTGCGTACCTCATATGACATTAAGGTACCCATTAGTTGAACAACGATATAGGTTTTCATGTCATTACCTTCCTCGATGTCGAAGGTACGTTTCTCCCAACATGAAGGAAGTCCATCGATGATCTTCGAGACTTTCTCCTTTTGGGTGTAGGTCTTACCAAGAGCCTCCAACTCGTTTGTGATGTCGACGAAGCGAGCATAATACTCCTTCATCTTCTCACCCTGTAGCATATGAAATAATTCGTAATCTTTATTCACAACAACGAGTTTAGAGTCTCTTACCCTACTCGTTCCTTCATGCAAGATGAGGAGGGAGTTCCATATTTGATATGCACCCTTACATGTGCATATCTTATTGAAATCCTCGGGCTCCAAAGCACATTGCAAGGCGTTCATTGCCTTGGCATTGCTTACCTCCGCGGTGACCTCCGCGGTAGTCCACTTCTCGAAATCTTCTTCGACGGGCTCGACATACTCCTTCATCGTGGCCCTCCATAGTGAAGCACTCCGGAGGAAAGTTTCCATCCGGCATTTCCAGTACCCGTAGTTGGTACCGTTGAAGAAGGGAGGCCTCGTCGAGGAGTGTCCTTCCATCACCGAAGAAGCTCCGTCACGGTTCCTGAAGGTGCGGTAATCTGAAGGTGGACGAACGGTCTTGTTGTCGTTGGCAGACATAGCTATAGACTTGGCTCCGATACCAAATGTAATGCCCTACCAAGCTACTGCACAAGTACTAGAGGGGAGGGTGAATAGTACTTTAAAATAATTAAGAAGATAATTCCTAATTATCTTGCAAACTCAACCAATCAATGAGGAAATGCGGAAATGTAAATATTAGACAACAAAGAAAACAATCGCAAACAAGCAATTTAACGGGTTCGGATCCACCCAAGTCTCCCCGACTTGTTCTCGGTGATCCTACATCCCAACCACCCGGATCCCCTCCGGATACTTGAGTTAGAAACCCTAACTCAAGATTTGCACTATGAAATTCTTGTAGAAAACCTCTACAAGATCAAATCATACACAAATCGAAATGTGACTCCCACAACCCAGGATCACAAACAAACTCTCACAACCGAGAGTGAATCACTTACAATATGAAAGTAAATGAAATACGAAATTGCTTACCGACAAAATCCTATGCCTTGAGTATAACTTACAATTTAGGGCAAAACGGATTTTGGGGAAGATGAAGAGGCACCAAATCCTAGCTCCAAGTAGATGACTAGCAATGGAGTCCTAGGTGGATGTTGGTGACCTTGGATCAAGCACTTGGCTTGGAAGGCTCACAATCAATGAATCTCTCTTTTGAAATAAGAGTGAGAGAGAGATTCTTGAATGGAAATGAATGAGCTTTGAATGAGATTTAATGCTTCTCTTTTGATCTCTAAAGTTCACTTAATATCAGCCTTGAGTGCAATGAATGCATCACTCCAAGTATATATAGGATAGAGGAAAGAGAGAGCAAAAATCGTGGCATTTAATGCTCTAACGGCTCTATTTTGAAGCAAACTAGTCGGTCAAAGAAGGACCACTGACCGACTAGTTCATCAACTAGTCGGTCGGTCAATCAACATGAACCGACTAAGAGGTGAACAGTGAATAGTTGAAGTTCAGACTTACAGAACTAGTCGGTCCAAGAAGACTTGCCAACCGACTAGTTTCATAACTAGTCGGTCGGTGAGTGTTCATAGACCGACTAAGAGATAAAACATACTCGTCTGAATAGAAGTTGGATTAGTCGGTCCAAGAACAAATGTTGACCGACTAGTTCATCAACTAGTCGGTCGACAAATGTACATAGACCGACTAACGATAAACAGTAGCTCAGGCTCAAAAATGGAAGTTCAACTAGTCGGTCCAAGAAGGATTCCTAACCGACTAGTTTCACAACTAGTCGGTCGGTGAACCTTCTTTGACCGACTAACTGTAAACAGTAACTGAGCTAGAAATTGAGACGGCAAACTAGTCGGTCCAAGAAGCTTTGACGACCGACTAGATCACCATCTAGTCGGTTGGTTCTTCTTCTTGAACCAACGAACATGCACTAGAAGTCGCGAATCGAAGCGCGAAGCTTCGGGAATGTTCGTATGGACTTCTACTAAGATCCTAACTCTAAGATATGAGCGTTATGAAGATTAAAACGTAAGACCTACTCAAGGCTTAACATTCTACGGAACGAAGCTAAAAGACAATAAATAAACTTGACGAACCGTCTTCGAAAGCTTCGATCCGAATCTTCATGACTTCAATAATGGTCCATAAGCTTCAACGAAGCTTTAGGCATACGATCACGTGCTTTGAGAAGTCTTGAGACGTCGCTTTAGATGTTCATATAAGTTTGGCGACGATCTCCATAACTGCGCTCACAAAGAGTTAGTTCACGATATATTTATGTTTGTTCATCATCCAAAACCAAATCCGGGGAGTCCAATATCCAACAGTATTTGCCTAAACTGTTTTGTGGATTTAAGAAAACTATAAATAGAGCTTTTACTGTTCAATTGGAAGGTTACTCATTCATTGCAAAATCTCTCAAGCTTTCATTTCCAAAGATCAAAGCTCTCAAATCCAAAGCCCTAAGTATTTCCAAATCTTGATCTCTTGCTCTCCAACCTAGAACCAAAGAGTGATCTTCTAGGCAATTGGTGCAGTTAAGAAAAAGGTCTTCTCCTCTCTTCCAAGAGAGTTCTTCAACACACATCACACTCCTCCTTCAAGTTCTACTTCAAGGCATATGTGATTGTAAGTGTTGTTTTCATTATTTCATAACTTTCGTTATTTGAGTTTTGCTCTCGGTTGTGAGAGTGGTTTTGCTTGCTTCCTGGTTATGGGAATCAAGGACATCGATTGTATTCGATTGCACTTGTAGGGTTGCTACAAGTGGGCTTTAAGGAAACCTCAAGTTAGGGTTCTAACTTGAGTATCCGGTGGTATCCGTGTGGTAGGGACGTAGGATTACCGGGAATAAGTCGGGAGTTGACTTGGGTAATCCGAACACTTGAAACATCTCTTCGTTTACGTGTGTTTCATTTTGGGTTGTTTTTCTATTCCGCACTATTTGTTGGATTGCATTTTATTTGGCGTAAATTCCTTTTAAATTTGCATAAACACTATTCAACCACCCTTCTAGTGTTTTCCCCATAGACAATGTCCTTACAATTGGTAGCAGAGCACAAGGTTATATCTATGGCATCCAACAATAACAACGTTCCACCACCGACTTCGTACAACAATCACGATCGTGATGGAGAGTCCACTCTTTTCGAAGGTTAATCTATGGTACGTCCTCCACGTTTCAATGGTACTAATTTTGGCTATTGGAAGTGTAGGATGAAGACATTCCTTAGGAGTGCTTCACTTTGGAGAACTCTCCACAAGGAGTAAGTCGAGCCCACCGAAGAGGATTTCGAGAAATGGACGACTTCCAAGAAGTCCGTCGAAGTCAACAACGCTAAAGCAATGAACGCTCTTCATTGTGCGTTGGACCCGAATGAGTTCAACAAGATATGCACATGTAAGAGTGCATATCAAATTTGGAACCATCTCATAGTTACCCACGAGGAAACGAATAAGGTAAAGCTTATATAGTTATATGTTGCCGTACAAAACTTCGATTTGTTTCATATGCAGGATAATGAGACCATTGCATCGATGTATGGACGTTTACTGACATCACAAATGAATTGGAAGCCCTTGGCCAAATATACACTGAACCTGAAAAGGTAAGGAAGATCATCATGGGGATGACCTCCAAATGAGAAAGAAGAGCAATCGCCATCGAGGAGGTTAATGACTTGAAGAACTACACCGTGGTGAATCTGATCGAGACTCTCATGTCTTATGAGGTAAGACGAGAGAACCGATTAAAGATTAAAGCAATGATGAATCCTTCGGAGGCCAAGAAGAAAGCCTTGGCATTCAACGCCAATTCATCATCCTCCGATAGTGAGGAATCCGAGAACGAGATGGATTTGGGTGAAATGGCCCAAATGGCGAAGAAGTTCAAACGCTTCTTCCGCAAAGGTAAATTTCCCTCAAACAAACGTTTTGAGTCTACTAATGCTACTTCCTCTCTTTGATATAAGTGTAATAAGCCAGGACACATCAAGAGTGATTACCCAATGCTAAATAACAAAGAGAAGTGGAAGGCACCGAAGTACCACAAGTCCGATAAGAACAAGATAGACAAGAAGAAAGTGTTGAGGGATGGTGTCCTTAGATCATTTGTATATGATACAATAAATAAACGGGAAATTATATGCTTAGGAATGTTGTGGACATTCTAAGAAGGGCATAGGAAGAAACCGCACCTGAATCGGAGATCAAATGAGCAAGTTATGCTCAAAAGAGTCTTTTTGTAATTAGTGGAATTACAGGGTTCTTTTTGTAAAAGAACAGAGAGAAGAAAACCCCCACCCCTTCCTGGCACGCTGACGCGGGGCCCACTGACGTGGGGCCGCGTCAGCGCGCTGACGCATGCTGGCGTCAGCGTCAGCTGACGCGGGCTGTCAGTGGGTCCCACAGCGGGGCCCGCTCTCATGCTGCGCCCGCTTATGCGGGCGCATCGGCAGAATTTTGCCGCCCGCACTTGTGCGGGCGGCATGGCTTCAGGGGAGTGCGCCACGTGGCACGCTCCGGGCGCGCCACGTGGCGCTGGGTTGTTTCTCTCTCTCGAAGAACGCGAATCTGTTTGCGTTCTTGGATTAATTTTGAAATCGGATTTTAAAACTCAAGTTTGAAGGGTCAAACGAAGTCCAAATGAGGTGTCGTTTCTTCCTATTCGTTCGTCTCGTCGAGCACTCCGATTTACATATATGATGTGTACGTTTTGCTTGAGAAACGAATTATCTATGGCTCTTTATAGTTTTGAACTATAAGATTCCATTCCCAATTTTAGTCCCACATCGACTGTTTCAATTGAGGAGCTCCTCACTCCCCCTATAAATAGTAGGGTGGTCTCCTCATTGAAACTTGCACCAGCCGATGATCAAGGCAGTTCAAATTAAGAACAAGCATTGATCTGGAAGCTAAATTAAAAGTTCTCGTTCTCATTCTTTGTTCCGGTCGAGCCCTAGCAAGGCATCGGAGGAACTCAGATCGGATCTGAAGTCTAGGCGTTGGATCCATTCAAGTGAAACTTTCTGGAGCAAGTGGTTGGCTCGGCGACCAGAAGTTGCTGGGATCGGCGCAAGCAGTTGCTGGGATCGGAGCGGCTTATGCGGGAAGGGCAATTGATTGCCTTCAGTAACACTTTTGCTGCAAGGCAAGAGTTACGGGTATGTTGAGTTTCCTCAACCTTAGTTTTAATTTATGTGCATTATTTTGACTGCAGTAGCTAAAGTAGTTAATTAGATAGTAGTATCCTTAGGGGTTGGTCTGGACCCAACCCCGGGATAGTAGCGTTTTCTTGGCTTGGGTTTTATGCAGATAGGGCTAGTTTATATAAAATGTTTATATAAAGTTTTTCCTCTTTATTTTTTCGCTTCAGCTGCGTTATTTTTGTGCAAGGTTGTCCGGCCTTCGCTCTCAAGTAGGGCGAAGGACGGACAATGCACTAGTCCAAAGAGAACCCTCGGATCAGATAAAAACCCATCAGAAAGGACTCATAGGTACCTTCGACGACTCAAGTGATGACTCATCAAGCGATTCTGATGATGAGAAGGGTGAGAGCGCCCACATGTGTTTCATGGCCCTAGAAGACCCACTCTCCGATGAGAGTGATTCCGACATGGACGACACCGAGGTAACAATGGATGAACTTCGCATAGCTAATGAAGAACTATTTGCTAAATACCAATCTTTAATGCTTAAGAGTACTAGCTTAAAGAAATTGAATATTAGCAAGTCATCCATTCCATGCATTATCAACAATGACACCATTGTTGATACTTTAACTCTTGAGAAAGCAAACTTAGCTTCTCAAAATGTCACATTGAGAGATGAGGTGAATTCCCTCAAATCTCAACTAGATCAAACACATCCTAAGAATAATAGTGATCTAGTTACACGTCCCACACAATTGAGTTTAGAGAATGATTCGTTTAGAGAATGATTCTCTTAAAACTCAAGTGCGCGAGCTCAAAGCACGGGTGTCCACTTTGGATACCAATATTTCTTCTATTAAGGAGAAATATGAGCTCATGTCCTCCCGTATTGTGAGATTCAATAAGAAAAAAGGACAATTGGATGATTTGCTAGCAAACCAATTTTCGACCACACATCGTGTTGGTCTGGGGTTTGTGAAAGCCAATGCACCTAATGATCGCACCTCCTATAGTGGTGTCACTATAGATTTTGTGAGGCCTTCCTCCGGTGCATCCACAAGTGGTGTCAAAGACACTATAGGTAGCAAACCTACCAAGAAATTCACCACTTCACATTCTCTTCCTTTTGGCAAGAACCATACTAAGGGTGGAAATCAAAAGCAAGGCCATACTTACTTGTACACTAACACTCATCCACGTAGGAAACCTCCTACTTCACAAGTGGATAATCATGACACTTTTTATGCTCCACGCCCACGGACACGTACACAACCTCACATGAGAAATACTCATGTACGTGCTCCTATACACCCGTATGCTCATGCGCATCATTCTTTCATGTAAGCTCATCCTCCACATGTCATGCATGATCCATATGCTTCATATAATATGCATGTTCCAAGCATACATACCATCCTAGAATGTACAATGCATATCCTCCACCACATTTGTATGCTAGAAATCATGTTCCTAAGAAGCATGCACCACATAGAAATCAAACAAGAATGCATGTAACTAGAAAAAAGGACTCCCAAGATTTACACTATTTGGGGTTCTAAGAACACTACTTTTAATGATATGAATGCTTATGTTGATTCCTATTTTCATGATGTGATTAGAAATAGTAATTATGTTGGGAAGCGGAAGTCCACTTGGACTTGGCTTCCAAAGGGTTAATCCCCTTGGACCCAACAAACATTGGGTACCATAAGCTTATGGTATATCATATAGGTACCCAAGAGAAAGAAGAAGAGCAACAAAGGTCTTATTAGCTCTAAAGGGAAAGGATGGATTCTTGATAGTGGTTGCTCCAAACATATGACGGGAGATCCCTCATTGCTCTCCGAAGTGATTAGCATCAAGGATGGTGCAACGGTCACTTTTGGAGGTAATCAAAAGGGAACCATCATTGGAGTAAGTATCATTGGTAATCTTTCCAAACCCTTAATTACAAACGTTTATCTTATTAGTGGTTTGTGTCACAATCTCATTTCCATTAGTCAACTTTGTGACAAAGGTTACAAGGTTAACTTTGGAGAAGGATTGTGTACTATTGTTGATTGTGATTCAAATGTTTTATTTTCTGGTATTAGGCGTAAAAATATTTATTATTTGACCTTGCCTAAAACCGTAGAACATTGCTTAGTTGCTAACACAGGTGAACAACTATTATGGCATCGCCGTTTTGGTCATGTTCACTTCAAGCACTTATATAAGTTAGCTAAGCATGATCTAGTCAAAGGTTTTCCTAAGATTGCTTTTAATAAGAAAAAATTTTGTGATTCGTGTCAAAGAGGTAAACTAAGTAAATCTTCATTTAAGCTTAAAGAAGGGATTTCTTCTAAGAGGCTCCTATAACTTCTTCATCTAGATTTATTTGGGCCAACTAGAACCGCTTCTTAAGGTAATGCTCATTATGGATTAGTTGTCGTTGACGACTTTTCAAGATTTAATTGGGTTTCATTCTTAACTAATAAGAATGAAGCTTATGAAGAGTTTACCAAATTTGCAAAGAAGATTCAGAATTTCTTAGGATCCACCATTATCACTATCCGTAGTGATCATGGAGGAGAATTTGAGAATGAATCTTTTACTAAGTTTTGTGATGACACCGGGATAACTCATAATTTTTCATTCCCTCTGGCACCACCTCAAAATGGTGTTGTAGAGAGAAAGAATAGGACTCTTATTGAGTGTGCATGCACTATGCTCCATGATAGTCATCTTGGACTACAATTTTGTGCAGAGGCGGTGCACACGGCATGTTATGTGCTCAATAGGATCCTAGTGAGACCCCGAACGAACAAAACTTGTTTTGAGTTGTTTTATGATAAAAAGCCTCAAGTAAAATATTTTCGTGCTTTTGGTTCAAAATGTTTTATAAAGAACACATTTGGTATTTAGAAAAATTTGAGCCAAGATCTGATGAAGAAATTTTTGTTGGATATTCCACACGTAGCAAAGCCTACCGGATATACAACAAAACTTCTTCAACGATTGAGGAATCTCTTCACGTATATTTTTATGAAGATTTTGATTTTCCTCATGTTGATGATGATAATGTAGATATTCTTTGTAATTCTCTTAATAATGTTAGGGTTATTTAGTACTGACCCCCTGTGTTTTCTCGGAAATTAGTAGTACCCCCCTATGGTTTAATAATTAGTAAGACCCCCCTGCCATAGGGGGGTGATACTAATTTTTGAGAAACCCTGGGGGGGTGATACTAATTGTGGAGGGGGGTCTTACTAATTATTGAAACCATAGGGTGGTACTACTAATTTTCGAGAAAACACAGGGGGTCAGTACTAAATAACCCATAATGTTAAGATTAATGATTCTATTGTTGAGACTAACACTTCTAACGAAATTGTTGAAGTTGTTCCTAGTGATACAGGTTTACCCAAAGCTTATCCGACCGTTTTCAATCATCCCCATAACCAAATTACTGGAGATATTGGTGTCGGTGTTCGAACGAGATTGATAATTGAAGAATTCTCTTAGTGCACATTTGTCTCTACCATTGAGCCAAAGAACATCCAAGAAGCTTGTGAGGATAGCTCTTGGATAGTGGCAATGGAAGAAGAACTAATGCAATTCGAGA
Organism: Scilla litardierei; assembly: GCA_030789695.1. Classification (NCBI taxonomy): domain Eukaryota; kingdom Viridiplantae; phylum Streptophyta; class Magnoliopsida; order Asparagales; family Asparagaceae; genus Scilla; species Scilla litardierei. The sequence continues at coordinate 76,852,044 of CM061141.1, read as the reverse complement.
GAAACGAAGTTTGGAAACTCGTACCTCTTCCAAGTGGTCACCAAGTCATTGGGACAAAATGGATCTTCAAGAACAAGACGGATGAAAACGAGGTAATCACACGGAACAAAGCAAGGTTAGTAGCTTAAGGCTACCGGCAAGAGGAATGTATTGATTTCGAAGAATCTTTTGCCCCCGTAGCTAGATTAGAAGCTATTAGGTTGCTTTTATCTTTTGCATCCCATAAGAATTTTAAATTATTTCAAATGGATGTTAAAAGTGCATTTTTAAATGGGGATGTCAATGAAGAAGTTTATGTTTCTCAACCTCCCGGTTTTATTCATGAAAAATTTCTAAACCATGTTTTCAAACTTAAGAAAGCATTGTATGGGTTGAGACAAGCTCCTAGAGCTTGGTATGATCGAATTAAGACCTTTCTTTTGAATTTAGGTTTTAAAATGGGAGAAGTTGATTCTAAACTCTTCATTAAAGATTATGAAAATGACATTCTTTTGATTCAAGTTTATATAGACGATATTATTTTCGGCTCTACTAACTTTAATCTTTGTCAAGAATTTTTCAAGTCTATGAAGGATGAGTTTGAGATGAGCCACATGGGAGAGCTCAACTACTTCCTTGGATTGCAAATTCGACAAATGGAGAATGGCACATTCATACATCAGACAAAGTACACAGGGGAGCTTATTAAGCGATTCGGGATGGAATCGTCTTCGAGCAAAAGGACTCCCATGAGTACTACTACTCATCTACACAAGGATGAAAGCGGAAAAGATGTAGACGTTCGTCTATATCGAGGTATGATCGGTAGCTTACTTTACTTAACCGCTAGTAGGCCCGATATCATGTTTTCCGTTTGCCTTTGTGCTAGATATCAAGCTAGACCTAAGGAGTCACACTTGATTGCGGTTAAACGAATATTTCGTTATCTCAATCAATCTCTAGACTATGGGTTATTTTACCCTAAATCTAGCACATATGAGTTAATCTCATATAGTGATGCTGACTTTGCCGGATGCAAGTCCGACAGGAAAAGTACTAGTGGCACTTGCCATTTCTTAGGAAATTCCTTAGTTTCTTGGTTTTCTAAGAAACAGAATTCGGTGTCATTGTCCACGACTGAAGCGGAATATATTGCCGCGGGTCTTGCATGTTCATAAGTTCTTTGGATGAGACACACTCTTATGGACTATGGTGTCAAATGTGATACTTGCTCGATCATGGTTGATAACCAAAGTGCCAAATGTCTTTCCAAGAATCCGGTACACCACTCCCGTACCATACACATAGACGTGAGACACCATTTTATAAATGATCATGTAGCTAAGAAGGACATCATCTTAGAGTACATTGAAACCCAAAAACAAATTGCCGACATCTTCACAAAACCTCTTAAAGAAGATTCATTTGTGAGGTTACGTGGAGAATTAGGAATTATGGGTGAATCTGAAATCTAGAAGCTCAATATACATGTTATAACACTTTGTGAGCTCATATCATCATGTTGCCTATCTTCTTGTGATATATCATTTATATGTGTTTAAGAACGGCAAATTGTGATCTATGTTATTTCTTGAGTTTCTTAAGATTGATTCTGGTGATTTGTGTTTCCATTGATGTAGTGTTTTTAAATTGATTTTATGATGAGTTAATGATTAGAGTATATGTCCTAGGGTGAGTGTTCGTATCCTTTGGATTTCTATCTCACTGTGCATTTTTGGACCAGGACAGACGACTGTTTTTCCTTCGACAGTCGACTGCCTTACTCTTTCATCTCTGTCTGAAAATTTGTATCTTTCGCACATCCGACTGATGACTGTTTTACAGTCGACTGTTATTTTAACAGGCGACTGTACTGTAGTCATCAGGCGACTGTTCTCTTTGTCGAAATTTTACAGTGCTCTCTGTTGTTTTGATGAACTGTATTGATTCTTGGCCAGTCGACTGCTGAGTATATTACAGTCGACTGTCCAATGGACAGGTGACTGCATGTTTCTTGCCAGTCGACTGCCCATCTTTCTGAGCTTTATTGTTATCACTTCAAACCGTCGACTGACTTTTGTTCATTAGTCGACTGTCTACTGTTCGTGACGGTTCACTGCTTTATCTGAGTCGTCCATTTCTTGATCCAACGGCCCAGATTATTTCCCTCTTTCATATATACGTCGAGACTGTTCTTTTCGTCTCTTGCGATTCTCTCTCTTCCGATTGAAACGCTTCGACTTCCCGCTCGTTTTCTCTGCCGTTGCCGTCGAGCTCCGCCTTCCCGCTCATCGATTGCTTCGTCTTTGCTTTTTCAGGCCTTCTCGACTTGGTTTGTCTCTCTCTCTCTCTCTCTCAAGTCTTTCGCTCGATTCATTGTCTTTCGATTTCTTTGCACATTGTTTCTCTCTCTCTCGATTCCATGACACCCAAAACCAGGGGAAAAGAGAAGATCGTTGCTCCTAAACGACCTAGGGCACCCAAGAAACCAATAGCCAAGAAGAAGAAACCCTACAAAGCCCGAACCAAGCATGCCGAGTCTCCCGTGCATTCTTCTTCGCAGGGATATTCTCCTTCTGCTTCTTCTTCCGACGCTCAGCCACTGATCCACAGTCAGCGGAAGCCCATTGGTGTTACCATCAATGAGCCTACTGCTTCCGCTTCCCATCAATCTGCTTCGAGCTCTGGAGAAGAGCCTCCTGTTGTACCCCCTTCTGATCCCCTTATTCCTCTTTGTCGAGATGATCTTTGTTTGGCAAAGTTCCACTCTCTCTTAGGGATCACGCTTCTTAGGGAGCGGTACATCGCTTTTCCAGCCTTTACTACTGAGATACTCTCTGATATCTTGTCTACTACTCACCTAGCCGATCTTTTTCGCTTCTCTCAGAGCGAATCTCCCAGAGCTTACCCATTTTTGGTGAAACTCTTCTATGTGAACCACGTTCACGGTGAGTATTCCTCTACCGGCATCCTCGATACTGTCGTCCAGGGAACCCATATTCAGATCACTCCCTCACTCTTAGGGACTATTCTTAGGATTCCCTCTATAGGTTCCATTCCCTCTGATATTTGCATCTCCGATATTGACGACCTTGACCAGTCTGTCCTCCGGGATATGTTTCGAGAGGTACCTTTAGCCTTTGATTCGGGTGTCAGGTCAACTATGTTTTCTGCGAGAGGTTAGGCAGTTCACCTAGTGGTGAAGTCCAACATCCTGCCGAGGTATGGATCATCTGACCAGCCGTCTCAGGATATCCTGAAGTGTATGTATGCTATTTTCTTTGGCATGCCCGTGAACTGGGCCGACGTCCTTGTAACGACCGTTTTTAACATTACTATTGTCGATATCTCTCTCGTATTTCTATTTTCTTTTCATATCCGTAGTTAGACATTTTATCCCCATACCCGTACCCGTACCCGTATCCGCTTCTATTATCTTTTCATACTTATTATTATTATCATTATTTTTAAACTACTAAGATAAATCCTTTAATAATTATTTTTCAAAAGAAAAAAATCTTTGTATAATTAGTTTAACTTTTCAAAATTCAAACTTCAGACCTTAAATTCAAAAATCACTCTTTAAAACTTTTTAATATCAAATGAGAACTTTCCATATTAGATCCTAATAAAACATATTAATTTTCATTTCAAAAACCTTCCTAATAAAACCTAATAACTAAAATTGAATAGCTCTTATTCCCTTGATTAAACCTATTAATTCCCTTTCAAAACTTTACATTTAAACCTATAATTAATTAGCTATAAATCCCCCTAATTGAACCCATTTAATATCAATACTATTAATAAGAATAATTCAAATCTTTTCCCTTTTAAACACTTACCTAACCCAAGGGCCGAACCCATTTAGCACTCACGCACACAGCAAATAACAAAGAGAGGCTAACAAAAAAAACCCCCTTAGACATTTCACGTGCTGTCCTTCACCCTACCAATTCTTTGAATATTATAACCCTCGGCTAATAAACGTAGGTTATTTTCATTTCCCCCCTACGCATCAGCCTAGCCCTACACTCACATCACGCGACGGCCGCCCTATCATCTTCTCCCCGCGGCCTCCTCCACGAGCCCAACATCGCCAACGCTCCGCCACATCCCCTCTCGCCTCCGACCCGTTGTACCTCCCACCTTCAAACTCCGACCAGTCCGCCGTGCCTCCCGCTCGCGTCGGCGCCGCCTTGTCCCATTCGCTGCGTCCTCTCCCGGCCACCAACCCTGGCGTTGCTCCGCCTCCACCTGCAGACGCGGCCACCATCCTCTTCATTCGACGCCGACCTCATCGCCAAACCGTCGCAACCGCATCACATCCCCCCGACGTCGTTGCACTACCCAGAGTCGCCGTACGCCGCCAAGGCGCCACCGCTCCGAAGCTATCACCGCTTCCCAGCAACGTCGGAACCCTCCAGTGCCACCCTGGACTCGCCATTACCGCCAGCAACTCCCCGACATCGCTGCTCCGCCTCTGACCACCCGTCACTGCATTCGCCTTACATGCAGATGGAAACTATACGCAATGAACTCCGGTGAGTGGTTATTAAAACGTACCCTGATTCTGCAGTACGTAGTGATAATAAGTAACTTGCATTAGAGTATATTAGGCTGATATTAAAATATAAATGATAACTATATAAATATATTATAAGTTATGAAGTACGTTATATATAACACAGTTTATATACCCTGAGATATTATAACATAAGTTAACATCATATGAGGTTATTTCCATATAAGTTGATATGCTGTAATATTTATAAGTTAGATGCATACCCAGTATTTTTATATGTAATCTGATGTGTGTTGTTGGGTTAGCTTACACTTTTACCCTGATGTTACGGAACCAATCTCGCAGATAAATCGCGCTTCTAGCCCCTATTCACCAGGACGCCTAAAAACACATCGTTCCAGGCAAGTATGCAAATTGATATGAATTTTTGAAGTCTGAAGATTTTTGTGTCACCTTTACTTATTGTTGTATAACTTGCAAATCATACGTGAAATGACACATGAAAACGGTGCCATGATATCCTGGACTAACTTTGTGACCCAACGACATATCATACAATATACTTCAATTTTAAACAACTACAAAGAAAAATGGGTTTCTGTAGCATATTCAACGAAAACCCATGTTCAACATTATTTTAAAATTGTTGTATAAATTGTTCAACCCACTCATGCTTACTGAAATGTTGTAATACCAGATTAATATCGATACCATTAAATTCCTGCAAGTCTTGAAATGTTTAACAAGTTGAGGCATCGTGAAAAATCGTGCGCCTCGAAGGCGGAATCGTGAATTCGTGATGTCGTGTGAGTCGACTAGGATGGCTCATGTTCCAGCACAAAATTGGGGTTAGGTTAGGGTTGAGCGGCCACTAGGCGTATGAAAGGATCCTCTCTTCAAGAGCACCACCCGCATGCGGTGGGTTAGCGTCAATCACGGTAAGCCCCCGTGAGAAGAACGACTTACTCATCACGACCTAAAGTCGAGAACCCTATGATAGATGTGTACTAATGACATGAACATGAAACGCTAACTTGGTCTCATGAAAATTGACATGCTAACGAACTCAAACAAAACTTACCTTTAATTCTTGAAACTGCTTAGAACTGCATGTTAGGGATGTTTGCTTTCGTTCAATATAATTGTCTTGTTAAATTTGCTGCAGTCATCTCTTTTAAATATTTAATGTCTCTTAAATTCATATCAGTTGTATATCTTGTCTTGGGTTGCTAACTCTTTCTTACAGACCCCTTGCTGACATACATTCATGTTTTTGGATGTATGTCAGATTCTGAGCTTGAGTACTCGGAGGATCCATACGTGACGCTTGACTTAGAGGGCCAGAGTTCGCCGTAGATGCCATCTCTTCTTGCAGAGGACTAGTGACCTTCATCGTCGTTATCTTTTTGTTTACCTTCAGTTGTTGTTGTTGTTGTTGTTTAGTGTACTTTTTCTTTTGTTGCTACTTTAGCCCTGCTGTGGCTTGTCTTGTAATTTCGTGTATGCACTATATATCTGGATGAGGCTTTTAACTTTTGAATGTTTTTGATTGTTCTGATACGCAAATGCAAGGACCTCCCCTGTGTTTTTATCACAGACGCTTATTGAACTCGAGCTTCACCGCTCCAGTTTAAGCGGACCGTGTAACGTTCTCGCTTCCGGTGTCTTTTGGGAAGCGGGGCGTTACAGGTTTTAGTGGCGGCCCATGCAGGTCCTGCAACTGGGAAATTCGGAACAATGAGAACACCTTTCATTAGCCAAAAACATCCAAAATAGCTCGTATGCAAAATTACTCGAATGCCTCGTCTCAGCACGATAGGAAACCAATACCAGTATAATAGGAAGAGTTAGTTAAACGCTCGTGCTCGTTAGTTAGACATCCTTACCACAACTTAGTATTATCTCGGGAGTCACCCTAGCGATTGGTCATTCAGCTCTGACCATATTAGATTTTTGAGTTTCGTTAGTCGTTCACTTAGATTTATCGAATCTAGGGCCCAACCGAACGTAGCGATCGTCACCGTGCAAGTTGAACCTGAGACGCTTGCGATGAGTAGACTTCGAAGCGTAGGATATTCCAGATCTATATATAAGGTCTCGATCTCGATCCTCAACGAACCCTTACCTTGGTTTCCCTATCGCAGTCTAGTTCGTTGATGAACCTTAGTGCTAAACCTTAGTCGACCCAATGATTATCTTTCCCCCTGATTTTACTATTCCATAGTCATTGCACTTCCATGTTAATGATCGTAGAAAGCCATCGTAGTGTATTCATGGAGTTACTTCTTAGCCGTACTTACGTTTCAATCGTCGAACCTATTCCTTGTCCTCGATTCACATAAACTCTTCAGGTCTGTCATCTTTAACCTTTGAACCTCCCCATTGCAGATCCAGGGTCTTTTAAAAAGTATTTCCGATATTTCTTTTATTGAATTCTTTGCTAAGTTTTAAAATCCTTTTGAAAACTTTTACTTAGATTTTCTACACTTCAGTCGACTTAAACCCAATCTTGATTATGAGACTCTTTTGACGCAATCTTTAGTTACTATCTTATAGCGATTTTCTAACATACATTTTTCGCACTTCTATTTCACATAATATCGCATAGCTACTCTATTTTTTCTCATGTAAAGAACTTTTTTTCTATTTTGCTAGTTCAAAATATCATCTCCTTTTTACTAACATATTACAAAACAGTCATTCCTACATATTTTAAAATACTTTCCCGGGTTAAATAGAACTTCAAAACCTTGTGTGTCAGTCTTATAAATCATTGACTTCACATTTTTTAAAAAAGAAAAGAAAAAAATCTTTCTACAAACCTATTTCCATTTACAAAACAAGCACGACAACACTATGACCATATTACTCTTTACCTATTATTTGACTAATCATATTTTACGTTTTAACTCATACCATATGTTCGCTATTTTACGTAAGTTATAAAGATGTTATTATTTTTACACATATTCTTATCTTCTTAATTATTTAATTTTTCATAAATATCTTATGTCATCAACCAACTAACCCCTTATCCATACCACATTCGGAACTGTCCATCACAACATTAGTTCGTTGCACCATTCAACTCTGAATCCTACACTTGCTTATTTATCACTTTAATGCTTATCATTGCTTAGTGAGACCATTAGCATTGATTGTAGTGTAGTTGTGGTGCATGTATATAGATAGTGGGTATGGACTCGCGTGCGTGAGTCTCTAAGTATCATTTATGTATAAGTGTGTTTACCCTTAATATATTAGTATGGTGTGATTGTCCATTGTGTCATATGTGCATGTACAATAATTTGTGATAGGTATGTATATGGTCGAGTATAGAGCAGTAAGCGTTATATTTATACCTAGACGAGTGATTAGCTATATCACTATAAGAATATCTGTGTATTAGATTTAGTATTGGCTAGTTACTAGGAGTGTATGTACCTTAGTCGTACTTGTTCATGGTTGTAATTAGATACTAGTACAGTGAAGTGCATGTTACGTGTCATGATGATAGGTGTATGTTTTGTTGCGTGTGCAGATTTATTATGTGATATATATGTTAGAATGTCTGATGTGTACTCGTGCGTATATATGTATGTGGTTAGTTATAGGTGTGTATGTAAATATATATTGTATGAACACGTGTGTTTTATATATAGTAGGATTGTTATAATTACCCCTACGGGATGATGTATGAGCATGTGTATACCAGGAAGTATGCCTAGTCGTATGTTTTTGACTACGTATATATGGATGTATATTGTCTCATTATAATGTATGTATGAGTGGGATAGAATGACATTAGTGTCTAAGTCTGCTCACCCCTACGTCGGCCTATTTAAGGAAGTCTGAGGACGGACTTGATCCTAAGGTGGGTAGATTACTATGACCCTAGTGCTATGAGTAAGACTTATATAAATCTGGGTATGGTGTAAAGTATTACGTGCATGTATATACGTATAATGATATATATTATAATGTACATATTGTAATATGCGGTATGTAAAAGCGATTGTACGATGTAAGTGTTAATTGACTAAGAATGGTTGTATTTATGTGTTAGTGGTATGTTTAAGTGACATGTGGTACTATATCATTATGGATTGTGAGTGTATAAGATATATGGTAATACATTGTGTATTAGTATTAATGTGAGTGTGCGAAGTGATGGCACACTTACTGCTAGTAAATTGATGTGGTTGTGTAGTAAGTGTTACTATTGCCCGAGTATAATAATGGTTGGATTGTACTTGTAGGATGGTATTATATTAAACGTGCTATGTTAATATGTAACTAGTAATGTGTGCACGTGTATTGTTATTACTATTAGCATAGACGTTGATTGGTATAATCAGTAGTAATACTATTGGTATGGATATTAGTATTAGAAATACCATTTGGATATGGCATGATGATTATTTAGGGCGTGTATACGTTAGAAGAAGAGATGCGAACGCTACCCTTAGGTTTTTTCCGGTGCCTTAGCCGATAAGATTCCGAGGACGAAATCGTCTTTAAGGTGGGTAGGATGTAACGACCGTTTTTAACATTTCTATTGTCTATATCTCTCTCGTATTTCTATTTTCTTTTCGTATCCGTAGTTAGACATTTTATCCCCATACCCGTACCCGTACCCGTATCCGCTTCTATTATCTTTTCATACTTATTATTATTATCATTATTTTTAAAATACTAAGATAAATCCTTTAATAATTATTTTCAAAAGAAAAAAATCTTTGTATAATTAGTTTAACTTTTCAAAATTCAAACTTCAGACCTTAAATTTAAAATTCACTCTTTTAAACTTTTTAATTTCAAATGAGAACTTTCCATATTAGATCCTAATAAAACATATTAATTTTCATTTCAAAAACCTTCCTAATAAAACCTAATAACTAAAATTGAATAGCTCTTATTCCCTTGATCAAACCTATTAATTCCCTTTCAAAACTTTACATTTAAACCTATAATTAATTAGCTCTAAATCCCCCTAATTGAACCCATTTAATATCAATACTATTAATAAGAATAATTCAAATCTTTTCCCTTTTAAACACTTACCTAACCCAAGGGCCGAACCCATTTAGCACTCACACACACAACAAATAACAAAGAGAGGCTAACAAAAAAACCCCCCTTAGACATTTCACGTGCTGTCCTTCACCCTACCAATTCTTTGAATATTATAACCCTAGGCTAATAAAGGTAGGTTATTTTCATTTCCCCCCTACGCATCAGCCTAGCCCTGCACTCACATCACGCGACGGCCGCCCTATCATCTTCTCCCCGCGGCCTCCTCCACGAGCCCAACGTCGCCAACGCTCCGCCACACCCCCTCTCGCCTCCGACCCGTTGTACCTCACACCTTCAAACTCCGACCAGTCTGCCGTGCCTCCCGCTCGCGTCGGCGCCGCCTTGTCCCCTTCGCTGCGTCCTCTCCCGGCCACCAACCCCGGCATTGCTCCGCCTCCACCTGCAGACACGACCACCATCCTCTTCATTCGATGCCGACCTCATCGCCAAACCGCCGCCGCAGCAGCACATCCCTCTGACGTCGTTGCACTACCCACAGTCACCGTACGCCGCCAAGGCGCCACCGCTCCGAAGCTTTCACCGCTGCCCTGCAACGTCGGAACCCTCCAGCGCCACCCTGGACTCGCCATTGCTGCCAGCAACTCCCCGACGTCGCTTCTCCGCCTTCGACCACCCGTCACAGTCGTCGCCTTGCATGCAGATGGAAACTCTACGCAATGAACTCCGGTGAGTGGTTATTAAAACGTACCCTGATTCTGCAGTACGTGGTGATAATAAGTAACAAGCATTAGAGTATATTAGGCTGATATTAAAATATAACTGATAACTATATAAATATATTATAAGTTATGAAGTACGTTATATATAACACAGTTTATATACCCTGAGATATTATAACATAAGTTAACATCATATGAGGTTATTACCATATAAGTTGATATGCTGTAATATTTATAAGTTAGATGCATACCCAGTATTTTTATATGTAATCTGATGTGTGTTGTTGGGTTAGCTTACACTTTTACCCTGATGTTACGGAACCAATCTCGCAGATAAATCGCGCTTCTAGCCCCTATTCACCAGGACGCCTAAAAACACATCGTTCCAGGCAAGTATGCAAATTGATATGAATTTTTGAAGTCTGAAGATTTTTGTGTCACCTTTACTTATTGTTGTATAACTTGCAAATCATACGTGAAATGACACATGAAAACGGTGCCATGATATCCTGGACTAACTTTGTGACCCAACGACATATCATACGATATACTTCAATTTTAAACAACTACAAAGAAAAATGGGTTTCTGTAGCATATTCAACGAAAACCCATGTTCAACATTATTTTAAAATTGTTGTATAAATTGTTCAACCCACTCATGCTTACTGAAATGTTGTAATACCAGATTAATATCGATACCATTAAATTCCTGCAAGTCTTGAAATGTTTAACAAGTTGAGGCATCGTGAAAAATCGTGCGCCTCGAAGGCGGAATCGTGAATTCGTGATGTCGTGTGAGTCGACTAGGATGGCTCATGTTCCAGCACAAAATTGGGGTTAGGTTAGGGTTGAGCGGCCACTAGGCGTATGAAAGGATCCTCTCTTCAAGAGCACCACCCGCATGTGGTGGGTTAGCGTCAATCACGGTAAGCCCCCGTGAGAAGAACGACTTACTCATCACGACCTAAAGTCGAGAACCCTATGATAGATGTGTACTAATGACATGAACTTGAAACGCTAACTTGGTCTCATGAAAATTGACATGCTAACGAACTCAAACAAAACTTACCTTTAATTCTTGAAACTGCTTAGAACTGCATGTTAGGGATGTTTGCTTTCGTTCAATATAATTGTCTTGTTAAATTTGCTACAGTCATCTCTTTTAAATATTTAATGTCTCTTAAATTCATATCAGTTGTATAACTTGTCTTGGGTTGCTAACTCTTTCTTACAGACCCCTTGCTGACATACATTCATGTTTTTGGATGTATGTCAGATTCTGAGCTTGAGTACCCGGAGGATCCATACGTGACGCTTGACTTAGAGGGCCAGAGTTCGCCGTAGATGCCATCTCTTCTTGCAGAGGACTAGTGACCTTCATCGTCGTTATCTTTTTGTTTACCTTCAGTTGTTGTTGTTGTTGTTTGGTGTACTTTTTCTTTTGTTGCTACTTTAGCCCTGCTGTGGCTTGTCTTGTAATTTCGTGTATGCACTATATATCTGGATGCGGCTTTTAACTTTTGAATGTTTCTGATTGTTCTGATACGCAAATGCAAGGACCTCCCCTGTGTTTTTATCACAGACGCTTATTGAACTCGAGCTTCACCGCTCCAGTTTAAGCGGACCGTGTAACGTTCTCGCTTCCGGTGTCTTTTGGGAAGCGGGGCGTTACAGGTTTTAGTGGCGGCCCATGCAGGTCCTGCAACTGCTCAATTCGGAACAATGAGAACACCTTTCATTAGCCAAAAACATCCAAAATAGCTCGTACGCAAAATTACTCGAATGCCTCGTCTCAGCACGATAGGAAACCAATACCAGTATAATAGGAAGAGTTAGTTAAACGCTCGTGCTCGTTAGTTAGACATCCTTACCACAACTTAGTATTATCTCGGGAGTCACCCTAGCGATTGGTCATTCAGCACTGACCATATTAGATTTTTGAGTTTCGTTAGTCGTTCACTTAGATTTATCGAATCTAGGGCCCAACCGAACGTAGCGATCGTCACCGTGCAAGTCGAACCTGAGACGCCTGCGATGAGTAGACTTCTAAGCGTAGGATATTCCAGATCTATAGATAAGGTCTCGATCTCGATCCTCAACGAACCCTTACCTTGGTTTCCCTATCGCAGTCTAGTTCGTTGATGAACCTTAGTGCTAAACCTTAGTCGACCCAATGATTATCTTTCCCCCTGATTTTACTATTCCATAGTCATTGCACTTCCATGTTAATGATCGTAGAAAGCCATCGTAGTGTATTCATGGAGTTACTTCTTAGCCGTACTTACGTTTCAATCGTCGAACCTATTCCTTGTCCTCGATTCACATAAACTCTTCAGGTCTGTCATCTTTAACCTTTGAACCTCCCCATTGCAGATCCAGGGTCTTTTAAAAAGTATTTCCGATATTTCTTTTATTGAATTCTTCGCTAAGTTTTAAAATCCTTTCGGAAACTTTTACTTAGATTTTCTACACTTCAGTCGACTTAAACCCAATCTTGATTATGAGACTCTTTTGACGCAATCTTTAGTTACTATCTTATTGGCATTTTCTAACATACTTTTTCCGCACTTCTATTTCACATAATCTCGCATAGCTACTCTATTTTTTCTCATGTAAAGAACTTTTTTTCTATTTCGCTAGTTCAAAATATCATCTCCTTTTTACTAACATATTACAAAACAGTCATTCCTACATATTTTAAAATACTTTCCTGGGTTAAATAGAACTTCAAAACCTTGTGTGTCAGTCTTATAAATCATTGACTTCACATTTTTTAAAAAATAAAAGAAAAAAAAATCTTTCTACAAACCACTTTCCATTTACAAAACAAGCACCACAACACTATGACCATATTACTCTTTACCTATTATTTGACTAATCATATTTTACGTTTTAACTCATACCATATGTTCGCTATTTTACGTAAGTTATAACGATGTTATTATTTTCACACATATTCTTATCTTCTTAATTATTTAATTTTTCATAAATATCTTATGTCATCAACCAACTAACCCCTTATCCATACCACATTCGGAACCGTCCATCACAACATTTGTTCGTTGCATCATTCAACTCTGAATCCTACACTTGCTTATTTATCACTTTAGAGCTTATCATTGCTTAGTGAGACCATTAGCATTATTGTAGTGTAGTTGTGGTGCAGGTATATAGATAGTGGGTATGGACCCGTGTGCGTGAGTCTCTAAGTATCATTTATGTATAAGTGTGTTTACCCTTAATATATTAGTATGGTGTGATTGTCCATTGTGTCATATGTGCATGTACAATAATTTGTGATAGTTATGTATATAGTCGAGTATAGAGCAGTAAGTGTTATATTTATACCTAGACGAGTGATTAGCTATATCACTATAAGAATATCTGTGTGTATTAGATTTAGTATTGGCTAGTTACTAGGAGTATATGTACCTTAGTCGTACTTGTTCATGGTTGTAATTATATACTAGTACAGTGAAGTGCATGTTATGTGTAATGATGATACATCTATGTTTTGTTGTGTGTGCAGATTTATTATGTGATATATATGTTAGAATGTCTGGCATGTACTCGTGCGTATATATGTATGTGGTTAGTTATAGGTGTGTATGTAAATATATATTGTATGAACAAGTGTGTTTTATATATAGTAGGATTGTTATAATTACCCCTACGGGATGATGTATGAGCATGTGTATACCAGGAAGTATGCCTAGTCGTATGTTTTTGACTACGTATATATGGATGTATATTGTCTCATTATAATGTATGTATGACTGGGATAGAATGACCTTAGTATCTAAGTCCGCTCACCCCTACGTCGGCCTATTTAAGGAAGTTTGAGGACGGACTTGATCCTAAGGTGGGTAGATTACTATGACCCTAGTGCTATGAGTAAGACTTATATAAATCTGGGTATGGTGTAAAGTATTACGTGCATGTATATACGTATAGTGATATATATTATAATGTACATATTGTAATATGCGGTATGTAAAAGTGATTGTACGATGTTAGTGTTAATTGACTAAGAATGGTTGTATTTATGTGTTAGTGGTATGTTTAAGTGACATGTGGTACTATATCATTATGGATTGTGAGTGTATAAGATATATGGAAATACATTGTGTATTAGTGTTAATGTGAGTGTGCGAAGTGAAGGCACACTTACTGCTAATAAATTGATGTGGTTGTGTAGTAAGTGTTACTATTGCCCGAGTATCAATGGTTGGATTGTTCTTGTAGGATGGTATTATATTAAACGTGCTATGTTAATATGTAACTAGTAAAGTGTGCACGTGTATTGTTATTACTATTAGCATATACGTTGATTGGTATTATCAGTAGTAATACTATTGGTATGGATATTAGTATTAGAAATACCATTTGGATATGTGATCACTCCGTATTTTACACCCTTTTTCTGCATGTTTGCAAGCAACTTTGGTCGCTCATATCGCGTTTTTCACGATTATTCGACAATATTGCGATGCTTTTCACGATTTCTTGTTTTTGTCGTATTTCAGGAGATATGGAGCGATTTGGAGTGATTTTGAGATCAAGAGGATTTGCACCCACTCCGGAAAGTCACCCAAAGCGCTTTTGAGGGCTATTCGACGATGGAAGACGAGTGGAAGAAGAAGGAACGTCGTAGGAGCGACGAGGAAGCGAAAAGACGAAGATTGGGCATTTGCAGCATCTCACTCGGCCGAGTGAACCACCCACTCGGTCGAGCAAGAAGACCACTCGGTCGACCAGACTGGACACGCACCAACAGAAGGAAATAGGCGTGCACTCGGCCGAGTGACGATAGTCCACTCGGTCGAGCATGGAAATCCCCTCGCCCGAGTGGCATGGGAAAATCCACTTCAAAAGAGTCCGACTTACTGTAAATTTACAGGCTTTTGACGGTTCCGACTCGGCCGAGCAAGAAATGCCACTCAGCCGAGTGAGTTAATCCACTCGGCCGAGTCACTCCCGAAGACAGAACCCCCAAGATCCCCCGACTTACTGGAATTTTACAGGGTTTGTCACTCGACCGAGTGAGATTTGTCACTCGGCCGAGTGAGCCGCCCCGCCTGCTGCGTAAACTGCGATTTCTGGGCTGCGCAGGGGCATTTTTGTCGCCATTTTTTGGGCGATTTTGAGGGGTATTTAAACCCAGTTTTTGCCCTAGTTTAGGAGAACTTTTGGATACTTTTTACAGCCTTTTTAGAGAGCTTTTTAGTTAATTAGATTTAGGCTTTTTGAGAGATTAGAAAGGAGATTTTTGTTGGATGCTATTGGATTCTCATTGGTTTGTCTCTTTTCTTGTCAAAAACTCTATTTTTATTGATAATTTCTCTATTGCAATGAATTGTGCAGAATTTTCTATTGAATTTCTTATGAATTGCATGATGATTAGTGAGTAGTTTTATCGTCTTAGGGCATAGGGATGAACCCTATGAACCCTATTTCTGAATTGTGATGAATTGATGAAATCCTTGCTAGAATTGATTAGGGTTAGGTTGGGATCGATTTATTACGGATAACTAGGGATTCATATCGATTGGGATTTGCAAGAGATTGGGTCCCAATTGATAGGAAGCCCTAGAAATTCGATTTAGATTTACGATTGGACTCTTCTAGAATTGGTTTGCAAGAGATTGGACCAAGGCTAGGGTTTTCGATCGTAATTCTATACCCATACCCGTTTGCAAGAGATTGGACTGGTAGGAACTATCTCAACCTAGGCCGTAGCTCGAGTTTGCACGAGAGTGGGCTCGAGAAACGGTTGATCGATGATGTCGTTCTTCACACTAGCATCTTAGGTTAGGGTTTGCAAGAGATTGGGCCCTAACCTAGGTTTGCTATAGACCGGCAATAGCGCGAGAGCGTGAGCTTGGTTCTACATTTAGTTACGACTAGTTCACCAAAAATTCAAGTCTAGCAATGATGTAACCTACGAATCACAACGATGAGATACGGTTCGTAGCGGGGATTCCCTATCCCTAGGCGTTTTATTTCATTGATATTTCTATCTATATACGAACGATTGTGACAATTTTACCCCAAATCATTTTCGACCATTTTGATAGCTAGGTGATTAGAAGAAGACATTGTCATTGTTCCTCCCTGAGTTCGATACCCGCTCGCCACTACACCGTGCGCTTGCGGTAAGACTACGAGTCGTTTGTCCCGGTTGCGTGTGCATACCGGGGCACGTCAAGTTTTTGGCGCCGTTGCCGGGGAGGGGCTATTGATGGTTTTTGATTTTGATCACCCGGTTATCTCTCACCATCTATCCATCTTTCTTTCTTTATTTTTCCTTTTTGACTCTATTTGCTGCCCAATTTACTTGCTTTCCCAGATTTCTCCATAAGATCTTAACAGGAACATGGGGGAGGCAATGTTAATGACCGAGTCAAGCCTGGGAGATGATGACTCCTTTGTGAGCCTTCTTACAGAACTTGTTGATGAGGTCCATGCCACAGGGGCATTCGACGTTGATATTGAGGACCCCATTGAGCAATAATTTGCCATTTATGTGATGGATCAAATCTCCCCGGAAGGGACTATAGAGGGCAACATCAGAGTTGATGTGAGGGACGGCAAGTTATATTTTGAAAAGGGCGGAACATGCATTGAAGAGTACTACTCTTCCGAGGAATCCATTGATCAAGCCGAGATTCAGAGAAGTACACTCTACGACCCTTACTCTTATATTTGTAAACACACTGACGCATCTCTTGATCTCAGGCTTGGACCGGAGCACAATGGCGATCCCATTGATGCCCACGCAGAATCGTGCAGCATCTATTCCGATGCACCGTCCTCACCGATAAGTGAGTCCGAGTCGGCTTGGAGGAGCCCACTCAAGGAGAAAGAACTAAACCCAGATGTTGCAGGGGAAATCAAGCTTACGCAAGGAGAGGAAGTAGAGGGCACAGTGCCACCTGAGGTAGAGCTTAAACAATTACCACCAAATCTAAGGTACGCTTTCTTGGGTAATAAATTGACCTGCCCGGTTATTGTTAATGCCCACCTCAACCATGATCAACTAGAAAGACTCTTAGATGTTCTTAGGAGTCACAAAGATGTGCTTGGCTACACCATCTCTGACCTTAAAGGAATAAGCCCTAGGCTTTGCACGCATAGAATCCACTTGGAAAACACCGAAGCCACCTCGATATAGCCTCAAAGGCGGTTGAACCCTAATTTGAAGGAGGTGGTTAAGAAAGAGATTCTTAAGTTACTCGAAGCTGGCATTATTTACCATATGTCAGATAGTCGGTGGGTTGGCCCCGTTCACGTCGTTCCCAAAAAAGGGGGAATGACCGTTGTAAAAAACGATAAGGGAGAACCCATTTCTACACGCACCGTCACAGGATGGCGAGTGTGCATTGACTGTAGGAAGCTAAATAAAGCCACGAGGAAAGACCATTACCCATTACCCTTCATTGATCAAATGCTTGAACGCCTTGCTAAACACAAATACTTTTGTTATTTGGATGGGTATTCGGGGTTCTTTCAAATTCCCTTGCATGAAGACGACCAAGAAAAGACCACTTTCACATGTCCTTATGGTACATATGCCTATCGTAGGATGCCCTTTGGGCTTTGTAATGCTCCCGCCACTTTTCAAAGGTGCATGACATCAATCTTTTCTGATTACATTGAAAATATTATGGAAGTCTTCATGGATGATTTTTCTGTGTATGGAAATGAGTTTGATTCTTGTTTGGCTAATCTTACCAAAGTCCTCAAACGATGCCAACAAAACAATCTCACTCTTAATTGGGAAACATGTCATTTTATGGTCACCGAGGGGATAGTGCTTGGGCATCTTGTGTCCTCTCGAGGGATTGAGGTTGATAAGGCGAAAGTTGAGGTAATCAAAAAACTCCCTCCTCCTATTAATGTAAAGGGCATTAGATGCTTCCTTGGTCATGCGGGATTTTATTGCCGCTTTATCAAAGACTTTGCCTTAATTGCCCGACCACTCACTTCCTTACTTGCTAAAGATGCCCCCTTTGTCTTTTCAGGAGAGTGCTTGCAAGCATTTAATACGTTGAAGGAAGCACTCATCTCCGCCCCCATCATACAACCGCCGGATTGGAGCCTTCCCTTCGAGCTCATGTGTGATGCAAGTGACCAAGCCATCGGAGCGGTGCTAGGACAAAGGAAGGACATGAAGCTTCATGCTATATTCTATGCTAGCAAGACATTGGACGACGCGCAGAAAAATTATACTACCACCGAGAAAGAACTTTTAGCGGTTGTCTACTCCATCGAGAAGTTCCGTTCCTATCTCCTTAGATCCAAGGTTATTGTCCACACCGACCATGCGGCATTAAAGTATCTTCTAAGCAAGAAAGAGGCAAAACCAAGATTGATAAGATGAATACTTTTGTTGCAAGAATTTGACTTGGAGATTAGAGACAAGAAGGGAACGGACAACGTTGTGACGGACCACTTATCTAGGCTTGTTCGCGACGAGGAGGATAGGAGCTTGCCAATTGATGACACCTTTGTCGGCGAAAGGCTATTCGCCGTAAGACCCGGAGAGGTGCCTAGTATGCGGATTTCGTCAATTATTTAGCTTGTGGGATAAAACCATGCAGGATGACCATGCAACAAAAGAGGAGGTTTATGCACGAAGTCCGTAATTATTTATGGGAAGATCCGTATCTCTTCAAGATTTGCAAGGATGGTGTTATCCGGAGATGTGTTTCCAAGGAGGAGGCCACGTCGATCATCTTGCATTGCCATGGTATGCCATGCGGGGGATATCACGCCTCATCTAAGACCACCGATAAAATATTGCAATGCGGATTCTTTTGGCCGACCATGTTCAAGGATACGCATGACTTTGTCAAGGGATGCAATCGATGCCAACGGACCGGGATTATATCAAGGCGAAACGAGATGCCGATGAGGCCCATTCTAGAAATTGAGCTATTCGATTGTTGGGGAGTGGACTTCATGGGACCCTTTCCGTCAAACAAGGGAAAAAAGTATATCTTATTAGCCGTGGACTACGTCTCTAAATGGGTGGAAGCCATTGAGACCCCTACTAATGATGCGAGGGTGGTATCCAAGTTTTTCAAGCAAAACATCTTCCCACGCTTTGGAGTGCCTCGTACTTTGATAAGCGATGGGGAAAGCCACTTTATAGAGAACAAATTTGAAGCCATGTTGAAAAGATATGGGGTGAATCATAGAGTTGGCATGGCATACCATCCTCAAACGAGTGGCCAAGTGGAGGTGTCAAACCGAGAAATCAAGCAAATTCTAGAAAAGACCGGAGATAGATCTAGAAAAGATTGGTCAATGAAATTGAACGATGCACTATGGGCGTATCGTACGGCCTTTCGCACTCCTATTGGCACCACACCGTACCGACTTGTTTATGGAAAAGCTTGTCACTTGCCGGTAGAGTTGGAGCACCGCGCATATTGGGCTATTAAGACATTCAACTATGACTACAAGAGTGCGGCGGTGAGGCGACTCTTAGACATTAATGAGCTTGATGAGATTAGACGTGATGCTTATGAGAGCTCAAGGATTTATAAGGAAAGGACTAAAATCCTCCACGACGCACGCATCACAGTCACGGACTTCAAGGTCAGAGATAAAGTCCTCCTATTCAATTCCCGGCTCCGCCTCTTTCCCGGAAAATTGAGATTGCGATGGTCCGGACCATTCACCATTAAGCACATACAACCGGGAGGAGCTTTTGAATTGGAAGGGAAAGACAGAGCCACATTCAAGGTGAATGGACAACGGCTCAAGCATTATTCCGAAGGAGTCCCCTCCGGTGAAGTGAATTGCGTATATCTACTCAAGGGACGCCCCCACGATCTTTCGTATCTCCTCGATGAAGTGATTGAAGAAGCAATCCCCAACTCTATTGGTGCTCTCCATGACGATGGCTTCGAAGAAGGCCAAGCTTCGGGTAAAGAAGAGAAATTGGAGGACCCTCCAGATAGCTTCACGGATGGTGATGAAGGCGACGCTGATGTCACAAGAATACGAGAGATTTGCAAGCTCTCAAAGGCCAAGAATCCAAAGAAAGCTCCACCGAAAGGAAAATCGGTGTCACCGGCCAAGAAGAATATAGGAACAAGCTCTAGCTTGGGGGACTTATCCCCCAACATTGCCCATGATGAGGAGGCATCGAGGAAGACTGATGATCATCACGACCCAAATCCAAGCGGACTTCCCGGCAAGTTTGACGGGTGCATCTCGTATGCGCCCAATATCGCGAGCTAAACGAATATCTAAAGGGGTCGAGCTCATGACCTTAAACGAGCGCTTGTCGGGAGGCAACCCGATGGTTTTTGCGTTGTTTTTATTTGATTTTCATTTTTGGTTTAGCCTTTTATTAGCTTTTAGAGTCTTTTGTCCAAGAAAATCGTGACAACGGGTCTTAATTTTCATGACAGGAGAAGGAGAAAGGGAGATCAATCATATGGAGGATGATCGAGGCAAGGAAGAGCGCTCCAGGAACGCATTCAGGCCTTAGGAGGAGGAAGAAATAGAATGGAGAAAGAAAAACAGAAACCAGAGCGAAAACGAAGAGCCGATGCAGAAAACATCATGTCACTTGGCCGAGTAGCTTATGCCACTCGGCCGAGCAAAGACTCCAATCGGCCGAGTGGTGCTCCAAACATGGAAGTTTCTGCAGACCAACTCTCTGTTAATTTCTGTAAGTTTTAGTTTTAATTGCCACTGGGGCGAGTGACCGAGTGAAACATATACCCTCCTAGCTTAAAAATTGCTGAGTGGCAGAGCCACTCGGCCGAGTGGAGTTTCTCCCTTCGGCCGAGTGGAGTTTCTCCCTTCGGCCGAGTGAGACAAAGCCACTCGGCCGAGTCGTAAGTGGCAAGGAAATTTTTGAAATTCTATTTCGTTTACGCACTCGGCCGAGTGACATTGTCACTCGGCCGAGTCGTAACAATTTTGATATAAGAGAAGCGCAGCGGGCGCAGATTTCGAAACGCCAAAATTTCCCAATCTCGCCCGAATCCGCTGTCGCTTGCTCTCCCTCGCCCGCTACGATTGCTGTCGCGCCCGAGCAGACCACCCCCCCTTCGCCGGCGATCGACCGCCACGCCTCTCGCCGACGATCGGCCGCCACCCCCCTCGCCAGCGCCGGTCTCCACCGCCTCGGTTCACCCTATTTTCGCCCCCAAAACCCCAGTTTCTCCCCGTTTTCTCTTGATTTGTACGCCCGTGAACCCCGTTTTCAAATTAACTTTCATATCTATCTATTATCCCCTATCTCCCCCATACATATCGAATATTATTCGCTGATTTGATCGTTTGATTTGCAGGCTAGCTTGGGGGAGCTTTGGGGAGCTTTTGGACGCGTATTGAGCTTTGCGGTGGAGGCGTCTCTTCGCACGCACTACTTGTTGCTCTCGCGACGTGTTCAGGTACATTCGTTCCATCATTTAGCACGCCACATTATTTATTGGGTTGTGACACGTCTCGCGGCGCACATGCCTCCACACACTAGGCCACGTACACGGGGATCCGCTCCCAAGCGGAGGAGGACCGATGATCCCGGTCCCTCTCACGCTAGGGAGGACTCCTCTCCACCTAGCCCGCCACCGCAACCACCACCTACACAGCCGATCCCTGCTGATCCTGTCCCTCCACCTGCTCCCGCTGTCGGGCCAATGGGGATTACGTTTCGAAATGACGCACACCGCGCCAGGTTCGAGCGTATCTGACATCGTTCGATAGTGCCCTCTCGGTTCGCACACTTATCTGACCTTGACCGCCTAGGGGTACTCGAGGGGCTTCTCACGTTGTACGACAACGTGGGATGGCGTGATTTTTTGTCGGTGTCGGCGGATACTTACATCCGTCCGACACTAGAGGTCCTGAGCTCTATTGACCGGACCCCTGGAGGATGCTTATTCCGTCTGATGGACCGAGAGTGTGAGATCACTCTTGACATGCTTAGAGTATTCTTCCAGTGGCCCGTTGTCCCTGTCCCTGACCGCGCCTACGCTCCCACGCACATCCCACCCCCGTCGTTCGACACCTCCACCTTCTGGACACAGATCACGGGATCCCCACTTGCCTTTGACCCTAGTAGGGCCAAGGCCTCAGCTATCCTGCACCCCTGCCTCTGCATTGCATAGCGCCTCATGGCGACTACTTTCCTAGCGAGGTACGAGCCCGGGACCATGTCTATGCCTGAGCTCTACATGTTCTACGCGATGACTCGCCCTAGGGTTCTGGATAGGGGTAGCGACGACCTGGTCCCCGTCGTCGAGATCGACATCGCTAGTTGGTTTCTGGACCGCATCATCATTTCGGTGAGCGCTCGCTTACCTATTTGTTACGGCGGTCTGATCACACTTCTAGCCCTTATGACCGGTGTGGACCTACCTGACGACTTGCGTCGAGCCTCGGGCCCCACTTCACTTTCGATAGATGTTAGATGCTTCATCCAGTCCCCTAGAATCCAGTCCCTGTGGCCCGAATGAAGATGCTTCATCCCCACGGTCGTAGGCACTGGGTGTGGTTGCACGGTCCCTTTAGTGATGACTACATGGTTCTTCCGAGCCCCGCTCGGACACACATTGGACCGGCCCACGGGGACTGGATTCCAGGGATGGATCTCCTCATCCCTGCTGCCTATGTGCTTGAGGCTGAGGATGCTGAGCAGGCACCCCCTGCACCACCTGTTGACCCCGTGATCCCTCAGCCTGCACCTGCACTGTCTGCACCTCCGGACACTTCTGTCCACACTTCTGTCAGTGTCGGGAGCAGCTTAGCTAAGCCGTCCACCACCACCACCACCACCACCGAGCCTATGTCTGTCGAGCCTATCACCTCTCTGAGCCCTGAGCGTCCCACCACCATTCTAGAGAGCAACGATACCTCCTTTACCGCTGCAGTGGTGGTCCTGACCTCACTTTTGTCCACGGCCACGCCGGCCGTCGGCCCTTCTAACCCCACTGTCGTTGTCTTTACCGAGAGTGTCGTGACTTCTGTCCCTACTTCTGCGTCACTGACCTCTCCTGCTGCCTCGTCACCCATTTTGACTTCCACCTCTGCTGCTGCTGCTTCCACTTCGACACAGCCTGCGTCCCAGCCTCACACTGAGGATGGGCATCACTTACTGAGCACAACACCCCTTCCACACTACCCTGCTGGCCCCATCCTATACACTGCCCGCCAGAGACAGCCCCGCACCGCACCTGTTCGACCTGTGCGTCCCTCCGCTCCACCACCCCCTGACACTCTACTTCAGAGCATCGTGCTCTAGAGGGGGCTGTTAGTGGACTTCGAGGAGACTTTAGGGCTCTCTCTGCCACGGTCCACGCTGTGCAGACCCACGTCGCATTCCTTCCCGGTATTCAGGCTTGCCTGAATCAGATTCTGGCTCGTCTGCCTCCACCACCCACACCCTCCCAGCAGCCACCACGCCCACCACCACCTCCTCCACCTCCACCACAGGACGGTGCTGGTGCTGCGCCACCACCAGCTTAGGCACACTCTTGATGCCTCTGATATTTTTTGTCGTTTTGCTGGACGTTTGTTCCTGGGCCTGGTGATTGATTTTTGCCCCCCTCCTCCACGTATTATTTTGATGCCTTCCTGATCATATCTTTTTTATACCTTTTTGGGAGTGAGGGAGAGACTTTTTGGGGACACTTATATCCGCACCATCCTGATCTTTGCATGCATCACATTCATTCATATTTTATTTTCTTTCTTTTTCTTTTTTTATCATGCATGCATCCTCACCACCCCACCCATTTCATGTCTCTCGGTGTGCCACACTTCGCACATTGAGGACACTGTGCACTTCAGCTTGGGGGAGTGAGTTCTCACACTTTTTACTTTTTTGCCACCCTTTATTTTTATTTTTCACATTTTCTTTCCACTTTTGCACTTATTTTCACCACTTTTTCGTTTTTTATCATGCATCACGTTTTCTTTTCCTTTTTTGAGTATGCTGCATTGCATATAGTTCTATTTTCTTTTATCTTTGTTTCTTTCATCCTTTGCTAGAGATGATTTTTCTGTGATGATGATGACGTTGTGTTAGCTTATCTACATATGCATGCTATTTTGTCACGTCATAGCTTTTGTTTCAGATATCATATGCTATGCCCTATTTTGCATTTGAAATAGTAACCCACTCTTTTCCTGTATGGATATGGATGAAATTCTGTTATTAGCTGATGTCTGATGATTCATATGTATGCTTTTCATAGAAAACACACCAAGCTTCACGCATTGTCTGCTTATATTTGAAGTACTTCTTTCCTCTCTCATGTCACTTCTTATTGCATGAATTGTACGCTTCACTTTCAGGTTGATTGAATGTTTGCTAGGACGATATATCTGGACTAGTTTACTTTTTGAGATTAAACTGAGTAGATTATATTACTCTGTTGAAAGTTGTCATGCACGTCCTATAGAGTGAACTGAGTGATACATTGACTTCTTTCTCCACATATCTTGAGCATTATTTCTCTACTTAAAATTCATTGGTGAATCCCCCCTAGCAAGTCTATTATCGGCATTTCCCCCGCTATTAATTTTCATGCTCCAAATCCCCAAAATCAAAAGAAAAAAAAATTCTTGTATATCCGTCTCTCTTTTGATTTGGGATCACTTACATATATATGTTTATTCAACAAAAAGAGAAAAAGAGAAAAATTGAGAAAAAGGAAAGAAAAGAGAAAAGAAGCTCATAACGATCCCATCTCATACTCTTTCTCTCATTCTTCCCTCTTTTGTTTTATTTTTACTTTTTTTGGAGTTTCAAAAGAAATGTGGAATGTACATATCAATTTGTTTATGCCACCACGCTTATGTATAAGCTTGGGGGAGAGGATCCAATGATGTGTGAGAGAGTGACTACTTGACGGTGCATGACAACCTAGACTAAGTAATCTTCTAAACTCGGTGAGATTGCTAAAGTTTCACGAAATCCAGAAAATCGACACTTTGCATTCATTTCATGAAAACCATGCTTTTCTATTCTTACTATTCCATATCGTGAGATATCTCTTATACTCATTATAGAAAGCATTCAATTGAAAAGTGTGTGATCTATGGTTATGCATACCGCTTTAGATGCTTCAGACAATGTTAATCCTAGAATGGTTCCATATTTCATGCTATATTGATATTTTGGGGGTTTCTATTTCGAATGCATTATTATACTATGATATCGAAATAAAAGTCTTTGACGTGTGTTTTATATTCGATGTATGCTATATGAGTAAGCAAAACCCACGTCCTGAGAAGAATGATCTAGCGCCCCCCTTCTTCGCTTTCTATTCCATTTTTGTTTTTATTTTCTTTCTTTTCCATTATTTTGCCCGTCGGGTTTACTTTTTACTCATCTTCCTCGAGGACGAGTAAGAGGTAAGCTTGGGGGATTTTGATCACTCCGTATTTTACACCCTTTTTCTGCATGTTTGCATGCCACTTTGGTCGCTCATATCGTATTTTTCACGATTATTCGATAATGTTGCGATGCTTTTCACGATTTCTTGTTTTTGTCGTATTTCAGGAGATATGGAGCGATTTGGAGTGATTTTGAGATCAAGAGGATTTGCACCCACTCCGAAGTGTCACCCAAAGCGCTTTTGAGGGCTGTTCGGCGATGGAAGACGAGTGGAAGAAGAAGGAACGTCGTAGGAGCGACGAGGAAGCGAAAAGACGAATATTGGGCATTTGCAGCATCTCACTCGGTCGAGTGAACCACCCACTCAGTCGAGCAAGAAGACCACTCGGCCGACCAGACCGGACACGCACCAACAGAAGGAAATAGGCGTGCACTCGGCCGAGTGATGATAGTCCACTCGGCCGAGCATGGAAATCCCCTCGCCCGAGTGGCATGGGAAAATCCACTTCAAAAGAGGCCAACTTACTGTAAATTTACAGGCTTTTGACGGTTCCGACTCGGCGGAGCAAGAAATGCCCCTCGGCCGAGTGAGTAAATCCACTCGGCCGAGTCACTCCCGAAGACAGACCCCCCAAGATCCCCCGACTTACTGGAATTTTACAGGGTTTGTCACTCGGCCGAGTGAGCCGCCCCGCCTGCTGCGTAAACTGCGATTTCTGGGCTGCGCAGGGGCATTTTTGTCACGATTTTTTGGGCGATTTTGAGGGGTATTTAAACCCAATTTTTGCCCTAGTTTAGGAGAACTTTTGGATACTTTTTGCAGCCTTTTTAGAGAGCTTTTTAGTTAATTAGATTTAGGCTTTTTGAGAGATTAGAAAGGAGATTTTTGTTGGATGCTATTGGATTCTCATTGGTTTGTCTCTTTTCTTGTCAAAAACTCTATTTTTATTGATAATTTCTCTATTGCAATTAATTGTGCAGAATTTTCTATTGAATTTCTTATGAATTGCATGATGATTAGTGAGTAGTTTTATCGTCTTAGGGCATAGGGATGAACCCTATGAACCCTATTTCTGAATTGTGATGAATTGATGAAATCCTTGCTAGAATTGATTAGGGTTAGGTTGGGATCGATTTATTACGGATAGCTAGGGATTCATATCGATTGGGATTTGCAAGAGATTGGGTCCCAATTGATAGGAAGCCCTAGAAATTCGATTTAGATTTACGATTGGACTCTTCTAGAATTGGTTTGCAAGAGATTGGACCAAGGCTAGGGTTTTCGATCGTAATTCTATACCCATACCCGTTTGCAAGAGATTGGACGGGTAGGAACTATCTCAACCTAGGCCGTAGCTCGAGTTTGCACGAGAGTGGGCTCGAGAAACGGTTGATCAATGATGTCGTTCTTCACACTAGCGGCTTAGGTTAGGGTTTGCAAGAGATTGGGCCCTAACCTAGGTTTGCTATAGACTGGCAATAGCGCGAGAGCGTGAGCTTGGTTCTACATTTAGTTGCGACTAGTTCACCAAAAATTCAAGTCTAGCAATGATGTAACCTACGAATCACAACGATGAGATACGGTTCGTGGCGGTGATTCCCTATCCCTAGGCGTTTTATTTCATGGATATTTCTATCTATATACGAACGATTGTGACAATTTTACCCCAAATCATTTTCGACCACTTTGATAGCTAGGTGATTAGAAGAAGACATTGTCATTGTTCCTCCCTGAGTTCGATACCCGCTCGCCACTACACCGTGCACTTGCGGTAAGACTACGAGTCGTTTGTCCCGGTTGCGTGTGCATACCGGGGCACGATCAATATGGCATGATGATTATTTAGGGCGTGTATACGTTAGAAGAAGAGATGCGAACGCTACCCTTATGTTTTTTCCGGTGCCTTAGCCGATAAGATTCAGAGGACGAAATCGTCTTTAAGGTGGGTAGGATGTAACGACCGTTTTTAACATTACTATTGTCTATATCTCTCTCGTATTTCTATTTTCTTTTCGTATCTGTAGTTAGACATTTTATCCACATACCCGTACCCGTACCCGTATCCGCTTCTATTATCTTTTCATACTTATTATTATTATCATTATTTTTAAACTACTAAGATAAATCCTTTAATAATTATTTTCAAAAGAAAAAAATCTTTGTATAATTAGTTTAACTTTTCAAAATTCAAACTTCAGACCTTAAATTCAAAATTCACTCTTTTAAACTTTTTAATTTCAAATGAGAACTTTCCATATTAGATCCTAATAAAACATATTAATTTTCATTTCAAAAACCTTCCTACTAAAACCTAATAACTAAAATTGAATAGCTCTTATTCCCTTGATTAAACCTATTAATTCCCTTTCAAAACTTTAAATTTAAACCTATAATTAATTAGCTCTAAATCCCCCTAATTGAACCCATTTACTATCAATACTATTAATAAAAATAATTCAAATCTTTTCCCTTTTAAACACTTACCTAACCCAAGGGCCGAACCCATTTAGCACTCACGCACACAACCTGAGACGCCTGCGATGAGTAGACTTCGAAGCGTAGGATATTCCAGATCTATAGATAAGGTCTCGATCTCGATCCTCAACGAACCCTTACCTTGGTTTCCCTATCGCAGTCTAGTTCGTTGATGAACCTTAGTGCTAAACCTTAGTCGACCCAATGATTATCTTTCCCCCTGATTTTACTATTCCATAGTCATTGCACTTCCATGTTAATTGTTTCAGAGTGTTTTCTCACTACAAAAGCGTTGACCGTGGACAACCCGGTCAACGTGGTCAAGGGGCCCGCTTGGGTCCCTCGGGTGTGTCGAGTCGGTGCGGACGAGGTTCGAGTCGGATCTGCAGACGACGTGGAGCGCGTCGGCTGGATCGAATCGGGGTCCTCGGTCGTTGGTAGGGCAAGGGAAAGCCTCGGCCCGGGTCGAGACGCTCGGCCTCGGTCGGCAGTGCTCGGCCTCAGCGGTCGGACGACGAGGGGAAGCCTCGATCGTCCAGCTGGTTGCGCGGTCGGCGAGGGGCGGAGGGGATGCCTCGGCCCGTGGATCGTATATCCTCCTGCGTAGACGAGAACACTCGTCAGGGGGGCTGGACCTTGGTTCCGGCCAAAACCCCTCCGATGCCTAAGTCAGACAATGATCTGAAAGAGGAGGCCCGGCGGAGACGGTACGACTCGAGAGGAGATCGGTACGGCGTCTCACGGCGCGAGCGGGGGAGGAAGGAGGTGAAATGGGGGAACTAGGTCGTTGATGGAGTACCTTAGGTTTTAGATACCTGAGATGCGATCCTCTGTTCTGTCGTCCTCCTAGCCCTCTTATTGACCTCCCACCGAGTCTGCCCACGACTCACGTCTTACGTCCGCCCTCAATCGTGCCCCCTCAACCCGCCCCTTCGCCGCTTCCTACGCCCCCCTGGCTCCTCCCCATAACGGCCCTTAAATGATCACGGGTCTGGGGGAGCGGTTATCGCAGGAGTGGGCGAGTGACCAGCGCGCTGTCAGGGCCGGGTCGGATCGATACTTGGGGGCCCCCTATTGGGCCTTGTCGGGCGGGCCGGATAGCGCAGGTGGGCTTCTGATCGGTAGTTGGGTTTCCGGGCTTGTGTCTTTCGGGCTTCGGCCAAATAGGCGTAACAATTGCCCCCATTGGTCGGGTCGATCGGCCTCGGCCGGTTCGGCTCGGCCGATGTGACTTCCGCCGACTTTGACAGGCTCGTCAGTCGATGCCGACTCATTTATTAGTCGTCATCATGAGTTGGTCCGTTCGATACTTTTAAGGCACGGGCTCCGAAGCGTCATCGGTTCTCTGATGCCGCCACGTGTAGCTGTAAGCTTATCCCCACCGCTCGCGGGGTCGTCTTAAGTTGAGAAGCCGAGTGGGTTGTGAGCCGCCATTCCGTCGTTCTTTTTTGCGCTGATCCCGATTCTGCCTAAGCTCTACCTTATGTCGTCTTCCTCTGCCACGGGTTCGGGCCGTCCGGAGCGCGACGATGCTCCCGGCCTGGCGGGTAGCCCACCTTCAGCGATTCGTCGGCACGGGGGTGAACTTTCAAGGGTGCCCCCAGAGGTCTTGTCGTGGCCTTCGTCGATCTGCGCCACCGCCATCGGGAGCATGCGCTCCGCCTATCTGCTTCCACCTTACTCGGCTCGTGCCCCTGGGCCCGACGAGCGGATCTGCCTTCCCGGTCCCAACGAGGTTGGAATATACGAGAAGTGCTTCCGCTTTGGGCTTCGTTTCCCGCTCCACCCTTTCGTCGTTGAGTTCCTCCAGGCCCACAACGTGTGCCTGTGCCAATTCTGCCCCAATGCCATCGGACTCCTCGTCGGGTTCGTCGTCGCCTGCATGCTGAGGGGAGTGGCGCCCTCTCTTCGTCTCTTCGCCCAGTTCTACCGCCTGAGTCACCACCAATCGGGGGCGTGGATTTACATCAGCGCCCGCCCGAAGATGACCCTGGTGTTGGGGTTGCCGAGCTCCCTGAAACGCTGGAAGGGGGAATACGTGTTTGTCACATTCCCGTCGAGTGTACCTTTCCCGGTTCGGTGGGAGTCGGCCGACGCCGTCATCCTCGATCTGGGTGAGCCGACTGTCGCCGAGCAGCAGACGGCGAAGGATATGCTGGCGATTCCTACGAGGGAGCGGTCAGTCGACGTCCTCTTTAGTGACCATAACTTGCGTAAGACGGTGTGGCCCTTGGGTAAGCTCTCCGAGTATTCGCCATTCGAGGTTGCCTGGGCTCTGCCTGGTCTCTCATTTCTCCCTTGAGTGCAGGTGGATTCCCTCCCGGTCTTTCTCCCGCCGGCGCTCATGTGCAGGCCCCAGATCCCGATCCGCGTAGGAGGGATCATGTGCTGGAGGTCCCGAAGAAGCAACGGGCCATGACCTCGACTGGGGGCTCAAAAAGGAAGAAGGGGCCATCCCCCTCCGTCCCCTTGTTGGTGTATTCCAAGAGGGTCCGTGAGGGGGTCGAGGAAGTTGATGCCCTGCCGCCTGCGAATCAGCCCCAACCCGTCCCTGTCGAGCTTGCCTGGCAGTGGGTCGGCCCTTCGCCTCTCCCGGATGGCTCTCTCCCTGATGCCTACGATCGGTATCTGGGCGCGTTCCGCTCCAACCCGTGGGAATATCCTTCATCGGAAGAGGGTCTTCTTCGTCCACGCTTCCCGGTAGGGGAGAAGGAATCGGTGTTTTCGAGCCGCAGAGCCGCCGCGCGAGTGGTCGAGAATAGTTGCCTCCCTCCCGATCAGGCTGCGTTGGACGGAGTTAGAGGTGATTGTCTGGCCACCTTCGTGATTCAGGCCGGCCAACAGGTAGAGTGCCTCTGCTCGTCCTTCCTCCAGCTGCTCTCGCCGTCTTACTTTTGTTGCCTTGGTGCAGTTGTCCTCGGTGGGTCTCTCGATGAGGCGTCAGTTTGCGGCGCTTCCCAAAGCCAAGTCTGATGCCGGGCGAGATCTTGAGGCTCATGGCGAGGAAGGAGAGGCAGGTCAGCTAGAGGAGGTGCGGGTCAGGTCTTGGGAGACCCGCGTAGCTGAGCTGTCTTCTGCCTTGGAGGAGGCGGACCGGGAAAGGGCCTTGGCCCTGACTGTAAAGTCAGAGGCCGAGGCGCGGGTCGCCGAGCTTTTGAGAGATGCCGGCACGTCTGGGGAAGCCGAAAGGATCCCCGTCTCCGTTGCTGCCCCCGAGGCCCTGGAGCTCTCCGATCGTCTGGAAGCGACGGAGGAGCAGGTGAGGGTTCTCCTTGCTCAACTCGGCGAGAGATCCC
Organism: Scilla litardierei; assembly: GCA_030789695.1. NCBI lineage: Eukaryota > Viridiplantae > Streptophyta > Magnoliopsida > Asparagales > Asparagaceae > Scilla > Scilla litardierei. The sequence continues at coordinate 76,820,642 of CM061141.1, read as the reverse complement.
GGGAGATCGAGAAGGAGAGGGCGGAGCACCGACGCCAGATCGAGACCTTAGAGGCCCGGGTGCGCGGGCTTGAGGAGGTGGATCCAGCCCGGATCGCTCAGGATGCTGTGGCCGAGTATGCCACCTCCTTCGTTGAGACCGCCTTAACGGAGGCGTTCGAGAAGGGTTTCGTCCAGTGTCAGTCCGAGATCCAAAAGAAGTTCCCACTCTCGGGGGGTCAACTTCGAGGATCTTCGGGTGTACCCTGACGCCGAACGGAAGGTGGGGGATGACCCAAGTGGGCTGCCAGCCGGTGGCCCCACAGGTGCCCCTGGAGATGAATGAGGGAGGGGAATGCCCCTCGGCCTCTTCGGGCGTCCTTCTGTACATATTTTTTGTTTATCTGGAAAGGAACGAATTCAAAAATAAATTTATTTCGCAAGAAAAGATACATTTATTGAAAGTATTTGCGTAAATGTTTCGCATTCCAAGCGTGAGTGAGAATCCTCCCCTCCATATTGGCTAGACGGTAGGTCGCTGGTCCGAGGACCTCGATGACTTTGTAGGGCCCCTCCCATTTAGCCGCGAGCTTCCCCTTGCGAGCGGTATCTGGGTTGAAGCCGGCTTTCCGGAGGACCAGGTCTCCCAGGTGGTAGCTTCGACCCCTGACCCGAGCATTGTAGTATCGGGCCACCTTCTGCTTCTGGCGGATGATGGTGGCCAGGGCTTGTTCCCGTCGTTTGCCGAGGAGCTCCAGGCCGAGTTCCAGACCCTGCGAGTTCCTGTCTTCGTCGAAGTATTTGAGGCGGAGAGATTCCTCGCCCAACTCGACCGGTACCACTGCTTCGGCCCCGTAGGCAAGCATGAACGGGGTCTCACCGGTGGCCTCCTTGTGGGTCGTCCGGTATGACCAGAGTATCCCGGGGAGCTCTTCCGGCCAGCTTCCTTCGGCGTCCTTCACTTTCTTCCGGAGGGGCTCTATGATACACTTGTTGGCCGCCTCCGCCATTCCGTTGGTCTGGGGGTGTGCTACAGAGGCGAAGGGAAGCTTGATTCCCCATTCCGTGCAGAAGTCTTTGAACCCCGCGGAGTCGAACTGTTTCCCGTTGTCTGTGACGATGGACCGGGGGACTCCGAATCTGGAGATGATGGAAGTCCACACGAAGCTTTTCGCTTTCTTCCATGTGATGGTGGCCAACGGTTCCGCCTCGATCCATTTGGTGAAGTAGTCCACCGCCACTATCAGATACTTCCGCTGCCCCCGGCCCGGCTTAAACGGTCTGAGGATGTCGAGCCCCCACTTCGCGAAGGGAACGGGGCTCACGATAGGGATGAGCTCTGATGGGGGAATTGAGGAGTGGTGGGCGTACCTCTGACATTCCTGGCACTTTTGGACGTAGCTTGTTGCGTCTTGTACCAGGGTCGGCCAATAGTATCCCGCCCTCAAGATTTTCTGTGCAACCATCTTGCCCCTGTGGTGATTTCCGCAGATCCCTTCGTGAACCTCATGCAGGACGTAGTCGGCTTCCTGCGGTCCGATGCATTTCAGGTACGGGAGGACATCAGCCTTCGTCCAGTGCCTCCGGTAGAGCGTCCCCTCATGGATCATGTATCGGAGCGCCTTCCTCTCCAGGGTCCGACGCTCGTCCCAGTCCGTTGGCACCTCTCCAAGAGTGGGTACCGAATGATCGGATCCATCCAGGTGGGATTTTGGTCAATCGTCATCACCTCCCGCTCCTCCGTGCTGGGGAACTGCAGGTTCTCCACGTAGATGGTGCGGCCCAGCTCCTTAGGCAAGGACGAGGCTAGCTTCGACAACGCGTCCGCCCGTGCGTTCTCCGACCACGGAAGATGCAAGACTTCCGTGCTTTTGAATTCGGAGAGCGCAGCTTTGGTGACGGCGTGACACCTCTGCATTGTCTCCTCCCGCGCCTCGTAACTTCCCAGAAGTTGGTTGACAATGAGCTTCGAGTCGCTGAGGAGGCGCACAGATTCGGCCCCAAGCTCCCGGGCTAGTTTCAGGCCGTTGATCACCGCTTCGTATTCTGTCATGTTGTTGGTGGCCGGGAACTCGAATCGCAACGCGTACTCCACGACGTTCCCTTCCGGAGAGCGGATCGCAATCCCCGCCCCGCCTCCTGACTGTGTGACCGATCCGTCCACATGGACTATCCACGCTCCTGGAACTCCTGGCTGGAGGTGGTCAGCCGAAAGAAAGGACAAGGGTTGGGCAATTACCGTTGCTGGGCCTTCTTCTACCGGGGAGCCATTTCCTTCCGTCGTGCACTCAGCGATGAAGTCAGCCAGAGCCTGCCCTTTGATGGCCGTGCGCGGTTTGAATCGGAGGTCAAACTCGCTCAATTCCACCCCCCAGTTCAGCATCCTCCCCATTCGATCGAATCTCTTGAGGTTCTGCTCCAGTTGTGAGTCGGTCAGGATGAGTATAGTGTGGGCTTGGAAATAGGGTCGAAGCCTTCGTGCTGAGAGGACGAGGGCGTACGCCAGTTTCTCCATGGGCGAGTACCGTACCTCCGCCCCCTTCAAGATCCGGCTCGTGTAGTACACCGGCCACTGCACCCCGCCGTCTTCCCGGATCAGCACCGAACTCACAGCTTCCTCTGCGCACTCCAGGTAAAGGCTCAGCGACTCCCCTTCTCGTGGCTTGGACAGGAGAGGCGGGCTGCGGAGATATTCTTTGAGATCCGCGAACGCCCTGGAGCAGTCTTCGTCCCATAGTATCGCCTTCCTATTGTCTGAAGGTTCCGCAATCGCTTTCCTCAGGACCTTGAAGAAGGGGAGCGATCTTTCTGCCGATTTGGAAAGGAATCGCCCCAGGGCTGCGATGCGCCCATTCAGCCTCTGCAGTTCTTTGATCATCGTCGGCTCACGCATGTTGATCAGCGCCTCGATCTTGTCAGGATTAGCTTCAATTCCACGGTAAGTTATCTAAACCCCAAGAATTTGCCAGATCTTACCCCGAACGTGCACTTCGCGGGGTTGAGTCGAATGTGGTGTCGCCGCAACCGCTCGAAGGTCTCCCGAAGGTCAGCGATGTGGTCCTCCGGTTGTCTTGACTTGACAAGCATGTCGTCAACGTAGACTTCCAGGTTCCTCCCGATCTGGGAGCTAAAAACCTTGTTGACCATTCTCTGGTAGGTGGCCCCAGCGTTCTTCAGGCCAAAGGGCATCTTCTTGTAGCAGTATGTTCCCCGGTCCGTCGTGAAGGCTGTCATCTCCTCGTCCCGGGGATCCATCTGGACTTGATTGTACCCTGAGTAGGCATCCATGAAGCTGAGCATCTCGTACCCCGAGGCGTTGTCCACCAGGTGGTCAATGCGCGGCAGGGGGTAGCTGTCCTTGGGACAGGCCTTGTTGAGGTCACTGAAGTCCACGCACATTCGCCACTTCCCGTTGGGCTTCTTGACCATCACCACGTTCGACAACCACTCCGGGTACCAGACCTCCCGTATGAAGCCGGCGTCGAGTAGACGCTCCATTTCCTCGGAGGCCGCCTTCATCTTCTCGCCGCTCAGGTTCCGCTTCTTCTGCCTGACCGGCCTGAAGTTGGGTTCGGCATTGATCTGGTGGACGATCACCTGGGGATCTACGCCGGGCATGTCCTCCGGTGACCAAGCAAAGATGTCTAGGTTCGCCTCCAGGCACTCGACCAGTTGGTCCCTCAGGTCGTGGCTTAGCCCTTTCCCGATTGAGACGAACCGGCCCTCGACGTCTGTGACCGGGATCTGCTCTTGCTCCTCCGCAGGGGGGGCCTCGGCCTGCCCCTTAAGTCGAGCGCGGCCATTCGGTCGGCTAGACGATCTTCGGGACCTTCCTCCGCCAGTTGATAGCAGGTACTCGGTCTCCCCGCGTCGCCTTCGACTTGCCCCATCCCCCCGGGCGTTCGGAACTTGACAGTCTGATGGAGGGTCGAGACCACCGCGCCGATGGCGTTGAGAATGGGTCGGCCGATGATCCCATTATATTCCGACCCGATCCCCAACACGATGAACTCCACCGCCAAGGTCACCGAGTCTGGTGGGCCTCCGAGTGTTACCGGGAGGTGGATCGTGCCGATGATGGGGGTGGAATGACCCATGAATCCCACCACATGACCCGAACGAGGTCGTAAGTCTTCCTTCCGCCGCCCCATCTTTTCCAGGGTTGACATGAAGAGGACGTCACAGGAGCTGCCGGTGTCGACGAGCAGTCGCCGTACCATGGTTGTGTCGATGATCACCGACACCACCAAAGCTGCGTCCGAGCTGCGTGCCGTTACAGACGCGCTCGGTCTCCCGACCGGTGGGGATGGTGAGGGTCTCCCGGCCCTCTCCTCGTGATCCTCCTCGCGTCAGGCCCGGGCCCACTCTCGCCAACGATGGCGGGCCCGGTCGCTTCGCGTCAAAGCCTTGCTCTCCGTTCGTCGAGACGGGTGAAGACGCGTCATTGCAGGTGTGGTTTGTTTCTTCGTGGGACAGTTCGTTTCCCACAGACGGCGCCAGATGTTTCAGAGTGTTTTCTCACTACAAAAGCGTTGACTGTGGACAACCCGGTCAACGTGGTCAAGGGGCCCGCTTGGGTCCCTCGGGTGTGTCGAGTCGGTGCGGACGAGGCTCGAGTCGGATCTGCAGACGACGTGGAGCGCGTCGGCTGGATCGAATCGGGGTCCTCGGTCGTTGGTAGGGCAAGGGAAAGCCTCGGCCCGGGTCGAGACGCTCGGCCTCGGTCGGCAGTGCTCGGCCTCGGCGGTCGGACGACGAGGGGAAGCCTCGATCGTCCAGCTGGTTGCGCGGTCGGCGAGGGGCGGAGGGGATGCCTCGGCCCGTGGATCGGATATCCTCCTGCGTAGACGAGAACACTCGTCAGGGGGGCCGGACCTTGGTTCCGGCCAAAACCCCTCCGATGCCTAAGTCAGACAATGATCTGAAAGAGGAGGCCCGGCGGAGACGGTACGACTCGAGAGGAGATCGGTACGGCGTCTCACGGCGCGAGCGGGGGAGGAAGGAGGTGAAATGGGGGAACTAGGTCGTTGATGGTGTACCTTAGGTTTTAGATACCTGAGATGCGGTCCTCTGTTCTGTCGTCCTCCTAGCCCTCTTATTGACCTCCCACCGAGTCTGCCCACGACTCACGTCTCACGTCCGCCCTCAATCGTGCCCCCTCAACCCGCCCCTTCGCCGCTTCCTACGCCCCCCTGGCTCCTCCCCATAACGGCCCTTAAATGATCACGGGTCTGGGGGAGCGGTTATCGCAGGAGTGGGCGAGTGACCAGCGCGCTGTCAGGGCCGGGTCGGATCGATACTTGGGGGCCCCCTATTGGGCCTTGTCGGGCGGGCCGGATAGCGCAGGTGGGCTTCTGATCGGTAGTTGGCTTTCCGGGCTTGTGTCTTTCGGGCTTCGGCCAAATAGGCGTAACATTAATGATCGTAGAAAGACATCGTAGTGTATTCATGGAGTTACTTCTTAGCCGTACTTACGTTTCAATCGTCGAACCTATTCCTTGTCCTCGATTCACATAAACTCTTCAGGTCTGTATCTTTAACCTTTGAACCTCCCCATTGCAGATCCAGGGTCTTTTAAAAAGTATTTCTGATATTTCTTTTATTGAATTCTTCGCTAAGTTTTAAAATCCTTTCGAAAACTTTTACTTAGATTTTCTACACTTCAGTCGACTTAAACCCAATATTGATTATGAGACTCTTTTGACGCAATCTTTAGTTACTATCTTATAGCGATTTTCTAACATACATTTTCTGCACTTCTATTTCACATAATCTCGCATAACTACTCTATTTTTTTCTCATGTAAAGAACTTTTTTCTATTTCGCTAGTTCAAAATATCATCTCCTTTTTACTAACATATTACAAAACAGTCATTCCTACATATTTTAAAATACTTTCCTGGGTTAAATGGAACTTCAAAACCTTGTGTGTCAGTCTTATAAATTATTGTCTTCACATTTTTTAAAAAAAGAAAAAAAATCTTTCTACAAACCTATTTCCATTTACAAAACAAGCACTACACCACTATGACCATATTACTCTTTACCTATTATTTGACTAATCATATTTTACGTTTTAACTCATACCATATGTTCGCTATTTTACGTAAGTTATAACGATGTTATTATTTTTACACATATTCTTATCTTCTTAATTGTTTAATTATTCATAAATATCTTATGTCATCAACCAACTAACCCCTTATCCATACCACATTCGGAACCGTCCATCACAACATTTGTTCGTTGCATCATTCAACTCTGAATCCTACACTTGCTTATTTATCACTTTAGTGCTTATCATTGCTTAATGAGACCATTAGCATTGATTGTAGTGTAGTTGTGGTGCATGAATATAGATAGTGGGTGTGGACCCGCGTGCGTAAGTCTCTAAGTATCATATATGTATAAATGTGTTTACCCGTAATATATTAGTATGGTGTGATTGTCCATTGTGTCATATGTGCATGTACAATAATTTGTGATAGGTATGTATATAGTCGAGTATAAAGCAGTAAGCGTTATATTTATACCTAGACGAGTGATTAGCTATATCACTATAAGAATATCTGTGTGCATTAGATTTAGTATTGGATAGTTACTAGCAGTATATGTACCTTAGTCGTACTTGTTCATAGTTGTAATTATATACTAGTACAGTGAAGTGCATGTTACGTGTAATGATGATACATGAATGTTCTGTTGTGTGTGCAGATTTATTATGTGATATATATGTTAGAATGTCTGGCGTGTACTCGTGCGTATATATGTATGTGGTTAGTTATATGTGTGTTTGTAAATATATATTGTATGAACAAGTGTGTTTTATATATAGTAGGATTGTTATAATTACCCCTACGGGGTGATGTATGAGCATGTGTATACCAGGAAGTATGCCTAGTCGTATGTTTTTGACTACGTATATATGGATGTATATTGTCTCATTATAATGTATGTATGACTGGGATAGAATGACCTTAGTGTCTAAGTCCGCTCACCCCTACGTCGGCCTATTTAAGGAAGTCTGAGGACGGACTTGATCCTAAGGTGTGTCGATTACTATGACCCTAGTGCTATGAGTAAGACTTATATAAATCTGGGTATGGTGTAAAGTATTACGTGCATGTATATACGTATAGTGATATATATTATAATGTACATATTGTAATATGCGGTATGTAAAAGTGATTGTACGATGTAAGTGTTAATCGACTAAGAATGGTTGTATTTATGTGTTAGTGGTATGTTTAAGTGACATGTGGTACTATATCATTATGGATTGTGAGTGTATAAGATATATGGTAATACATTGTGTATTAGTATTAATGTGAGTGTGCGAAGTGATGGCACACTTACTGCAAGTAAATTGATGTGGTTGTGTAGTAAGTGTTACTATTGCCCGAGTATAATAATGGTTGGATTGTACTTGTAGGATGGTATTATATTAAACGTGCTATGTTAATATGTAACTAGTAATGTGTGCACGTGTATTGTTATTACTATTAGCATAGGCATTGATTGGTATTATCAGTAGTAATACTATTGGTATGGATATTAGTATTAGAAATACCATTTGGATATGGCATGATGATTATTTAGGGCATGTATACGTTAGAAGAAGAGATGCGAACGCTACCCTTATGTCTTTTCCGGTGCCTTAGCCGATAAGATTCCGAGGACGAAATCGTCTTTAAGGTGGGTAGGAGGTAATGACCATTTTTAACATTACTATTGTCTATATCTCTCTCGTATTTCTATTTTCTTTTCGTATCCGTAGTTAGACATTTTATCCCCATACCCGTACCCGTACCCGTATCCGCTTCTATTATCTTTTCATACTTATTATTATTATTATCATTATTTTTAAACTACTAAGATAAATCCTTTAATAATTATTTTCAAAAGAAAAAAATCTTTGTATAATTAGTTTAACTTTTCAAAATTCAAACTTTAGACCTTAAATTCAAAATTCACTCTTTAAAACTTTTTAATTTCAAATGAGAACTTTCCATATTAGATCCTAATAAAACATATTAATTTTCTTTTCAAAAACCTTCCTAATAAAACCTAATAACTAAAATTGAATAGCTCTTATTCCCTTGATTAAACCTATTAATTCCCTTTCAAAACTTTACATTTAAACCTATAATTAATTAGCTCTAAATCCCCCTAATTGAACCCATTTAATATCAATACTATTAATAAGAATAATTCAAATCTTTTCCCTTTTAAACACTTACCTAACCCAAGGGCCGAACCCATTTAGCACTCACGCACACAACAAATAACAAAGAGAGGCTAACAAAAAAACCCCCCTTAGACATTTCACATGCTGTCCTTCACCCTACCAATTCTTTGAATATTATAACCCTCGGCTAATAAACGTAGGTTATTTTCATTTCCCCCCTACGCATCAGCCTAGCCCTACACTCACATCACGCGACGGCCGCCCTATCATCTTCTCCCCGCGGCCTCCTCCACGAGCCCAACGTCGCCAACGCTCCGCCACATCCACTCTCGCCTCCGACCCGTTGTACCTCCCACCTTCAAACTCTGACCAGTCCGCCGTGCCTCCCGCTCGCGTCGGCGCCGCCTTATCCCCTTCGCTGCGTCCTCTCCCGGCCACCAACCCCGGCGTTGTTCCGCCTCCACCTGCAGACACGACCACCATCCTCTTCATTCGACGCCGACCTCATCGCCAAACCGCCGCCGCCGCAGCACATCCCTTCGACGTCGTTGCACTACCCACAGTCGTCGTACGCCGTCAAGGAGCCACCGCTCCGAAGCTTTCACCGCTGCCCAGCAACGTCGAAACCCTCCAGCGCCACCCTGGACTCGCCATTGCCGCCAGCAACTCCCCGACATCGTTGCTTCGCCTCCGACCACCAGTCACCGCCGTCGCCTTGCATGCAGATGGAAACTCTACGCAATGAACTCTGGTGAGTGGTTATTAAAACGTACCCTGATTCTGCAGTACGTAGTGATAATAAGTAACATGCATTAGAGTATATTATGCTGATATTAAAATATAACTGATAACTATATAAATATATTATAAGTTATGAAGTACGTTATATATAACACAGTTTATATACCCTGAGATATTATAACATAAGTTAACATCATATGAGGTTATTACCATATAAGTTGATATGCTGTAATATTTATAAGTTAGATGCATACCCAGTATTTTTATATGTAAGTTGATGTGTGTTGTTGGGTTAGCTTACACTTTTACCCTGATGTTACAGAACCAGTCTCGCAGATAAATCGCGCTTCTAGCCCCTATTCACCAGGACGCCTAAAAACACATCGTTCCAGGCAAGTATGCAAATTGATATGAATTTTTGAAGTCTGAAGATTTTTGTGTCACCTTTACTTATTGTTGTATAACTTGCAAATCATACGTGAAATGACACATGAAAACGGTGCCATGATATCCTGGACTAACTTTGTGACCCAACGGCATATCACACGATATACTTCAATTTTAAACAACTACAAAGAAAAATTGGTTTCTGTAGCATATTCAACGAAACCCATGTTCAACATTGTTTTAAAATTGTTGTATAAATTGTTCAACCCACTCCTGCTTACTGAAATGTTGTAATACCAGATTAATATCAATACCATTAAATTCATGCAAGTCTTGAAATGTTTAACAAGTTGAGGCATCGTGAAAAATCGTGCGCCTCGAAGGCGGAATCGTGAATTCGTGATGTCGTGTGAGTCGACTAGGCTGGCTCGTGTTTGGTGGGACCGGAAAGGTGCTCTCTCTCAAGTGCAAGAGTCCGTACAAGTAGTAAAACCTGGGAGTCCAGGTGTCGAATCCACGGGAAGAAATCTGTTGCAACCACAATTTAAATCAAATAGAAAGCCAACGAAAAGAAACTAAACACTTTAATAATGGTGACGGTGATGGTGATGTGAACACGTGAACAATATAAACATAGAAATACGTGTAGGAAAATATCTATAAAGAGTATGCGCATGGTATGGGTTCGCTAGGATCAACGATTCGTATTAATTTGGTTGATGAATATATCACAATGAATTCTCTTTTTGAGAGCAATTCACCGGGAAAAATATCCAATATAACTCAATGAATTCTCCTTTTGGGAGCAATTCATCGGAAGATGCCCTTTTGGGGGTTCAAACACAATATTCAAAAAGATCGTCGCTAAAGCTATAATACGATATGAAACTCTCTTTTGGAGAGATCAAAACTACGGTATGAAACTCCCTTTTGGGGAGATCAAATCTCACCCTTTTGGGGCGATCATCAACTAAATTAATTCTTTTGGAATCTAAAAAAGTCGATTTACGAACAACGATTACAATTTTAGCGACGTTTAACGATTAAGCACATGGAATTTCAACCAAACTAACACAAATTGTATCACCTAACTACTCCATACCAAGCACAATTAAGTTTTAGCTACTCATACTTTCAGAATAAACAAGTTTCATAACAAAATACATCTAGATCATAGCAAAATACGGTAGAAAAGCATCAAATAAGGAGTTTAAGTTAAGAATTCATCACCAAATATCCTTGAAAATACATCAAAACTCTCTGGAAATAAGAAAATAGCCTCTGGAATTTTACAGAATTTTTCAGAGGGGAAATACGGCTTCTAGAGCCTCCAATACGCCCAAAATACGCCCCAATCTGCTTGAATACGCCCAAAAACCCTAGAAATACCTTATATAGGCTCATTGCGGGTTTGGGTTGTGATATCGGGTTCAAGATCCGCTTAAAATCGTGCCCGGAAGCATCCACACCGTTGATCAAAGGCGGGATTGACTGTGGAGCTGCCACGTGTCCCGCTAGCGGATCCATACCCGATAACGCCCGCTTGCATCCGAGTTCGACTCGGATTCGTCTTCGACCGTCGGATCTGGAATCCAACGGTTGATATTGAGCCACGTCACCCACGCATTACGCCCGCTCGTTCTCTTCGTTGTCGCAGCAAGGGATGCTGTCCGCCGTTCGATCATCATCGGACGCTACTGATGCGTCCACGTCGCTTGCTTCGCCTCGTCGTCGATGGCCGTCCGATCTGAGCGGGCGTCGGTAGGATCATGCCGCGTGTCCGTATTAATCGCGAGATCGCCTCCGCTTCGTTCGCTGCCTCGGACAGATCGCGACCGTTCGATCGCGATCGAACGGTTGTAATATCGCCCGCTTCGTTCGCGTTCAGCCCGCATCCGACCGTTCGATCTGCGATGAACGGGCGGGATTCTGCCACGTCGCCTCCGCAAGTTGAGGCCGTAGGATGCGGCTGAGGAAGGCTGAGATGCGGCCACGTGTACGCCAAGATTCGTGCACATCTCATTTTTGGTATCCTGCATTCAAAAATACACAGTAATTAGCACAGATCTCAGAAAAATACAAATAAATAGTCGTTGGAATCGTGAGATCGAGACCAAGCTAGGAAAAATATAATAAGTGCAGAAATACGTCGTTAAATGCTGTTTTGTGCTCAAATAGTGTGTTTTCTCTAATAAATAAATGTGTAGAAAATACGTATGAATTAGAGAACAATGTAGTATCTCATGAGCACAAAATAGGGCTAAATGGGGGGTTAAATATGTAATATTGAACCCGAATCACACCCCCCAACTAGCGATTTGCTAGTCTCTAGCAAAAATAGCGATAAATACGGACGATCAATAAAACAATAAGTTCTTTCGAATTACTTATGGCATGGCTCAATAATACGCATTCCAACATGGTCTTGGCCGTCAATATACACATCTATGAACAAAATCAATCACACGATATTTTCTCTAATTTAATTTGAATAAAAATCATACAAGCATCGTTTTGCGCAAGCGAAAGTATAACACGTCGTTATATACTAGTTTTCGTGTTTCCAAGGAATTTGCCTATCAAAATAATCATTCAGGATATGGGTATTGAAGTTGCTTAGTATATTCGCCATTTCTTCTCTTTTATTCGTTCCGCATAACGCGCATCAAGCAACATTCGCAGAAAAGGTATAACTTGGATCGCTCCATCAAATGAGTGAGTTTCCGGTCAATGGCTCCCAAATCAGACGATCATAGGGCATTAGGCCAAGAAGGACCCCTCGGACTGTACTACTCGAGCCAACCAAGTTATTTATTAGTGACATACTCATTCATTCATTTTTCATCATTCATTTTTCTTTTCATTTTCTTTCTTTCTTTTCTTTCTTTTCTTTCTTTGTAAGCAACTCAAAAACCATCAACATGAATATAAACATTAATAACAGAGGCCAAATCCCTCTTCAACTTGAAAACTATTCTAATGAATCGTGTATACTTAAGCTTTTTCATCACATTAGCATGCATGAAATATATTCAAACTATTTCGAGATATTAATCATGGAAATTGAAAATTTTCAGGTATAGTATATTAACGGTAATTCCATGAAGGAAAAATAATTAATCAAGCCATAAACAATTTTTAGAACTCAATTAACGTATAATCATCCGCATTTGAGGCATATGAAGGAGTTTTAAAAGATGAGATTTGGTGATTTATTCTTCTCAAAAAAAAAATCCTAAGGTCTCATACACACCCCCCAACTAAAGATGGACATTGTCCTCAATGTCGGAAGAGGTACGAGTTTATTCAAGCAAGCAACCTAGAAAGCATATAAAAACTACACTACTGGAAAGAACACACCGTGATCAAATGGCGGATCCCGAATCTTTAATTGTGGAGGAAGTTGTTCAATTTGCTCCTTGCGCTCCTCGGCGAGTAATCTTCCTCCAATGACTAAACTGGATCCCAGCAACGTAACTCCCAGCATCTCTATGAGATGTCCACATATATCCTGCAAGAGATGAGTCACGTCAATCCATTTTAGTTTAAAATTCTTCGAAATAAAATTATTCCAAATGTAGTCATCAAAATAAGTGAAGGAAATTAATGCAAGTTGACGACTACTCCCTGAAAGATTTGCACTACTCTCTGTACGATGCTCGTTCATTGTGGAGAGGGATAAATGATTTTGGGACAAAACTGGAAGAGGGAATGGTTCTGGCTCCATGGCGATAATCTCAAAACCCTTGTCCCTAGCTGTCTCCTCCTCTCGTTCATCCAAAATTGCTAGCTCATCCTCTCTTTCGCACACACTTTTTGCCATGTATATATTTATATTCGTGTCCTCGCTCGGTACTCCTGCAATAGAAGATGTACTCGTATTAGATTCATGAAATCGAGTTTCAAAAGCATTACTTTCTTCTAAGCAAGCGGCAATTAAATTAAGATTTTCAATGGATTTCTGAATTTGCCGACTCCGAGCAAGGAAATTTTCTTGGAATTGATGGGATGTGGCCTCCTGTGTCTGAATAGTCTGGTAAGCTTCCTCTTTCAAGGATTGCAAAGGTACGTCTACGCTTTGCTCTTCTTGATCGAGGCACGAAGGCTCCGTTGAATCGCTCTCTGAAGTCTCTTCCACGGTTTCTTCGTTTTCTTGTAGAGACTCCATGTATTCCCACGCCACTATCGGCGTCATGCTTCCCAATAATTCCTGCAGCTGAGGTTGTAATCCTTCTAGGAAGAACTCCATAAGCTCTTCATTTGTGAAACCATGCTGCAGATAGCTCGATGTAATGTCTGTGAACCTCCTCCAGGCCTGAAAGAAAGTTTCACAGTCAGTTTGATTAAAATTAACAATTTTGAGCCTTTCCATCCTATGTTTGTGTGCATTAGCATATCGTGCATCATAAAGATTGTTTGTGCAATAGAAATTCATGTATTCCATTTTGAAATAAAATAAAATAAAATAATAAAAAAAAAGTTTATGTACAGTAAAGTGGAAAGATCTCACCGAAGGTTCTCTAAATGAAATAAACCGTAGTCACAAACCATTCCTCCCCGGCAACGGCGCCAAAAACTTGGTGGGACCGGAAAGGTGCTCTCTCTCAAGTGCAAGAGTCCGTACAAGTAGTAAAACCTGGGAGTCCAGGTGTCGAATCCACGGGAAGAAATCTGTTGCAACCACACTTTAAATCAAATAGAAAGCCAACGAAAAGAAACTAAACACTTTAATAATGGTGACGGTGATGGTGATGTGAACACGTGAACAATATAAACATAGAAATACGTGTAGGAAAATATCTATAAAGAGTATGCGCATGGTATGGGTTCGCTAGGATCAACGATTCGTATTAATTTGGTTGATGAATATATCACAATGAATTCTCTTTTTGAGAGCAATTCACCGGGAAAAATATCCAATATAACTCAATGAATTCTCCTTTTGGGAGCAATTCATCGGAAGATGCCCTTTTGGGGGTTCAAACACAATATTCAAAAAGATCGTCGCTAAAGCTATAATACGATATGAAACTCTCTTTTGGAGAGATCAAAACTACGGTATGAAACTCCCTTTTGGGGAGATCAAATCTCACCCTTTTGGGGCGATCATCAACTAAATTAATTCTTTTGGAATCTAAAAAAGTCGATTTACGAACAACGATTACAATTTTAGCGACGTTTAACGATTAAGCACATGGAATTTCAACCAAACTAACACAAATTGTATCACCTAACTACTCCATACCAAGCACAATTAAGTTTTAGCTACTCATACTTTCAGAATAAACAAGTTTCATAACAAAATACATCTAGATCATAGCAAAATACGGTAGAAAAGCATCAAATAAGGAGTTTAAGTTAAGAATTCATCACCAAATATCCTTGAAAATACATCAAAACTCTCTGGAAATAAGAAAATAGCCTCTGGAATTTTACAGAATTTTTCAGAGGGGAAATACGGCTTCTAGAGCCTCCAATACGCCCAAAATACGCCCCAATCTGCTTGAATACGCCCAAAAACCCTAGAAATACCTTATATAGGCTCATTGCGGGTTTGGGTTGTGATATCGGGTTCAAGATCCGCTTAAAATCGTGCCCGGAAGCATCCACACCGTTGATCAAAGGCGGGATTGACTGTGGAGCTGCCACGTGTCCCGCTAGCGGATCCATACCCGATAACGCCCGCTTGCATCCGAGTTCGACTCGGATTCGTCTTCGACCGTCGGATCTGGAATCCAACGGTTGATATTGAGCCACGTCACCCACGCATTACGCCCGCTCGTTCTCTTCGTTGTCGCAGCAAGGGATGCTGTCCGCCGTTCGATCATCATCGGACGCTACTGATGCGTCCACGTCGCTTGCTTCGCCTCGTCGTCGATGGCCGTCCGATCTGAGCGGGCGTCGGTAGGATCATGCCGCGTGTCCGTATTAATCGCGAGATCGCCTCCGCTTCGTTCGCTGCCTCGGACAGATCGCGACCGTTCGATCGCGATCGAACGGTTGTAATATCGCCCGCTTCGTTCGCGTTCAGCCCGCATCCGACCGTTCGATCTGCGATGAACGGGCGGGATTCTGCCACGTCGCCTCCGCAAGTTGAGGCCGTAGGATGCGGCTGAGGAAGGCTGAGATGCGGCCACGTGTACGCCAAGATTCGTGCACATCTCATTTTTGGTATCCTGCATTCAAAAATACACAGTAATTAGCACAGATCTCAGAAAAATACAAATAAATAGTCGTTGGAATCGTGAGATCGAGACCAAGCTAGGAAAAATATAATAAGTGCAGAAATACGTCGTTAAATGCTGTTTTGTGCTCAAATAGTGTGTTTTCTCTAATAAATAAATGTGTAGAAAATACGTATGAATTAGAGAACAATGTAGTATCTCATGAGCACAAAATAGGGCTAAATGGGGGGTTAAATATGTAATATTGAACCCGAATCAGTGTTCCAGCACAAAATTGGGGTGGGGTTAGGGTTGAGCGGCCACTAGGCGTATGAAAGGGTCCTCTCTTCAAGAGCACCACCCACATGCGGTGGATTAGCGTCAATCACGGTAAGCCCCCGTGAGAAGAACGACTTACTCATCACGACCTAAAGGCGAGAACCCTATGATAGATGTGTACTAATGACATGAACTTGAACTCTAACTTGGTCTCATGAAAATTGACATGCTAACGAACTCAAACAAAACTTACCTTTAATTCTTGAAACTGCTTAGAACTGCATGTTAGGGATGTTGGCTTTCGTTCAATATAATTGTCTTGTTAAATTTGCTGCAGTCATCTCTTTTAAATATTTAATGTCTCTTAAATTCATATCGGTTGTATATCTTGTCTTGGGTTTCTAACTCTTTCTTGCAGACCCCTTACTGACATACATTCATGTTTTTAGATGTATGTCAGATTCTGAGCTTGAGTACCCGGAGGATCCATACGTGACGCTTGACTTAGAGGGCCAGAGTTCGCCGTAGATGCCGTCTCTTCTTGCAGAGGACTAGTGACCTTCATCGTCGTTATCTTTTTGTTTACCTTCAGTTGGTGGTGGTGTTGTTGTTGTTGTTTAGTGTACTTTTTCTTTTGTTGCTACTTTAGCCCTGCTGTGGCTTGTCTTGTAATTTCGTGTATGCACTATATATCTGGATGCGGCTTTTAACTTTTGAATGTTTCTGATTGTTCTGATACACAAATGCAAGGACCTCCCCTGTGTTTTTATCACAGACTCTTATTGAACTCGAGCTTCACCTCTCCAGTTCAAGCGGACCGTGTAACGTTCTCGCTTCCGGTGTCTTTTGGGAAGCGGGGCGTTGCAGTCCTCCTTGATAGGATGGACAAGGTTTAGTTCACGACCTCCTCGTCTTACATTCCTTACGATGGTCTTTTGAATCTTGTCTTCTGTCATTTTGGTATTGAGTTGACTCGTTACGAGCCCATGCCCTTTGGTCCTCTCCTCGACGCATCTGCAAAGTCGAAATCTTCTTCGGCTCTGCAGACTGCCTCGAAGAAGAGGAAATCTACTTCAGCTCTGTCCTCCTCCACTGTTCCTCCAGCTGACCTGCCTTCCACCTCTGCTCCACCATCTCATAATATTCTTTTGGAGATGGTCTCTGGACTTTACAGATTGATGTCTCTTTCTTTCCTCCATCAGGGAATACCCTTCCCTGAGGATCTGAGACAGTTTGTTCCCCAGCTTCAGGTGCCTCCTCAGCCCACTGATGTCGTTGAGTATCCTGGTGTAGCTTCTACTCAGGATGTTGCTGCTGCTGTTGCTGCTCCTTCTGACCCTCCTCCAGAGGATACACCTGCTGTCACAGAGCCTGCTTCTTCTTCTGCAGCCCCTGGTGACGCTCACTCTTAGATAGGTGTTTGTGTAGTGTTAGCTTGGTGATGGTTGTATTTTGATGTATGATGGATTTTTTTGATGTTGTTGATGTTGTCTTCATTTCTGTATGGTGATGTACTTCGATGTTGTCATGATGATGTATTTTTGCCTTGATCATGATGTATTTTTGTGATGGACATGTAGATGTCCATCCGTTGATGTACTCATCTTTTATATATTTCTATATATGATGTTGATGTTTATCTTGTGTCACAATATGCTATACTGCTTATCTTATCTGTGTGATGTATGTTATGTTGTCTCCATGTATGCTATACTCTCTCTGATGTGCTTTTGAGACAATATATGAATTTGATATTCGATTTTTCCATGATATCTCTGGTATGATGCATTTGTGAAATCATTTTTGAAACTATTTTTGTGTGTACATCTAAAATGTTGATATTGGACTTCAATTCCATTACTCATATGTGTATATGATGTGATTTTATGTGTTTTGATTCTATATATCTTTATACTCCTTGATTGTTGATTAGTTCGCATTTAGCACTGTTATTGTTGTTGTTATTTGCTCCCACCTTTTTGGATAATGCCATAGGGGGGGAGAAGTAAACATACAAGATTCATAATGAATGTGCTAAGTATGTTCTAACACTTGAATTTAAGATTGAAGTTGCCTTAGATTCAGGGGGAGTAAGATTACAATGAATATTGATTGTAATTCTTAGATTTTTTTTTGAATTTATATTCATGCATTTCTTACTCATTTGCTTCAATTGATATGTAGATGCCCAAATATTTGTTGACTAACTTGATTGGCATCTATGTAGGGGGAGTAAGTTTTCATTGCGCACAATTATTTATCTTTTTGTTTATGTTTGTTTGTCATCATCAAAAAGGGGGAGAATGTTGAGTATTGGACTTCTCCTTACTTGGTGTTAATGATGAGCAAACATAAATACTTGTGACTAATCCCCTATTTTGCAGTTAATCCATTGCCTAAGCTAATTATGAAGATCTACTAGCAATGGATGACTCATAAACTTCATTGGAGGTAAATGACATGAATTGGATGATCGTAGATAATGATTGAAGCTCCGTGAAGACTTCAAGCTCATATGATGGAAAGAAGAGATTATTCGTCAATGTAATTTTCTTTTATCTCTTCTAGTAGCTTAGAAGTAGAACTTTGATGGAGCACTCACACACATCTAAATTCAGTCATAGGACTTCATTAGATCAATCGTCCTTTGATCCCAATTCATTTCTTTATTGATTGTGCTAGGATTGTTTATAACAGTCGACTGCTAAACAGTTTACAGTCGCCTCTCTCAAAAACAGTCGACTGTGTTTTGTTCTACAGTCGCCTGTTATGCACAGACTATCACAATATAGTTTCGAGCCTTCTCTGATTATTTCGCACAGGCTACTGATGAACTATACACAGGCGCATGTCCAAGTGACAGTTGACTGTGTTTTGTAAATCAGTCGCCTGGCTATCCTTTGCCCAAACTCTGTTTGATTTGACTTTTACGGCCAGTCGACTAATGCTGTTTATATAGTCGACTGTCTCTTGGATCAGTCGACTGTCTATGCTGCAACATTCGTCTGTCTGTGAGTCATTTCTTTGACTCATCTCTCTGGAAATTTCTCAGGCTTTTGACAGTCGTCTGTTTAAGGATTTACAGTCGCATGTTCTTAGTAACAGTCGACTGTGTTCCTTGCATCAGTCGTCTGTCCTGTTACTTGTGAGATTTCTAGTATTAGTCTAACTTATCCTTCTCTCGGCCAGTCGCCTGTAGAAGAAATTACAGTCGCCTGTTGGTTTAACAGTCGACTGTCTTTGCTTCATCAGTCGACTGTCCACGTGGTAAGTTATCGTTATGAATTCTCACCTACCCTTGCTAACTGTGCAACAGTCGACTGTGGATTGTTCAACAGTCGACTGTCGCGAGTTCAGATTCTATCCGTTGAGATTTTTCTCACGGATTCCAATTGGGTTTTTGCCTAAACTGTTTTGTGGATTTGAGAAAACTATAAATAGAGCTTTTACTGTTCAATTGGAATGTTACTCATTCATTGCAAAATCTCTCAAGCTTTCATTTCCAAAGATCAAAGCTTTCAAATCCAAAGCCCTAAGTATTTCCAAATCTTGATCTCTTGCTCTCCAACCTAGAACCAAAGAGTGATCTTATAGGCAATTGGTGCAGTCAAGAGAAAGGGCTTCTTCTCTCTTCCAAGAGAGTTCTTCAACACACATCACACTCCTCCTTCAAGTTCTACTTCAAGGCATAGGTGATTGTAAGTGTTGTTTTCATTATTTCATAACTTTCGTTATTTGAGTTTTGCTCTCGGTTGTGAGAGTGGTTTTGCTTGCTTCCTGGTTGTGGGAGTCAAGGACATCGATCGTATTCGATTGCACTTGTAGGGTTGCTACAAGTGGGCTTTAAGGAAACCTCAAGTTAGGGTTCTAACTTGAGTATCCGGTGGTATCCGAGTGGTAGGGACGTAGGATTACCGGGAACAAGTCAGGAGTTGGCTTGGGTAATCCGAACCCTTGAAACATCTCTGCGTTTGCGTGTGTTTCATTTTAGGTTGTTTTTCTATTCTGCACTATTTGTTGGATTGCATTTTATTTGGCGTAAATTCCTTTTACATTTGCATAAACACTATGCAATCCTCCTTCTAGTGTTTTCCCCATAGACAGGGTCATTACAGGATGTACATAAGGACCCTTTCTGACCGCTGGAAGAGGGGGAGGAAACATTAGGTTCCGTATACCTTACCTTAGTGACATTGGAGCACTACTATATCTGGCAAACTGCACGCATCCCGACATAACGTTCACAGACAATCTACTTGCCAGATACAGTTCAACGCCGATAAAGCGCCACTGGAACAGAGTAAATCAGTTTCTGCGCTACCTCCAAGGGTCCATTGACCTGGGATTATACTTTCCAAAAGGTGGATCTTTCATTTTGATTGGTTATGCAGATGCAGGTTACAGTTTGATCCACACACCGAGAAATCACAGACTAGTTTTGTGTTTACCTTCAGTGGCACGGCCATCTCCTGGAAATCTATGAAGCAGACCACCACAGCAGTCTCATCCAACCACTCAGAGCTCCTGGCAATCCATGAAGCTAGCAGAGAATGTGTCTGACTTCGTTCAGTCATTCATCACATTCTGGTGACGACCGTCCTGAAGACGGACGACCTTGAGCCAATCATATTATTTGAAGATAATGAAGCTTGTATAGCTCAACTACAAGCTGGTTACATCAAGGACGACCAGACGAAGCACATCTCTCCCAAGTTCTTCTGGACGCACGAGCTACAAGAGCAGAAGCATATTAAAGTATGGCAGATTCAGTCTTGTAATAATTTAGCTGATCCGTTTACTAAGGCATTACCTAGATGTACTTTTAGAAAACTTGCAAAAGATATAGGGATGCGACAGTTGAAAACCCCACAAACCTGAAGCTTGTACGGATCAAGGGGAGTCACTTGTGTATTGTACTCTTTTTTCCTAGGATGTTAGTTTTTCCCACTAGGTTTTCCATAGCTAAGGTTTTAACAAGTCAAAACACGGTAACTCTGGATCCAGCAATATCCACCCCACATTAGCGTATTGGATCCTGAAGAATTCATATGCTAAGAATGAATGGATGAGGGTGAGTGTTATGAATGAGGAGACCATTGGTCCCCACCCACTAACATCAACCATTACACCCACTCTTAGTGGGCGTCCCTTGGGTTCCAAGGGACTTCTAACTCTCATATGATAATATATATTTGGCGATGGTGAATACCATAGGCCTATTTCTTCTTACAATTCCAACACTAACTAAATTTATTGTTGTTATAAACGGGCTTTTGGAGGCCCAACCCGTTAGTGGGTATCCACCCATTATGTAACCCTATTACTATAAATACAGGGCTACGGGGTTCCGTAGCCGCCATGGTTTACAACACGTTATCAGCATGCTCGAGGCTGAGCCGAACCCCTGCCGACGGACGAACGCGACGCGAACGGGCTTCCTTCACCGAACGTCGCTAGATCCGGCGGGTATGATCTAGAGGTAATTCTTTTCCCTAGATCTAAATTCGTATGCGCATATGTCTAGATCCAAAATTCTTGGATCGATTGTTTAATGAAAACCAACGTTTTTATTGATTAAAATCAACTTTTTACAATAAAAATGCTTTTTTGGAGATTAAAAATGGATTTTTTCCATTAAAAATTGGATTTTTATCATATTTTTTTCCCCAAAACCATTAAACCCTAGGGGGATTTCTTTCCGCCGTGCGGCCGGAAGCCGTCACGTGCCCCCCATCCAATCCCGCGCCACCGACACCGTCGCCGCCTCTCGAAGCGGCGCGCGGCTATCGCCGCCGCTCGCTGCGGCGGGCGATCCCGCCGCCGACAGCGACGGGCAGACCCCGCCGCTGAACAGCGAGCAGACCCCGCCACTATAGCGACGGGTTACCCCGCCGCCTGCAGCGACGGGCAGAGCCCGCCGCCGAACGGCGGGCCGTCCCCGCCGCCGGAAGCGGCAGGTGAGCCCGCCACCGAATGGCGGGCCGCCCCGCCGCTGACGCGGTGGGCCGTCCCCGCCGCTGGCAGCGGCGGGCAGACCCCGCCGCTTCAGCGGCGGGTCGACCCCGCCGCCCGCAGCGGCGGGCAGACCCCATGTGCGCACGTATCCAGAAACCCTAGCCGCCAGAAGCGGCAGCTCACGCGACGAAAAACCCTAACTAGGGTTTGACCCCAAAATTTTTCTATTTTTCAAAACTTTTTTCAGACTTAATCACGATTTATTTTTCGTTAAAAATCTGGATAAATTACACGTTTTTAATTCATCGCATTTTTGGTTGGATTATCTGATTATCATTCGTTTAATAATTAGAAGATCATGCGACCGCTCTGCCGTTAGTCAACTAACCTAACGGTGTATGACGTTGCCCAGTGGTCCAATAATTATTAAACGAAAATATTTTCATTTCCCCCATAAGAATGCATGTGATGAATAAAACTGCTTGTGATGATTATATATCTGCAATTAAATGCCTGCTGCATTTCTCTGAGATGCGATGTTGTATATTTTTATTGCCCCCAGCATGAATTTTCGCTTAAACACTATAAATGCATGCGTAGAAAATTATATGCATGTCGCACATTTAATGTTCTGTGATGAACATTTTCTTTAGCATGGTAAAATCTCTATAGTATATTTTTAATGCCTGTAGCATAAATATATGTCTGAGATAAAATTATTTATATACCTGCAGAATATAAATAACATGTGTATATGTTTCAATTCATGTTAGCTGAGCATATATTCTTAAGCCCACATGCTTGATTTATTTGCAATGATAATTTAGTTTCTTTCAACTATTTTATTGAGCATATCTTTTAGCATACAAGCTTCATTCTATGCGTATAATAAATCATTAATTGTTGCATTTTGCACTCTTATATGATCATCGCTTGCTCATACTCATGCCCATGACATGACGATATTTTATGACAACAAACCAATAATGATTTCAAAAAGTTTAATATCATATCCTTTTTGACAAAATGAACCAGGAGTTCAAAATCAAAATGAGCCTGAAGTTCAAAATCAAATCAAAAGTCAACACCCTTTCACCCTAATAAATATTAACAAATACGATGGATTATACGAAAACCATTTATGCGATTTCTTTTAGAGATACGCATTTTGCGGTAAAATAGATCTCTCAGACCTATGGTTTGTAAAAACCAATATTGACACCAGCAGTTGTCATAACACCGCTAAACTCTTTTAGAGTAATCTCACTCTACAAGGTATGATTCTTGAATCTAGCCTTACTTTTTAAGCGTACGCCCGAAGTCGTAGCTTAATAAATAAGTGAGAAATTATAAACTTCGTAGCCACGTATTTGTTTCCCCTTGAGCATGAATCTATATCCACACAATACTTGAATGACTCAATAAAAATGGCCTGTAGACCATACTTGAGTTTTCAAATAGACTTTTAAAAGTCCCTCATAAATTAGAAAGTGGAAATATAGAGACTAACTCAGTTCCCTTGTATGTGTCTACTTCGTAAGACCATTATTCATTCTCCCTTATAAATGACAATAAGGAAGACTGAAAACATGGGAAGTCTTGAACAAAATGAGAAAGGGAAGATATGACGTACCTCGGTATGGAGTATACCTCGATATGGAGTATGCAATGGCAAACCAATATCAGACCAGAAGTTCTGACAAGACCCATAATGCTTTTTGCAACATAAATGGGCATTAACTTATGCCATATAAAATATATACATATCTAGTCTAAACGACGAAAGTCAATTGACCTTATGTATATTTACCTACTCCCCGAGGATAAATAAACTTTGAAAACAAATTTGATCTGTTGTCATAATATAAGTCTAAAATGAGCACAATTGTGTACGCACGTTTTCTTTCTGAAGCACACATCATACTATGAAACTTGTTACTCTAACATAATTATTAGTAGTATTCTCTTGCAGTATATATGTGCTTTTTACGCATTTTATTTTACTGTAAATGATTTGTCATCCTGAATACTCCTAAAATGAGGATGCCATGTACTCTCTGAAACTTATAAAGTTTCAAATGATATTCGTCAAAATGAAATCCCTAATGACTCAAGAAACCAATAAAGCCTGAAGCTTTATCCAACTATGATCCGCATAATAGTCATTGTGAAGATGTAATCCTTCACAGTTTGAACCGAGTTCACCTATTACCGGACAAAATTAACTTGAGCATTTTAATGGACGTTCAAAAGTCCCACATAAATTCGAACAGAGGAATTAATTTGGAACACCAGAAGTGTCCAGAATCGACCAACTTTGGATCGATGTCACCCTGGATTGATGATGCAAAACATCATTAACCAGACGAACCCGAAGATTCTTCAAAAAAAGGGTGAAACTCTCATTATCCCATTCAAAAGGGAAAAATGATTACGAGAGCATCTCCATTCACGTGGACATTGACTCTCCTCACTTCCTCAAACGAATTTAAGATGGTATACTATCATTAGAAGAATGAGACCTTTAGGCCTCTTGAGAGTATTTGGGGGATAAAAGTGGACTCACACACTCCCTACATATGGCTGATGATGTACCTTAGAGTACTCATCTATATATCCTCTTAAAATGGTCATTATCAAAACCTTGTTATCCAACCGCAGTCCAGATTATTATTAATCACAACGGACATACTACCTTACTTGGATATTGGTTGGGCTTTTACTTACCCTCATACCACCCTCAAAAATGCCGCAGTGGAACTTATTCATCGGGACTAACCATCCTAGATGAATATATTCCAAGATCCCCAAACGGGGGAGGCATTAGAGCACATCTTATAGATGGAGCCTTGACGGGTTCATATCCCTAGTTCTATGCTCAACTTCATTGAAGTCGAGCTTATGGCGGATTTTTGGGATAACACTGGGAAATCAATTATATTTAACAACTGGAAGAAAATTGAACACCCTGAAGCTTTGTGTTCACACCCAGAAATGGGTTATATGTAAATCATTAAAATGATTTAAACGGAGTACTTGTCCACTAGAAATCCAGTTGTAGGTGACCATGTGGGAACATGCAAACCATCAGAACGCCTCCTTAGAAACTATTTATATGAGCCTGATCACCTCATATAAACAGTTTCCGAGAACCCCTAACGGGGGAAGAGTTTAGTGCACATCTTATCGATGGAGCCATGATGAGTATACATCCACATATCACCACTATGGACCATTTAAAACATTAATACCTATGATCTGATTATCATGAATAGTGATGAGATCCTGAAGATCCACACTTATGAAACTGTTAAACAGTTATCAGACATAGCTACTGACAATATAAATATTGTCAAATTCACACATCCCTGCTACTAAAAATCCAGCTAGGATTGACATACCAACTATAATGGATGCAATCTACCAGTAGCAGAAGTGGATATCCTCAATGGATGAGAGGACATACCACGAGACCCTAAAACAATACCACCACAGGAAAGTGAGCTCATCTCCATATCCTCTCCCTTTCCAGAACCTCCAGAAGAGATAAATCTAGAATAAATTGAATAATGTACGTACACGGAGAGGTATTTGGATAAAACACACTTGTCGACAATTACTCACATTTCATTTTGCCATTGATATCGTTCACAATCTCCGTTTCCTGAAGCAAACGCAGAAATTTGGCCAAATTATGTGGAACGAGGCAATAATAAGTTGAGCTGGACTCACTTATGAAATGTGAAGTGTTTGGACCTGAAGTCCTGATATCAAAAGATATCAAACCTGTGGGCTACCGAGTATTGTATAAATAAATAAAATCGTATGCTATAAGCAAAACGCTATAGCCTTAGAGGTTTATTTCGCAGAAACAAGGAAGTAACCATGTAAGATGAGATTAACTCACTTACAAAATTAATTAAACTGATGCATCAGGCTCCCTGGTCATGATTGCGAAACCCATGCGATTAGCAAAGATAATTTTAGGCTATGTTGCTATGGATGATGTGACAACATACCCTTATAAATAATCATCCTGAAGATGAATTATCATCCCGATGATGAAACCATCATCCTGAAGATGAATTATCATCCCGAAGATGAAACCTTCATCCTGACGATGAATAATCATCCCGAAGATGAAACCATCATCCCGAAGATGAATAATCATCCCGAAGATGAAACCATCATCCTGAAGATGAATAATCATCCAGAAGATGAATAATCATCCAGCAGATGAATTACCATCCAGAAGATGAAATTATCATCCAGTCGATGAAGAAACATGGAAAATTGCAATCCACCAATACACCTACTGGTTGTATGGATGCACATTAAGACCCCTTCCGTTCGCTGGAAGAGGGAAAGGATATCCTAGGTCCTGAAGTGCCTTACTTAAATGTCTTTTGTACACTCCTTTATCTTGTAGTAAACCCTTTAACCAGATACAGTGCAGCGCCTGCAGCGCACAACTGGACCAGAGATATGTAGCTTCTGCGCTATCTCCAAGGGTCAAGGATCGTCCAACATGTTAAATGTATTTGCAGATACAGGTTACAGATCATCGCGATGACTGCAACAAAGAAGCGACCAACTCCTGGAGACCAGCAAAGCATGCTTCCAAGGCAACATCAATCCCACCATCCCGAGAGGCTCATCAATCCAAGAAGCAAATCATAAGTACGCACAGCCAGGTCCTGCAGTACCTCGCAGACACAGTGACGACTGGGTCAGAGATGTGGTGCTACCTACCGAGTCTGCAGACCACTCCTCTTCAGAAGAGATCCCACAGATTCAGTAGCTGCCATAGATGAGCGATACTTATATAGATGAGCGATGTCTTGTATAAGTGAGCGATGCCTTATACTTTGTACTTATTATCGGAACACTGTAAGAGATTGATGTATAGTTGCCTAGGAGATCTGCAAGCCTGCAGCTTGTACAGATCAGGGGGAGTCAAATGTAGTGTTGTACTCTTTTCCCTTGGCTATTGGTTTTTCCCACTGGGTTTTCCATAGCTAAAGGTTTTAACGAGGCAACCTCATTGACTCTGGATCCAGAAGTATCCACCCCCTAAATACTTCCACTAATCAGGGGAAGTTACGGAAACTGTACTCTTTTTCCTTGGCTATTGGTTTTTCCCACTGGGTTTTCCATAGCTAAAGGTTTTAACGAGGCAGTTATCCCTAACTTAGGATCCAGAAGTATCCACCTCTAGTGATATCCATCGATCAGGGGAAGTTACAGAGACTTGTACTCTTTTCCCCTAGCTATTGGTTTTTCCCACTGAGTTTTCCTTGGCAAAGGTTTTAACGAGGCAAGTACTCTTAAACTTGGGATCCAGAAGTATCCATAGACCCATGATCAGATAAGCTCTATGAACCCTGAAGCGTTCATCACGGCTTATAACAATGGATGGATAAGGGGAAGTGTTATAAACGGGCTTTTGGAGGCCCAACCCGTTAGTGGGTATCCACCCATTATGTAAACCTATTACTATAAATACAGGGCTACGGGGTTCCGTAGCTGCCATGGTTTACAACAATTGTGATATTATTTAAAATGAATAAAGATTTTTTTAAAAAAATAAGTATTGTTTTGACATTTAAGCAAGAGGGTTGATGCCCCATGGGTGC
Organism: Scilla litardierei; assembly: GCA_030789695.1. Taxonomy (NCBI): domain Eukaryota; kingdom Viridiplantae; phylum Streptophyta; class Magnoliopsida; order Asparagales; family Asparagaceae; genus Scilla; species Scilla litardierei. The sequence continues at coordinate 76,793,314 of CM061141.1, read as the reverse complement.
CTTGTTGGCTCTATCCTTGAATATTGAATTTATTATCATTTTCAAGTGCTCTACAACATGCTGGGAATTTGGTTGAATCCATATCAAGTAGATAATCATCTTGTGAAAAATCTAAGAATTGTTGAACCAAACGAGCAATGCCAATGAGAAGCTTCACGAAAATTGCAACACACGCGATATACGAAAATTAACGTGAAACAAAAGAGATTCACCCGTCCGATACCAAGATTTATAATGGTTCCACCCAATTCGTAGTATACGTCCAAGTGAAGAAATCACTAATTCCGTGAAAAACAAAGAACGATAAGAATTTTAAGAATTTTAGAGACGAAAACATTAGGGGAAAACTAACTTTGGCTCTCAAACAACCCTCAAATCTCTTTGTTTTTTCCTTCTGAAGATGCTACATGATCCATAAAAATATATGTCCTCCAGGGATTAGCTATCGAAGTTATGAAGAATGCCAGCAGAAACATCCTTAAATAACTTTCATAGTCGGCTCGATACATACGGAACAGTAACAGATTTGCTTGCTTCTTCTTTGGTCGTTCGATCGCGGTGAGATTGAACACAGTGTTGCCATGCGTCATTTCAGTAGTTTATTGCACCCCCCCCCCCCCCCCCACACACGATTCTTAATGCTCCCGCCACATGGACCGTGCATCGTACCCGTCACTCGCTACGTGCATACGGGCCGCCCATGCGGGCCACGTACGTGGTCCATTTCGTGGGCCGTACTATAGCAGTGTGTGGGCTGACGAAACATCACAACGGGATTAGTAAAAATCCAGCTTCTGGTCTTCTGAATATTGGTGCTTTAGGTTTCAAAAATCTCCAAAAAATCGTTTAAACCCCCTAGGGTTATCTTGAGTTATTTTCGGTATTTTGTATCGCATATTTCAACATAATGTCCATATCTCATGCCAAGTGCCTTGAGATTTGACGACGTCGTAGGCCGGTGGACCTATCAAGGCTATCTTTTCACATATAATCTAACAATCACATAACATGTACATCTTAACAACTAAGAACAATTGATATATATACACCTCAAAAAGAGGTGCAGGGAGGTGACATTTTGCTAAAACATGGAAAGAAATTAGGAGAGAGAGGCGATGTGATCATTGAGTTAATTTTTCTTTTCATTTTGACAAATTGTCAAATGTATATAGTCCATTCCTTTTTAGAAAACCCTAATGCTGGAAGCCAAACACATCCTTGGCCATAAAAAGGGGAAGATCCATAATGAGTTAGCAACCAGAGGCAAGGCTCACATCCTTTCACTCATAACAACAAGAGAGATCTTTCTTTTATGGGGAGCAGTGCCATTGATCATCACAGTGATGATGACAGAAACACTGAGTTATTTAATTATAATTAGTTAAATGACAGTGGGTACTGAGATCTAATGATGGTGTCAGGCTTAACTACAGTATCCTAACACCAAAGGCATTCCTCATCCTCAGAGCTTTAATCTTTGAAAATCCCATCAAAGGAAGCGGCTTTGAGAAAATAAAAGGGAAAGAAAAAGAAGAACAAGATACTGTCTGATGATTTGAGTGCACTGATACCGAGGGGGATGAAATCCTGAGAAGGATTTCTTTGTCTAAAGCTTTGGGCCCTCAAAAGACTTAGAACCCTAAGTTACCCTATGCTCTGTAATTTAACATGGATTTCAAACAGAGCTATTTATTTCCTTCTATTCTAAATCTTAATACTAGATGGACCTAAAGGGTTTTATTTCTTCGTCTACATACTGCAAATTTACCGGTTTCATAAGGCAAAAAAACTTTTTGTGACAAATGAATGATGGAGCAAAACCTCTTGGTGCACCGGTTATTTGGTGTTTTAGTATTTTTTAAGAATATGGAGATCAAAATAAACGGTTTCAATTGTCCGAAAAAAACTAACCTAAAATACTACATATACTTTGAAAATATCAAAAAATTACATTGAACTCTACTCTTCCCAAATTAACCTTTTAACGTTGTAAACAAAAACTCAATCTTTTTAAGCATACACAAATTACTTCATTCAACCTTTTATCAGCCTCAAAAAGCCACATCAGTTTTTGAATAACATGTCAGAAAAATACCTATAATCTTGTAACGACTTTGGAGATTAATTTGGTTGAAAAAAAATAAAATTTATGGGAATTTTTTGTTATTATAATATTGCCATTTTCCTTCCAAAAGGCTCAACCAGACTTACCAACTAGTAAACCCAATACAATAAGCTCAATCCAATAGCAGCACAAAATATATCACAACAGAGTGGAAACATTGAGAACAGAAACAAAAGCACAAATAAACCACTCGGAACAGTAACACATAAATAACTCCTCAGACTCTGAGGAAGTAGATGCTGAGCTCAGTCCCGCCATGGCCGTCGGGGTTCATCATGTAGAACGCCTCCGAGTCCCTCGACCCGACGACCCTCTCGAACCTCGCCCTCATGTACATCATCTCCCCCTCGGCCCCCTCGCCGCCGCCGGCGTCCTTGGGCAGCACCCCGGCCCCCATCGACACCGGCTCCACCGCCTTCAGGACCTTCCAGTCGCTGTGCCCGCACTCGCGCCTGACCGCGTAGCCGCACTTCCTCCCGTTGCAGTACGCCCGCCACATCGGCTCCTCCACCAGCCTCCTCGGCTCCTTCGCCGCCCTCCGCTCGCACTCCAGCGCGATCCTCACCAGCCCCGACGCCATCTCGCGCACGAGGCCGCTGGTGGGGGTGGCCAGCTCGAGCAGGACCACCGGGCACGCCTTGGGCTCCGCCTGGAACGCCAGGTGGACGTGGCCCCGCCTGTGCCCGTACAGGGTGCCCGTCACGCGGGACCCCATGCCTCCGCCGCCGCCCCCCGACCGGCCGTGGCGGCTGGCGAGGAGCGCAGACATCACGACCGATCGGAATCTTGAGACGGTGCTCGCCGCCGCCGAGGATCTCCTCTTGGAGGCGGCGGCGTGCGCCGTCTCAAGATGAGGAGGGTGCAGAGAGGAGGAGGAGGAGGTCGAGGAGGCGAGCATCTCCTCCGCCTCCTCCTCCTTCCATTGCCTCCTCCCTTGCCCCCCTCCTCCTCTTCTCATCATCCATCTTGAGCTCCCTTTTGAGGAGGAGTGAGTCTCATGAGAATTCATTGGCATGATGGTCTTCATGATTATGATTGAGGGAGAGGGAAGGGGGATGAGTGAGGCTATAAAAGGGCAAAAGACAACAACATGAGATGAGAGAGTGAGAAATAGATTCCTTGATCATGTCCCATTTCTAGGTTAAGGAGGGGGCCTCATTTATTCCATGCTTCTAGTCCCTACTGACATCCCTCAGTGTTCTGCCAATGTTGGCCAGCCCTTTATCAGCAGAATCCTGGTAAGAGAGAGGAGAGAGAAAGGGGAGGTGAGCAGACCCACCTACAATTGTAGAAATCGATGCAACGGCCAGCGTCATGAGAGAGAAAAAAAGAGAGAGGGGATGGTGATTGAAAGTGAGACGAGACTGCATTGGGATGAGAGAGCCCAGGTGCTCAGGGTCTCTTTTTGACTGGTTGCTCTAGCGTTTGGGCTACATTGGTGATTGATTTAAGTTTCAAGGAAAGAGAGAGGTCAGGACCCAAGCAGGGAGACAAACAACGCAGCAGCAGTGGTTTTGGGGAATTGGGTAGGGATGCTGTTTGCTGCTGCAGGCTGCAGCAGTCCAGATTCTCTCCTTTGAGTCCCAGCTCAGGGCCACATTATTTGCTATTAATTGTTTGATTGAGGATATTATGGAGCAATGGTAAGTGACAGAATCTTGACTGTAGTTTACAGCTAAGCCACGTGGCTATATGTTCGGTTTGAGAGAGATTGAGAGGAAGAAAAATTGAAATGAAAATGAAATCGGAAGCAAAAGAAAAGGAAAAAGAAATCATTTTTTGTTGATGTTTGGTTGTTGAAGAAAATTGTAAGGTAAAGTAAAAAAAGACTGTTTATGGCAAACTTGTTATTAAGTGGTATGTGCACGGGAGTAAGGGCAAACTAGTAAATAAGTGGTATGTATGCAAAGTAAAAAGGTAGGTGCACAAATCAATTCCCAACTTCATTATAGAAATTATGAACTGGATTTCTTGCTTGAGATTATTGATGCATACTAGCTGATGTTTGACATTTGCAAAAGCTCTCTCACTCTCTCCTATTCTTCGCTCCTTACAATCCGAAAGAGAATCGCGCTCCAAACCCAAAACCCCACTTAGATCCGGTCGCCGATCCGCCTTCGTGGTTCCGAATCTTGACCGATTGCTGCCCGAATGCGCGTCTCCCTCGGTTCCAAGTCTGCATTTCGAGTTCGTCATGTCCCCCAACGTTGTCGGTCGCCCATTTATCGAGTTCAAATTCGACACCACCACGGCCCCCGCCGACTCGCTACTCAGCTACATCGACTCGAAGTTTGCCGGGCTCCGGCGACGGAGGCCGTAGGTGTTGGGGTTTGACAAGCATAACAAAACTTAAACGCAGCGGAAAAATATCAACACACCAAATATCTATGCCTTCAATTGATTCGATCGCGATTACTAACGTTTGTTGACTGTTCGAATGAATCAGACTGCATGTGCTGCTCAATAAACGATCACCCTCTAACAGTATCCCCACACGAACGTCACAAACGGAATTGCAAGGGTGCTAGCACCGTATCCGCAATTAGGGTTTTTCTCTCGCTTTGTATTTTACTCAAAATGACAGATAAAGATTAATCATATAACCTTCTGAAAATCCTATCTATAATATATATAGAGTCACACGTTAACCCTAACTCATTCTGATGAGTGGTTAACGTGTTTCAGTTACGTAGAGATATCTTAGGGATAATATCTTAACAAGATATAATATCTGACAGTTAAGATATATCGCCTTATTTCGAATTTTAGATCAGATTTTAAATTCGAAATCTCGTTTAAACCTTATCCATCAATTATGTTCTATATGTGTCACCCAATAGACTCAAATCAAATTGGCAGTATGCCTAATCCCATTATAAGCCCACAAGTCATAAGTGGTCTCTAGCTAGACATTATGACTACCCAATTAATATGAATACTGTTAGTCCGATATTAACCTAACCAATAGAACATGTCATAATCCTTTTGTCACACGATATCTAATTTGAACATAAGTCATGAACATCGTCATACTTATATTGTTCAAACATTTAATTTCTCGACTACTATGTAGACTGATAAAATCAAATGACGTTGATCATGTATCAATTTATGTGAACACAGCCATGCATTTCTGAGTCCTACTTATCGAGGGGCCCATTAGATATCTCTCTAATAAGAAAGTGACAAATTCCATCTTGTTCATTTACTTTCTGCTGCATAATTCTCATCATGTTCAACCAAGACCTTTATGCTTATGTGATTACAGATAACGTTTGGTTATGTCAAAATATGATGTTTCTCATGTAGGAAACTGTAATGATCGCAGGTCTAAGGATTTTATGACATAACTATTATGAGATCGTTTATGACATTGATCCATGCAATGATATCATAGCGAGTCTATCCAATACCCTTTTCTCCAACAAGTAACTACAAGTTTGATTTGTATTACCAAACATATAATTATAAATCAAACTCATACTAGTCTTAATTCATCATTATAACTTTAGTGAGGAATGACTGTGATATTTAGAATAACATTAAACACTATTCAAACATTATTATAGCGAAACATGTCAGCAATATAATAATAACATTAAGAGAATCATTTTATAAATGAAAAATGATACAACACAAAAGTCCAAATATTTTGCTTAGGGCATAACCACTAACAATAGGGTGGGTCGATATCACCACTGGCCATTGCAACAATCAGGCTGCAGCACCGGCACATGGAGCGGCACGTGGCGGGGGCAGAGTGGTGGATCTAGTGGCGGGAAGGAGGGGGGTTGGCTGGAAGGGAGGGGGATCGGGGATCGACAAGGGAGGTTGTTTGAGCTGATGCAGGAGCACGCTCAGATGGAGAGATTTTTTGAATTCCTATTTTTTTTTTGAGGGGAAAAGACTAGTGACAAAAATTAGGGGCCTTCCAAGAAAATATCCCTTCCTCTGGTTTTTTGAGAGAAAAGGGTACAAAAAATTGTCAGTTATTTTTTTTTCCTTCACGTTCCTCGTTTTTTTTCTTTTGCTTTTCCTTTCAACCAAACAAACGAATTCAGATTTCACATCTGTTTTCTTTCCATTTCTCTCCTTTTGTCCCCAACCAAACATGGCCTAAATTGTTTTTATCAGATGGGGGTGAAGGAAAATGTCAGCTCACATCATGTTAGGTGCAGTTGTGCCTTGGTGGATAGATTTGGGTTGATCTTGAGAGATTTTGATTCAGGTCCGGACAAGTTGGGCTTGAAACACTTGATGGGTCAATTTGGAATTGTCAAATGAAACGAGACTATCAAAATTCAAGTTGACATCAGAGCATGAATAATCTCAGAACAGATAAGTTTTTAACGGCATAAGAATCAAAGATGGGTTCATTTTAAACAAATTTTCGCAGTCAAGAAACAAATATACGTTTATGATTGCCCATGAACTCAGTACAAGATGGCAAGCAACAAAGTAGAATCAACATCATCAAAATAATTTTAGCTTCCTAGAACAAGAGACGATAGAATACATCATGAAAGTAATCATGAAAGTAATGTAACACGTTATCATAGGTTAAACAGAGGCTACCCGGTTCGATTCACACTACCCATATCCCCTTTTAATTTCTTTATATTCCTGCTTTAGGGATTCGATGAATACCCTGGCTTCTTCGTGTTTGGGGGCGGGTGTACTCGTGTTCCACAACCCATGTTTCCAGAATTTCGATGGATTAAAAAAAACAGACAAGCTACCAACCCTTTTCATCTCAACTCCTGTGAGGCCGCTGGTGGGGGAGGTAGTGGTAGTCTTGTCTCTCATTTGCCGCATGCGGCACACCCGATGTTGCAGTGCCCGGGCTTCCAAGAGCCCAGCGATCAAGGCTGGCGGACGGGCTGTGGTATGAAAGAGCTGGTGATTCCCGACCGCTAGTGTAGGGATGAGGACTGTGGGCGGGCAGTAGTGCATCGTAGCTGCCTGGACTCTGCCAGCCTCGATCAGAAAATGATCTCCCGAGGCTCCTCACTGTGTGCAAAGAATTACTGTGATCATACGCACCGTGCCTTGGCGAGTAGCTGTGAGAGGCAAAGTCTGAACCACGTTCCATACCTGGAGGGCCGCCATCCCTCTGGTGGTCGTAATAATGCCCTCTGAGGGTGTCCGATGAAGGGTAACCTGCAGCTTGCCCATATTGAATACCAGGGCCGGGGGTGCCATCAGTTCTCTGGTGATACACTCTCTGGGAGTCTAACAATCGAGTCGGTCTGTGATGGGAACGATTTCTAAATGAGCTCGAGGGAGTGATCCAACGGTGGTGGTCAGCATTCTCTGGGATGGGTGCATTGATTCCAGGGAATTCAACAGCCATCTTCTTCTCCGATGGGGCTGGATCACCTTCCTCTGGGATCTGCCCATCCTCTGCCTCCAGTTCCTCACCAGCAAATATGGTGATTCCAGACGGCATGTCTTCGTCTTCAACATCATCTGCAGGAATTGTTGAATACACAAGAAAACCTAGTTTGTCACAACATTGGCCGGGATCTTAGTATAAAACATGCTGAGATATTATCTCCAAAACTTTAGGCAATTGAACTGCCGAAGTTTTTGGTTTAGCCCACGTTAAGAGTTGGTAGACAATTCCAGCAACTTGGGTAACATTTTTTGGGTGCATTGCATGTGTAGTTAGTAAATTATCTTGCAATTCATGTTCATCAACATGCTGAATACATGTGTGTGGTCCTTTAACAATTGAACGTTATATATGTCAAGATACTGAGTCATCCCGTGTAGTTTTGATGATGTGCAAACATATCTTCTAATATCTATGCGTGCATGTATATGAACTAAGGCAAATTAAAAAGAAGCACTGCAGGCTAGAATTGAGTTTAACAATGACATGGAACAAAGGAAGCCATACAAGAAGCTTGGAGAGTCAACTGTAAAGTTTATTTTTGATGTAATTTCTTTTCCTTTTCTTGTCTTAGCATGTTAAAACCTTGTTTGAAACTCACACTGTCACACATACTTAGAAACTAACAAAAATTGTTTTAAAAAATTATAGTAGTCATTTCCTAAGTTTTTGAAGCGGTGTCAATGTATTAGTAAACTAGTCGACAAGTACTAAAATTGGAGTTGACCAATGAACTTGCTGGCTCTCGGGATTCTCTGAATCCTGCAAGGAGTAGACTCATATTGTCCAACGAGTCGACCAGTGAACCACTCGTCAACTAGTTGCATAACAAGAGTTGACTAATGATGTATTGGCAGCCTACAACGGTAAAATTTCTAGCCATTTTTTCTGCTCGTTGGATGTGTGTTTTGGTCAATCTGTACCAACATATTTATGAGCTATATGTATGGTGTTGTTCATGAATTTATTACCAACTTGAATGATCATTTTTCTTAAGCTAAAAAGAGTTTTTAAGTCAAAAAGCTTTTAAGCAAAACCCTTTCTTTTGGCCTATGTTTTAAAGTTCTTCAATTCTTTATTGGCCAAGTTTTCTTGATTTCAAAGAGTTTTATTTTCACATCATTTAAAGATCAACCACTATAGCCACTACACATACAAAAAAGCTTCAAGTAAGACTATAGATAACTGTATCAACAATCTCTGTAAGTATTTTCACACTTGTGTTTGTGAGAGGAAAAATCATTATAGTAGGCAATGCGTGTTGAAAGTCTTCTTGGAGGAATGCAAGTGTAACTATTTATTGAAATAGTGGAATAAAGTCCATGAAAGTTGTGGACTGGATTAGCCCTAGAGGGGTGAACATGTATAAGATTATTGTGTTTGTAATTGCTCTTCTGTGCTGTGAATTATCTCTTGTTTGTGTTATTTTCGTTGAATACTCTTTAGTAAGATTTAATTATTATGATTAAGATTAAATTAGATAACACTAATTGTAATCTTAGGTAGAATTTTTTAGAGGACTTTAATTAGTTCATATACATTATTCACCCTATCTAGTGTCTACTTGTCATGCATAATGTCTCAGCAATTAGTATCAGAGCTTGGTTGAAGGATGACATCAACAAACACCAATCCCAAAGGCCAATCCACTTTTCGTCCACCGTTGCTTACCGAATCTAACTATGTGAGTTGGAAGAACCGTATCAAGATCTATTAGTCTATCACACGCCTTGTGGACCAAGATGGATAACCAATATGTGGAACCAACAAAAGAAAGACCAAAGCCAAGGAGTGTGTGCATTGAATGACATTCTCTGTTATGCCCTCGACAACGTGGAGAGCAACAGTGTAACACATGCAACCAATACTCGTGAGAGTTGGAAGATTCTTGAGGTAACTCGCAAGGATAACACTAAAGTTAAAACTTCTAGAACTTCTCTTTTTATTCGTAGGTATGAATCTTTTGAAATAAATCGGGAAAAATCAATTTCGGATATGTACATTCGCTTCACCGAGATCATTAACACTCTTGCGGGACTTGGCAAGAGCCACTCCCAAAGCGACCATGTAACTAAGATTCTCCAATTTATCACACCTGGGTGGGTGGGAGAGACCACTGCTATAAAGAAAAGGAATTATCTTTTCAAACTCACTTTGAAAGATCTAATTAGCAACCTCACGACATACGAGCTCTAATTGCAATAAAACATGGAGCAATCCAAGAAAAAGACCATTATTTACAAAATCACTTCAGAGACAGAGGAGTCTAGAGATGAAGTTGAGGAGCAAGTAGCTCTCATCTCAAAGGGTTTCAGAAAAATCCTCAAGACGAGTAAGTTCAAAAGCAGAAAACATATACTATCCAATGAATCTACTATTGTTACGGATGCAATAAGCCAGAACACATAAAGGAGTGTCCATTGAGAAGAACAAAGGGGGAAAAAGATCTACAAGGACAAGAAGCCAAAAAGAAAAGTCTTTGTCACTTGGTATTAAGCTCAAATGAATCTTCTGATGTTTTCCCATTTGAAGAGTAAGAATAAGAAAGGAGAAAGGGAGCCGCTTCATGGTTATGAAGGACGACAATGTAAACTCTGACTCACTCTAGTGGATAGTAATGATGATGCGTGTAATCGGAAGAAAGAGATCGCAAGTTATATGCTCAATATGAGAAAAACTTAAGAGAACTTTTGACTCTGAAGAAAAAACATAAAACTTATAATATTAATTCTTCTAATCTTGAAATAGAAAAGATTAGAGAAGAAATGTAAAATTGAGTAGGAAGAATAACAAACTAATAGAAAAGAATAGGTTGCTTAGTGACGAGTATAATGAATTAAATGATAGATTTAGTGACCTAGAAAAGACCATGTCCATCATTAAGGCTAAACATGAGGATTTATGTAGAAATGTGGATAGTTTTAATAAGGGTAAAAGAAGCTAAATGATTTGATTAGCTCACAAAGACCATCAAATAGCAAATTTGGCTTTGAATATATCAAGCCGATTTAAGGTAAATATTGCATATTTAACACCCACATGTAGCATTATTTTGTGCATAGTTGATTCGTATTTAGGCTTCTAATACAAGCATATTGAGATTATTCATAATCATTAGAAGAATCTCTTATTCTATCCATAAAACGCGATTTTACTGAGTATTTCTATCTTCTCATATTTTTCATATGTAAACCTCAGTTTTACGATGCTAACGACTATTTATTCATATTTTTCTAAGAGCTATGCTATTTTCTATGAATTTTTGAAGGCAAAATACTATTTAAATGCAGAAATACGAAGAAATACGAAGATATATACGGGCCGCTCTCTGCCTGGCCACGTGGCCACATCACAGCCGTTGATGCCAGATCCGACGGCCCAAACACGAAGCAGAAACGGGTTCAGATTCGGATAGTTATGGGACACGTGGCACCATCTTATCCAACCCCGCTCAATCCAACGGACGACATCAACCCTGCTAAAGCGGAGCAGAGAGGGTATCTAAGGGGCATGTGGCATGATCGCAGTCACACCCCGCTTGATCGGACGAACACGAGCAAAGCGACAGGCGAAGATGCGGATCCGAGCCACGTGGCACCATCACAGAGCCCCTCGCTTGAATCGAACGGACGAGAATGTCTCTGATGCGGAAGCAGACTGAGCGGGAAGGCGGGCAACCGCGGTAATTTTGTGACATGTTGATATCAGTGGAGCGATCCCGCATCGATCGAACGGCCAGGAACAGAGCCGCTCGCGGGTGCGGGTTTCAAGCAAATTGGATGCAGATCTGCGATCCGCCATCCACATCATATTTTTACAGCGCTCAACGACATTTGGGGGGGTTTCGGCCATATTCTGCGATGTATTCTGCGTTGTTCTTGGCATATTTTGGCTGTATTTTGAGGCCTACCTTGCGTATTCATGCGTATCTTTTAGGGGCTTTGGATACAGAGGCCGAGGCACAGATCTGACGGAGATTTGTGGTCCAAGAGGAGAAATTTGGTGATAAAATTCTTAATTTTTCCCTTGTATTTCGAGTATTTGCCTTATATTTTGAGTATTAGATGATGTATTTCTCTATGAATGTTGATTCTTCTCTCCATGCTTAGCTAAACTTCATGTGTTGGTTGTGATATAGTTAGAGCAATCTTTGATTTGATGTCTTTACACACTATTTCTCACGTTATATAACGTATTTTATTAGTTTCTACACATATTATTCAAGTATTATCGTTGATATACTTGGATCGAATATGATCATTGCGGACTAATTCGTGGCGTAATCCTTGCGGACATTACCGAGACCCTTGCAGGCACATAAGCTTAAATTCCTCATGAAACTAATAATTTATTCGATACTCATGGCGTTATTCCATGCTCGTTATTGTTATATCTTCCGACGTTCTCATATCCTTGCGGGATGAAATGTTGTGCTATTGAGTGTTAAGCAATTGTTTCAGATGTTTTAGATCTTGATTCACACACATACCATGAGGATTCCGAGAGAACGATGTACAGCGAGGATACATCAATGTGTGCAAACCTGGAGGGACCCGAGAGGGCGATGATCCACGAGGCTAATCTATGAATCCTGATGGCGAACGTTATGAACCAATTTATTAACCAAGACATTAATAACCAATGATTGCAGATACCCTTACGAAATCACAACCAACACATCCTCTCTACATTGGTACCCTGATATCGACTATCTCGTAGTTATCTTAGGATCATTTTTATTATTTAAAACCATCGTCACCATTAGTTTGCCTTCGAAAGTTAGTCGTTTCTTATCATTTAGCACCCTTTATAAACTGAAATTTGTGGTTTTGCAAGTCAGTTGTCCCGTGGATACGATACCTGGACTCACCAGGATTATTACTAGTTCGATCTCCTACACTTGGGAATAGCACTCGCATATTTCGAGACAAGTCAAAGACCACTCAAAAAGTAAGGATACACATCACCATGATAGAGTTTATAAAACTAAAAATGGATTTGTCAAAGTTTATATACCCACGAGAGAGACTGTCCAAATGAAAGATGAATATGTTTCTAGTTTCATGAACAATATTCATTTTAATAGAAATTATAGATTTTCTTGTGATGAAAAGTCTAAAACTCAAATGGATTTGGTTCCCTGTTGATTGATATTATTTTCAATTACTAATCCCATGGACCAAAAAGTAAAAGATACAAGATCATTGTTTATTTTAAGGTACTCGCATTTGATGGGATTAGAAGCCATCTCCCAAAATTGCAATGAAATTGGCATGTTTTCGGGGGAGATTTAATAATAATGAGCAACTTTGTATGTGTATAATAATTTTTGGAGAGTATATAAGCAAATGCTTCTTTTAAGACGTAGTATTTTCATGTTGTTAGAACCAAGGTTTTAGGTCTCGGTTTCGGCTTCGGTCTATCAAAAATTTGGGTTTCGCTATTGGTATCGCACGCTTCGGTGGTTCAGAAGTAAGTTTCGGTTTGTCTGTATCGATGGTTTTAAATACGTTAATACATATCAATTAATTATCAATTTGTATTACTAAGATGTAGTCATAAATTTGTATGTGTGTGTATATATATTAACAAGTTTGCCGTAAAAAAACAAACCCTTTAATTTATTTACAAGTTTGCCATTACAAAACCTTACAGCCGGAGGTTTTACTCTGCACACATACCACTTATTTACAAGATGGCCATTAAACACGAGTTGCTTTGCGCATCACCATTTTACTATGTGCACATATCACTTATTTACAAGTTGACCATTGCATAAATAATGAGTTGCTTTCCACACCCACCGTTTTACTCTGCAAACAACACTTATTTATAAGTTAGCCATAAAAATCTGAGTGAATAATCCTTATTTACAAGTTCACCATAGCTCCATCCCTCTTTAATCGACGATCTCCCTCTCTCTCTCTCTCTTGCAACAAAAGCGGGTCAGCAGGGCAGCAGGCGGCGCGGCGGCGGGCGAGGTAAGCTCCCGTCATCTTCCTCCTTTTTTCTTTTTCTTCTTTTTTGCAGTTTTTTCTTGTTTCTTCCTCTTCTTCGTCTTATTTTTCAATTTTGGATGGTATTCATCTTCATCTTCAAGCCGATACCGAGAAAGGGGGGGTTTTCTATCTCGGTAGCCTCCAAGACCGAAACGAAACGGCCGGCACCCTAGGGTTCCGGTCGATACCTTAAACATTGGTTAAAACACTTGGTATCTCTTTTTACAATTGATTTGATATTAAGTCACAAACACTTTCTTTAGACACATGTCATTTTGTGTATATTTAAGGAGAGATATTTGCATATGGGGATAGATAATTCAAAAAGGTGTGAATGTTTTAAAGATTACTATTTTCTAAAAAAAGAGAGCATTTATTTCATATCATTTTTAATGAGTATAAAAGGGGGAGAAATATTATATGTACATGCATAATTGCGACACTTAACTTGGTATTTAAACATGTTGCATTGCAAGAAGAATAAGCATATATCTATGTTATTATGCATGCATATTTGTCATCATCAAAAATGTGGAGAAGGTTAAGATATTGAGTCATCCTATGTAGTTTTAATGATGAGCAAACATATCAGGTAATATCTATACGCATATATAAGAGATTAAGGCAAATTAAAAAACACTCAATGCTAGAAGTAAGTTCAACACGGCCATGGATCAAAGGAAGCTAAGATGTCAATACATCACTAGTTGACTCCTGTTATCCCACTAGTCAACTAGTGGTTCACTGGTTGACTCATGTGACAATATGAGTCGACTCCCTACAGGATTCAAAGAATCCCGAGAGCCAGCAAGTTCACTGGTCAACTCCAGTACTAGTACTGGTCAACTAGTTTGGTGATACATTGGCACGGCTTAAAAAACTTAGGAACTGACTAGTACAATTTTTTAACATATTTTTTTGTAAGTTCTTAATTCCGTGTGAGCTCCAACCAAGGCTTTAACATGCTAAGACAAGAAAAAAATTACATCAAAAATAAACTTTACAATGAAGACTTCGTTGGATATGTATTTTGGTCAATCTGCCCCCAACAAATTTATGGGTTATATAAAGGGTGTTGTTTATGAATTTATTACCAACTTGAATGATCATTTTTCTCGAGCTCAAAAGAGTTTTAAGTCAAAAGGCTTAAGCAAAACTCTTTATTTTGGCCTATGTTTTTAAGTTCTTCAATTCTTTCTTGACCAAGTTTTCTTGATCTAAAAAAGTTTTATTTTCACATCATATGAAGATCAACCACTATATTCACTACACATCTACAAAAGAGCTTCAAGCAAGACCATAGATTATTGTATCCACAATCTCTGCAAGTATTCTTACTTGTATTTGTAAGAGTAAAAATCCTTATTGTATGCATGGCGGGTTGAACGTCCTCTTGTATGGATGCAATTATAACTATTTGTTGAAATAATGGATTAAAGCTCAAGAGAGTTTTGTGGATTGGATAAGCCCCAGATGGGTGAACCCGGATAAGATTGTGATACGATCCGTCCAAATCAAGAGATTAATTTCAGATTTATGGAAGGAAAGAGAAGAAATTTGATAGTGGAAATTAACGATTGCTTGTATTGAAAGATAAATCGATCCTTTTCTGGAGTGGATCTCACCCTAACTTGTGTTAATGGAACAAGTCTAATCCCCTAATTGGATTCACGAAAAAACCCTAGCGATAATCTTCTTCAATTCAAAATATTCCATAAAGAAAAACTAGGGCTGGCTCGTAGGCTCAAACCCTGTCCTAATCAACATGATAATAAAAGACTCATATGCCCGTGTAATTACTAAACCCATTACTAAAGAAATAAGCCATGAGCAATAAGTCACACATCGGATCAAGTAGGGTCCGAGCCCAAGCCTTGACCCGTGCCTCGTGCCTCGCCGCGCACCGCCTCTGCCTCACGTAGACCTGGACCGCATCATCACTCCCCCCAAAAGACAAATCTTGTCCTCAAGGTTGAAGTCAAGAAACTGCGACAGTATGGTGTCATATGACTCCCAAGTCGTCTCATGGGCCGGCAGTCCCCGCCATCATACCAGTACCTCTGTGCCCCGTCCGCCCTCGCGCCGCACCTCCAAGACATCATGGGGCTCCAACAACACTTCCAAATCTTCCGTCAGAGAAGGTGGTAGGGTGGATGTTACTATGTGATCTCATATAGCCCGCCTCAACTGTGATACATAAAATACTGGATGCAATGTCGATCCTGTGGGCAAATTCAACCTGTAAGCGACTGGGCCTATCCTCGCCAAGATCTCGTAAGGCCCATAAAAGCAAGCAGCAAGTTTTTCATTTCTCCTCCTAGCCAATGACTTCTATCTATACGGCCTCAGCTTCAAATAAACATGATCCCCAATCTAAAAGTGAACTTATGTACGATGACCATCGGCCTTTGGCTTCATAATCTACTGCGCCCTCATAAGGTGCTTCTTCAACTCCTCCAAAATGCCATCTCTCTCGCTCAAGTAATGCTCCAACTGCGAAACTGGAGTTGCTCCCTGGTTGTAGTGGACCAATGAAGGGGGTCCCTCTCATACAAAATCCGGAATGTAGTCTGGGCAGACGAGTGATAGGAAGTGTAATACCAATATTCTGTCAAGGATAGCCACATATACCAACTCCTCGGGCGTTCAGATGTAAAACAACGGAGGTACGTCTCGACACTCCTGTTGACGACCTCCGTCTAACCATCAGTTTGGGGGAATAGGCTGTACTCCTCACGGCGCCCCCCTGCACTCGGAACAGTTTCTTCCAGAACTGGCTCATAAATATTGTGTCCCTATCTGACACTATCGATGTGGAAAACCCATGTAAGCAAACCACCTCCAGTACGAACACCGTCGCCACCGTCACTGCAGTGTAAGGATGTCGTAATGTGATAAAATGCACATACTTGCTCATACGGTCAACCACCACCAGAATCATTGTATACCCATCAGACTTTGGAAGCCCGTCAATGAAGTCCATATTAATGCCCTCCCACACCTGCTCTGGAAGGACCAATGGTTACAATAGCCCTATTGGAGCCATGGCAAGGTACTTGTGACACTGACATATGTCAACTAGCAACCATTCTCGCAATGTTTTTCTTCATGCCCTGCCAAAAAAGCTCCATAGACATCCACATGTATGTTTGCTGAACACCAGAATGCCCCCCCCCAACTGTGCTCCCATAGAAACTCCTGAAAAATCAAAGGAATATGCATCGAAGTCCGCAGAATCACCAATCGCCCCGGCAATAGTAACCTCCTCCCGTCAAGCGAATAACAGGGGTGATCAGCCGTCCCCTAGGTCAGATCCTCTCGTATCCTAGTCAACTCCTCATCTGCATCAACCTCTCCACAGCGGTTCACATTCCGTCAACAATGGTACTGATAATGTTGCAACACAAGCGACCTCCACATGCGTAAAAAAGCGTCGGCCGCTTTGTTCTCCAATCCAGGTCGATACTGAATCTCAAACTTGTAGTCAACAAGTTTAGAGATCAACCTCTGGTGCTCCTCCGCAATCAACCAGGTACTTCAAGCTCCGTTGATCCGTGCGCACTAGAAACTGTCGCCCCAATAGGTAGGGTCGACACTTCTGGATTAATAATACAATCGCCATCGATTCCAGTTCATATACTGACTTCAGTCTAGCCCGCGCTGACAATACTTGGCTGAAATAGGCTACCGGTCTCTGCTACTGCATCAGTACTGCCCCCAAGTCGTACCCCGAGGCGACAGTCTCCACCACAAAGGCTTTGCCGAAGTTCGGTAAGGCCAACACGGGAACATTGGTCATCACTCGCTTCAACGTCTCAAACGCCTTCATGGCCTCCTCATTCCATTGAAAATTGTCCTTTAACTACTCCGTCAATGGCCAGGCGAAAGTGGTGTACGTAAACAAATCTGCGGTAGTACCTAGCCATGCCCAAGAACCCCCTCAAAGCACGCACCGTCGTCGGCTGCGGCCAATCTAGCATCGCCTCTATCTTTGCGCTGTCAGCCGATACTCCTTCCGTCGAAACGACATGACCCAAATACTCTACTTTCGGCTGTGCAAAGGCACATTTCTTCTTGTTGGCATACAACTGGTGGTTCTGCAACTCCTGTAAAACTGTCTCCAAGTCTCGCAGATGCTCCTCCACTGTCTGACTACACACCAGAATGTCGTCAAAAACACCAAAACAACTTCCTCAAATAGGGCTTGAAAATCTTGTTCATCGGTGCCTGAAAAGTGACGGGAGCATTTGTCAGCCCAAAGGGCATGACTAGGAACTCGTAATGTTCCGCATGAGTCCGAAAGGCTATCTTCAGAATGTCCTCGGCCTTCATTCTGATTTGGTGGTACCCCGACTTCAGGTCAATCTTCGAAAAGATTGTTGCTCCATGCAACTCATCCAGTAGCTCATTTATCACTAGTATCGGAAACTTGTCAAGCACAGTCTCCTTGTCAAGGGCACGATAATCTACACAACCTCCAGAGGGCACGATAATCCACACAACCTCCAGCTGCCGGCCTTCACCAGTAGTACCTGCTAGAAAAAGGACTCGCACTAGGTTGTATCACCCCCGCCTGTAGCATGTCATGTATGAGCCTCTCAATCTCATCCTTCTGTATGTGAGGGTACCTGTAAGGGCGCACACTAACTGGCGACGCTCACTCGTGCAAAACAATAGCATGTGTGTGATCCTGATGAGGAAGAAGCCCAGGTGGATCTAAAACACGCTCAAAACTGTCCAACTCCCCCACCTCTGCAGGCACCATCTGCTCCTACGTTACTGCTCCCAACTCCTGGCACTGCACTATAAAGCCTTCCCTTCCCTTCAGCAATGTCCACGGCTCCACGCTATGGACTTAAGGAATACTGCACAACAACATAGGCTAGGGTCACCCAATAACACCACCGTTTTACCCTCCTCCTGGTACTCCATCCTGAGTAATTTCCAGTTAAACTTGGTGTCTCCCAACTTCTGTAGCCACTGCATGCCCAACACTACATCAACCTTCCTCAACTCCAGGGGTAAAAATCCTCCGCTATTTGAGCTCCATGCACGGTCAGTATCATCCCTCGACAGACCCCCCTGCTCTCCTCTTTCCGACCCGTGCCCAGTATCACCCCAAAGGTCGTCGTGTCGCTAAGCTGTAACCCCTGCTACTCTACTATCTTCTGTGAAATAAAATTATGCGTAGCACCACTATCCACAAGCACTGTGACCTCCCGAGCCGCCAGCCTCCCTACCAACTCCATGGTGTGATACGGGGTAAATCCCACCACGGAGTTGAGAGAAATCTCCACTGTGTCTAAGTGTGAATGCTGCTCTAAGTCATCCTCACCTCCATCAAGGACTATCGTGACTTCCTCCTCGTCCTCCTCTGCTGCGACCTCCAACTGCATAGCTCTCCCTGCGCAACGGTGCCCTGGCGTGAATCTCTCGTCGCACTTGAGAGTAAAGGCCATTGGCCCTTCGCTCCCTCATATCTGCCTTGGTCATGCGGCGTGTCTGTCCACCTGGTCGTGCCTCAGTCGCATTCCCCTTGGCCGTCGCCGGTGTCCTCACAGTGGGACTTGGGCACCGCAGTAGGTGCTGGACCACGGTACGTCGATCCGCCCCACGCCCCTAGACTTCCTCTCCTCAGCTAACATGTCCTCTGCTCTCCTTACCACCCGTATCATGCAAACAATCCCTGGGAGTCTAGACCCTCAGCTCAGCTCTAATCACAGTCTTCAGCCCCTTCAGAAAGTTTTCCTCCATTGATTCTGTAGAAACCCCATCCACTCGGCTCGAAAGCCTCTCAAACTTCTCAATATAATCCCATACCGACCCATCTTGCCTCAAGGCATATAGCTGCTCAAACAGTCCTCCCCCATGGATCTCCTGAAAGCGCTCCATGATGCACTCCGTCAACTCTACCCAAGTCCGTATAGGCATCTGCTTTTGAGTCCATATGTACCAAGAAAGTGCCTCGCCCTCAAAACTTAGCGCTACTGTCCTTAGCCTCTCTGCCTCGGTAAGGCATGCGACGTCGAAATATCTCTCAATCTTGTACAACCATCCATCTAGATCATTCATCTCAAAGATGGGTGCCTTCAACTTCCGCATCCTACTCTTTGGGTTGATGTCCCCCCTGGGTGGTCCTCCATGGTACACCTCCTGCCGTCTAGGCTGCATATGTTCCTCCAATCTCCACCGCTCACCAATATGCTGCTCGTAGCCACCCCGATCACCTCATCCAGCCCTCTCATTGGCTAGCCGTCCCACATCGTCCCACTCGTCAACTCCTTCAAACTCCTCTTCGATGTTATCCACGTACCGGGCGTACTCCTCAAATTCTAGTGCATGTCGATTGTCCTCCCCAGCTTCCTGCAGCCTCTGTACAGTTTCCTTGGCTCGGCGCAACATCTCCAAGGCTCCTTCCATACAATGACCTCTGCCACAAGCACCGTCACCCCCCCAAAAACTACTGCCCAAGCCCCTCATAGGGTCTGGCGGCCCTGCGTGTGAAGAGCGGGCCCTGTCGAGTCTGCGGACAACTGCTCCAACCCTGGCGGTGTCCCAAGGCCCCGTCAAAGCCGCCAGGGCCTCGTCGAGGCCCTGGCGGCCTGCCAGCCCTTCGACGAGTCCGGCACAGCCCATGGAAGGGCCGCGCGTGCCCTGGCAGTGCTCTAGAACACCGCCAGCTCCCGGCGGCCCACATCCCCCCTTGGGACCTCCCTCAGCGGATGTCGTCCCTCTAATATTGCTTTGATGACTCCTCGTAGCGTACGATGCGGCGATCTTCTTTCTCTTTCTCCCAAGAGACCAATTTCTTCCCTAGATCTGGCGAAAAACTCAGATCTGACGAACTGGAAGCCTTAGGATCCTTTTCGTAGCCCCCTTGTTGTTGCATCATTTTGCTACCTTCTCGAACCCTTTGTTCACCTCCTTTGAAGTCGCCATCCCCTTGACGCGTTCATCGATCGTCGTCATGAGTTCCTCACAAAGACCCTCAATCGTGTCGTCAATCTTTTCCTCCAAAAGCTCCGTCGCGGTCTTCGATCTTGTGTTTGCCATCAGATCTAACCGCTCTGATACCAAAATGATACGATCCCCCAAATCAAGAGATTAATTTCAGATTTATGGAAAGAAAGAGAAGAAATTTGATAGTGGAAATTAACGATTGCTTGTATTGAAGATAAATCGATCCTTTTCTGGAGTGGATCTTTTCCTAACTTGTGTTAATGAAACAGGTCTAATCCCCCAATTGGATTCACGAAGAACCCTAGCGATAATCTTCCTCAATTCAAAATATTCCATAAAGAAAAACTAGGGCCAGATTGTAGGCTTAAACCCTCTCCTAATCAAGATGATAATAAAAGACTCATATGCCCTTATAATTACTAAACACACTACTAAAGAAATAAGCCATGGGTAATAAGTCACCCATCGGATCAAGTAGGATCCGAGCCTAAGCCTTGACCCGTGCTTGTGCCGCGCACCGCCTCCGCCTCACGTAGACCCGGACCACATCAGATTGTTATGTTTGTGATTGCTCTTCTATGTTGTGAATTATCTCTTGCTTGTGTTATTTCAGTTGCATACGCTTTAGCAAGATTTAATTATTATTAATTAAGATTAAATTAGGTAACACTAATTGTAATCTTAGGTAGAATTTTCTAGAGGGCTTTGATTATTTCATTACACTATGTACCCCCTCTAATGTCTACTTGCATCCACACTATCCTAACAATACCACCAAAAACTTTCAAGAAATGAACCAAAGAATAGATGAGGAGGGTTATTTGTGTTCCTAAATCTGTATGTGTGCATATATAATCTATGTTTCCGATATGACCATGAGCAGGTATAGTACAAAAGTTAGTAATCTATGGTTATGGACACAGAAAATGATAACAATTGAAAAATATCCACATAAAATGACTGCACCTATCTCAGTTGAGAAGCCCTTGTTTCCACATTAACCCATCATCAAATAATTGACATAATGCAAATAACATTATGAGTTTGCACATATTTACGAATACAAAAAAGGGTGTCAATAGAAAAAAATTGAAATTGGGAAATAACAAGATCTACAAAAAAGAAAATATGCATATGAAGATATTAGCTCAAACACTACTGAAAAAGATAAACATGAATAAGGATTAATTTACCTAGGTATCCTGGCGGGTATCCCAATTCACGCATCCGATGATGCCAGGGAGGGGGATCCAATTCCTGTGTGAAAACAATGCATACATAGGACTTAAATTTATGAAGAATCTCCATATGATAGTTTACAAATGCCACTCTGGTTTACAATTTACAAGTTTGCATCTCGAGACACAGAATACACAAAATTGTCTCTCTTGTACACTGGTGGGTGAAATTTAAATTACATACCTTTAACTTTCCTACTGTAAGATTTGAGAGCAAATCCAACTTATTAACTATACACTTTCCCACGCCTAATATTTGGGATCAATTCAAGTATCATTTACTTTCATACTTGTAGAATTTGGAATAAAAAAACCTTAGGTGGGCTAAGGTGGTTTTTTTTTTGTTTTTTGTTTTTTTGTTTTTTGTTTTGTTTTTTTTTTTTGGGTGGGGGGGGGGGCATGAAGCTTCTTGAATGTGCAGGGTTATTCCCAAGATATCACATTTAAAAAACCAAGACTATGCATGTTCTTAGACATTTCAAGCACGCAACAAATGACACTAACAATATAAGTTTGTAGAAATGTCTTTTATGAAGCATTTGTGGCACTTGATAATCTAGCAAAACACATTAAAGCACAAGCGTGCTGGCTTTAGCATATAGGTAAAATATTAAAGAATCCACGATGAATGGTCTGATTCTCAAACTTTTGAAGGTCCAAACATTTCGCTGTCATATACTTGGTATTTTCAGTTTCATTTCATGCACAGAAAAAGAAAGCTGTAGAAATAAATAAATTGATGCTAACCTAAAATTTACAATAAGTTACTCACAGATAGTCAATAACACAACATACAGAAGAAATACTCTCAAAATAATAATTATAATCAAGAAGTCAAAAAAATCAAAGAAAAAATAGCACATTCAATTTGCATAATATAACCTCATCAGTGAGAAATCATAACAAATACTAGTCCGTTGGAAAGTATCACGCATCCAATCAGCTAGATAGGAAACAATTCTGTCAGCAACAATGTATGGGATAAGTCCCACATTCAGTAATGAGATAAATAGATAGATGGTTAAATATCCAATATTCAGGGTGGTTCTTTTGAATGAGGTTCAAAATTTATAGTCACCATATTGTACACAAATCTCTTAATTTAGACTTAATAAAATTTCCAAGTATCAAAGCCCATTATTTACTTGGTCCTTCTAGACATGATGCATTCAACTTCAAAGATCACATTAGAATGAGGCCTAACAAAGGGAGTGCCATTAAACCATGCAAATCACTCGCATAATTTGGGTGAATGTGGGCATGCGGCACATATTGGAAACTAAGACACAACTATGTGCAATGTGACAGTAGTTATCACACAAGATTTGCAAAGGAGCTATGGGCAATGAGAGGGAGATGCCAAACAATTAAATGCATGGAATGAACCGGGGCGGAGTTTGTTGAATAGTATTCCACATGAAAATGACTCAGGAAAGAAACAACCCAGGTTAACGCATATGGTAAAAAGAGAAATACCGTGTATGTTAATCACAATATCGGGCAAGGAGATAAAAGGATATATATATGGTCAAATAAAATTGACCAAAATAGCATGGGATTTTCTTTTGGTCAAATTGGTTTCCAAGCCTATTAGTTGTTCCACTAGGTTTATATCTCGCAGGTTGGGTGATGCTATCGTGATGTACCAAAGGAGGCGATAGAGGCTCACTGGAGGTGTGGCTAGGTAAGGGGCCAAACCAGGGTTTTTGTAATTTTGGTCTTCAGGAGGCACTTAACTTCAGGAATTTTTGGACTTACTAGGTGACGACTAGGGTCATAGGATCTATGTTAAATTTTGATGAATGAAACCCTCTAATAGTCTATAGAACCACAGATCTTGGAGATTTAGGCTTATCCTTCGAAGTAAAAGTTAGAAGAGCAGAATCCCTCATCTCGAACGAGGTCCACTGCCTTTATATTTTCTTTTGAGATCTAATAAAAATCCCACATGTTTCCCAAATCTTCCACAAAAATCCTAATTTCATCTTAATTTCTCTTGCGGATCACATCGAATTGATATCAGAGCACCAATATTGGCATCAATTGCAGTGGCAACGACGAAAAGGATTGAAGCTTTGGAGGAGAAACTTGATATTGAGGTAGAAGCATTGAAGAAATCAATGGATGATGGAACCACATAATTGGGAGAAAGGTTGTCGTCGATCGAGTCTACGATGAAGGCGTTAGAAGCAAAAAACAAGTGTAACGTTGGAAGACCTCGTGCAAGTAACACAACACTTCTCACAACAATTCGCAATGATGCAAGGAGTGACGAAGCTAGATCTGGACATGGAAGGAGATATCAACTTGGATCTAGCAAGAAAGGCGAGGCCTTTGACAAAAGGAAAGGAGAAAATCGACGAATTTGTGGGGACTCGTATCCGACACAGATATGGAATCCGAGGAGGCTGACGATCCCACAAGGGCGGTAACCCCCCGCCTCAACCCCTGGGGCGCCACAACCCCAGCGAAGCCCCATCAGATGACGGCAGGACCCAACGGGACCACCAGGAGCCTTGCTGCAGCCTGTCGGGGCTCCAGCAAACCCTGACAGCACAATAGAGGCTCAGCTAGGCCGCCAGGGGCCACAGAGCCCCCGGCAGCCCGTCAGGAGTACGACGAACAGCTTAAAGGGTGTTAGGGCACCGATGAGGATCTAGCAGACCTTCGAGGGCCCCACGGTCCCAATTTGGCTGTAGAGAGACCCCAACGACATTTCCTGGACTACGAGGATCCCAATGATTACCAAGATGAAATGATGAAAGTTTGAAGTATGCGGAAGATGGAGGAGATTCTGAATGTGAGATGGCGGTTGGAAGAACGACGATGGAAACGATGAAGGCAGATTTGGAGACCTTGATGCACCGCAGGGCCTGCATCGACAGTACCATTATGACCAATACCAAGGGAGAGCAACATAACAAAATTTCAACGCGAACAGCAGGGTCAAAAAAATTAAAGATGCAGATATTTGAAGGATAAGACTCTTATGGGTATATCTACAAGGCAGAAAAGTACTTGAGGTGACACCTTACTAAAGTGGAAAAACTGAAGACGTTTGGGGTAAGTTTGGAAAGTGAAGCCTTATTTTGACATCGGTGAAGATAGCAAATATGACATGTGCGTTCAAGGAAAGAATTTAAGGACTGCCTGCTTCACAGATTTTGAGACACCCATGGAGAGACCATGAGCATCTATTTTCCTTTAGATATGATGGGTCCGTTATGGAGTACATCAAGAAGTTTAAGATACTATAGGGTCGTGTGTGAGGATTATATGCATAGTCCTTGGAGGGAGTTTCATGAAAGGTCTCAATGCTAACATTCGGACAGAGCTATCCATCCAGAGACCTATAGGGCTGTTAGGTAAAATAGAGTTGGCACAAATGGTAGAGGAGCGACTCATGGAAGAGCGACGAGCCAATGTAGCATGGAGCAGATCGATTTTCTGTAGCCAAGTGCTGACAGTAGGGCAGAAGGCACCACCAGGAGGGACACACGCCAACAAAAGAGAGAGGCGGCAAGGTACAACCATGGGCAATTCAAGCGTATGACTGAGGCTTTCTAGTGGAGATGCATGGCTTAACAGTTGAGGATTGAGAGGAGCATGATATTCCCACGGAGGTGCAGCAGATTTTGATCAGTTCTGAGGGGGTGTTCCAGACGCTTCACGGCCTTTCGTCCCCAGATGGACCACAAGCACGCCATTGTCTTGCGAGAGGGATTCTCACCCATCAGTATGAGGCATTGCCGATATCCCATGTACAGAAAGATAAGATTGAGAGGATGGTGGGGAGATGATTCATGCAGGATGAGCCATTTTTCTAGCACGGTTCTATTGGTGAAAAAGAAGAATGAGTCATTAAACAAGGAAACTGTATCTGATAAATTCTTATCCCAGTGATTGATGAACTCCTAGATGAGTAACATGGAACAACGGTCTACTCCAAAATCGACTTGAAATCAGGATATCACCATATCAGGATGCATGCTGCAGATGTGCTCAAGACAGCTTTTAAGGCACATGATGATCACTACGAGTTCTTAGTCATGCTTTTGGCTTGCCTATATCAAAGCCACTTTTCAAGCTCTCATGAACAATGTCTTTCATCCCTACTTGAGGAGGTTCGTCTTGGTGCTCTTCGACGACATTCTGATATATAGCTGATACATGAAGAAGCATGTGGGACACCTGAAGATAGTCTTACTAGAGCTACAGGATCACCAGCTGTATGTAAACAAGATGCGTCTATTTACCCAATTGAGGCTAGAATACTTGGAGCATATGGTCTCCATAAAGGGGTGACAACGGCCAGATCGAAGATTGTAGATATGTTGGATTGGTCACAACCGGCCACCTTGATGCTTTACGAGGCTTCTTAATGCTGACAAGGTATTACAAGAAGTTCGTCAGGGGATACAACACCATCGGCTGGCCACTTACAGAGCAGCTCAAGAAGGATAGTTTTCAATGCGGAGAGGAAGTGACCCAAGTTTTTAAGGCCCTGGAATGAGCCTTGTCTAGTGTGCCAGTACTCGCTCTTTCGGATTTCAGCAGACCGTTTGTGGTGGACACGGATGACTCTGGTTATGGGTTAGGTTTTGACAGCACGGGCCCACCTCAAATCTGTGTATGAGTGGGAGTTGATGGCTAGGGTATTAACAGTGTCGAAGTGGCGATCCTACCTGCTTGGCAGGAGAATTAATGTGTGCATAGATCAACGAAGCCTAAAATACTTGTTGGAGCAGTGCATTATGACAGAAGAGCATCAAAAATGGTTGTTATCCAAACTATTGGAGTATGATTTTGAGATTCACTAAGACCCGCTGGAGAACAAGGCGACAGACGCTCTTTTGCGTCAAGAAGAGGAGGCACAGTTAGCAGCTTTATCTGTGCCAGTGATACTTGACTAGGATCCCTTACTGTACGAGATTGAGGCAGATGAGGAGCTAAGGAATATATGTGTCGCCTTGCTACAGGGGTCGACGGAGTACTCGTGATATTCTTTAGAGGGACAAAGGCTATTGCACCAAGGGCGACTGGTGTTGCCTATGACTTCCACTCATATTCAGTCTATCTTTCAAGAGTTTCACGACAGTGTTATTGGAGAATATTCTGAGGCATAACAGACTTAGCGACGAATGCACAAGGAGCTGTATTGGGCATGGATGAAACGAGATGTAGCCCAAATGATGGCGAATTATGAGGTTTACTAACGTCACAAATACTTGGCGATGGCTCCAGTGGGGGATTACAACAGCCACTTTCTTTGCCTGACAACGTATGTGAGAAGATTACCATGAAATTCATCGAAGGGCTACCGAAATCCGAGATTTTTTCAGTTATACTTGTTGATCGACTCAACAAGTATGGTCATTTTGTGGCTCTTCGACATCCTTATACCGCGATGACAGTGTCATCGGCTTTCATGAGAGATATAGTACAATTGCATGGCTTTCTTGAGTCCATTGTTTCTAACAGGAATCGCGTGTTTTTGGCCACTGTTGGAGAAAAATTTTCAACATGCAGGGGACTATCCTTAAGAGGAGCACGACCTACCATCCACAAACTGACGGACAGACAGAGGTCGTCATCAGGAGCATCGAGCCATATCTATGTTGTTTCGTGTCGAGGTGCCCAAGCAATGGACGAGGTGATTAGCGTGGACGAAATATTGGTACACCACGTCCAATCATACATCTGCATAGACCACACCCTTCAGAATTTTGTTTGACAATGGTCATCCACGTCAATTGCATTATAGCCACATCTCGACCCCGGTGTCACAGGTCGACCAGTACTTAGAGGAGATGAACAGTCTTTGATGAGTTGAAAAGACACTTAGCTAGAGCTTAACGGATAATGATGAAGGCAGATGAGCATCGAAGGAAAGTCCAGTTTGCAGTGGGAGACATGGTTTATTTGAAGCTGATGCATACCGCCAAATATCTTTGGCATATAGGCATAATAAGAAGCTCGCAGTCTGCTACTTTGGGCCCTTTGAGGTAGAGGCCATGATTGGAGAAGTTGCTTACATGTTAAAGTTACCACCATCATCCACCATACACCCAGTTTTTCATGTATCACAGCTGCGTCAAGCCATTGGAGATCACTCACATTCATCTATGCTACCAACTACTCTGACTGAGGATATGAGTGTGATCCTAGAGCCATTGGAGTAAAAGGGGTCTGTCAAGGGGATGCATTGGCCAGAGAGGTATTGATTTGCTGGAAGAGACTCCCTGACTATGAAGCCATTTGGGAACCATTTGGGAGCCATACAATAGCAGTTTTCAGATTTAAGGTGGCTGATGTAGGACGTGTTGGGATTTAGGGATTTGGTGGAAGAATTGAGGAAGAACTAGATAGCTTAGGGTTCATGGCTTCTCACCAAGGATTTCTGAGGGTTCTCAACAAGGATGTGGACCTTTTTCAGGTTTGGAAGAAAAGCAATCTAAGACCTTTATATAGGCTTTTACAACTTGTACTAACCATATTTGGTTTCACTAAAAACAAACCAAAACAAAATAAAAATATAAAATCAAATCTTAGTCAAACACAAAACCTAAAATTAAATAAAAATCAAAATAAGAAATAAAAAGGAACTTGGACACAATTGGTCCCCCCAGCATTCTCCCAGACATAAGAACTTCACCACCTGGTGAATAACAACAAAATTAGCACAGCTTAACAGAAATCAGTAGTCAGTTGTGGTTAGAAAAGATGCTTCCGTGAACTCCAAAGTGTAACAAAAAACAGATTTGTTGATGTACGTCTTCTAAAAATTTCTCTTAATTTATAAAAAAACAAGAAAACATTTAGGACTTGATTGTTGTTTAAGGAAGGAGGATCTGGAATAACAAATATGATGTGCTTAATCGAAATCAATGATGCTTTTTTCAACAGTTCTGACGCACGCTCCACAAGTAGCTCTAGATAAGGCTTTTGCTAAGGCTGCATTGTTGGATCAAGTTCTGTCTCTGGCTCAGAATGCGGCATTGGATCAAACTCTGGTTAATGCTCTGATTGCGATGCTAGATCAATCTCTGGTTCGGACTCTGGCTCTTGCTGTTTCTTCAATACTGGCTCATGCTCCAAGTCGGACCCAGGCTCAATTTTTATCGTAATCTCTTGGTCATGATCTAGTTTCGGCTCATGTTCAAGCTCACTTTTTGTCTCAGGTGTTGGATCAATTTCTATCGTGTGCTCTGACTTGAGTTTACTCCGTTGTTCCTTTCGTTGTTGTTCCATCTCTGGAAGAATTCTTCTCTTTATCTGACCACAACTATTCTTTTGAGTTTGAAGATTGTTGGAGTACCTGTGAAATATATTAAGACTTGGAAGAATAGCGATCTTGAAGACGGAGTTTGAACATTGACCATCGACGACTATGGCGAAGAAAATGACTATACCAAGATCATGCTTCTCCTTTAAATGTGTGATATGCACATATATATTTTTGTTCCTATGAAAACTTAAAACCAGGAGAAAAAATATTCTAAGAAAAAATATTCTAAATATGATTATCAATCATCATATTCATACTCATCTTCAAAGCCATAAAAGTATATGACTCGATCATACTCTATCGAGGAGAATAAGCATTGTAGTAATTTTCCTCGTAGTCGTCATAATCTCCCATGATTTAGAACTGATCTTCTTGTACAAAGGGTGTCGATGCGTACTTGGCTGAGTAACTATCCACTGACGAGAACTAATCTGAATTTAGACTCCAAACGGGCCCGAAGTAATCAAAATACAAAAGTTGGGTAGAAATTGCTCCGAAAATAGCTTTAAAATCTGAAAAAAATTGATACGACTCACCGTTGAGCCGTTGACCGGACAACCGGCTCGGCTAAGCCGTTGACCGGTCAACCACCCCGGCTGAGCTATTTCAGAGGCAGCTCGAGCCGACTCCGTGTCGGCTTGCCCGAGCTAATGAACGGTACCGCTCGGCTTGGGCAAGGGTTCGGCCGAGCCGACACAATAGCACAGTCGACTCGGTCGACTCTAAAGCATTTTTTCGACAATTTTCTGACACCTCTTCCTCGTTGTAGCGTCGTCCGGACCTGGAAGGTGCTTTAGTGGGATCAGTGACCACATCGGTTGACAGTGGCGGCATCGATGGGCAACAAAAGCTTGCGCGATGATGAATCTAATGTCGCGTGTCGACGGAGGCGGAGTTGCTTGACGCAGGAAGGCTCGTCGCCGTTGTGGGGGTCTCATGGAAACAACAATGTCGATCGATCATGTCATATGGTGGTTTTTTGGTTGATCTGAGCGTTTCAAGCGGCAGATCTGTGTAGTGGGCGACGGCAGGGGCATTGTCGTTCGTGGGTGGTATCGCTGACGATGAGAGAGGCTCGGGGAGGGCGCAAGGTCGGTCGTGGGGGCCCCATGAGGAGGTGGCGGCAGCGATTATGGCGAAGGGAGTTGCAGCAGAATTAGGCTAGGTTTTTGGTAGATTTTTTTTGGAAATCTGAAATCGAAAAAGATCAAAGATTGGATATTCGGCTCTGATACCAAATTGATGTAAAATCTGATGGGAATTAGGAATTTGGTGCGAGAATTGGGAAAAAACTAGATATTTTAAGGTTTTTGGCTTCTCACCAAGGGGTTTCCGAGGCTTGTCACCAAGGAGGGGTACCTTTCTCAAGTTTGGGAAAATTTTTTCCTTTCATTGAATCATTGATTAAACCAAAGCAATCTATGGCCATTATATAGTCTTTTACAACTTTTCCTAACCATATTCGGCTTCACTAAATAACAAAACAAAACAAAACAACAAATATAAAATCAAATCCAATCAAACACAAAAACAAAAAATTAAATAAAAATCAAAATAAAAATAAAAAAGGAAATTGGACCCGATTGGTCCCCCCTCATTCTCCCGCGCTTGAGAACTTCACGCCTGGTGAATAACGGCAAAAGCAGCATAGCTTGACACAAATGCGTAGTCCCTTGCAGTTAGAAAAGATGTGTACACGAACTACAAAGTGTAACAAAAAACAGACTTGTTGATGGACGCCTTCTAAAAATTTCTCTCAATTTATAAAAGGCAGAAAAACATTTAAGGCATGTTTGTTGGTTAAGGAAGGAGGATCTGGAATAACAAACTTGATGTGCGCAATCGGAATTAGCGATGCTTCTTTCAGCAGTTCTGACGCATGCTCCACATGTAGTTCTAGATATGGCTTTGGCTCAGGCTACATTGATGGATCAAGTTCTCTCTGGCTCAAAATGTGGCACTGGATCAAACTCTGGTTCAAGTTCTGATTGTGATACTGGATCAATCTCTGGTTCAGGTTCGGACTCTGGTTTGGACTCAGGCACTGGATGTTTCCCCAATAATGGCTCAGGCCCAGGCTCAAAAGTTGGACTCGGGCTCAATTTTTATCTCAATCTTTTAGTCGGGATCTGGCTTCAGCTCATGTTCAAGCTCACTTTCTGCCTCGGCTGTTGGATCAATTTCTATCGTAGGCTCTGACTTGAGTTTACTATGTTGTTCTCTTCGCCATTGTTCCATCTCTTAAAGTATTTTTTTTCTTTTTATCTGACCACAACTCTACTTTTGAGTTTGAAAATTGCTGGGATACCTGTAAACTATATCGAGGCTTAGAAAAATAGCGATCTTAAAAAAGGAGTTTGAACACTGACCATCACGACTATGGCGAAGAATATGCATATACTGATCATGCTTCTCTTTTAAATGCGTGATATGCATATGTATATTTCGATTCCTTTGAAAACTTAAAACATGATACGAAATAATATAAATGTGGTTCTCAATCATCATATCCATACATGTCTTCAAAGCCATAAAAGTATGTGACTCGATCATACTCAGTTTGAGGAGAATAAGCCTTGTAGTATTTTCATCGTAGTCATCATAATCTTCCAGGATTTAGAACTGATCTTGCACAGAGGTAACCAATGTGTACTTGGATGAGTCAGTTATCCACTGGCACGAACCATTCTGAATTTGGACTCCAAACGGATTCAAATTCATCATAATATGGAAGCTACGCAGAATTTCCTCCGAAAATAGCTCAGAAAATTTAAAAATTGAGCAGGCTCAATGTTGAGCCGTTGACCAGTCAACCGGCTCAACTGAGCCATTAACTGGTCAACCGGCTTGGTTGAGCAAGCGGCTCGCGGCTCAGGTGCCCAAGCCGGCTCCGTGTCGGCTTGCCCGAGCCGGTGAACAGTGCCGGCTCGGCTCAGGCACGGGTTCGGCTCGTCCGAGCTGACATTGTAGCATAGTCGGCTCGATCAACGCCGACGCCTTCTTCAGGCAATTTTGCTTATGATTGTGGCGCCTCTTCCTCGATGTAGAGTTACCTGGACTTGGAAGGTGCTTTGGTGGGCTTTGTGACCTTATCGATCGCCGGGGGGCAGCATCAGCAGGTGACAATAGCTTGCGCGGCGATTAGGCTTGGCAAAAAAGCCCAAGACCACGGGTTCCCGGCCCGACCCGACGGGATCGGCTTTTTAGCTCTAGTCGGGCTTCTGGTCGGGCTTCGGGCCGGGCTCAATTCCATACCGTGTCATTTTTGGCGGGCTTGGGCCGGGCTTGGGCATACCATTTGCCCGCTCAGCCCTGTAAATATATTCAATATTAAAATTTTTAATATTTATGTATAAAACCCAGTTTTTTAAAACCCTAAACAAAAATAACATGCTTGTCGCCTGCAACTAGGGATAACACACCGGGCTTGGGAATTTGCCGGCCTAATTCTCTCGTCGACTCCCTCCTCTTTGCATACTGTCACCGCCGGAGTTTGTCGATCTCTGTCGCTTTTCGAAGCTTACTGTTACCACATCGCAGCACGAGCTCGCAGATCTCGTCCCGTTTCAAGGTAAGATCGTATTCTCTCGCTAAATCACGCCAACGATTTGTATGCGTCAAGGATTTATTGCCACTTTTTAGCTTTGTTGTCGTTTTTATGGATCTCATCCTGTTATTTTTGCCAATTTTTTTTGCTTTGTTGTCTGGATTCCTCTGACTCTCTGAGTCATCTTTTGGAGGTTGCTGGTTTCGGGCTCGCATAAGACTCTAGAACCTTTGATTTCTTACTAGTTGCTCCAATGATTCTGTATTTTTGTATATGAACGAAATCAGAAGTCGACCGGCCCATTTCCCACATCGAAGCAAATAACAACCATTGACTTCTTGCTGGCGTGATGCATAAAAAATTTTTGTATCCAATGTTTCTTGCTGTACAAAATTGTGAATTAAAACATAGATGCATTAAAATGTTGTATCCAATGTTTGATTTGTTGCCAATGTTTAACTACAAAATTTTTAAGAGTGATGTTATTTGCACCGAATGAACCATTGCAATTATAATAATAATTTGCAACGAAATCTTTAAGACAAAAAATAATTGGGTTAAACTTTGTTTACCAATCCATGGAAATATGAAGGCTGCTAGATGGATTTTCTCATTAAATATGTGCATTGCATTGAATTCATTATAAAATAGACAAAAAATAATTGGGTTCTCTCTTTAAAAGCACTAACAATTTTCATGTTGCTAAACACAAAATTATATAAGCTAAATCTCAAAACTCATTATAACATTGTTTAAAATTTCAATTCGGATAAAACTTGTTAGAATTCTTTTGCAATTTTGAGGTTGTTTTCAGCCTTAAACTCGATGCCAAACACTCCATATAATTGCTAATTATTATTAAAATTGCAGTGGTTGCTTCAGGTACGTATCTTTCGTCGAAATTGAAGCGTTCTTCAATCCCTGCAGTTTAAGGCCGGGAACACTTGCAGCGTATGATTGTTTCTTGGCGCTTGTTATTTCATGGGTCTTGGATTTTATTACTTGGATTCTGATATAGGATATTGATGTATTCTAAAAAAATTTATTGATTCCATGAATGATTGGTTGCTTCTCCATCTGGACCATGGAATGATGCTAAAATGAATTATTCAACCATTAAAAAAAGAAAATTCTTTATATCATCTTATCTATTATAAATTTCAATGAGACTTATTAGACAATCACATTTAGTTAATTTAGTTTTTATTTGTGCACTGGTTATAATAGTTAATTTAGTTTTTTGGTAAATTAATTTCTTATAACTTAAACTCTACACAAGAGTTACTGAATTTAAGTTTCTTGTTACTTTTTATGCATATATTTAATATGACAGATGAAAGTGAAACTAATCTTACATAGTCTGCTTCGGGTGAAGCCTCTATTCCAATTAGTCAAAATGATACACCACCAAATGACACTATGGCATTGGCGAGAGATAAGATTATAGATGCTTTAACCAAAAAACTGAAAAGCGAAGTTTGGAACCATTTTGACAGGGTTATGGTGAATGAAGAAATAAGGGCAATATGTCAATATTGCAAATCAAAGCATAAGGCAAGGTCTAACAGTGGGACTTCTCATTTGCATAGACATCTAAAGGGATGCCTTATGCGAAGATATCAATCAAGGGGATAGAAGGTGCTCACATCTAACACTGGGAAAGGAAAAGAAATGGTTACGGCTAGCTATGATCCAAATAAGGCGAAGAAGGAAATTGCAAATGCAATTATTATGCATGAATATCCACTTTCAATAGTTGATCATGCTGGTTTTAGGAGAATTTGTAATGCGCTTCAACCTTTATTCAATGTTCCTTCGAGTAATACCATCAAAAAGGTGATTTTGGAAACTTATACGACTGAGAAAAGAAGTATTCTAAACTTGTTAGAGAAAAATGAAAGTAGAGTGGCTATCACATCAGACATGTGGACATCTGGTCACCAAAAGAGGGGATACATGTCTGTAACAGCACATTATATTCACAGCAATTGGACCTTACAAAATCAATTTTTGAGATAACATTGTTTTATTTCTTAAACTTAGATTCCTTTTATGCTTGTCATCCACGATTTGTGTTACTTATAAATGTAAATATTTTTTAGGTTTATCTATGTGCTTGCTCCTCACACAAGTGAAAGATTATCAAATTCATTAGTTGATTGTCTTATGGATTTGAACATTGATACAAAATTGTCTACAATAACGTTGGATAATTGTAGTGCAAATTCTTCCATGATTCATAGAATTAACGATAAGTTGCAGAGGTCTTCCTTGTTAAGAGATATGTTTTTGCTGCATGTACGTTGTTGTGCCCATATATTGAATTTGATAGTGAAAGAAGGCCTAGATGTGGTGAAAGAAGAGGTGGAAAATATTCGAGATAGTGTTGCCTATTAGGATGCAACTCCTAAAAGGGTTGAGAGTTTGAAGATGCAGCCAGGCAATTACACATAAATTATAATAAGAAGTTGTGTTTAGATTGCCCAACTAGATGGAATTCCACTTTTAAGATGCTTAGCATTGCCATATCATATAAGGAAGTGTTTGTCAGATTGAAAAAACGTGACTCTCAATACACTTGTTTGCCTATAGATTTACAGTGGGACTTTGGTTCAAAAGTTTGTGAGAAATTGAAACTATTTAATACATTGACTGAGCTGTTTTCAGGTACAAAATACCCTACTGTAAATATTTATTTCCCAAAGATTTGTGACATTAGATTAGCAATATGTAAATGGATGGACAATTCTGATCATGAGGTGATTCGAAAAATGGCTGAAAGAATGTGGTTTAAGTTTGAAAGTTATTAAGAGGACATGCACAATATTATGGCAGTCGCAGCAGTGTTGGATCAAAGGTATAAGTTGGTATTACTAGAATATTATTTTAAACAAATATATTCTACTGGTTATTAGGGTAAAATAGAGAGGGTCAAATAACTTTGTTATGCTTTGGTTTCTGATTATTAATGGAAATTCAAGAAAGAGTTTGAGGGTGCCCATCAAACAGTTGAAGCCGGTGATTCCTCTAAAAACACTGAAACCGATTATGATTTGTATGTAAGTTGTTATAAAAAAGGCTCGCACTTCAGTGTTAAGGACGGAGTTCGATAATTATTTAAATGCGGAAGTTTTACCTAGAAACTCAAATTTTGATATTTTCATGTGGTGGAGGCTGAATGGAACGAAATATCCAATGCTACAAGCAATTGCCAGAGATGTGCTAGCTATTCCAATTACCATTGTTGCTTCTGAATCCGCATTCAGTACATGTGGTAGAATAAAAACCCCACATCGAAGTCGACTTAAATTCAATACCGTAGAGGCATTAATGTGCACTAAAAGTTGGCTATGGAGTCATATGGATGGTAAATACCTAAATTGTTTTTTGAAATTAGAATATATTTTCTTGTTTCGAATGTTTCAATTAATTGTTTCTAACTTATTTCATATCATTTATCTTTCCAAATACTTCTAAGACAATATGGATCATTTCACCATACTTGAAGAAGATATTGGTTTCGAAGATGAAGGTTATGAATCCATTAATTATTTTTATAACTTAGATAATTATAAATGACTATATCAATATTTTTATATGCAGATGAGTTGTCAGGGGAAGATGAACTTGACCATATAGATGATGATTGAGAAAATTTTGATGCAGCTCAAAGCTTCAAGTTCGGTTTCAGAGTCTGAATTATATGGTTTTACCATCGATTTTGGCATGCGATGGATGAGCCCGTTACATCTGCTTCGTGATTCTGGATATTTGGATTTCTTCGTTTGGAAGTGAACAATTTTTCATAGTTTTAGAGTCAATGGTTGTTTTTCCCACAGTTTTTGGATATTTGGATTTCTTCGTAATTTTTGCAGCTTAAACATCAAATTTTTGCAAATACGTACGCAATCTTCAAATGCTTATGCAAAATTGTTGTCCCTGCTGAATCTTTTCAGTCATCCTTGGTAGTGTTCATTTTAGTTTGTTATGAGGAGCACTTCCTTTGATCCTATTCCAAGAAAATTATTAGACTCTTTGAATTGGAAATTCAATTTTTTGTAAAAGCTTAGAGTGCATATGTGACAGAACTGAATTACATTCTAATGACATGGCCTGTCTGGATTTCCATCATTAAAATGGAGATTTTACCTTCGAATGCTTTGACATTTTCAAGAATGTTTCTTTTTAAACTTAAGTACTAACCATTGATGATGACAGTGTTTATAGTGCGAAGCATCTTTAAAACAAGCACTCTGGTTTCAAGGAGTTGGTGTTTCATGCTGTAGATCATTAACTAATCAAAAATAAGGGTGGTGTGATGACCTAAACAAAGAAAAGGTTACCCAGTTTTTTTGCCTCATTAGATTTATATCAAGCTTATCAGTAGAATATTTTCATATGAAGTAAGGAGAATTTGGCTTGGCAGAAAAGCGCAGGCCTGTGGGTGCCCGCCCGACGCCCGAACATGCCGGTATTTCGGAAGCCCGTATCTCATAAGCCCGGGCCCGGGCCCGGGCCGTTGTCAAGTAGGCCCGGGACTGGGCATGCAAAAGCCCGAGCCCGGTCCGGCCCGTTGCCATCCCTAACGGCAATGAATCTGATGTTTTGTGTCGATGTAGGTGGAGCTGCTAGACACAGGAGGCTCATCGTCATCATGGGGGGTCTCGTGGAGGCAGATCTGTGTGGTGGAGGGATGACGGGGGCGTTGCCGTGTGGATGGGGTTGCCGGTGATGCGGGAGGCTTGGGGAGGGTGTGGCGTCGATCGTTGGGGCCCCGTGAGGCAGCAGCGACATCGATTGTGGCGAAGTGAGTTGCGGCAGAATTAGGCTAGGTTTTAGGTATGTTTTTTTGAAAATCTGAAATCGGAAAAGAGCAAAGGTTGGATCTTCGGCTCTAAAGCCAAATTAATGTAGGACATGGTGCGATTTACAGATTTGGTGGGAGAATTGAGGAAGAGCTAAATATTTTAGGGTTCTTGGCTTCTCACAAGGGTTTCCGAGGCTTCTCACCAAGGGACGAGAACTTTCTCAGGTTTGGAAAAAAAACTTTCTTTCATTGATTCATTGTTAAAAACAAAGCAATCTATGGACTTTATATAGGCTTTTATAACTTTTCCTAACCCTATTCGGTTTCACTAAAAACTAAACAGAACAAAATAAAACAAAAATACAAATTAAATCCTAATCAAACACAAAAACCTAAAATAAAATAAAATTAAAAATTAAAAATTAAAAAAGAAATTTGGACCCGATTGATCCCCTATCAGTGGCTCTTTTGGGGGAGTAATGATGCGATCGTGACGTACCAAAGAAGGCGAAAGAGGCTCAATGGAGGTGCGGCAAAGCAAATGGCTGAACCAGTCGTTTTGGTAATTTTTTCCTTTAGAAGTAGTTTTGTAATTTCTAAAAATTTTGGACAGAAACAATGTTTTATTTGGTAACGGGTAGGGTTGGATCTATGTTGAATTTTGGTGAAAGAAACCCTCTAGGAGTCTAAAACCTTAGATCTTTGAGGTTTAGTCTTTTTCTTCGAAGTAAAAGCCAGGATAGCGGCTTCCTCTGGAAAGAGTTCCACTACCTATGTATTTTCTTTTGAAATCTAATAAAAAAACTCGTCGTTTTCCCAAATCTTCCACAAAAACCCTAATTTCATCTTTATTTCTCTTGCGGATCACATCATTGGGCCTTCACCAAATTCATTAGTCTCAATGATAGCTGATGGATGGAAATATCAATTCATACATCAAATACCAGTAATCCAAAGGTAATGATTAATAAACATCAAAGGAACAAGAGGAGACAATTCTCGGGAATCTATAAACAGAAAGTGACATAAATAACCATATATATATATAGTAAAAAAGTATATTACCCCAATACCCAGGCATTCTCTTGTTTCAGGACTAAGAAATCCCGGTTTCAGATCATCAAATTTCCCTTTAGATTTCTGATAATATCTGAGTGTGCCACGAGAAACCGGGACAGAGTTCCGTTTTGCATTGTGCTGTTTGCGAGCATTGTTGATAGCAGAATTATCACGAGGTTTCAGGCATTCCTTCAGTGAATGACTATAAGAGCCACAATTGAAACATCGAGATGCTTCCAGGGTTTCCACCCTGCTGTTCATCAACCAGAAGACAACAGAAGTCAACAAGCATCATATATAATATAGGAATGGTTGAAAAGAAGGACATGACTTCATGATGACTAAATGCTCAGAAGAGCCAAGTTTCAGCGCATGGTATATA
The DNA here is from genome assembly GCA_030789695.1 of Scilla litardierei. Classification (NCBI taxonomy): domain Eukaryota; kingdom Viridiplantae; phylum Streptophyta; class Magnoliopsida; order Asparagales; family Asparagaceae; genus Scilla; species Scilla litardierei. The sequence continues at coordinate 76,754,514 of CM061141.1, read as the reverse complement.
CTCTATTAAAAAATATAGCAACAATGAGAAACTTGCAAGTCATATATAACATGAGGTAACATTAAAATATAGACAAGAATTGCAGCGGTAAGAATAAATTCTGTATCATTAGGCATAGATTTACCTTCCACAGTTCAGCTACAAAATAGTTTAAGACAAGAACATTCTTATTGACCTAAACCACCCCATAAATATGATTAGTTGATTATATTTTATCATGAGCAACAAAGTTCCATGATTGAAATACAAAGGTTAATAGGAATTTTCAACAGGTTACAAGTCGTTAGCTTCTATGTTCGAAGAAACACACCAGCAGGTCTCGTAATTTATTTGTAGGCAATGTCAGTGGCGGAGCCAGGATTTGCAATTCTTTTCCGGGGGGAGGGGGGGTGCACATTCAGTCTAGGTATACCGAGTAGAAAAAAACATCCAAGATATTTAAAAATTATAAATACCAAATGTCACGTTTTTCAGCTAACAGAATACAATAAATAAAAAAACAAGAAGGTTCATATGTCAGTTTCTCACTCAATTGCTCTAAAAGAAATTTCACACATCGAAACCTTTGCTTATTTTTGCATAACCGATTAAATGTGGCAACAAAATTAAAATATATTCCCTAGTTAATAAATTACTGTTAAGATCAGTAAAGCGACAATCAACTTCTAATTAATAAATAATCTATAACATAAAATTATTTATTTACCTTTGCTTATTTTATTTTAGCTTTAACAAAGCATTGTCTTAGAAGAAAGGGGTTATACATGTATCTCAAATTTATATATTTTGATAACCAAAACAACATAAAATGAATTTTTACGTGTATATCAAATTTAAATATTTTGATAACCAAAATGACATGAAAAGAATAGCAATAATATAATAAATAATAAGGTGAAAAAGAACCCGATGATATAAAAAATGATGTCGGTAGTTGAACTTGATGTTTTTTAGCCCTTCAGCTACTTCCAATTCCAAAAACAACATAAAAATGATGTCAGTAGTTGAACTTGATTGCTTCTTAGCGCTTCTTCCGCTCCAAAAACAAATAACCAATTTACTATATTGGTCAGGTCACATTTATATTTCATGAATCAAGAACACAGAGCAAAACCCAAAGTATAAAATTAGTCATGCACATGGAACAGATCTATCGATTCATCAGAATTAGTATTACTAAAATTGGATTTTTAGGAAGGAAAAAGACAGAAAATAGTTACAATCTTAATTCTTATTATCTGATGGTTTCGTGGTTCTCTTCTTTCTACTCTCTTTGTTGATGATGGAAGCCGTTAAAAGAAATTAAATAGTTTTTTTTCTTTTAGTCTCTTTTCAATTTAATATCAGAAACTTTTTTTATCACAAAATTCTTTTTGTTTTTGTTTTTTTGGGACTTCGTGCGATATGGAACAGAGACAAAATTCAGTTTCAACGAAGGGTGGTGTTTTTTCTTCTTAATTACAAATATAATTGAGATATATTTAATTTAAATTAGTTTAGTTTGATCGGACTTAATTTGGTGATATAGTTGATTTAATCAGAAGACTTTTGGAATTATCCATTGATTAGCCTAAAAGATAGCTAAATTAAAAGAAGTGATTTAACAAGGAATTAAGAATATAAAGGAAAGACTTTCCTTTGTAACTGGGCTTAGTTTTCTTTAAAAACATCCAATGGGGCAAGTACTAGACAGCCTAACAAATAAAGCTTATGAGACCCTGGCACTACACAAATATTAACCCCCTAGCACTTACATTTGTGAGGGAATATGGCAATTTTTTTATTGCTAGTGTTGGGGGGGGGGGGGGGGGGGCATACCTGGGTTTCCCCATACGTGACTCCACCCTTGACTTTATAGATTGTTTATCAACCAATACAGGTTAAAAACAAGCTTTTGAATACATTGTCTGGACTTCTAAACAAGCCAATTAACATCTTTGCACATTCTTCTAACACAAAACCCTAACCTCTAGTCATACAGGCCCCATTTAGCTTCTGGGTTTAGATGTGTATTCCACCTTCGATTTGTTCCCATCAAAAATAAGTAACATGCTTCCTTTAAATTATTTATTCATGACCTACTGTTCCCACTATCACCATACAATGCACATATGCAATCTCAAACATAATTGAGATGTGTATGCCACCTTCGATTTGTTCCCATCAAAAAGAAGTAACATGCTTCCTTTAAATTATTTATTCATGACCTACCGTTCCTACTGTCACCATACAATGCACATACGCAATCTCAAACATAATTGAAACAAACAAATGAATGAATTCACCACATATGCACCACAGTATTCTCACCCACATCAAGATTATGAGCCATAAAACATATGTGTAGTCTTGATATTCATTGGAAATTGCCATATCATGGAGAAGGGATGGAACAGGCAGTGCAAGGTAGTGCCCTTATCTTAAAAATCAAATGCTTTACCCTTACCACAAGGGGTAGTTTTAGTTTCAAAACTGACCAACATTATACGATCAAGAAAACTCATTACCCTACAGGGTAAACACATAAACCTATTAAAATTTACATTGCAATATAACACAGAACTATATTAAATGTCATTATTCCATGATATATTTCTCTCCAACAGAGTACAGTATAGCTATCATGGTTCAAACTAGCATATTTCCTTGGGGACAATAATTAAAAGATAAAAATTGACACACAAAGGGGAAAAAAGAAAGCATTGAATCCCTAAGAACTTAGAAAATAATGTACAGTTCAAGGTAAGTAAGCTTATATTATTCCATTGTTATAATTCATATCTAAAGTTGCAAATGCCTTACGTAGGAATAAACACATATCCATCGCCAACCCATCTATATAAACAGGTAAAAACCTAATCCTCACCCTCTCGTTCAGATAACAGCACAGAAGGGCATGGTAAATATACCCTTATCCTAAAAATTAGTGTAAATAGGCAGCACTAACCGATTGCCACCCTTTTCCGAAGCAATCAAAGTGCAAATGATGGAATTGCACAAGAGTTTAAATTCTAAAAGTTACCAATTGCATGTTAATACAAGTCAGTGAATGAGGCACGAACCCAAAACTAAGGTCATCGGAAATGATAACCACTTCGGCACATGTAAAGAAAACAGGTTTAAAACCGTCAAAATTCCCGGAACGTAGTACATTGGGGACAAGCTTGGACATGGTAAAGGAGTTTGTATGTACAGTTGTACACAACTATAGATATTTATGTGTATATATACTCGTGTATTTAATGATTTGATTCAAGTCATGCTCTCTCTAGATAAAGTATCCAAAAAGAAATTATGTATGCTCTTTCCGCTAGTTTCATTATACAAGAGAAAACTCAAGAGTATAGATTGCCATCGTTTGAAGAGATGCTAGAGACCCCAAGCGTTCATATCGTCATTCCAACTCACAAAGATTCCATGGTTCAGTACATGCTATCTGGATTACTGGTTGCGGATCACTGCCTGGGAAGGGGATGGCCATTTTCTTCTGGTGCATCTCAGAACAATTAAAAAAAATGAGTGGCCCTTGAAAGGCTACCAAACTTCCAAACACAATAACCTAGGAATTCATCTCTAGTAAACTGAAATTATTCATTGCAACCTGGGGCATTTACACGTGGTGGGTTAATTGTTGCAAGATACACCTTCTCAAATGTCTTTGTAACTTGAAAATCCTATGTTACTTGGCTTATTTAGTTAAACAAGTAAAATTATTGTTTACTTTAAATGGATGATGCAAACTTCTGTTGTTATGTAGCATACTTAAAATGGAATTAATATATGGAGTGATGGATTTGGTCCATGTTCTGCAATTCAACTAATAGTGGTTCCTGGTTCCAATAATTTCCACTAACTCATAAGTTACGATTCTAAAAAATCAAGCCCGTCACAGTGAAACTCCATGTAGAATACAATTTCTTATGTGATATCTGTCTAGTGCATCGAATAAAAGGTAGCTAAATTTTGTACATTATTCTACTTGTTCTACTTCTTCCCATTTTACGTCTAAATTTTAATACCAAATGTAACTGTTTTTCCCTGTTTACATACATTGTATCAGTCCTCTCATATCATGTACACAACTGATCACTTTATCAGAACCAATAATATTGTACCACGCAGACCCCTCCACCCACATCTGCTAAGTATAGACGGGTTGTAATTCTATGAGCATCTCTAATCCCCACATGCACATACCACTGTCCTATTTCCAAAAAACAAATTCTGCCTATCAACCTGAAAATAACCCATCCCCTGTGCAAAAAAACGCACCCTATGTAAAGCTGAAAATTTGAGAAGATATTTTACTCACTGTTTAACTAATAATACCCAACATATATGAGCGCTAAAAGATTGTTATGCCCATGCAATGATAATATATGATAGCCTTAATCACAGAGGTGATGACTGTACTGGGATCAGAAGAATAAAATCCATGATCAGAACAAACAATTGGAAGATACATCTATTTTACAAACAAGGGGTGTCCACCTAGGATTGTCCATGGTGGCACCCTTTGTCCCAGTCACAAGCTGACTGGGACAAACCCCCCTTAACACCCCCCAAGCCACTTATTTACATGGTTGTCATTCCCCCCAACCCAAAAAAACACCCCCCAGCCACTTATTAACATTTTTGCCTTTTGCACCTTTTACCCCCGACGATACCAACACACATACCCACACTTCTCGTTCCTTTACGGTTGCATGCGTGCACCACATCCTGTTCGTGGGGTTTTGTTCCGCCATGCACATTGTGCACGGGTTATTTCTAGTACATATATATTATCTGATGAATTCATAGCAAAGACTATAAAAAAGAACTCGAAGCTTTCTCACAAAACTCTCTCTGCAAGCAAACTTGATGTAAGTTTGGTAATTTGTATAACAACACAAGTACCTTTCAGATTCAGCTGAACCACCAAATGAAGTTGAACTCAACGTACATCCACGATCATAGAGAGGAATCGAGTCATTATCGAGTTGTATACTCTTGATATCTTCATTTCTTGCTTGATTGTCTACCCAAAATGACTTCAAGCAACAAAAAAAAGAAGAGTGCTAACTATAAGCTGTACAAAAAACATAATGAAGCAATCAACAATAAGCCAATAAGCCAAGCTATAAAAATTATCCAAGGGAACCTTGCACAATCATGCAAAAGTGATCAATGAAAAGGATCATGCAGACAAAAAATCAGTAAAGATCCAAGACAAAACGAAAAATTATATTCATAAAGCAACTGCCTACAAAAGTGGAAATGTAATAAATGTCTTTGAATAGAGAACAAGGAAGAAATAGGAAATATGGTTATAGAAACTATGAAATATTAGAAGCAGCAATGGAAAAAGAAATATTAAAAGCATTTCAGATATCTTATACATGGTCTACAATCAGAGCGGGTACCTGCATCATGAACATTGTCATTAAGAATGTGACTTTTGACACTATGTATATGTCAATTTCTATCATGTTCTTTGCATGTTATGGCCGTTATAAATACAATGCAAACAGATAGTTGAGACACAGTTATATGTGGTTTTGGATTTTAAGATCCCAACAACAGAACCAACATGGTCTCAACGCCCAGTGGCGTATATTTTTAAAAAAAATAGCTAAACAAAAGAAATTAAAAGTTAATAAGTAACATGCAACAAAAAATTAAATGTTAAGTAATACCCAACATGCATAAAATGTTCATGCTCTCGATTTTCTCTTCCACTCTCGTAATAAGTCATAGCATAGGTTTACCATCTTCCAAGTCATAGCAGAAGTTTACCAAAAATCATAGCAAAATATTAAACGTTAAATAATACTCAACATGTAAAAAATGATAATAAGCATCAACCAATAATAAATTAAAAACAACTGCAATGGGGATTGAACCCAGATGCTATGACAACATAAAGCATGGCCTTATCCATTGGGCCATAAAAAGATGTTAGGTGACTACTACCAAACACGCAAATTAATATAATAAGTAAGAAATATCTAGACTTATTTTTTCAATAGCTTTAAATTTATTTAATACCTAACACTATAATGCATCGATACAAGCTTTCCTTTAAAAGAGAATTTTAGAGGAATTTTTTAACCAAAAAATATTTTAGAGTGTTTTTTTAGAAAGAAATGTAAGTTAGGAGTGTTTCCTGAAATTTTGGCAAACTCCATTGATTGGTCAACATTATTAAGATCGCATGTAGAATTTGCTCTAATGTGGGGTATTTTTTTTTAAATTATGCAATAATTAGCCCCATTGTTTGGTTACGGACGTTGTATAATTAACATGCTCCTTGTTGGTTGAAAGGTTACAGCTAATAAGGGACCCATAAGAGATGAAAGAAAATAGGGTGTTAATACTAATCTTGTTACAAATCATTTTGTAATCGGATAACAAAATGACAACAAAGGAAAACACTTTCGATTCGGTAAATTAAATAAATTGACTGAAGCAAGGGATCGTGGCCCAACATACTACAGTCAACGCCCAACGGTATAGATAGAGGTGCAGTGCCTGACGAATGCAAGAATTTATTAATAATCCAGTTGATGGATATCCTACTCCTTCGAGGACTTGCTATCAGAGAGGGAGGGGAAGGATTTAGGATTTTGATTATGAGTTCTCTTTTTATTTCTTTTGAGTGTTTGAGTTTGTTTAGGATTCCTTTTATGTTTATTTGTTTTTTTATCTTTTTGGTTTCCTTTTGAGATTGGTTCTCTTTAATTGAGTTTGTTAGCAGTTTGAGTACAAATCTAGTTAAGCTTCGTTTTGCCTACACATAAAACCTTGTATACAACCTTAGAATTCGATGAATAAAGAAAATTTGTGAAAAAATCATCTTTGTGATATTGAACATTTATTTGCATGTGATTTGCTTAGAATGAGTGATTTGCCTATGTGTGAAGCCCGAATATATTGCTTTTCTTCTTTACCAATTTCTTTCTCAAATCATTAAATTCCCATCACAAACCCCTAAAAGCTTTCGATCTGCATCACATTTGGTACCAGAGCTAAAAATCTAAAGTTTCCCCTTATCTTCTTCATTTTTCTTATTTCTCCATCTTCTTGTTTCTTTTCGTTAGTTTAGTTCATGTTGGCCCCACAACAATTATGAAAAATTGTCTCGGGTCACTGTTCATCTGCCGGAACGAGTCCAATTCAAACCCACAACAAAACTTGTTTTGACTTGATTTTAGAGCTTTAGGGCTACTTTTTGACTCGAAAAGCTAAGGAGCTTGTTCTTCCAATAACTTTTGAGGAATTTTTCAATTGCACATGAGTTTCTTTGCAACTTTTTGGATAATATTCTCAATTTATTTTTGATATTTTTTGTATTTTTTGTTAGTTTGCAATAGAACTTTATGATTATTGTCGTTAGGTGTATTGTTTCTTCTATCTCATTGAATTTGTTGCATCATCATCCTATGATTGTATTTTCTTTTTGCATTTAGAATTCAGCCGTTAAGATTTTATTTTATTTTCATACTTAGTAGCACACATATAGTTTTAGGCATAGAACTGCATAAGCATTAATGTATTTTCCTTTGCATTACATGCTATTACATAACGATACATAGCGATACAATCCTAGAATCTCACATGATTAACAGATTATCCCCAAACTTTGACAACTCTGATCGTATTGTAATGGCCCGATTTTTCTCTCTTTCATTTCCTTTCTTTTTTATATTTAACTGAATCCCAAAAGCCCACAGAGCTTCGCTTTTCATCTTTCTCTCGTTTCTTTCTTTTTCGTTTTGATTTTCCCCACGGCCCACTCCATCGGCCCAAAACCCGCTAACCATCACTTATCCCCTCACCCTCACATGACCCCCACGCCTCTCTTGATCTCTTTCGACGAAAAAATCTTAGCGGCAAAAACCGATCTCTCTCTCCCCCCCCAAAACCCCCGAGCCCTGATCTATCTCTCTATTTTCCTTCAGCAAGAAGTAAGGCTCTCTCCGACCCGAGCTCTCTCTCCCTCTCTTCACCTCACATAACACGTGTCATGGCCTCACGAATCCACCCTGCCCTAAACCGTGCAATTTTGTCATGATTACTCCTCTTTCTGATGCTGAGCTTCTTCGTGGCAACTCCACGGTCCATCTGCCCATTTTCCAAGCTCCACAGCTTTCCCTCTCCGTATATAAAGCCTAGGTAAGGCTAGGATTTCTGTTTGGAAGTGTAAAATTGTTTTCAAAGGATGTGCAATTTGATATTAGGATTTTGGTGTTCGGTTTTCATCTTCCCCCTTGCTGAGCATTTGCAGCCAACCACCAACAAGGTGGTGAGATTCAATTTCTCCCGTTGGTCTTCAAGTTTCAGTAAATCACTTTAATTCTCGAATTTGGTTTTAAATTTGTTTTTCTACTTGCGATAATGATTCTGAGCGAGTCGCAGGTGTCTCCGGGGTTTGGCGATGACCCCCGCTGCTACCCATATCCTTGGTGTGGCTGTCCCATGGGTTCCTGCCTTGACTGTGACTGTCCGGGGGTGCTAATCCGTCGTGAATCCAATTAGGCTAACATCCCCTCGTCGAGGCTGCCGCGACTCCCTTAGCCTTTGCCATGGACACGTAGCTCTATATCGTGACTATTCATGTCTGGTCGTGACTTGTTTTTAGGGTTTGCCCCCTACCGTGACTATTTTGGGGATACTTAGTGTTGGTTTTCTTGGATGTTGGTTGTAGACTTGTACAGCTGTACTAGGTCGTGGTCTTGGTGATGTTTCGGCCTGTGTTGGGCCTTGGTGGTGGTTGGTATTGGTATGTTGGAACCCGGGCTTTGCCCTACATGTCAGATTTGGGTTACCCTATGATTGAAAGTGAGGGTTGGCCATTTAAGTCCGTTGGAACATAGTTTACTACTTTTTGGATCATAAACCTATTGCATGTTGGATGATCATAGTTTACTACCTGTAGGATCATAAGGCCACTACATGTCAGATCATAGGTTTACTGTCTGTTGGATCATATGTAAAAGATGAACACATGGTTACGACCTGTAGAACGATTGATGATGAGAATTCTCTGAGACCACTACAGTTGTTCCTTCCCACATCGTCAATCCCCATGTTTCCAATTACTATACCATTTGTTGCAAGCTATCCATGTTAGATTCTTTTGCTAACATTTGCATGACACTCGGGTTTAGATTATTTTAGCATGTTTAGTGTATTTCACGTGTTACCTGACATCCATATACTACATGTTACTTTATGCTACATGTTTCATGTTTAATTAACATGTCACCTGTTACATGCTACATGCTGCCTGCTATATGTTTTCTATTTCAGTAATTATAACACATGTTGCACATCTTCCATGACATTGAACGTGGTAATGTGTGGAGTGAGCAATGATGACCAAATAACACTAGAATATCATGCCATTGCATATTATGTTGACATATCTCATTGGAATATCCTATTGAAATACTACACACTGTTGAAATAGCTTAATGAAACACCATGTTAGAATCTTGAAAACATGATTGGATCTTGAATTACATAACACACCAACATATTTGCTAGTTTCGATGTGGCCATTAACCCATTTAAGAACCTTACTTCATAAATCATATTTAGCCAAATAAATATTCCTAACTTAGAACTATACATGAACTATATCACTGAGACACTGAGAGATGTACAATTGACATATACTTGGCACTTCAGACTCACTGGATTTAGGATAGCCATATTAGAGAGTGTGCTAGAGCGACCGGAACCAAACTTCTGTTTTAGTCCTGCATGTTCTATGTAAGGACTCAAAACCCTGCATGTTTCTCTGTAAATGCTAACCTGCCTGTTTCTATGTAAGGGTCCGGCTCGGGTGAGCATCCATGTGGCTTCAGATGGACTCCTGGTTGTTTTCTGTACTCTCCTATATGATTCACGGCCTAGAATTGGCATAACTACTACAACAATGTTAATATCGTCCTAACTTGTGAACTATGTTGCATGCATGTTTAACTTGTTTATAGTTCCTGGTTGTTTGTTAGTTTAATTATGCTGCTTATCTATATCTAGTTTCCGCTTGGTAGTTAGTTCTAATTATACTGGTATAACTGTTTTTAATTTCAAGTCCTAGAATTACTGTGATTTACCACTGACTGCTGGCGGCTCTGTGTTTCGTGGCACAGTTAGGTGCCACTCAAGTGTACAATGAGGTCCCAACTTTTAGGATTCAGATTTTGATACGGAGATTTTTGACATGAGATGTACCGACTCGCATTTTTCAGTATTAATTAAATGAGAAATTATATATGAGTATTTGGTATATCTCTGCTTGTAGGCCAGATTGTTTTCACTGGCAACTAGCAGGGCATGTATCACATGTGAAAATCATGAATGTCCCGAGAAGCGAGCCAAGTGTTTTTGCACCAAGGTAGAAAGTTAAGAACACTGTTAAACCTAATAGTACTACCATCAAGAAAGAAAATAGTAAGGTTGAAATTGTAAAGTCTTTGCACCAAGGTACAAATGGGGCCAAGTGTTTTAGATGTTAGTGTTATGATCAACTTGGTTACAGGTATCCCCCTTAGAGTCTAATGCTTGAGGTTCATGATGGCATTATAGACGACGGTAGGAAGGTCAACATCTATACACTTGGGGTCAATGCTAGTGATGACTTATATGAAACGAACGCTTATCTGAATATCATAGGTGTTTGTTTACTACACATAGAGATGAGGTAGATTGGCATAGAACTTTTTATACTAACATCAAAATAGGAAATATGTTCCATAGTTTGATGATTGAAGGAGGTAGTTGTGTAAATATTGTCGCCTAATCAGCTTTAAAGATGATATGTCAAACTAAATCTTACCTACAATCATATAACATTTTTGGGTTGAAAAGACCACTCACCCGGTTACCAAATTTAATGTCTATCCAAAATTTCAAATATCACGATCCCCTGGTGTAGTAGCATTTTACCCTTGAATGCCACACACATTTTGCTAGCTATGTGTTGGTTATACGACCTATATGTGAGGAGTCATGGACAATCAAACAAACACACATTTATGTTTAATGAAAAAAGAATCATGTTGACCCCTTCCTAACCAAAGAATCGAGTTGATGATGAGAAGAATGGGTTAAAGTCCAGGGAAGGCAAGCAAGGCACCACTTCAATTTGTGAATAAGAATTAGTTTATCATGGAGAATCATGAAGAAGGGGTTGTATGTTTACTATTTCCACTAGCAAGTCTCCCAGTAAACCTATAGAGTTTCCTTCTTAGTTTTGTCAAATTCTCGTCAATTTTAGTACGTGACGAGCTTTCTCCTATAGATATATTCAACATGCCATAACTTTATGTCAAATTTCACATTGCATAACTTGCCACACTATATGATGAACCCTACTAAACACGATAAGCTAAGGAAACATATGGATAAATTGTTACAGAAAGGATTTTTTTCGAGAGAGTTTGAGTCTATGTACCGTTTCCGCACTACTTACACCTAAGAAGGATGGTGTAAGTGTTAGTGGTTGTGCCCTAGGCCAAATATTTGGACCTTTATGTTATGTCATTTTCATTTATAAAATGTTTCTCTTATTATTGTTATTATTATATTGCTTGCATGTTTCTTTATAATAATGTTTGAATAGTTGTTTATGCTATTTTAAGCATCCCTAGTCATTCATCAGTAATGGTTTAATGATGAATTAAGACTAGTATGAGTTTGATAGATAATTATGAGATAATTATATGTATGGTGATACAAATCAAACTTATATGTACTTGTTGGAGAACATGTACTGGATAGACTCGCTATGAGATCATTACATGGATTAATGTCATAAATGATCTCATAATAGTTATGTCATTGAATCCTTCGACCTGAGCTCATCACAGTTTCCTACATAAGGAACATCATATTTTGACATAATCAAACGTTATCTTTAATCAGATAATCATAAAGGTTATGATCGAATATGATGTGAATTATGCAGAGGAAAGTGAATGAACAAGATGGAATTTGTCCCTCCCCTATGAGAGATATCTAATGGGCCCCTCGATAAGTAGGACTGAGAAATGCATGGCCATGCTCAAATGAATGTCATTTGATTTTATCAGTCTACTTAGAAAGCGAGAAATTAAATGTTTGAACTACATAAGTATGGCATTGCCCATGACTTATGTTCAAATAAGATATCGTGTGACAAAAGGATAATGACATGTTCTATTGGTTAGGTTAATATCGGACTAACGATATTCATATTAATTGGGTAGTCAAAATGTCTTGCTAGAGACCAATTATGACTTGTGGGCTTCTAATGAGATTAGGCCCACTGCCAATTTAATATGAGCCTATTGGGTCGCACACAAAGAACGAATTGGATAGGATAGGGTTTAAACATGATTTCGAATATGATTTGAAATTCATAATAAGGTGAAATATCTTAACCGTCAGATATCGTATCTCGTTAAGATATTATCCCTAAGATATCGTCGCTTAACTGAAATACGTTAATGTGTTAACGTGGGATTCTTATCCCTAAGATAGCGTCGCGTAACTGAATGTGGTTAAGGGGTTAACGTAGGATTCTATATAAGATATAGAATCACGATTTTCAGTTTTACGTTTTTTTAATCTATCTCCTCCGTTTTTGAGAAAAACAAAGAGCGAGAGAAACCCTAGTTGCGGCAAAGGAGCTAGCACCCTCGCAAGTCCTGTTCGTGACGTTCGCGTGTGGATACCGATTGAGGGTGGTCGTTCGCAGAACAGCACCTATAGTCCGACAGATTCAGATCGTCGACAGATTCAGATCGTCGCAGCACCTATAGTCCGACAAATTCAGATCGTCAGAAAGGTTAGTAATTCATTCAATCAATTAGAATCGCATGGATCTTGGTAGGTTTCTATTTTCCGCTGCGTATAAATTAGTTGTACTATGATAGAAACCCTAACAGTAAGAAGGATGGTAGCTGAAGAATGTGTATAGATAACAAAAGTCATCAATAAGATACGACCAAGTATTGATTTTTTATTTCGAGACTTATAATCTTTGGATATGATGACAAGATTGAGTATTTTCTCCTAGATTGACCTTAAGAGTATGTATACGTGTCTGCAAAGGTGATGAATGGAAGATTGCCTTTAAGATAAAGGAAGAGTTGTATCAGTAGTTAGTCATACCTTTTGTTTTGTCTAATGCCCTAAGTACTTTTGCAAGAATTATTACTCAGGTGTTACGTTCTATGTAAAACTATCAATATAGTACTATAAATAATACATCCTAACAAGAGGAAAATTAACAAACTCTTTTCTATAAAATTTGTAGCTGATTTCTTTATGGTATTAAAACCATAACCTTAGATTAGCCCTAACACTAATCATCATGCTTCTTCCTCAACTGCCAACCATCTTCATCGTTATTTTTTCTTTTTGCCAATTCCAACCTAACCCTAGAACTAATCCTAATCAATTTTAATGCTAATCTAATCTCCTTCCCCTTCTATAACAAACATCACCAACGTGATCAACCCCTTCGTGATCAACCCCTTCTCAGTCTTTTCTGTCCCACAATCTCACCTTCTTGTCAACCATACAACCTTATTTGACGATGATAAGGCGTGTTTTGACGATTTCTAACAATAATGAGATGACTCTGACTATTTACGATAACGTCGAGATGACTCCAATTACATATAGCCATGAACGACCACGACCTGACTCGATGATGGCAAACTCCATGATCACTACACGCTCCTCCCTATCATGGTTGTTGTTGCATGCAGTGGCATAACTATATCACTCTTGCCCTGAGTAGCTGCACATGGCAATGAAGAAAATTATTTATATGCCATATTTTGTGTACCTCTCTCTCTATCTGAGTCTCTATTCTCTCCTTATTATCGCCATCTCTTTTCTCTTTGACACTCTATCTTCTCTAAATCTCTAAGTAAAACTTGTGATGTTGAGTTACTTTGGAGGCAAGATTGGTTTGAAAGTACAGTCCACATTCACTCCACATTCACTTCATCTTCATCTTTGTAGCGAAATAAATCACTCATCTTGGTAACATTTCAATTTTATTAGAGTGGAGAAGATATGAAGAGATGATGGGATTCTCGCTTTCAGGTCTTAATGCATCCTACAACATCGTTAATGCCAGCGGCAAAGTGTGGATCAACGAGAACCGGTTCAAGCTCCTGAGGCCCCTTAACGACAAAGACTCTACCCATGTCTAACTTTGAAGTAGGTTATCCCGATGGGGCCTACTCCGACCGCGCCAAGAATAAACCCATCATCCCTTCTCACATATCAGATGTATAATTGGTCAAAACATTAATTGCTATGCTTTTCAGTTTACAGATGTCAACAATTGGTGTCTGTTTATATAGATTGTTAGATGATCTCTAAGCATTTGCTAAACTGCAAGCTAACATTTTTAATTCGAAATGCCAATGCCAATGACAATTATTACTTAATAAGAGAATGCTATGTTAGAAGATTGAGATCTGAAAATTTCTATTTGAATGAGATCCATTTTTGTTGGTACATTGATATATTTAGGCTTTATGTAGTACCTATAAACACATTATCATTAGTGACATGGCCCATTCTAGAAACGGTAGCAAACTTTTCGTTACAATGAAACTCAACCCATTGATTGACCTGAGCAAGAAGATGTTTCTGTCGATATGCACATTTCTATTTCTAATCAAACAAAGGAGAACTCCATAAAAGAAGAATCGAAGATTAAAAAATTTTGCCGAAGTGATGAATTATAAATTCAAGAGATGATGATGCTAGCAGTCTGCAACACGGGCCATGAAACGAGAAAATGGTTGTCAACTGTTTAGTGCCATGATTCGTGGAAGGAGAATAGACCAAGAATTGTGTATTACATTAAAATAGAACAAATATGACGGAGAGATTATGGGAAAGAATTAAGGTAGCTAAATTATGTAGAGAAAAGAAGTGTTTTTTGAATTGAGATACACAGGTTTGAGGAGTTTGTAAACTCTCATTCAAATCAAATTGAAAAACGTGACAATAAAAATTATTCTCCCAGTGCAAAAAAATCTTGGTTACACCACTGGTTGTCAACTCATCTTCAACTGCATGTCTTCGTCCTATTTGGTGCTGGTGTCATAAGACTCCTTATCTCAGCGATCGGTATCAAAGCTCGTCATATGAGTGTTTGCCTACTTGAAAGAGAGATTGAAGAGAAAAAGAAAAGAAAATTTTGGGAACCATAGGCCCAATCAGCTTAATCCTATTTAAGGTCTGAGCCCATCTTGGTTCTAAGCCCAATTTAAAACCAAATTAATAGCAGTTGGCTATTTCTGTTGTTATGCTTGGTGTTTGGTGATTTCTAATGTTCTGTTATTTGGTTGGTTGTTTAATGTTTCTGGTGTTTGATGAGTTGTTATGTATTAAGAAATAAGGATGTGAGAATATGGTAGATTCGAAGTGAATTGTTCATATGTCTGACAATAAGTGGAGCCAATACCATATGTTTAGAAGTTTCAAAAGGCCCAATTGCATTCATCTTTTAGTACAACTTTAACCAACTCAATTAATTGCATACACTTCTATATCAAGTTCTCAGACATGTGTGCAAAGACTTCTAATTATATGACTAACGAGTCAAGAAGATTATCTTCCTTGTCCATCTACTTGAGACTATGAAACTTGCAGATTACTCCACATCCATTGTTACGAATATTGGCTTTAATGCTTTATAAGTATCACTTCTTTCGTACCTTTTGGTATCTGTAAAAATATATATTAAAAAAATTCTACTTTTCGTTAATCTGTTGATACAATCTTTAAACTACTTCATAATACTCTTTCGTGATCGTTGTGTATTCCAGAAGATTGAAACAAAGAGGGCGCTTGTCACATGAACTGTGACGGGAGTTCTTTGCCACGTCGATGCAGAAAGTAGATTAATAGGTTTCTCTGATATTACTTCCCTATTCATCATGCACAGCAAAGGTCATCTAGGTTTTGAAATTTTAGAACTTTTGCATCCTAAGTTTCATAATCTGTCTAGTTTAAAGTGTGAGTCTTGCCAATTAGAATAAAATCATTGAATACCATACTAACAGTAAGTCAATAAATATGCTCAGAAACCCTTTGAGCTGGTCTATTCTTCAAACATTATATGGACCTTATCATGTCGAGTGTAAGTTTGGATTAAAGTATTTTTTTCATATTTATGGATAATTTTTCACATTTGACATGGGTTTACTTAATGAGAACTAGTTTGCTATTTTAAAGCATTTTTATGCTGAAATAAAAATTTGGCATTTCTGTTTTTAAAAAATTATGAATGGATAATGCAAAGAAATATTTCAATAATCAGTTTGCATCTCTTATGTTGAAATTAGAATTATTCATCAATCTTCAATGCACACATATACTAATAAACTAAGAGCGACAAAGCGTAAAAACAGATTATTCTTAGAGATTGCACATGCTTTTTTACCTATAAATGTTACAAAAAGTTTATAAGCTGATGTTGTTTTAATTACTTGTTATCTTATTAATTATATGTCCTCCAGTATGTTAATGGTTAAATCCCTTATCATTTGTTGTTTAAGGTCACCAAAGATTTTCATGTGTATTTGTTTCGTGCATAATTATGTCCAAGATGATTCCACACTTGATCCATAATTCTTAAAGTGTGTTTTGGGGTACTAGCATACAAAAAATGTTGCAAGTGTTACAATCCCATGACGAAATAGTCTTTTATATCTAATGATATTAAATTTCTTGAGTTCCTGATGTATTTCATCAAACCTAAAGATAATGACCAATTATTGAGCCTTAACATTAAGGATAAGTATTTATGTTATTTGTTACCACCAAGAAAATCTAAGGTTACGCATGTATACCAACAATAAAAAGTAACCAGAACTCAGCTTTAAGGTCCTATCTCATCTTCCAATGCTCATGCATCCTTACCTCAAAAACATGTGACATCTTCCTCGGGTGTTTTTGGAATCTTCACAAGTGAAGCTGAGTTTATTTTTTATTTGTATATTTTGATTGCTGACAGAAAAGCTACTCATTCGTGCATAGCTCATTCTTTTTATAAATATATATCGTATGCATATCTTTCTCAACCATACATAACTTTTTCTCTTTAATTGATTTTAACCAAACTTCTCGATCTATTTTAAATGCTTTGTCACATCTATATTGATGTGGTGTAAAGTTAAAAGAAATGAATGCACTTAAAGTTAATGAAACTCTGGATCTTGTACTGGCTCTATCATGCAAGAAGGTGGTTGGTTACAAATAGATTTATTTTGTGAATTTGGATCCTAATAACTCCCTCGCTCGATTGAAGGTCATGCTCGTTGATAAAAGCTATTTACATACATATGATGTAAACTACCAAGAAACGTTCTCTCCATTTACGAAGATGATATGAGTATGTTCATTGATCTATATAGTCATCAATTATCACTGACCTTTATTGATCTGACCTTTATTGATCGAAAAAATATACATGGAGCAACAGCCAAGCATTGTTGCTCAGGAGGTCAAGAAAAGTATGCAAATTGAGAAAATTGTAAGGTCGGAAGCAATCATTAAGTGCTTGGTTTGGATGTTTTGCAGATTCCATGAGGTAATTTGGCTTCAACCATGTCGATGTGATTATTTCGTCTTCCATCAACTTATTAGGAAAGGCAGATACTTCTATTGATATATGTTGATATTATTATCACAAGAAATGATGCTTTTCAGATTCAGAAGTTAAAGTAGCTTGTTAAGAAAGGGTTTCAATCGAATGACCTTGAATCTATCGTATATTTTCTTAGGATACATGTAACACTCTTGAAGAAAAGTATCTATTTATCCCAACAAAAGTAAATTTTCATATGATGTCAGAGACAGATGTATGTCTGGATGTAGGACTATCACCTCACGTATATATCCAAACTTTGAACTTATACTAAATCAAAAGTGCCACGGCATGATCAAGATGATGTGAGATTGATTGAAAAGCTGAACTATCTTATTGTAACATGTTTGGATATTACCTTTACGGTGAGTATACCGAGTTACATCATATTTGATCTAATGACTCCATGTGAAAATGTCACAGTACGAGTTATGAGAAATTTTAATAATGCATCAGGCAAATGCCGGTTATATTCTGTGTCCATTATAGATTTCGCTATTTGGTCTGTGATTGATGACTAGCAACTGTGTTTTTGTGAAAAGTAATATGATGTTTTAAAAACTAAGAAACAACCAATCGTTTCTCGATCTAATACGGTCTCAGGGTATAGAGCAATGGCTAACACCATTTATGAGTTGTTATAGATTCATCGGTTTCTTTTCAAGTTAGGGTTCGTAACACCTATACATGTAATGATGTATTATGACACCAAGGTTGTTGTATACAACGCTAACATGGTCTTTTATGAGAGAACCAAACATATTAAGATCTATTGTCATAGTGTTATCAAATGGCGCCGCCATGGCCGCCATGGCGGAATGGCGTGGCCCCTTTTGGCCTAATCGCAATTCGCCATCCATTTGGCCTAATCGCAAATGGCGCCGCCACGGCGGAATGGCATGTCCCCTTTATGGCGGATTTTTGGCTCACCGCTATAGGCCGCCATTCGCCATTGATAACATTGATTGTCATATAATGAAACATTAATGTGACAAGAAAATGATAAATATGAAGTATGTTAGAAACGGTAAATCGGCTGACGAATATGCTTACTAAGCCTTTGGAAAATAGAGTAGACAAAATAAGGTAACAAGCTGAGCATGAATGACATATATACTCCAGCTTGAGAGAAAATGTTAGATATAATATATGTTAGGGTATTTTATGCAAAAGGGGCTTTATATAAACTATTAAAATAGTAATATAAGTAATAGATCCTAAAGGGTGAAGAATTAACGAACTCTTGTTAAACTTCCATCAAAAATTTCTCTCTAATTTCTTCGTGTCGGACCCAAAATGATCATCTTTTTCATTTGACACAGTTCTTGGAGATTCTCTATGATGAAAAACATTATGCTGATTTAAAAAGTACGCGTTCTTGACTGCTCTCTACACTTCTTAAGGTTTATTATTTCCAATGAAGAAGTTTCAACAAATCCTGATAAAATCAAGGTAGATAGTGATTGGCCTACTACGATTCATAAAGACGTGAGTTCGCATGTGTTGGGATTTTAGTACCATTATGACACAAATCACTAATTGTGTCAAGAAAATGAAATGGAGTTCATATTGACTAAATCTACTGAGCGAGCATTTGACGAAATTAAGAGTTTACCACTAATGCAATACTTCACTTTCCTGGTTTCTCAAAAGTCTTTGAGGTAACATGTGACGTGTTGGTCAATGACATAGGTGGTATTAAGCAAGGGAGAAATTTGACAATTTTCTTTAGCGAGAAATTGGAAGATGCTATGCAACAATGTTACTACGTCGAAAATTTTCTATTATGCTTGAGATATTGGTATCAATATTTGAAACCTAAAGAGTTCATTTAATACTCCAACCATCAGGCTTAAATGTACATCAATTCACAGAGGCACCGACACATCAAACAGTTAGAGTTCAATCATGAGTATATTTTTGTTCTTAAACATCGTGACAGTGTTAAGTGTTAAGAATAAAGCCATTGATGCACTAAGTAGGAAAGTTACCATCTTACAGAACATGAGGATAGAGGAAATAGGATTTGAGTGATAAATGATTATCCTACTCGTTAGGATTTTGGTGAAATTTACTTTGACTCTGGATCCTAAAATTCCTATATATAATTTAACCATTATCAATGGTTATCTATTTAAGGGCGGTCATTTACGCATTCCCAACACTTCTCTTCGTAACTATTTGATTCGAAAGTTAATTTAGCCCAGTGTCATGGTAGAGAATATGTTTTGTTAGCCAAGTGTCAAACAAGATAATGCAAATGTTATGTCTCATTATCAAGTCTGTCAAGTAACAAAGGGTAGAAAATATAACATTGCATTATACATACTGTTACCAATACCATTCGCTCCTTAGGAGCATGTCAGTACGATGTATTAGATCTTCGTTGCACGTTTAGACATCATGGTTTGATCTTAATTGTTGTGGATATGTTTTCTAAGATAACATACTTTATTTCATGCATCAAGACTGCAAATGCTACTCATGCTGCATACCTCTTTCTCAAAGAGGTAGTTTGAATGCAGTCTTTCTAAGACCATAGTTTCTAATAGAGATGTTAGGTTAACAAGTCACTTTAAAGCAAAGTTTAAGAACACGGTTTTGGTTTTAGTTTTGGTTTGGCCGTTGGAAATTTTTAGATTTCGAACAGTTTCATTCGTTTCGTACGTTTCATTTTGAGTTTCGGTTTCGGATTTTTATGTATTTTTATGTATATATTTTGGTAACAATGCATTTATAATAAATTTTTTATAACTTTAATGAATTTTTAAATAAATTTTAGAATTTTAATAATTTTAATAATTTTAATAACTATTATATATATATGGTCTAGATGGGTTCGTGTATTTAAATTCAAACCCATATTTTATTACAAGATTTGAGGTTTTGACCGAAACTAGCTGAAACATATGGTTTCGGCCAAAACCAATTAAAACCAAGTTTCAATAGCAGTTTCGTATCGTCCATCTTAGAAACCGAAACAAAACCACCAAAATCAAATAGTTTTAGCTGTAAGCTCATTCCTTACTTTAGAGAACACTATGAAAGAAACTAAACACACATTTCAATTTTTCATGGCTTATCATCCACATGTTGACAGATAACCCCATATAGTAAATCGTAGTTTGTCGTTTTCTTTGTGACCATTTGAGTAATTGGGATCTTGGTCTTCTTATGATAGAGTTTGCATATAATAATTATGTGAATAGATCTATATGTTTGAGTCCATGTAAGGCTGTCATTGGTAACCGACAAACTTACTTTCATTGCAAGTAAGAAAGAGATCAAGCGCATCTGCTAAGTTCTTTACACATCATTTGCATGATGTGCGTAATAAGATCAACAAAAAGTTATAATTGGGAATGATAATTATAAGTGTACTGCAGATCTACATAAAACATTGCATGAATTTTTCAATGCTTAGAATTCGCATAAAGATGTTCCATCCTAGAATTGTAAAGAAACTTCAATGCCAACGAATATGTCCTTACAAAGTTCTTCAAAAAAATTAGTTCTAATGCTTAAAGTTGGATATCCCATTAGAGCTTGGCATCGGTTCGGTTTTCAATATTGAAGATATGACTCTACACCATCCACTTGTGGATTACCAACTGTTATTCTTAGTCCTACATCTTCCTCCATGGCAGATCCATTTCGCTCTTTGGTTCTGCTTCTACAACCCCTCCAACCACATCGATACCAACTTAAGAAGACAAATGATATCTTGACGAATGATGTTGTCTACAACCGAAGAAGATTATTAGTGTTACTTAGTGTTACTTAGTTCGCTGAAGGGGACAACTCAATTCAGAATATTCTTGGTAGCAGACTGAGGAGATGGAGCAACTCAACACGTATATAATGTACACATATCATCGACATTAATTGGAGATGAATACTTCAAAACAAAGGAGAGTTTATCGAAATCCTACTCATTTAAGGCCTTTCTATCAAAGAAAGAGAAGGATTTATAATTTTAATAAGTTTTCTTTTTATTTATTTTGAATGTTTGACTTTGTTTAGATTCCTTTTAATGTGTCTTTGTTTTATCCTTTTGTTTTCCTTTTGAACCCCATTTAAGAGTTTTAGTACAAATCTGTTAGGTTTTGTATTGTCTATAAATAAGGCATTATATGCAACTTTAAAATTTGATGAATTAAGAGATAATTTGTGAAAAAATCATCTTGTTATTTTAAAAATCTCTTTGCGTGTAATTTGTGTAGAGTGGAGAGTGATTCGCCTAGGTGTGAAGGTTGAATCTTTTACTTTTCTTCCTTACCGATTTCTTTCACAAATCTCCAAATTCCCACCGTCAACCCCTAAAACTTCCGTCCTGCAATCTAGCATCAGATTGGAGTAACATGACATCTTCCGTGGATCATAATATTATTATGTAGAAAATATAAACTAGTATGGCATCGGTTCTAAAAGTTCACTCACGAACATGGGTCATATCAATACGTAAAGCATAAAGATGGAATCTAGCTTGCAGGTTGGCCGGTATGGATAGAAAAATATATTTTGCATATCCAGCTTCAGTTTAGAGACACTTACTGCATGGGAGAGGCATTTATTCTACCTACCCCGCGTGCAGCACCCGCGTTCAGTGCCAAAAACATTAATTCTCCTTCTCCTTTCTATCTCTAGCTTAATTTGTGTGGATCTTGCCTCCCACTCCTTAGTAACAAGTTTGCAGTCATACATACAATGTGGCAGTGTAGTCTCTCAACTGTAGTGGGTACAATCGGTTTCTAGTGGTGAGAATGTGATGCAGAATAGAATGAAAAAGTTGTGATGGGTAATTTGTAAAAGAACAAATTATGAATTTGATAGAATTTTAGGCATCTCATCACAGGGAGCTGATGATTACCGACTCCAATACCTCGCACGTAGAGATTTTTTGGACCTCACGTCCAGGCAACCAAGCCCACCCTCATGCCTCTCACGCCCAAGATTTTAAGTGGATGAGAACAAAAATTACAAACTTTAAATTGTATTCAACCTTCCATTCATTAAAAAAAGTTGAAATACAATATTATATTTACGGGTAAAACAAAAATCAATTTAACTCATACGCAAACTCCTAAATAGAGTCAAATAAAGACTCCTAAATAAAATAAAGGAGTTCCTTAAACAGACACCTCAAAAAAAGCCTCAAACTCTTTTTAAAATGAAACTCTAAAAAGACTTAAATTCCTCTAAAAAGAAAACTCTAAAAACATTCAAATAACAAATTCTAAAAAGATTCAAAGACCATAAAACCAAGGTTTGAGGTTTCGGCCGCTATCCTTGGGTATCGGTTGTATCGTTTCGGTATCGGTGGGTAACGAAACCGAAACTAGAGGTCAGTTTCGGTATCGACTGATACTGAACGGTATCGGTCAGTTTCAGCCGATACCAGCCGATACCGTTCAGTGTCGGTCGAAGACGAAGTAAGAAGAATGTGTAATTAAATAAAAATTCTCAAAAAAACCCAAAAAATGAGACATTGACACGCTATTCACACGCTACATTTATCTAAACATATTACGCATTATTTACAAGTTTGCCATATTGTAGCTAACGAGAGAGTGTTTTTAGCTAAATGATTAACGTGAATATCATATTTTTAACTAATATTGTTCATAATTATGTTATAAATTACAAATTATCTTTATTAGTTTGTCATTATCTCATTAGTAACAAATTTTAACTAACATTGTTAGTTACATGTAACTTACAATTTTTGAAACTACCGATATGGACGAACCGAAACTCACTTCTGAAACCGTCGAAACGGGCGATACCGATACCGAACCCTAAATTTTCGGGAGAGTGAGACCGAAACCGAGACCTCAAACCTTGCATAAAACAATTCTAAAAGACTTAAATACTAAATTGAATCCAAATTAAAATTGGATTCCCAGCATTATGATGCGGCATGACTGCATTTTTGGAGGCAATGTCAGTTTCAACATGGACACTAG
This sequence comes from Scilla litardierei, assembly GCA_030789695.1. Taxonomy (NCBI): domain Eukaryota; kingdom Viridiplantae; phylum Streptophyta; class Magnoliopsida; order Asparagales; family Asparagaceae; genus Scilla; species Scilla litardierei. Next base: position 76,730,892 of record CM061141.1, on the reverse strand, counting down.
TGGCCAGCAGAGCTAATTGTGATTTTGTTGATGGGTCTTGCAGTTGCAGAAGGATGGTGCTCGAGAAAATTAGAAACTAAAGAACTACGGGATGAACGGTGCCTTTTAAGTGTGATATATCTCTTCTAGCGTTTAATTTTGTTATTGACGTTCCCTCCAGAGAAGATGTTTTCAACATAAAGACATATGTATAACTACATGTCCACATGTGGTGGAATGGTACCTAGTCGATAGATTGTCCATGGCAACCAACATAATAGGACAGAAGCTCCAAAGTCATTTTATTCCGTCATTAGGGACTGTCATGTCTGACTGGAACTTCCATAACCCAAAGCTACTGTTCTCTATAGTTATGTGAAAGTGTGTGATTCCGTTCCCAACAACAAAGAGGTAGTTTCTTTGCAAGTGGATGGCCATGCATAAGAAGTGGATCATTTCCTTCCACTAAGCCATGTATCACCTGAATGTATCTCAAATTTCAATGCATGCATAGAATTTGCTGCCAGTAATCAAGCATATATTCTATAAAGGATGAAGATTTTGAATCTTATCCTACTAGGACAAAGCTTTGCCCTATGTGACAAGTTTGTCCTAGGTGGCAATGACAATTTTGGGGGGACTTAAATTTGGGGGGAAAACTTGAAATTTTGGGGGAAAACTTAAAATTTGAGGGAACTTGAAATTTGGGGGGTGGGGACTCAGCCATTAAATAAACCGTGCCCTATGGGCACGGGTAATGACTAGTTCATTTACACTATGTGTTGTGGTTGTGTAAAATGTGACTGGTAGTATTTCAGCCTTGTGCATATTAGCATGCCACTCAATTGTGTAATATTTTACGAGGTTTCCAACATAAAAATAATTTAACAAAAACTAATGTAGCACGGACATAGGCAAAGGACATGAATATGACACCGACATGACATGAACATGAGGACACACTGATTCTTAAATAATAGTATATGATGACATGGGAATACAACAACGTATGTGCGTGCATAAGTACTTATCTTTTAACGTTTTCATAGAAATTTATAATGTTCATCTTTTCCATTTTTAATACAGCACGTCCTAATCACTAATCACTATAAGTATCAATGTGTTTTAAAAAAACAAGTTATCAAATCATACAAAAAGATCTTAACATATAATTGAAACATAATCCAATTCAAATAATATGTAAGCTTTGTCGACATGGTTCCCGCTTAGTTAAGAAGATCATTTATATATAGTTTTTGAAGAGACTCGACTTTGAACAGCCCAACACTCGACCTTTAGATTTTATTTAAAATGGACAGCTCTCGGACATACAACTTTTAAGGTTTTTTAGAATTGGAAACAAATTCAGATTGTTTGCTACTTATCAAGCAATTGTTGTGCAAGTGTCAATGTCTGAAGCATGTCCGCCATGAACATGACACCCATTTGGAAGTGTCCGTGCCTCATAAATAAAAACTAAGTCAGTGCACCTACATTTGTGTCCTTGTTGTAAGTTGATAAAAAATTAGGGCTTTATGTTGTAATCAATCACAATATTTCTAGCCAATTATATGTGACAGAAAGCAAAGCTGGTTCGAATGAATGCGACGTTCTACAACAAGATCATGGAACTCGAGAAGTTTCTTGATCGATAGAATAATGTGTGATTAGTGCTTAAAGTTTAGAAGTTTTATAAATAATATCAAAAACATACTAAATGCCAAAAAAATTGGGCTTCAAACAATGAAAACCTACTAGATGGTTCTCTTTCTCATTCTTTCTATTTTAACTGTTATGATCTTGAACATAAAACACAAATCTTCTTGTTCAATCCATTCCACTCATTCAGATCTAAATTCTCCCTTGATTTTCCTTGTCTATTCAAAATTGAAAATCCACCCATATCAATCTAATACGTTCAAATAATTTTGATAAAGACTCATCCATCTTTTACCAAATGACACACATCTACATGAGAACACCCGAGTAAAGTTACGATGAACTTCCATATGCTTTAGCATGTTTACGACAACTACCCCAAACTATTTAAATGTAAGTTAATTAAATTATACTTTCCTTGTTTCATAAAACCACCTAAAGTTGTTACGAAAAATAGAAAATGGCTAGATTACCCTTTTGTTCCTTTCAACCCATTTATTTTCAAAAAATACCCTAAACTTTATTATTTTTTTCTCGCAATTTTATTTTTTCCTCTCTACTTTTTTGTTATTATTTTTTGCTCTGTTAAATTTATATTTATATCTTCTCAACTTTTTCTTTTATATACTTATTTGTTTTCTTTTTTTCTATTGAAGCTTTGTTCTCTTTGATTTTTTTAATTTTTTGGTTGTTCTTTATTTAAATATTTGTATTCAAAATCACTACTTTTACTCACTGCGGTTTGTTTTTAGGGATTTTCTTCGCTTCTCTTATTTATTTATTTTTTTCTTTCTTATACACTTTTTTATTTAATCATTCACAATATTCTATATTATATTTTTCCCTTTTTATTATAATTTTCATGTTCTTCTTTGTTTATCTAAGCATCTTTCTATTCTTGCATGTACATTGTGTGATTACTTGATGCACATGCAAGAAGAATCAAAGACAAGATGTAGACACCCCATCCTTAAGAGGTCTGGATAACCTTGAATTCCAATAGGGTTGCAATTCCTTCCGGAAGTACCCCCACCCCCAAAAAAACTCACGCACACCACACACGCAACAGGCCTCTCTCTCTCTCTCTCATACGTACGTACGTAAAAATGTATATTTTGACACTTTTTACCCCTGAAATTCACTAATGACTCACCATTGCTTCATCACCTTGCTATTAATCACATTTTGAAATTTTGACAAGAACATATACATATGGATATTAGATAGATTGAGTAAAATAATATGATCCATAGACACGGACCGATTAAGACACATGCGCCAAATCAAAAAACTAGGGCATGAATATACATGTACAAGAAATTGCTTGTGCCCTGCAATCACCGCCCGAGCACAAATGCATAGAAAAGCAGGGGCCAAAGCGGAAAAAAGCGTGGGTGTGTGTGAGGGGCATCGAGGGGCAAAAAGAGGAAAAGAAGGGACTAAATAGCAAAAAATCCCCAAACACCCACCCCAAACCCAAGCCCAAAACCCCACCCACCAACCATTGGGTCCCACCGGTCTGCGGTGGCGCGCAGAGGGCCAATTGTTTGTCCCAGTCAACTTGTGACGGGGACAAACGCCCTCTTTTGTATAATAGATTATCTATTCTGAATAAATGTGTATTTCACTTATGTAAATATATACATTGTGTTGTTATGCACATGTGAAAACCCCTAATATTATAAGATGTTCTATAAACCAGTTAGTCTAATGTGGTGTGTGTTTAAGCAAAAAAATTAAGGATGGAGTGCTTAGATTAGTAATCCTCAATTAGATTAAAATAGTTGTGTGTGTCCATCTTAACGTAGTGCTCTTAGAGACGTACTCCTCAAGAAATTGAATGATTTAAGAAAAAGGAAAAGAAGATGGCAGAACTGATGGTGCCATGCAAAATCAAGAAGGGCAAGTCTTACATAAGAGTAGGACAGGGAATTTTCTAAAGATTGGTAAAGAATTCATTCATATAGTTTTACTTGTGTTTATCATATATTACAAACCAACTAGAGTTCATTTGACCGATAAATTGTAAGTCCTATGACCACCAGCCGTTATGCAGCTACCCATCAGAAAGTTTTCATGATGAAGAATTGTCTTTCTATAACGCTTATTCTTAACTTTAAGCTTCCATGTTTTACTTTTATCATATGGAAAGAATCTAAACATATTACTTGGTTTCCAACATTCTTGTGTATTCACGCATTCCTTGAAGGGTGTAGGTTGCAACGGAAAAAATACATAGAACAAAAGAAACATAAGTCTAAAACAACAAGAATAATAAACTCGTATGCACATGCAAATACATGCCTAAATTTATCAATTTCAGGATCCGAAGTTCAAAATAAATGCTGAATAGTTGCTTCACACACCAGGAAAGTTATAGTACCGGCGAGGCTTATGCCTCAAGACGCCACTTTGTAGATTAGACTGACAATGCTAAATAAAAAAAACTTCATTCACTAAATATTATGAAAGGTAACGTAATCAGGACATACCACATTCGATGACTTCTCTAAGCCCACATTAAGTGCAGGAAAATATGTTTCTTCACCATATTCTAATGATTCCGTTGAGTTCACCTGGTAAACATCCATGATGGCATTATGTTCAAGGTAAATGAGCAACGTCATCAACCAATACTCATTTATCAACGATGTATAAAAAGATATTAGTAATATGTATGTTTCATCATAAACAGTAAAAGAAGATGAACCATAAAAACTCCTATGTATTCCATATAAAGCAATTGGGGCTTCTTTTAATTTCAAGAACTTCAGAAAAATCCACATTGTAGTTTAAACCCCAATCAGCATACGGAGATTAACAAGTGGAAACCGGATGCAACCCATATTCTATAAACACTGCTGTCAATTAAAATTTCAATGTAGAGAATTCCACCCCCTCCGGGCACACAAGTGATGCAATTAGGTGGTGTAGCAACTTTGTTTTCTCGTGCCCCCCCAACCCCCCCCCCCCCCCCCCCCAAAAAAAAAAAAAAACCAAACCCCCCCAACCCCCTCCCCAAAAAACAAAAAAACAAAAAAAGAAGGAAAGAATAGTAGAAATATAATAATAATAACGACAAACCTTTTTCATGCTTATAAAAACTGGTTCTATTATGATATTCCTAATCAACTTCCCAGAAGGTAGCAAATCCACTTGAAGCGCAACATTTGATAAAAAGGTCAAAAGAAAAAGAAATAGCCAGTGATATATCGATTGAACAGAAGAAAGATGTTTTATTAAATGGAAATAACAAGAGTACAATAAAATAAACGGTAGGAAACAAATCTTTTAAATGAACATTACAGTGGAAGAAGATTTGGACTGAGAGTGCCACTCAGACCACTGCTGCATAAGTTCCATAAGTTTTTTCTTGCTTTCTCTGAAGAAATAAAAAGAAGTCAGAATTTTATGCAGTATAAAATTTTCAGCAAGCAGATGTGTTGAAAGAGTGGAGGGCAACAGCATGCAACTGCACAGATACAACCCCCCCCCCCCCCCCCCCCCCCCCCCAAACACCCACCCAAGCCAAACCAAAAAAAAAGCAAAAAAAAAAAAATTGCAACCATTATGAGATAAGCAGTACTAAAATAAAGCACTATACATTTTCCAGAAGGTAAATGACTGTTTTCATCCTACCTTGTAAGTGAGTTATAAACTACACGTACGCACGGCGGCTGATCTGTGTATGTCTTTCGAGCTCTTTTCACTCCTGCTATAGCTAGTGCTCCAAATTAAAGAAAAACAAGAAAGGACGCAAAAGCAACATCTATTGGACATCGTCAAAATGAACATGGTGTATATAGGCATCCGCTGAAATTTACTTGGTGTGTGATATTACATGTGATGTGAATGATTCCCTTATGAATATAATTAAATCTACTTGGTGCAAAATAAATATTTGTCATGCTGAAAACTAATATTAAATTAAACAATAATGATAAAACATCACTAACAACAGGATACGGCTATCATCTATCAGAAGGTTGTTAGCACTCATATTAGTTACAGTTTGTGAACAAACATTAGCCGGAGCCTTTTCAGGCTCGACATCTTTTGGTCTCTCAAGCAACTCGGCTCTCTTTCTAATGATGGGCTGTTCGGATCCAGACTCACTTTCAAGATCCATGTCTTGCACATGCTCTCCTCCTCCTTTTTCATCATCATCCCCCATTGCGTCTAAATTGTCACCACCAGTGACTCCTTTCAGATCAGTGTGTTTTCAACAATCAGCTTCATTAGGAACTGAATTAGAGTGGTGATGTCCATTTTCTTCATCTCGATGTTCAGAATCGATAGAAGGGTCGAGTTTAATAAAATCATCTGAACCCATTAATAGCTACGCAGAATTTATGGTCATGGATCCACCTTGGGATTCACTGCAGAAGATACACATTTGCAATAGTCAAATAGATTGTGTTAGTATGTGCTGAAGAAACAAAATCGATTTTCACCAATATATTGTTATGTTATTATTCCATTATTACAGTGACAATTCCTTTGGGGAGTTAGAAGCCATCCAAAATCCAGGAAAAAAACCGTTACTCTTGCCTCCACTGAAAAAACAACACATGCAGTTTTAACATAAGAGTGAAAGACTTATAAATCAAGAAAACCCGGGTCCTAAAATTACTAACAAATATCAATGCTTCAGGGTTGGGTTTCTTTTCAACTCTTTGTCTGTTCAAGAAACCCTAGATTCAGATAGTTTCATGATTTTCATCCAAGGGACATTATGCCAAGACTTGGTTTAACCTTAAGGCACTAAAATTTGACAGAAGGTAAAAATGGGGCAAATTGGGAGTGATAATTTATGGACAATTTTTGCTTCTAGTAAGTGCTTGAAGATTTCAATTTTCATGGACATTTTGATTCCGCTATAACAGTAAATTTTTCAAAATCACCGTTACTACGACCCATAAAATTCTGAGAGGAAATGTAAAAAAACAAAGGTAAGGTGTTACTAATGTAATACTTGAATGCAGAACAGTCCTAGAAAAAATCCAATAAAAATCAAATCAACGATTTAAAATATTTTGAGTTAGAGAATATAATATGTGCAACATCAAATTCAGTTTTAAGTTGCAAATTTTACGAATTAAAAACTACAACTGAAAGGACTATGAGTATATTAAGCTCCATATGAGACATAATTTCTTAAACATAGTAATCATTTCTTAACTATAGTGCTCATAACTATTTATGTTCGCACGTGTGTTTTTTTTTTTTTTTTGACAAGAGCTCATGTAACCCGAAGCAGACACAAGGTATTCATACCCGAGATCATACTTCCACATCGGGTCAAACACTTGTAAGAACAAAAGGAATTAGTAATCTCAGTAGTTTATGGTTCATACATTCTAACCATACAACAATTAACAGTTTACGCTTACTATTTTGTCTAGTTGAATTATTTTGACTTTACTTTAAAAGAAGGTGATCATTCTAACACTATCAACTATCATGAAAACTATCCATCTAAATTCTTCAGAAAGACAAATACATAAGAAACTCCATGCATTTCTTAAGAAGTGCTCAGGACCCATCTAAAATCTCCACACACAAACTCCAAACATCTCCAAACTTCTATAGAAAAACCGAGTGGCATTAAGTAGTTTCAACGCAAAATCGTATTTGTTTTTAATGCCTAAAGAACCGAAATTGAGAAATGGAAACAAAACGTACTCATACCCAACCTGAGATTTAGGGTTACAAACATACTCGGACAATATGATTTTAACATATACTTCTGGAAAAAAAAAATTGGACTAAACCTAGAAAGAGAACCGAACCTAATCGGTTTCTTAAGCTTAAAACGAACCAAATTAAATTAAAAACAGAATACAAATACACAGTTGATCAGTTTGAGCCCTACGTTCGCTAGTGGCGATTTCTTGAACATTTCGATCCAAATTTGTAATCCATTTTAAAATTTCTTCAGAAAATCACACAAATATTGTAAACAAACAAAGACGAAAAAGACGACGGCGATGAAATTTTCATACCTAGACAGAAGAGCGAAAAGATTTGGAGAAGCTCGAGTTGAGATTTCGGCGGAAGGAAATTGAAAGGTCGATTTTTTTTAAAATTTTAGTTTTTCATTTTATTTTAACGCTTCCCCCGACGCTTAAAGTAGGAAACCATGTTTTTATTGGTTCGGGTTTGATCCGAAGTTATGTTTAATAATCCACGATCCGATCCGAGCAGGCCACCGTGACACATCTAGTATGTTCCACAGCTTGAAAGTGGGATGGTGAAAGTTGAGCGGTTGGGCCAAGCGCATTTGACGCATTGGCAACCGTGATGAGAACACGGGACCTGTGACCTGTGAGGTCATGTGTTCGAAACTCCTCTAGACCCGACCACGGTTCGGTTCGAACCGTGGAATCGAACCGGAACCGAACCGATTTGGAACCGAACCGGAACCGGAACCGGCCGGCCGGTTCCAAGAACCGGAACCGGGCCAAACCGATTCGGTTCCGGTTTGCACTTCTATGGAACCGAACCGGAACCGACGGTTCCGGTTCGCCGGTTCCCCGGTTCGGAACCGGTTCCGGAACTGGGGAACCGGACCTAATGTTTGGTTTAAATGGCATGGCCGTCGATTATCCTTCTTTCAATCTTCCGCATCGACATAGTGACCTGTGTGTAGCATGTAGTGGCTGATGCCTACGTGTTTCCCTCAATCTGGTGCAATTGCTGCTAACTAAATGTCCTTCTAAAGTCAATTCATACTTGAAAAATATCTCTTGATTACATTTCTAACTAGCACTCAGTTTTGGCCCACTGAAGAGGTTCCAAATTCACCCTTAAATGAGAACAAAAGGGGATGATACATGGAAAGCTCCAATATTATTCCAAAAATCAAAAATTTTGCTAAATAATTTGCTCCAAGCGACTCGAAACCGGTCCTGAACCGGAACCGGAACTGGTCTAGAACCCAAACCGGAACCGGAACCGGCCGGGAACCGGAACCGGAACCGAACCGCCCCTAAAGCGGTTCGGTTCCGGTTCCGGGTTCGGAAGGAACCGAAACCGGCGGTTCGGAACTGGAACCGAACCGCGGTCAGGTCTACTCCTTACCCCCTCTCTTTATATGTAATATCCATTTCCCTTCTAGTGTAGGTAGTGTAGCGGTTCTTCCGGTCTCTTACGCCGGGCTGCCAGCCGGCCTTTGAGCTCGGTTTTTACTGCTTTTCGATGAACCAAAAAAAAGTTGAGAGATTATGGAATATTGATGTGAAAAAAGTATGGTTTTATTTTCTGTTGTGTTAAAATGTTGGGTGGAATGTTGGTGTGAAGGTTTTATGGGGTATGTAGCTTTGGTAAGCTTACACTCTTGACTTGTGTGTTTTTGTGGTAGGTGGTAGTGGATATGGATGGAAGAGAGAGAACATGGCAAATCAACGGCAACCATTAAACAAAGTAAAGAAAATGGATGGAAGAAATAAATGTCCAAATAACATCACAAATATAAAGACAAGACAAACAGTTTTTTAAACCGTAGCCACAATAGTTGATGGAATTAAAGAGGCCACGAATGAAATTAACAACCGAGGAAGCAAACTTTGCAATAACATAGATGGCTCGGTTTACAAAATTTTTCTTCATCGTCAATCGATCTTGTTATACATCAACACTAACATAAAAAACTTAAGTCCAATGAGTGACAACGATCCCAACTTAATAGATTTGTAATCGTTTAGGATGATCTCCATTTTCACAATGCTTATCTCTAATATCCCAACAGCCTTATCCGTACGACTCTCTCTATCTAACATCCTTCTCACAGACAATGATGGGGTGAAACTGTTAAGCTTGCACCGTCTTTCGTTCTCATCCATTTTGTGCAATATCACATGTCTTGACCACTCATCGGGAGGGGAATCCTTCCATAAAAAGAATGTGCATTTAGTATCTCGAGAAGCACAACTCCAAAATCTCCTGCATTGGGTTGCATGGGTCCATGAAGCGCTCCTCGGTGTTCGCAAATCACAATTGCATATCTTGAAATCCTATCCATCAGATTCAAAATCACCACTACTCTCACCTCTAGGTCGAGATCTACTGGAAGAGCTCGAACCAAAACTCATTTCTACCTTGCAATGTTAGTAAAACATAAAGTTATATTAAAGTAAATTAACTAGAAAAAAGAGTGATATTTTGAAAAAGTAGAGAAAAATCTTACATATGAGAAGTAAAGAGCGAAGCATGTCAATGTTACTGTCATCTGTCAGACCTCATTCTAGTTGCAAACAAAAGAGCAAGCAACAAAAAAAAGAATATGGCCAATAAAAGGGCATGGCAACCATCAAGAAAGCCAAAAAACATCATCAACAAACAGACAGACGCATAATAACATCAACCACAAGAAAGACAAGACAAGACTGAAAAAGCATGACAAAAAACATTGACATGAAGTAAGTAATGAAAGACATAATACAATAGTCAGCCAATAAAGAGGCAATGTATGGAAACCTAACCAAGAGCCCTCGGAATTACATTGATCTGTTTCCCAGCTGGTTTCATGTCATCAAATATGTAAAAATCTGTCTCATCATCCCATTCACATTCAATATGCACAGTGTTAAGGCCAAAAATGACCGAGACATTTGTCGGGCTAACGTAGGACCGTGGGGCTGAGTTAGAGCCTCGGCAGCCAATGGAGTGGGACCCAAGGTTGGTAGAACCCGGTCGGATGATGGTAGTTGATGATGGTATGGTGCTCGATCGACCTTCGAGCAGCAGTTGCGTCGATTATTCGATGCAAGGAAGCTCAATGACAACCCTCGAAGCTGGATGATGACCGTCGATCTGCACCACCGGGACACATTAGGGGGTCGGATCTGGGTTCCGACCCAAATCACATCCAATGCTTAAGTTAGTGTGGGAACTTACGAAAGAGAGGTAGCATGGTGCAGCTTAGATCGACCCACGGAGGTTCGTCTCTAGACTGGCGATGCAAGCTCGAATGTATCAGAAGTATTAGCTGAGAAAGTAGAGTTCTATGTATTAGACCTCGTACGTACCTTGGAATTGGAACCCCTTTACCTTCGTCCATGGGTCTATTCATAGGTAATTTCCCCTTAATTGTGTGAAACTGTCCCTCATTGATTCGGCACGATCTTCTCTGGGATTCGAGATAGCGGCTGCCCATTTACTCGGCCCAATTAACTTTCCCCTAAATGTTAGCGCCAGCCCAACGTCGGACGACCCATTCGTCTGACTCGACGGTACCCCGCTACGAGAGGGGGGTATCGGGTTGTGGATGCCAAATGGACCGGGTACGCAGATACTCCAGCTGGATTTGTACCCGTGTACTTAACAATGGCCCCCCATCATTCGTGCCTTAGAAATCGCGCTGACTGAGACCGAATGATGAGTAATCTCCTTAAATGCACACGGTTTTCGAAACATTTGATTTGATTTGTACCGCCAAAACCCCTTTTGCCTTTGAAGCGATCTCCACCGTTTCTCGTGGCAGGCTTTGGACACGTGTCGTGCATCGGACATCAATCGATTGGATTCCTTCATATAAGAAATAAATGTGAGGAAGAGGAAGGGATCTTTCTGCTTCGCCTTCTTCCTTATTTCGAAAGCTTGCTTCCAGTGTCGCCTTACCGGAGCTCGCCTGTTCCTTGTAATGTATCCCCCATGTCCGATTCTGCTTCTCTCTATGTTCGTGAGATATGTTTGCTCCGGTCGTACTAAAGGAGACGACCTACGAGGAGCTTGTGGCGCGCCTTCAGCCCCCTCGATGCGAGGAAGTGCCTAGGAAGGAAAAGGGAGTTTGGGTTGAGCCATGCCTTCCCATTTGCCGGAGGGATCGAAGTTCGAAGGCTCATGAAATTATCCTAGAGATGGCCCATAGGGTTTCCTTCGATCTGACTGTCGATGTATGGCAAGGTTGTTCATGTCATCCTTTTAGGGTTATGGTACTGTAACGCCCCGCTTCCCAAAAGTCCGGAAGCGAGAGCGTTACACGGCCCGCTTGAACTGGAGTGGTGAAGCTCAAGTCCAATAAGCGTCTGTGATAAAAACACAGAAGAGGTCCTTGCATTTGCGTATCAGAACAATCAGAACATTCAAAGATAAATGCCACATCCAGATATATAATACGTACACGAAATTACAAGACAAGCCACAGCAGGGCCAAAAAGAACTACAACGACACACTAATCCTACTACAAGGAACTAAACTGAAACTCAAAGCAGTGACGAATGCCATATTCTTCCGCAGAAAGTGGCTCGGCGTCTACGACCAACTCTGGCTCTCTGAGCCAGGCGTCACGTACGAATCCTCTGGGTACTCAGGCACTGAATCTGACATACATCCACAAACAATGAATGTATGTCAGCAAGGTCTGCAAGGAAAGATTAGCATCCCAAGGCAAGATGCACAAATAATATGAAATTTAGAAGCATTTAATATTTCGAAATGAAACGACTGCAGCAATTTAACATATACAATTTTAGAAACAGAAATGAACAATCCTAGCATGTAGTTCTAGACGGTTACAAGTTTAAAAGTTAAGATTTCACTGAGTTCAATAGCGTTTAAATATTCACGATGACCAAGTTAGCGTTACAATGATCATGTCAAGACTTCACATCTAATCTAGGGTTCTCGCCTTTAGGTCGTGATGAGAAGGTCGTTCCTCTCACGGGGGCTTACCGTGATTGACACTAACCCACCGCGTCGGGTGGTGTTCTTGAGGAGAGTACCTTTCATACGCCCAATGGCCGCTCAACCCTAACCCCACCCAAAAATTTTGCCGGAACACGAGCCGACCTAGTCGACTCACACGACATCACGATATCACGATACCGCCTTCGAGGCGCATGATTTCACGATGTCATAATTGTTAAACATTCAAAAATGTCCAGACAAGTTATGTACCAATTTAACAATGCCATCTTTCCATTTGTACAACATCTTCAAACATTAAGAGGGGTTGCCCGACATTTACAATAAATTAACGAGAGTGTTGAACATGTGGGTTGAACGAATAGGTTGCGAAACTAGTTTTCTTTCCCAATGTTTAAAGTTGAACAATATCAGGTTATATGTCCAAAAGCCACATTTTAGTCTAGAACATTATGAAAATAATTCAAAGTGTCATTTCACGTGCAGTTTTCAAGATATGCAGATTTAGGTAAAAATGATGCAGATGATCACTAAACTTCAAAAATTCATATTAATTGCACACTTGCCTGAGGGGCGACTTTAGGATGTCCAGGTGACCGTAGGGAAAGACACGAAGTATCTGCGTCAATGGGTTACCGTCAAGCCAATGAATATATGTATCAATGTTAACCGTGTGCATGCAATATAATACTAGCATGGTACAAGATATATCTTGTATAAATCTGCTGCTATCTATCCCACTGTTATACATAAGCTGCGACATATACAAATCATCTAACTACTCATAATATACTCAAACTAATATATATGTGTGCAAATAAACTGATTATTTACCGATTGTCCTACCACATTCTATTTTAATCTAAGTAGCTAAAAAGAATATGTAACTTATAATCTCACTTGCTGTATTAGGTTTAATATCTAAACACAGTGTAATGAAATGAGCATGGCCACTGTTCCACAAGAGAAATCAACTATTAATGGGGCATTCAGTAAGAAAAACTCCCAAAGACCAAACAAGTGGCCAAAAAACTAACATGAGACTTAGTTAGAGACGCTACCCGTAATACCAAAATATACTAACATATGATGTACATTAATATATGTAGCTATTACTAATTTACATGCAGGTGAAGTGTCTTAACAAGTGCATGTTATCTGTTTAACGTACGAGCATGCTGAAGAAAAGCACTCACATGGTTAAGCTCGCTTCTCCCCTTCACGTGCTTGCAGACGAGAGCGGTGAACGATGGCTGTGGCGACTGCGGTGAGCTCGGTACTGCGTTGGCGGTGTTTTGGAGAGGATGCACGACGGCGGTCGGGAAGCAGGGCGGCTACCGCGAGGGGGGGTGGCGGTTTACGGCATGAAATCGCCGAAGGGGCGGAGGCACGGACTGCGGTCGAAGGTCTGAGGGATGGGGCTGGTCGGAGAGGGAGGGAGGCCGTGCGGGAGGTGTTTGGCGGAGGAGAGGGGAGAGCGAACATCGGTAAAAGGGGAGGTGAGGGCTGCAAGTCGGAAGAGGTCACCGATGTTGTCTAGCGGTCGCGGGCTGAGGGATGGCGACCTGGGGCGATGGCGACCTGGGGCGATGGCGATGGGATCAGCAGCGTGGCGAGCTCGAGGGCTCGTCGGAGGTGAGCTGTCGATGGTTGCTGCGACGAGGGTGGTCGGAGAGGCGGTGTTGAGGTGAAGAAAGGAGGAGGAGGCCGACGTGTTGGGAGTTGGCGGCGGTTCGCACGGCAGGCCTGTGGGGCGAGCTGGGCGCTGTGTAGGGTGTAGGGTGGCGGTTGCCTGAGGGCGTTGCGATGAGAGGGGGCGTGCGAGATGAGGGAACGGCCGATGCGAAGTGATCGCGTTGGTTTGGGAGGTAGGGCGTGGCGCTGGGTTCGCGTGAGGTGAGCTCGAACACAAGATGGCGACGGTTCCGTGTGCGAGGGAAGAAAAGAGGAGGGTAGGGGCGGCGTTTGCGTTTGTAGGTGAAGAAGAGAATGAACCTAGGGTTTTAAACATATAAAATAGAGTGAGTTGCTAGCACGTGAGGGTTATAGGCCTGGGAGAAATTGGGTAGCCTAGGTTTAAAATATGTAGAAATAGGGTACGGTGAGAGCAGCACTTGAATAGGGATGGTTAGGGTCTATGGTTTTAAATTGTGTTTCCTTTGTCCTCTTTTTTTGTATTAATGATAACTGTGTGCGTGTGCTTCATTTGGGTGTGCGGCCTAGTGCAAGACGTGGGCTAGGGTTTAATAGGAATGGGATTTAAATTAGGAAGGATTTTGAAAAAGATCAATGGGGTTTTTAATACGTACAATCAAGAAAAATAATAGCTAGTAAATAAGTTTAAATGGGTTTTATAAGGAATGTCCCCATTTGAATTTTGAAGGTTTGAAATGATTTGAAATTCAAATTTTGAATTTTGAAATTTTAAATTAACTTAATAAGAGATACTAGAAAAATTAAGATTATAATAAAAACAAGAATTTTATTTGAGTGTCATAAAATGATGATTGTAATAATTAATATGACAAAGCTGGCACGTGCACGGAGATAGTCACGCCTGACTACGGATACGGGAGAATATTACACGAGGGAAGTACAGACAAAAAGTATCATAAAAACTGGTCGTTACAGGTACCTAGCTCGAATGAGAGTGTGTGTTTTCCGCAAAATAGTGAGGTGTGGGTGTATCTTATAGCTTTTCGCCTAGGACTCCGGTTCTCCCTTCACCCATTCATCATAGAGGTTTTGTGCTCTTCGGAGCTTTCTATTTGTAGACTCGCTCCTCAAGCTTTTCCCCCTTAGTTGGCTTCATCGTGATGTGTGAGCTCTGTGGGGTCCGTCCGACCCTCGAGCTATTTAGTTACTTCTTTAGGATAGTATCTGATCCTCGTCGAGTGTGGTACCACATCATCGCTCGACCTGGAACGAGGCTCATACACGACCTTCCGATTTCCGACCCTGGGTGGGATGATACCTTTGTTTTCTTCGTCCTTCCCGAACTGAGTCCATTGCTCAATGGTTGGAGTTCTCCTAATCCTGAGCTTGCAGAAGAGTCTCGGTTATCAGCAGAGGAGGTTAGAGCCAGGTTGTCGTCGGGAGAGGCTGAGGCGGTGAAACTCCTTCTGGGTCGATCAAGGCGAGAAAGGTCGACACAGTATTTGTTGGATGATCAAATGCTGAAGATCATTTGTGGAGCACATGTAATGTATTTTGACTCTATGTCTTTGTCTTCGCCACTCACGATAATTATATTAGTCATTTGCAGATATGAATAACGGAGGCCGACGGAATGGTGATTCTGAAATGGATCGAGCTTGGAGGGAGCAGTGGAATAAGAACAGAAGCATCGAAAGGTCGGGCGTAACAGCCTGATTTCATCGTACACGTATTTCCGTATCAAAGACGAATTCAATCGGATTCAAAATGAGTAAATGATTTTTATATTTTTTCGTAACTCAAATCAGAAAACGGACTTCGTATTTGTGATCGCCGCGACGCAATTTGTTAATCATTTTTAACTTTTACTAATTACCCTAGTTAATTACCCCAATTATTACCCCACTTACTTCACCCTCCAATCTGATAAAGTGTGTAAAACTTTTCTAACTTAGTCTAAAGCAACCTAATCTACTTATTCATTTGACTAAGTATTTATTATCTATCTAATTTTTTGTTATTAAAGGTTACATTTTAAAATCTGATTCATCCTCTTACACGTGGTCAAACCTCTGCCAAAAACTTACCTAACCTAATTAATGTTATAGAACTAAACATTTATTAATCATTGACTAAATTATTATTATCATTATACTTATAATCCCTCTTCCCCTTCACATGTCTTCACCCCGAGCCCCGCTTCGAACATCGGAACCCCCTCCATCTCTTGCTACCCGCAAAAGAAAGGCCAAGGCAACCAACCCAAAGACAAGCCAACTCAACCAAACCAGCCATCAGCCACTCCCACATCCCACCGTCATCACCCCCCTTCAACCATACAACAAACAAACCACCATCAGCCACCACCACCTCCTCCATATAAACAACGACAAATCTGCCTCCACAAACGCCTTACAACCCAAAACAAACCAGAAAAACAAATCTGAAACCACAAACCACAAATCAACCCAATTGAACCCCAAATCAACAGAATCTGAACCCCCCAAACCACCCTCCTCGAATCGTCGCGCGCTGGGAACCACCGCCGCCCGATCTCGCCTACCGCCGCCCCGATCCGCCGCTGCACCGTCGCATCGCGCCGCCCCGGAGCCATCAGGCCGCCGCCATCGAACCGCCGCCACCTCCGATCTGTGCCGCGCTCCGGATCAGCCTCCCGCCGCCCGATCTCGCCTGCGCCGCCTTAATCACCGCTGGATCCGTCGTCTGGGAGCCGCGCCACCGCACCTCCCAGCACCTCGGATCGAAGCCGCCCGCCTCCGATCCGCCGCCCCCGAGCTCCGATCGTCGTCGCCCCTTCACCCCTTTGCCTGCGCCTCTTCGAGCGAACAAAAAAAGGAACGAATAACAGAAAGAGATAGAGGGAGAGAAAGAGAAGGGGGGAGAGATATAAGTAAGTTTTTATTAAGTATTATTATTATTAAGTTTATAGGTTTATTATTATAAAGGGTTATAAGTTTTATTAAAGGTTAGTAATTAATAAGTTTAGTTAAATTAAGTTAAATTATTTTAAGTTATTAAGTTAAGATTATTATTAAGTTAAGATTTTGTAAGTTACTTAGCTAAGATTTTTATATTATAAGTTAAGTAAAATTACTTTATAAAACATTAGGTTAATGTTATAATAGGTTAGTTTAATGTCTTATAACTGGTTGATAACCATGAAACTGATATCACAAATCTATGACGCAGATAAATCGTGTCTCTTGTTACGATCGCCAAAACACCCAACATCACCCCGAGGCAAGTATTTATTGTATTTGAATTTGGGACATCAGCTAAAACTAGTGTAAATATCATTTTAACATGCTCATACTTCAATTGTTGTAACTGATTAAAAACGGACATTGCATGCTAATGATCCCTTATGAAAGAACAACTCTTCTCTACATATCATCATTTGAACCAAAGCAGAACAAAGGGTAGGACACAACCCTCGAAACATGATGAGAACTCATCGATTACGGATGGAAAGGAAACTAGTCGGTGACTGGTTATGACACTTGGGTGGGGTTGGTCCTTAGTAGTAGGGTTCGTAGATGTAGCTTGACCACCTTACGGCTCCCTCCATAACCACACCAATGGCGGCAATCAAGAAGGCGTCATGGTAAAACCCCGATGATAGGGTGCATCAAGTACATACTACCAAGCCGGACATGGACTTATCACGAGCACAAATAATGAAATATTCAATATGTAACTGCCTTACTTTTGAACTGCAAATTTATACATGTTTGTACTTTACTTTCTGCACTTATTATTCATAAATGTATACTAACGCTTTTTGTCCCTTTGCAAGTTGTTCTTTAATTCTTTTACTTTAAATACCTTGCCGAGCTTCTCGCTAACATATATTTCATGTGTTTGTGACATATATGTTAGGTTCAGAGACTGATTACTTTACAGACCCCACTTTTGAGGATCCTACCTTAGAGGTGAACCCCGCTGATCAGAGTTACGAGGACGCTAAGATCCTCCCTGATGAAGACTAGAAAATTGTTGGAATCTTTATCTATTTAGTTATATTTGTTATTTTCAGGTGTGTTTGCTTTCAGCAGAATGTACGGCCGTGCTAGGCCTAATGTCACTTTGTGTACTTTGCTTTACAAACACTGGAATAAAATGTGTAATAAATATTTGTGATGTTTCTGAGAAATTCGCGTGCAGGGACCTGCTTTCTAAATAACACTTATTATGCGTAAGTCAAGAAAGGAAGAAAAAAAGTACTCCTTCTTTGCTTTAAGCACATGCGAACCCGCTCACGTTCTCGCTCATAAGTACAATGGGAAGGGGGCGTGACACGTTTTAGTGATGGCCCATGCAGGTCCTCTCCTCCTCTTGCACTCTGCGAGACACTTCAAAAACAGTATTGATATTATTACTAACCAGCTCGTTTAAATAAAGTTGTACACAAATGTTTACCTTTTCTGTTTACAGCATGGCAGGAAGGCATAACACTCGCAATGGGAATGGATTCAATGGGAACGGTAATCCCAAATTCAATGAACTCCTAGGTGTTATGAGAGGCATGCTGGAGATCCAGCAACAGCTGATTCAGCAAGGACGACAAGCTACGCCACCTGCACCACCGCCTCCTCTTTAAACTACACCCGGAGCCAAGCAATTTCGGGAGTTGAACCCGAAGAGCTTCTCGGGAACAGAAGGGCCGATATCAGCTGAAGAATGGGCCAGGAGTACGGAAGACGATCTGAGTCTTTCCCATATTAATCAAGCTGGATGGGTTGAAGTCGCCAAGAAGCAACTGACAGGCAACGCACGAAACTGGTAGGACAGGGAAGAAGCCCGTCTGGTTAAGCCCATCAACTGGGCCATGTTTCGAGAGCTTTTCAACGATCAATATTTTCCTTGATCAGCTAAGAGGGAACTGCAACAACGCTTTGTCAATCTGAAGTAAGGCAATCGGATAGTTGATGAATACGAGGCGAAATTCTCTATGCTCAGTCGATTTGCTCCACACCTGGTGGAGGATCCCGAAGACTGCGCAAATCAATTTTTCCCGGGGCTGGACCTGGATATTCAGGGTTCAATGTCTTCGACAAACCCAACCACACTTCAGGGAGTGTTGGACGCTGCCAGGGATTATGAGCGTGTTCAGAGGCGTAAGAAGGCGCTTCAAATCGGAGGAAGCAGACGTCCACCAGAGCCACCCAGGGGCAATCTCAGGCCTACTCAGACTGTTCAATTCAAGAGGCCTGCTGCTCCAGTCAAAAATCGACCTCAGATGGTCTGTTTTCACTGCAAGCAAACTGGACATCTCAAGAAGGACATCAGAGAGCTGCTGAACCAATACCTGATATGCGGATCATCTGCACATGCCACCAAGGACTGTCCTCGCCACACCGATAATCCGATGACTGCTTAACCTTCTGAACATGTTCAGCGTGGAGCTCCTGGACCGAATCAACGTGGACCACCTCTGGCTCCACAGCAGAAAGCTTATGATCAGGCGAGGCAGATCCAACCGAAGCGACAGGCATTACCATGACTGCCACTGAGGCCGAGACTGATGAACAAGTGATCTCAGGTATTATCTAAACTATTCTTTTATATGCTTATGGTATGTTTATATATATGTATTTGATTTATTTGCCCTTAGCTAAGGTGTTTCCCTACATTCTAGGTGTTATCTTAGTAGCCTCTCATCCGGCTCTATCCTTATTTGATTCTGGAGCCTCTCACTGCTTCATATCCCGAGGATTTGTAGAGAAGCATTCTATTCATATTGACCCTCTACCAAATTGCTGGAACATCACTACCGGGAGTGGAGTAGTTAAAACTTCTAGTGGCTGTCGATCTTGCCCTATAGTGATCTGTGGACATGAGTTGTTTACAGACTTTATGATAGTCGACATGCCAAACTTCGATGCAATATTCGGCATGGAATGGTTAGGAAATTTCTACGTTACCATCGATT
The DNA here is from genome assembly GCA_030789695.1 of Scilla litardierei. Lineage (NCBI taxonomy): Eukaryota > Viridiplantae > Streptophyta > Magnoliopsida > Asparagales > Asparagaceae > Scilla > Scilla litardierei. The sequence goes on along the minus strand of CM061141.1, from coordinate 76,710,997 downwards.
ATCACAAGAAGAAGGTAGTGTTCGAAATCCCTGACCATCCGGTGTTTGAATTCGCAAGCGGAGACCGTTCACTTGGACCTATCAAGTTTTGGGCCAAGCCGAATGAAATGATCATTGCATCAATGTTAGTCGAACCCGAGAAGCTTGGAGTGGTTCGAAATTTTAAGGATGTATTCTCTGAAGATATTTCAGGATTACCACCTGATCTAGCTTTGGAATTCACCATTCGACCTTCTGTCGAATACTCAACTAATTTCGAAGGCACCTTATCGTATGGCTCCTGCTGAACTGGAAGAACTTCGGAAACAACTCGACGACCTATTGCAGAAGGGATTGATACATTCCAGCGTATCTCCTTGGGGTGCGCCAGTTCTTTTGGTCAAGAAGAAAGATGGGTCAAGAAGGATGTGCGTGGATTACTGAGAACTGAATAAGGTAACCATAAAGAACAAGTACACGCTTCCGTGCATTGACGACATCTTCGATCAACTCGACGGATCGCGAGTATTCTTGAAACTGGATCTCCGAAGTGGTTATCATTAAGTGAAGCTCAGAAGTGAAGACATCCCGAAGACGGCATTCCAGACTAAGTATGGTCATTATGAATTCGTAGTCATGCCATTCGGTGTGACTAACGCCCCAGCAGTATTCATGAATCTTATGAACTTGATCTTCTATGAGTTCTTTGATAAGTTCATTGTGATCTTCATCGACGACATCTTGGTCTACTCAAAGGATGAAGAAGAGCATGCCAAGCATCTGCGGATTGTATTGCAGACCTTGCGACACCATCGGTTATATGCCAAGTACATCAAGTGTGAATTTTGGCTAGACTGAATTGCATTCCTCGGGCATGTGGTATCGGGCGACGGTATCTCTGTCGACCCAGAGAAAGTTACCTCAGTCAGGAATTGGCCGACTCCTCGATCAGCATCAGATATCAGGAGTTTCCTAGGATTGGCGGGTTATTATCGTCGATTCATCAATGACTTTTCAAAGATTGCTGAACCTATGACTCGTCTGACGAGGAAGGATATCAAGTTCATCTGGTCTGAGGCATGTGAGAAATCATTTGAAGAATTGAAGGCGAAGCTGACAACTGCACCAGTTCTGGCTATACCAGACAGGACTGGAGGATTTGAAGTGTATTGTAACGCATCTGGCAAGGGTCTCGGATGTGTTCTACATCAACATAGTCATGTTGTAGCGTATGCTTCCCGACAACTGAAGACTCATGTGAATAATTATCCCACTCATGATCTGGAGTTAGCTGCAGTTATATTTGCTCTAAAGATTTGGAGACATTTTCTATTGGGCGAGCAAGTCAAGATCTTCACCGACCACAAAAGTTTGAAGTACATCTCACCTAGAAGGAGCTCAATATAAGGCAACGTAGATGGTTAGAACTTATGGCTGGTTATGATATTGATCTTCAATATCATCCGAGAAAGGTGAATGTGGTACCAGATGCATTGAGTCGATTACCAGCAATTATGACTCTCACAGCTCAATGGAGACTTCAGCAAGCTATGCGAGAGTTGGAGATTGAAGTTATTTTGTCCGGGACTTCAGCAACATGGATGAATATGCAAATCCAGTCTACTATCGTGGATCGGATTAAAGCTGCTCAGACGGGAGATGCGAAGTTACAGAAGATCAAGGCGCAAGTGGAATCAGGTCTTCGAACGGATTTTCTTATCCATAAAGACGGATCTTTGAGATATGGTAGCAGAATCTGTGTACCTTCAGGCGATATCAGAGAAGAGCTCATAAATGAAGCACATAGCTCTCCATACTCTATTCATCCTGGTGGAACCAAGATGTACAAGGATCTTCGTCTGAATTTTTGGTGGCATGGTATGAAGAGGAGCGTAGCTCGAAGCGTCGCCAAGTGCCTTGTGTGTCAGCAAGTGAAGGTTGAGCATCATCGCACTGCTGGATTACTTCAACCTCTGCCTATTCCGGAATGGAAGTGGCAGCACATCACTATGGATTTCGTGACTGGACTACCTCAGAGTACTAAGCATAATGATGCGATTTGGGTGGTCGTTGACCGATTAACCAAATCAGCACATTTCATACCTTTCCGAGTGGGACAATCTACAGAAATACTTGCTAAGAAGTATATGGAGGTAATGATTTATCCTATACCTTTAAAACATCTTTCTAGTACACGTTGTGATGTAATCGATAATCGTGCAGGAGATTGTTCGACTGCATGGAGTTCCAATGAGCATTGTCTCTGATTGGGACACTGGATTCACATCTCAATTTTGGAAGAGTCTGCAATCCAATTTGGGTACCAGTCTTAGTTTCAGCACTGCGTATCACCCGTAGACGGATGGCCAATCAGAGTGTACCATCCAGATTTTGGAGGACATGTTACGAGCTTGTATGCTGGATATCAAAGGCTCGTGAGAAGATCATCTACACCTGGTAGAGTTTGCATACAATAATAGCTACCAAGCCAGCATCGGCATGGCCCCATTTGCAGCACTTTATGGGAGAAAGTGTCGTTCCCCATTGAGTTGGGATGACATTGGCGATCGCGAAGTCTTGGGTCCTGAGATGATCGTAGAAGCCGTTGACGTAGTGCACACCATCAGAGACAAACTTTCCGCGAAGTCTTGGGTCCTGAGATGATCGTAGAAGCCGTTAAAGTGGTGTGCACCATCAGAGACAAACTTCGCATTGCGCAGGACCGATACAAGCATTGGGCTGACGCGAAGCGTCGTCATCTAGAGTTTCAACATGGAGATCATGTATTCCTAAAGATATCTCCTAACCGAGGATTGATAAGATTTGGAAGAAGAGGAAAGCTCAGTCCAAGATTCATTGGACCCTTCGATGTATTGGAACGAGTTGGAGAAGTAGCCTATCGTCTGGCATTACCACCTTCGCTGGAATGAGTGCATGATGTGTTTTATGTCTCCCAGCTGTGTCGTTATATTAGTCTCCCAGCTGTGTCGTTATATTAGTGATCCTGCTCATGTAGTTGACCACTCAGAGATCACAGTGCGACCAGATCTTACCTATGAGCAGCAGCCAGTACAGATTCTGGATCGACGTCAGAAGACTCTTAGGAATAGAGTCGTTGACCTCGTGAGAGTGATGTGGCGTCATGACTCACCTGGAGAATCTATATGGGAGCGGGAAGACAATATGTAAGAATGCTACCCTTATCTATTCATCTAATATGATGATATTAATAGTAAGTATTCTTAATCATAATCCCTTGTTTTCTTGAATGCTATAATATCACGTTATATATTTCATGCTATTTACAACTTAGTTTACTAGGTCGTTTTGTCCAAATTCCGAGGACGGAATTTTTATAAGGAGGGTAGAATGTTACGGCCTGATTTCGTCGTACACGTATTTCCGTATCAAAGACGAATTCAATCATAATTCAAAATGAGTAAATGATTTTTATATTTTTTCGTAACTCAAATCAGAAAACGGACTTCGTATTCGTGATCTCCGTGACGCAATTTGTTAATCATTTTTAACTTTTACTAATTACCATAGTTAATTACCCCAATTATTACCCCACTTACTTCACCCTCCAATCTGATAAACGTGTGTAAAACTTTTCTAACTTAGTCTAAAGCAACCTAATCTACTTATTCATTTGACTAAGTATTTATTATCTATCTATTTTTTTATTAAAGGTTATGTTTTAAAATCTGATTCATCCTCTTACACGTGGTCAAACCTCTGCCAAAAACTTACCTAACCTAATTAATGTTATAGAACTAAACATTTATTAATCATTGACTAAATTATTATTATCATTATACTTATAATCCCTCTTTCCCTTCACACGTATTCACCCCGAGCCCAGCTTCGAACATCGGAACCCCATCCATCTCTTGCTACCTGCAAAAGAAAGGCTAATGCAACCAACCCGAAGACAAGCCAACTCAACCAAACCAGCCATCAGCCACTCCCACATCCCACCGTCATCGCCCTCCTTCAACCATACAACAAACAAACCACCATCAGCCACCACCTCCTCCACCATACAAACAACGACAAATCTGCCTCCACAAACTCCTTACAACCCAAAACAAACCAAAAAAACAAATCGGAAACCACAAACCACAAATAAACCCAATTGAACCCCAAATCAATAGAATCTGAACCCCCCAAACCACCCTCCTCGGATCGCAGCACGCTGGGAACCACCGCCGCCCGATCTCGCCTACCGCCGCCCCGATCCGCCGCTGCACCATCGCATCGCGCCGCCCGGAGCCATCAGGCCGTCGCCATCGAACTGCCGCCACCTCCGATCTGTGCCGCGCTCCGGATCAGCCTCCCGTCGCCCGATCTCGCCTGTGCCGCCTTGATCACCACCGGATCCGCCGTCTGGGAGCCGTGCCACCACACCGCCCAGCACCTCAGATCGAAGCCGCCCGCCTCCGATCCGCCGCCCCCGAGCTCCGATCGTCGTCGCCCATTCACCCCTTTGACTGCGCCTCTTCGAGCGAACAAAAAAAAGGAACGAAGAACAGAAAGAGACAGAGGGAGAGAAAGAGAAGGGGGGAGAGATATAAGTAAGTTTTTATTAAGTATTATTATTATTAAGTTTATAGGTTTATTATTATAAAGGGTTATAAGTTTTATTAAAGGTTAGTAATTAATAAGTTTAGTTAAATTAAGTTAAATTATTTTAAGTTTTTAAGTTAAGATTATTATTAAGTTAAGATTTTGTAAGTTACTTAGCTAAGATTTTTATATTACGAAGAGCAATTCTCACGTCCGCTGTAATATCCTCAAAAAGCAAGGTCTTTAGCCTCTGAGAGTTGTGAAAGATACGCTTATTACGTTCTCGCCAGATGTGCCATACACTTGCCGCCAGTGCAGATTTGGCAAGCTGTCCCAAACTCCCCTTTTTCCCAAAATGCGTTGTAAAGTACTTCCCTACCTCTTCCAAAGAATCAGTAGGGCTAAGATTTTGTAAGTTACTAAGCTAAGATTTTTATATTATAAGTTAAGTAAAATTACTTTATAAAACATTAGGTTAATGTTATAATAGGTTAGTTTAATGTCTTATAACTGGTTGATAACCATAAAATTGAAACTGATATCACAAAAACACCCAACATCTATGACGCAGATAAATCATGTGTTTGTGAAATATATGTTAGGTTCAGAGACTGGTTACTTTATAGTGTTCGTAGATGTAGCTTGACCACCTTACGGATCCTCCATAACCACACCAATGGAGGCAAGTAAGAAGGCGTCACGGTAAAACCCCGATGATAGGGTGCATCAAGTACATACTACCAACCCGGACATGGACTTATCACGATCACAAATAATGAAATATTCAATATGTAACTGCCTTACTTTTGAACTTTAAATTTATACATGTTTGTACTTTACTTTCTGCACTTATTATTCATAAATGTATACTAACGCTTTTTGTCCCTTTGCAAGTTGTTCTTTAATTCTTTAACTTTAAATACCTGCCAAGCTTCTCGCTAACATATATTTCATGTGTTTGTGAAATATATGTTAGGTTCAGAGACTGATTACTTTTCAGACCCCACTTTTGAGGATCCTTACCTTAGAGGTGAACCGCGCTAATCAGAGTTACGAGGATGCTGAGATCCTCCCTGCTGAAGACTAGAAAATTGTTGCAATCTTTATCTATTAGTTATATTTGTTATTTTCAGGTGTGTTTGCTTTCAGCAGAATGTACGGTCATGCTAGGCCTAATGTCAATTTGTGTACTTTGCTTTACAAACGCTGGAATAAAATTTGTAATAAATATTTGTGTTGTTTCTGAGAAATTCGCGTGCAGGGACCTGCATGCTAAATAACGCTTATTGTGCTTAAGTCAAGGAATGATGAAAAAAGTACTCCTTCTTTGCTTTAAGCACATGCAGACCCGCTCACGTTCTCGCTCCTAAGTACAATGGGAAGCTGGGCGTGACATCAGGGCGCCCGTGCTGAAAGATCGAGTGCATGTGTCGAGGGGTCGAACTCTTGGTCTCCCCTCCTAATGAACCAAAGCCCTTCTTCCGAGGGAGGGGAGATTAGGTAGACCTCCAGGCCCTCTTCCTGGGCCTTCTCAAGAGAGGTCTCCAACCAAGCCCCTGTGCAGCTCACCATTCCCCTGGCCTCCGTCGTGGTTGCGTAGCCGTCGGTGGTGGTCGACGTCGACGCTGCCGACACTGCTGAACCGACCAAAGCAGTTAGTCAGAAGAGGGAGGCACCATCCCATGGGGAGGAGGAGTCTGGAAAGATGAGGCAAGTGGAGGAGGAGGATCCCTTGGGGAAGGGTGTGGGTGTCGCTCCTCTCGAGCCTCAGGGGGTGGCAGAGTCCCCTTCAGCATCTCAGGCCCATTTGACATCCCTTCTGGATCAGTGGCCCTGGGGCGACATTGTGTCGCCCGTTCCTTTGGTTGGCCCGATCCCTGCGGAGTTCGATCGCGCCTTACTGCTCAATTGGCTTTCGTCTCGATCCTCCGGGTCGGTACAAGGAGACTTTCACCTTCCTCCTTTTGCCATTGGAAAGGAGGAGTTGGCCTTGAGGGATTTTGAGATGACTGCTCGGTTGGTGGAGAACTCGATTCTCCCCAGGGATCTGGAACTTCTATAGAGGTTGGACCTCGAAAGGGTAGCCAATTTCTTCATGGGGAGTGGATACTAGGTACGTTGCTGGTCTCTTGCCCCAGTTAGTCGATCTCTGACTAACTTCTTTTTTTCAGATGTCCGTTCTCGGAGATGTGCTACGTCGTCAAGCTGCCAACTTGATGTAAGGAGATCGACGGGTGGCAGACGCAGAACGCAAGGTGATCGAGCTTGAGGTTTGGACAAATGAGGCAGAGGAGGCACTGGAGAAAGCCCTCGCGGATAGGGCGACGGTCAAGTGGGTGGCCGCGGAGGCTAAGAACGGCCTCTTGTCGCTATCGGACCTCCGTAAGTCTGTCGAGCTTCAGTGGCAGCTGGAGAAGTCCCAGCTCGAGGGGGAGCTTGACGCCTCTAGGAAGGAAACGACCGGTCAACGCTTGCGACTCCGAGAGGTGGGCAGAGGCTTGCAAGGCGGAGGCGGCTGAGCTTCAAGCCAAGGTCGTCGGGCTCGAGGAGGTCGCTGTGAGGGAGACGGCAGAGCTTACGGCCAAGTTTATAAAGGCGATGAAGGCTTTCACCAGTGTCTTTGCATCTGGAAGTGCTCCTCCTCCCTCTTAGGTTGGTGGACCTTAGTTTTAGGCTTCTTGTAATTTTCCTTTATTCAAATAAATGAAAACTTTTTCCCAGCTTGGTATGTTGTCGCACTTCTTTTTACTTGAACATATGTGTGTGTATGGCTCCTCAACGACCCAACTTCAAACCTCATAGCGAACTTTAGGCAAGTTTTATCGTTGATAAGTTAGGCGCATCCAATCGATGAACGCGACCTTTTAAACCATAAATCACGCTTCCTTTGGTAGCGAGGGGTGAAACCCCTTCGTTGTACGGCCGACGAGCATCGAAAGTTATTAAGTGTCGAGGGGAAAATCCCTCGGCTTACGGTTGACGACGAGGGTCATTCAGTGGCGAGGGGGTATCCCTCGGCTTACAGCTAACGACAAGGGTCGTTCGCAGTGACGGATACAGGAATTAAATTCAAGGGGGGTCACTATTTTTTTCCGGAAATAATTTTCGTTTATGTCATTTATTGCAAAATTGTAGCAAAAATGTATGCAACTTTTGCCGGAAATTATTTTATTTTTTTCCATATTAAAGAATCAACAACCAAATTATACTCATAATTAGATAGTGTAATACCCTGATAGCTACTGCACAAGTACTAAAGGGTGGGTGAATAGTACTTTAAAATAATCAAGATAATTATTCCTAATTATTGTGCAAACTCAACCAACAATGCGGAATGAAAATATGACAACAGAGAAAGACAATTGCAAACAAGCGATGTAACGGGTTCGGATCCACCCAAGTCTCCCCGACTTGTTACCGGCGATCCTACGTCCCAGATACCTGGATCCCCTCCGGCTACTTGAGTTAGAATCCTCTAACCCAAGTTTTGCACTATGAAATTCTTGTAGAAAACCTCTACAAGATCAAATCATACACAAATGAAAACGTGACGCCCACAACCCAGGATCACGATCTTCTCTCACAACCGAGAGATAAACTTAATAGCAAAGTAAATGAAATAATAAAACACTTACCAATAAAATCATATGCCTTGAGTAAACTTACAGATTTTAGGACAAGGAAGATTTTGAAGGAGAGAATGTCACCAAACCCTAGTTCCACCAAGATGAACATCGATCGAAGGCTAGGATGGAGTTGGTGACTTTGAATCAAGCTCTTGGCTTGAGTGACTCACAATGAAGAGAATCTCTCTTGAGGAAATTAGGGCTCAAGGAGTTTAGAGAGATTCTTGTGAGAAAGAGATAGCTTTAGAAATGGAGTTGAATGCTTCTCTTTGATTTCTCTAAGTCTCAATAATGGCAGCCTTGAATGCAAGCAATAAGCTCATCAAGTATATATAGGATAGAGAGAAGAGAGAAGAGAGAAGCAAAATTCGTAGCAATAAATGCCCAACGGATCTATTTCTAAAGCAGTCTAATCGGTCTAAGAAGGATCACTGACCGATTAGTTTTGCAACTAGTCGGTCGGTGATTCTTCTTGGACAGACTAGATGGTTGACAGCCAAGATAGTGAAATTCGGAAGAAGAACTAGTCGGTCTAAGAAGAGACACCAACTGACTAGTTTGTCAACTAGTCGGTCGGTGAACCTTCTTGGACCGACTAAGAGGTTGACATCAAAGAAGTTGAATTTCACAAGGAAAACTAGTCGGTCTACGAAGGATTGCCAACCGACTAGTTTGATAACTAGTCGGTCAGTGGTTCTTCTTGGACCGACTAATTAGTCAACAATGGTTAAGCTGAGTTTAGCTAGGAGAACTAGTCGGTTCAAGAAGGATTCCCAACCGACTAGATTACCATCTAGTCGGTTGGTTCTGTTGGATCTTGTCAAAACAACGACGTTAGGATCGAATAATAAAGTAGAGACTTACGTTTGCGTACGCGGCACCGTAATCTCTGAACTTTTCCATCGGATTCGCCACAACGGTCGATACTTCGTCACGGATGATCGAAGCAGAGTTTCACCGTCTAAATCTCTATTTAGAAGAGGATTTTAATGGAAGGGAGAAGAAGAACATAAGATGCCTTTTGCAAACTTATGGCATGGAAAGTGTAGTATGAATGCCTTACCCTTGGGTCCTATTTATAGGCTTTAGGGGTAGTTATTGTAGAAAATAACCAAATATAAGCTTATTAGCCTATATTAGCACATTCATTTATCCTCTTCTCCATTCACTTATCAAGTGCCTTTATGCACTTATAAAGTGACTTTTTCCACTTATCGAGTGTCTTTTTCCACTTATCGAGTGGTCCTTTTCATACGAGAAAAGGTTCCCTCCGCGCACGCTTTCGTGCACACAACATCTGAGGTCCGTATACCCTCATACATCCCCTCATGGGTGTATTCATGTCGTTTATATCCAACATCTCCCACTCACACTTGAGGGGATTGTAAGGAAACATCTTTTCCTTTAACTCTTCTGTTTATCATACCGAGAAATAGACCGTGTGACCGTCATACGCATAGAGTCCGCTGTTGTGCACTTGTTAGAGATACACAACACTGCTCGAGGTGCAAAGTTGAGTAGATAAACGCATGCTTTACCCTAGATTATTTCTTCACATTTCTTATACTTTATATTCAACAATTGAATCCCATCTGGATTACAATTGGCTGGCCAGCTTTGAATCTTTAAAGTTCAAATGTGAATATGAAATTAATCTTCCTCTTCTTGCGATCCTTTCGATCTTGACTTGACTCGCTTTTCTAACATGCCCCGCCGGACCGAATAGACCATAGTCCATAAGCAACATGCTAAGATAACAATCACCCAGTCAAATCTAAAGGAACCAATTAGAGTCCATAAGGGAAATGAGTTAAGACTCATGTGGTCTTTGGGTCTCACATAATAGTAAACACAATTACTATTCTAACCCAATGGTCAAAATGCATACGTAGTATGAATACGTATTACAACATCACTCCTTTCCCAGGGAGCATATGTCTTAATGATGTTGTAAGGATGATAACCAGACACCACAATGTCTGACTTTGAGTCCCTTTTACTACTCAAATAATCTTCTGGACCCACATCCCGCATAAGACAGATAGGAAAAAAACCCTCTTAGATCTTTTGAAAGCATCCATATGATGCAGATCTTTCATACGACCATTTTGTTTAAGTCATGACTCTAAATCGTCCGTCTGACGATTTTGACTTTAAACAGGTCTCATCTTTATTTTATCCGTCTGATAGAACAAAGGCGGTTGCTCATGTGAGAGAGCCAACCTTAATCTGTCCGACATACTAGAAAGTAAAGCTAAGATTTCAAAAATGTACACAAACATTTCTTTAAAAAATTCATATGCAATGTTGAAAAGAACTTATTCTTTTATTAAATTTGATCATTTACAGACATGGGAATTTACATTGGTACAACTCAGCTCTTACGCAATCCTTGAGATGATAAGTGTTTGTAAAACACATCTCTGGTGATCGCCTTCGTAAGCGGATCCGCTATCATCTCATGCGTAGATATGTACCTTATGTCTACCTTCTTGGTCTTATCATAGTCTTTTGCAAATTTGTAGCGGATATCTATGTGTTTGGTCGTACAATGGAATTTAGGATCTTTGACATAGGCTATAGATGCTTGACTGTCGCTGTGTATAGGTACAACACCTGAGTCACTTGCATTAATTAGCCTGTCTAAGAACATCCTAAGCCAAACAGCCTCTTGGACTGCCATGCTAAATGCTACAAACTCGGCTTCCATAGTTGTGCTCATCAATCTCAGTGTAACGACTGGTTTTCATGTATCTGGATTTATTATATTATATTATATGTTTTGATGGATTTTCTCCTCATGTGTGGTTTTCGTCTCCGTAACTTTCATTTTCGATCGTATCGTCGTGTTTTCTAGCTTCTTTCTTAGAATCGTCGATTTTGGAGTAAGTCATTCGTGACGGGCTTCGTATCTGTCATATCTTATTGTTAGATCAAGCCTAGGAGTCTTAGGAATCAATCCCGGAGCTCCGCGCTCCATATCGGAACTTTTGGTGCTCATTAGCCGGTGTAAGAAGGGGCACCGACCGACTAGATGACGATCCAGTCGGTCGGCAAGCCTTCTTGAACCGACTAGTTGGCTTTGTAAATTTCTCAGGAGTTACTGTTTGTCGTTAGTCGGTCTAAGAACGTTGGTTGACCGACTAGGTTGTAAACTAGTCAGTCGGCAATGCTTCTTTAACCGACTAACTCATCAACTATTTTTGGTACTAGTTACTGTTCCTTCTTAGTCGGTCTAAGTTCATCTTTCGACCGACTAGTTTTTAAACTAGTCGGTTAAGTTATGTACTCAGACCGACTAATTCTTAGTTCTTCCGAACAGTCGAGTACTGTTTACTCTTAGTCGGTCTAAGAACGTTCATCGACCGACTAGATGCCAAACTAGTCGGTCAGTAGTTGGTCTTTGACCGACTAAATCTAGATCCTATTTCTGTACAGGAGTTACTGTTTGGACTTAGTCGGTCTGCGTTGGTCAACCGACCGACTAGTTCCCAAACTAGTCGGTCAGTGGTTGTTCTCTGACCGACTAATCAGTGCCAAAACCCTAATTTCTGGGCAGCCGCCAGCCCTTCCTATTTAAACCCCTCCCAAACGTTTTCTTCTTCTCCCTCACGACCTAAAACCCTAGTTTCTCCCCCATTGAGCCCCCTACTACCTCAAACCCTTATTCCTTCATCCCAAGCCCAAAATCCATCATCCAAACTCTCCCTTAACACATTCTACCTCTCATCTTCCCCAAAATCTCATCAAATCCCCCAAAATCCCCCAAAACCCTATTTCTCCAAACTTCTCCATCCACTTCCAGATCTGAACCCTAGGTTTCCCGGAGCGTTTCTTCCGTTGCCGTGGTTGCTCGGCATCATTCTTCCGTTTCCTATACGGTAATAATCGATCTCTTAATGTTTTCATAACCCGTTGTGTTTTTGTGAAACCCTAATGAATGGATGTTGTTTTGATGGTTGTTTCTCCATAACAGCGATTTCCCCGTAGATTAGCGTCCGTGGGACGAACCCTCGTTGATCGTCATCCTCGGTGCTAGGCAAGTGAAACTTGCCACTTATGGTTTAGGCCATGTTTTAGGCCATTTGCTTGTTGTAGGCGTAAAAGAGACTAGGCGACGAAATGATACTCGCCTAGGCGCAAATTTAGGAACTAGCTTGACAACGAAGCTAGATCCGACAACTATCATGTTGCACAATTCCCATGTCATGTTTAATTTCAATTAACGGTACGCAAATTAATTGTCATGTCATTGCATTCTTTAAGTGTTTCCGTGATTGCGTAGCTTCGCTACAATGCTTGTGTTCCTGGCTCGTGTTCCAGAAGCGGGCCATGTGTTGGTTGATAGCCAATGCCCGAACTATTTGTTTCCGGCTAGGTGCACCCCTATGCCAAATGCTTATGAATCGTGAACTAGAATGCGAGCTCCTGTGCGGGGCAACCCTGGCTCATTTACTGAGCTCGTGTGCGGGGACCCTGGCTCGATTACATGTGGGTATTGGGGGTAAGAGTTAAGCGGCCATTCAACTGGGAGTATGCCCTATCAGCAACTTCAGTTGTAAGGCGTAAACTCTGGGTTTTGGGGTAGTTGTTAAGCGGCCACTCAGCGTGAATGCCAGACCGTTCAGCTGTAAGACGTAAACTCTACAAACATCTTGAAACGTGACTAGTGAATTGATTGAGATTGTTAGTATCTTGGCTACTCTTGTCTTGTCCCGATAATGGTTCTCTTGTACTTATTGTTTCACCATGTCTTGCTTGAGCACTCATGTTATAACTGCCATGTCATGCATACTAAAACTGCTAGGTTGTTAGTTTGCCTTACTTTTAGTTTCCTTGCCCAAGTCTTTTAGACTTGCTGACATGTGCCCCTTTACTCTTTTGGGTGACACATGTTAGATCCCGAGCCTGAGTACCTTGTTGAGGACGAGGTGTTTGCTGACGCCGCGCCCGAGCTTGTGTTTGACGGGGAGTACGTGGACACTGGGGACCAGTCTTAGTGTCTTCGTTGTGTTTCCCCTTTTGTTTAGACTGCTGTTTTGTTGTTGGTGCGTAGCACCTATACTTTGTTACGTTGTTGCTTTTGTTGGCCTTGTTCTGGGCCTTTAGACTCTTTCTTTTAGCCTGGTGGCTTTTCTGGACGTTGAACTTAATTTTCATATTGGACAAATTATGAGATATGAGAATTTTATTTCTGTCTCTCCTTGTGTTATTATTGTTGTTCTGTTTGTGGTTACAGGGACCTGCTTATGTTTTATTGACGCTTATCGGGTTTGGGGCTTCACAGCTCCACTCTCGTGCAGACCTTTTCACGTCTCGCCTCCATTTTAGGGAAGCGGGGCGTGACAGGTTTTGTTGGTGGCCCATGCAGGTCCTCTCTTCTGTAACTGTGATTATCGGAATAACGATAATAATATTAGAACGTCCAATAAACTAAGTTCGACGTCCGAGTCATAAGCTATGAGTCTAATCTGCTTCGTTTTCTGTGTCATTAGATGGCAGGAAGGCGATTCACCCGTGGTGGAGGTAGTGGTGCGCCCCCTCATGATGAGGAGCCTGAGCGGGAACCCACCAACGGAGAGATGATGCAGATGATGCTTCAGATGATGCAAGTGCAGCAGGGCGTGCTCCTGCAAGTCCAGAATGCTCCACTTGCTCGAGCTGCCCGGGCACTTCCGGATGTCCCTCGCTCCGAGCCGGGAGCGAAGCAATTTCAGGAGCTGGGTCCCGCATATTTTGATGGGTCTGAGGGTCCTCTGGCTGCCGATGAGTGGATTCGGAACATTGAGGATAACTTGAAGATGGCCAAGATCACCCCAGCTGGATGGGTTGATTTGGAGAAGAGGCAACTTAAGGATAATGCTCGGAACTGGTGGGATGCGGAAGAGAAGATGTTGGTGGAGCCGATAGCTTGGACTACCTTTAAGTCCAGGTTTGATGAGGAGTTCTTTCCGAAGGCTGCTAGGAAGGAGATGCTGCAGCGCTTTATTGATCTGAAGCAAGGGAGCTTGACGGTGGACCTGTACCACCAAGAGTTCACTAGGCTAAGTCGGTTCGCACCGAAGATGGTGCAGGAAGCTGATGAGAGGGCCCAGAGGTTCCTGTAGGGACTTGCTTTGGAGCTCCAGAGTTTTGTGTCTTCCTCTGATCTGGACTCTTATCAGAAGGTTCTGGTCGCTGCGAGGAGGCAGGAGCTGAACCTGAGTCAGATGAGAGGACATGTTTCTGGTGCTGGGAAGAGGCCTATGGAGCAGGCCAGGGCGGTGGTTAGGCCTGGTTTCAAGCCTAATCAGCCAGCTCAGTTCAAGAGGCCAGGAGGGCCTGTTCAGAAGACTTGCCATTTCTGCGGCAAGCCTGGCCACATCATGGATCAGTGTAGGAAGTTTCTGGGCCAGTGTTTGGTTTGTGGTGATGCTTCTCATGTCGCGAAGGATTGTCAGCATGCGAATCAGCTGCGGAGGGCACCTGTTGCAGCACAGCCGTTGCAGCAGCGAGCGTCTGTTCCTGCTGGACGTGGAGCGGCTCTTGTTCCACAGAGGCAGGCTTTTCAGCAGGCTATTCCGCCGAGGAGGCAGGCTTTTCTGATGACCGCTGTGGAGAGCGAGGCTGTGGATGAGGTTATCGCAGGTAATCCTCAATCTAGCTGTTACTTTTCTAGCTGGTTTTGATTGATAGATTGTGTTGTTTGCTTGAACATGATTGTTTGCTAGACTAGGGTTTGATTGTTAATTACTTGTTAGGTGTGGTTTTGGTGTGCACATTTCCTGCACGAGTCCTCTTTGACTCTGGTGCATCGATGTGCATTATTTCTCGTAGCTTCATGGAGAAGCATTCCTTGTCGACGTCCCCTCTTCCCAAGAGTTGGAATATCGTTACAGGGAATGGCGTGGTCTCGGTGCATCGTGGTTGCAATTCTTGCTCGTTGGTGGTCTGTGGACATGAGCTTTACGCTGATTTTATTGTCCACGACATCATCAACTATGATGCAGTTCTTGGGATGGACTGGCTTGCGAGCTTCTATGCTACGATCGACTGTCGGAGGAAGAAGGTGGTGTTCGAGATTCTCGGACATCCAGTATTTGAGTTCAACCGTGGTAGCAGCTCGCTTGGTCCTGTCAGGTTTCGGGCCAGACCGGTGGAGGTTGTGGCAATGCAGATGGAGTTGGAGTGGCCAGCTGTGGTGCGGGATTTTGATGACGTCTTCCCCGAGGAGATGTCTGGTTTGCCACCTGATCGAGCTCTAGAATTTTCTATTGATCTTGTTTTGGGAGCGCAGCCCATTTCGAAGGCGCCATATCGTATGGCACCCGCTGAGTTGGAGGAATTACAGAAGCAACTGGATGAGCTTTTGCAGAAGGGTTATATCAATCATAGTGTGTCTCCGTGGGGAGCACCGGTGCTGCTGGTGAAGGAGAAGGATGGTTCGTGTCGCATGTGCGTGGACTATCGGGAGTTGAATGCGGTGACCATCAAGAATAAATACCCGTTGCCTCGCATCGATGATATTTTTGATCAGCTCGGAGGTTCGAGGGTGTTTTCTAAATTGGATTTGAGGAGTGGTTACCATCAGTTGAAGGTGAAGAAGGGAGATGTTCCGAAGACAGCGTTCAGGACGAAGTATGGACACTACGAGTTTGTGGTTATGCCTTTCGGTGTAACCAATGCACCCGCAGTTTTCATGAATCTGATGAACCTGATTTTCTACGACTTTTTGGATAAGTTTGTCGTTATCTTTATTGACGACATTCTGATCTATTCGAAGTCGGAGGAAGAGCATGCCTCGCACTTGAGGACGGTATTGGAGATTTTGAGGAAGAATCGTTTGTATGCTAAGTTTTCGAAGTGCGAGTTTTGGCTGGATAGAGTTGCTTTTCTGGGGCATGTGGTGACTGGAGATGGTATTTCAGTGGATCCCGAGAAGATTAGGGCCATCAGAGAGTGGCCTGTTCCGTCGTCTGCGTCTAAGATTCGGAGTTTCCTTGGACTTGCTGGTTACTATCGGCGTTTCATTAAGGACTTTTTTCGTATTGCTGAGCCGATGACCAGGTTGACGCGGAAGGATGTACCTTTTGTTTGGTCGGGTGATTGTGAGAGTGCTTTTGGTGTTCTGAGGGAGAGGTTGACGACTGCCCCTATTCTTGTTGTGCCTGATCGCAGCGGTGGATTTGAGATCTTTTGCGATGCTTCTGGCAAGGGTCTCGGTTGTGTGTTGCATCAGCACGGGCATGTTGTGGCGTATGCTTCTTGTCAGCTTAAGGTTCATGAGAAGAATTACCCGACGCATGATTTGGAGTTGGCTACCGTTGTGTTTGCTCTTAAGATTTGGAGGCACTTCCTGCTGAGTGAGAAAGTGAAAATCTTCACCGATCACAAAAGCTTGAAGTATATTTTTACCCAGAAGGAGCTCAACATGCGACAGCGTCGATGGTTGGAGCTCATGGCGGATTATGATATTGATTTGCAGTATCACCCTGGCAAGGTGAATGTGGTTCCTGATGCGCTGAGTAGGCTTCCAGCGGTGATGATTTTGACCTCGCAGTGGAGCTTGCAGCAGGATTTTTGCGAGTCTGGTGTTGAGATTGTTCTTCCTGGGGAGGCTTCTTCGTTGATGTGTATGCAGATACAGGCGACGATTGTGGATCGGATTAAGGCTGGCCAGGCTGAGGATCCGAAGCTGGTGAAGATTCGGGAGCAGGTGGAAGCTAGTCTGCGGACTGACTTTTTGATTCATGAGGATGGCTCGCTGAGGTTTGGAGCCAGGTTGTGTGTGCCAGTTGGGGATATTAAAGAGGAGTTGATGTTGGAGGCACACAGTTCACCGTATTCTGTGCATCCTGGTGGCACCAAGATGTACCAGGATCTTCGTCTGAACTATTGGTGGCATGGTATGAAGAGGAGTGTGGCTCGGAGTGTAGCCAAGTGCTTGGTTTGTCAGCAAGTAAAGGCGAAGCATCAGCGTACGGCCGGGTTGCTACAACCGCTTCCGATTCCGGAGTGGAAATGGCAACACATCACTATGGATTTCGTGACTGGACTACCTCGGAGTCCGAAGCAGAATGACGCGATTTGGGTCATCGTAGATCGATTGACCAAATCCGCGCACTTTATTCCGTTCCGAGTGAGACAGTCCACTGAGGTGCTAGCGAGGAGATATATGGAGGTAAAATTCTTTTACTCTCCATTTTTATTTCCTTTTTCCTAGTTTGGATACTGATGTAACGTGAATCGTGCAGGAGGTCGTGCGACTTCACGGAGTCCCCGTGAGTATCGTGTCGGACAGAGAAACGAGGTTCACATCTCAGTTCTGGCAGAGTTTGCAGAAGAGTTTGGGTACGCGTCTGAGTTTCAGCACGGCGTACCATCCGCAGACGGATGGCCAGTCCGAGAGGACAATTCAGATTTTAGAAGACATGCTGAGAGCGTGCATGTTGGATTTCAAGGGTTCGTGGGAGGACCATCTACATCTGGTAGAGTTTTCTTACAACAACAGCTTCCAGGCGAGTATTGGCATGGTGCCTTTCGCCGCTCTTTATGGGAGGAAATGTCGATCGCCATTGAGTTGGGATGACGTTGGTGATCGGGAGTTGTTGGGACCTGAGATGATCGTGGAGGCCGTGGATATTGTCAGGAACATTCGGGAGAGGTTGAGGATTGCTCAGGACCGTTTTAAGCATTGGGCGGATGCTAAACGTCGTCCTTTGGAGTTTCGGCCTGGAGATCATGTGTTTCTGAGGATTTCCCCGAATCGTGGTGTGATTCGTTTTGGGAAGTGAGGGAAGTTGAGCCCGCGATACATTGGACAGTTTGACATTCTGGAGAGAGTTGGCGAGGTAGCTTATCGCTTAGCCTTGCCGCCATCTTTGGAGGGAGTTCACAATGTTTTCCATGTGTCGCCGCTTCGTCGATACATTAGCGATCCATCTCATGATGTGGATTTCTCGGAGATTACCGTTCGCCCCGATATGACGTATGACCAGCAGCCAGTGCAGATTCTGGACATGCGTCAGAAGTCACTTCAGAACAAGGTTGTCAATCTTGTGAGAGTGATGTGGCGACACGGCTCACCTGGAGAGTCTACTTGGGAGAATGAGGATGAGATGCGAGAGCGTTTCCCACTTTTGTTTCCGGACACGTGAGTGTTGGGAAATTCCGAGGACGGAATTTTTCTTAAGTTGGGGAGGATGTAACGACTGGTTTTCATGTATCTGGATTTATTATATTATATTATATGTTTTGATGGATTTTCTCATCATGTGTGGTTTTCGACTCCGTAACTTTCATTTTCGATCGTATCGTCGTGTTTTCTAGCTTCTTTCTTAGAATCGTCGATTTTGGAGTAAGTCATTCGTGACGGGCTTCGTATCTGTCATATCTTATTGTTAGATCAAGCCTAGGAGTCTTAGGAATCGATCCCGGAGCTCCGCGCTCCATATCAGAACTTTTGGTGCTCATTAGCCGGTGTAAGAAGGGGCACCGACCGACTAGATGACGATCCAGTCGGTCGGCAAGCCTTCTTGAACCGACTAGTTGGCTTTGTAAATTTCTCAGGAGTTACTGTTTGTCGTTAGTCGGTCTAAGAACGTTGGTTGACCGACTAGGTTGCAAACTAGTCGGTCGGTAATGCTTCTTTAACCGACTAACTCATCAACTATTTTTGGTACTAGTTACTCTTCCTTCTTAGTCGGTCTAAGTTCATCTTTCAACCGACTAGGTTTTAAACTAGTCGGTTAAGTTATGTACTCAGACCGACTAATTCTTAGTTCTTCCGAACAGTCGAGTACTGTTTACTCTTAGTCGGTCTAAGAACGTTCATCGACCGACTAGATGCCAAACTAGTCGGTCAGTAGTTATTCTTTGACCGACTAAATCTAGATCCTATTTCTGTACAGGAGTTACTGTTTGGACTTAGTCGGTCTGCGTTGGTCAACCGACCGACTAGTTCCCAAACTAGTCGGTCAGTGGTTGTTCTCTGACCGACTAATCAGTGCCAAAACCCTAATTTCTGGGCAGCCGCCAGCCTTTCCTATTTAAACCCCTCCCAAACGTTTTCTTCTTCTCCCTCACGACCTAAAACCCTAGTTTCTCCCCCATTGAGCCCCCTACTACCTCAAACCCTTATTCCTTCATCCCAAGCCCAACATCCATCATCCAAACTCTCCCTTAATACATTCTACCTCTCATCTTCCCCAAAATCTCATCAAATCCCCCAAAATCCCCCAAAACCCTATTTCTCCAAACTTCTCCATCCACTTCCAGATCTGAACCCTAGGTTCCCCGGAGCGTTTCTTCCGTTGCCGTGGTTGCTCGGCATCATTCTTCCGTTTCCTATACGGTAATAATCGATCTCTTAATGTTTTCATAACCCGTTGTGTTTTTGTGAAACCCTAATGAATGGATGTTGTTTTGATGGTTGTTTCTCCATAACAGCGACTTCCCCGTAGATTAGCGTCCGTGGGACGAACCCTCGTTGATCGTCATCCTCGGTGCTAGGCAAGTGAAACTTGCCACTTATGGTTTAGGCCATGTTTTAGGCCATTTGCTTGTTGTAGGCGTAAAAGAGACTAGGCGACGAAATGATACTCGCCTAGGCGCAAATTTAGGAACTAGCTTGACAACGAAGCTAGATCCGACAACTATCATGTTGCACAATTCCCATGTCATGTTTAATTTCCATTAACGGTACGCAAATTAATTGTCATGTCATTGCATTCTTTAAGTGTTTCCGTGATTGCGTAGCTTCGCTACAATGCTTGTGTTCCTGGCTCGTGTTCCAGAAGCGGGCCATGTGTTGGTTGATAGCCAATGCCCGAACTATTTGTTTCCGGCTAAGTGCACCCCTATGCCAAATGCTTATGAATCGTGAACTAGAATGCGAGCTCCTGTGCGGGGCAACCCTGGCTCATTTACTGAGCTCGTGTGCGGGGACCCTGGCTCGATTACATGTGGGTATTGGGGGTAAGAGTTAAGCGGCCATTCAACTGGGAGTATGCCCTATCAGCAACTTCAGTTGTAAGGCGTAAACTCTGGGTTTTGGGGTAGTTGTTAAGCGGCCACTCAGCGTGAATGCCAGACCGTTCAGCTGTAAGGCGTAAACTCTACAAACATCTTGAAACGTGACTAGTGAATTGATTGAGATTGTTAGTATCTTGGCTACTCTTGTCTTGTCCCGATAATGGTTCTCTTGTACTTATTGTTTCACCATGTCTTGCTTGAGCACTCATGTTATAACTGCCATGTCATGCATACTAAAACTGCTAGGTTGTTAGTTTGCCTTACTTTCAGTTTCCTTGCCCAAGTCTTTTAGACTTGCTGACATGTGCCCCTTTACTCTTTTGGGTGACACATGTTAGATCCCGAGCCTGAGTACCTTGTTGAGGACGAGGTGTTTGCTGACATCGCGCCCGAGCTTGTGTTTGACGGGGAGTACGTGGACACTGGGGACCAGTCCTAGTGTCTTCGTTGTGTTTTCCCTTTTGTTTAGACTGCTGTTTTGTTGTTGGTGCGTAGCACCTATACTTTGTTACGTTGTTGCTTTTGTTGGCCTTGTTCTGGGCCTTTAGACTCTTTCTTTTAGCATGATGGCTTTTCTGGATGCTGAACTTAATTTTCATGTTGGACAAATTATGAGATATGAGAATTTTATTTCTGTCTCTCCTTGTGTTATTATTGTTGTTCCGTTTGTGGTTACAAGGACCTGCTTATGTTTTATTGACGCTTATCGGGTTTGAGGCTTCACAGCTCCACTCTCGTGCGGACCTTTTCACGTCTCGCCTCCATTTTAGGGAAACGGGGCGTGACACTCAGCCTCTGCAGCTGTCATTGTGAAAATCTGACGTTTCGGTTGGTTCTGCCTCGCAAGTACAAAAACCTTCTGTTGTGGAGCTATAGATGGTCCTCGCTGAGTAGGGCCAGGAGCTCCACACTGGATAGGTCCACAAGGTCCAGCAGTCATCGGCTTGTTGGTGCGGTGATGGCAGTCTCTGGTAGTATGTGCAGATGCTCCACATATCAAGCATTGATTCAACAGCTCTCTGTAGTCCTTCTTAAGATGACAGGTACACTTGCAGTGAAAGCACACCATATGAGGTCAATTGTTGGCCGAGGTAGCAAGCCTCTTAAATTGTGCAGTCTGAGTAGGTCGGAGATTTCCCCTGGGTGGCTCCGGTGGGCGTCTACTTCATCCAATATGAAGTGCCTTCTTACGCTTTACAATGAGCTCATGCTTCCTAGCAGCATCCAACACTTCTTGATGTGTTGTCGGATTTGTCGAAGACATTGAAGCATGAATGTCCAGGTCTAGTCCCTGGAGAAACTGATATGCACAGCCTTCGGGATCTTCTTCCAGATGCGGGGCAAATCGACTAAGCATCGAAAATTTTGCCTCGTATTCGTCAACAATCCGATTGCCTTGTTCCAGGTTGACGAAACGTTGCTGCAGTTCCCTCTTTGCTGATCTAGGGACGTATTGGGCATCAAACCGTTCTCAAAATATGGTCCAGTTGATGGGCTTGACTAGACGAGCTTCTTCAGTGTCCACCAGTTCCGAGCATTTCCAGTCAGCTGTTTCTTGGCAACTTCCACCCAGCCTGCCTAGTCAATGCGGGCAAGACTCAAGTCGTCTTCAGTGCTTCTGGCCCTTTCTTCCGCTTCCAATGGACCTTCTCTTCTAGAAAATCTCTTCTTTGATGGTAAGTTGCAAGGTTTTGTGACACTAAACAATGGTGTATACACTTTGTATAATAAAGTTGTATTAAATATTAATACAAGAAAACATAAGGAATCAGGTTTTAATGAAACCTACCTTTCTTACTGTAGACTAGGCCATATCGGAGAGAAGAGACTCAGCAAGTTACATAAAGAGGGTCTCCTGGGCCTTTCCAATTATGAGTCATTCGACACTTGCGAGTCTTGCCTCAAAGGTAAAATGGCCAAAACTCCTTTTGCAAGTCAAGCGGAGAGAGTTATTGAACTCTTGGGTCTTGTACATTCTGATGTATGTGGACCCCATGTCTACATTTGCCAAAGGAGTATTTTCATATTTCGTTACATTTACTGATGATCACTCTAGGTTTGGACATGTGTTCTTGATGTAACACAAATCCGAAACCTTTGAGCGATTCAAAAAGTATCGTAACGAAGTTGAAAAACAGAGTGGCAAAAGTATCAAGATCCTTCGTCAGATCGAGGAGGAGAATACTTGAGCCATGAATTCCCTGCATATTTAAATGAGAATGGGATTCTCTCTCAGGTCATACCTCCTTACACACCTCAACATAACGGTGTGTCAGAAAGGAGGAACTACACCTCGTTAGACATGGTGCGATCCATGATAAGTGAAGATGAGTTAACAACTTCCCTCTGTGTCTATGCCCTAGAAACTGCTATATATATTCTCCATAAGGTTACATCAAGGTCTGTGTCGATGACACCATATCAGATATGGACTGGCAGGAAACCCAGCCTTAATCATTTAAGGATGGCGGGTTGTCCGGCATATGTCCAAAGGCATAATCTAGACAAACTGGAAGACAAATTTATTCTGTGTAAATTCATTGGGTACCCGAGACATTCGTTAGGATATATCTTTTACCATCCATAGCAACAGAAAATTGTTGTCTCCAGACATGCCACCTTTTTAGAAAAGGAGTTTCTTGTGAAGGAATCAACTGGCAAGGTGATTGATCTGGAAGAATGTTCGGAAGAAGTATTTACACAGTAACAAATGACGAAACCAGTGGGAGAATCAAAACCTAATATCTCCCAACCAGTCGTTAGGAAGTCTGATAGGATACCTCGAGTCCCTGATAGGTACTATGGTTTTCTTGTAGATGGAGGGATTGAGGATAACATCATATTAGATGATGATCCTATTAGCTTCTAGGATGCCATAAAGAGTAGAGATTCTGATAAATGGCTAGATGCAATGAAATCGAGATAGATTCCATGCACGTGAATAGGGTATGGACCTTAGAAAACGTGCCCAAGGATAGCACTCCTATTTGCTGCAAATGGATCTTCAAAAAGAAGATTGGTGCAGATGGAAAAATAGAAACGTACAAGGCTAGGCTGGTTGCGAAAGGTTATCGTCAGATTCTAGGTATAGATTATGACGAGACTTTCTCACCACTCGCCATGCACAAGTCTATTCGAATTGAACTCGCTATTGCTGCCCACTATGACTACGAAATCTGGCAAATGGATGTAAAAACTGCGTTTCTAAACGGTGATTTAGAAGAGCAAATTTACATGACTCAGCCAGAAGGTTTCGAAGTCAGTGGGAGTAAAGGAAAAACGTGCAGACTGCATGATCACTCCGTATTTTACACCTTTTTTCTGCATGTTTGCATGCCATTTAGATCGCTCAAATCGTGTTTTTCACGTTTATTCGACAATATTGCGATGCTTTTCACGATTTGTTGTTTTTGTTGTATTTTAGGAGATTTGGAGCGAATTGGAGTGATTCTGAGATGCACCCACTCCGGAGTGTCACCGACGACTCTCTTGAGGGGTATTTTGCTATTGGAGAGGAGTGGAAGGAGAAAGAATGTCGTAGGAGCGACGAGGAGGCAAAAACATGAAGAATGGGCATTTTCAGTATGCCACTCGGCCGAGTGAAGGAGTCACTCGACCGAGCATAGACAGCCCGCTCGGCCGGCCAGATCGGACACGCAACAGAGCTAATATCAGTGTGCACTCGGCCGAGCATCGCCGTGTCACTCGGCCGAACCACGGATACCCACTCGCCCGAGTGGCATCAAGACGGTGGCAGCAAAGATCCCAGACTTACTGTTTTTGTACAGACAATTTCCGAGTCGCGGTCCGCCCGAGTGAGAAACGACGTCCGCCCGAGTGACAAATGACGTCCGCCCGAGTGACCAAAGACCGTCCGCTCGAGTGACCTCCGAGGAGACGACCCCCGAGACCCCCAACTCTCTGTTTTTGTACAGGGTTCGTCACTCGGCTGAGTGACATTTGTCACTCGGCCGAGTGAGCGCGCTGCCTGTAGCGTAAACTGCGATTTTGAGGCTGCGCAGGGGCATTTTCGTCAGGGTTTTTTGGGCGATTTTGGGGGGTATTTAACCCCAGTTTTTAACCTAGTTTGGAGAGCTTTTTTCAGAACTTTTTACAGCCTTTTTAGATTAAATTTTTAGGGATTAGATTTAGCTTTTGGGGAGGAGAGAAAAGTGAGATTTTGTTGGATGCTATCTTGTTCTCCATTGGTTTGTCTCTCTTTCTCTCAAAAACTCCATTTTTATTGATTTGTTGAATATTGCTATGAATTCCATTCATTTTACTTGTGAATTTCTATTGAATTTGATTATGAATTGTGAGTAGTTCATCGTCTTAGGGCGTAGGATGAACCCTACGAGCCCAATTTCGAATTTGTGATGAATTGGTGAAACTATTGCTAGTATTGATTAGGGTTAGTTTGGGATTGATATAATACGAATAGCTAGGGATTCATACCGACTGGGATTTGCAAGAGATTGGATCCTAATTCGATAGGAAGCCCTAGATATTCGAATTGGGTTGCAATTGAACTTCTCCGGAATCGGTTTGCAAGAGATTGGACCGAAACTAGGGTTTTCGATTGCAATTCTATACCAATACCCGTTTGCAAGAGATTGGACGGGTAGGAACTATCCCAACCTAGGTCGTAACTCGAGTTTGCACGAGAGTGGGCTCGAGATACGATTGAACGATGATGTTGTTCTTCACGCTAGTTTGCCTAGGTTAGGGTTTGCAAGAGATTGGACCCTATCCTAGGTTGGCTATAGACCGGCAATAGCGCGAGAGCGTGAGCTTGGTTCCACATTTAGTTGCAACTAGTTCACCCAAGTTTCAAGTCTAACAATTGTGAAACCTACAAATCACAATGATGAGATACGGCAAGTAGCGGGGATTCCCTATCCCCTAAGCGTCTTTATTAACTTGTTATTTCTTTTATTCATTTGAACGACTGTGACCGCATATTTGCGAACATTTCTCGACTTTTCCTATAGCCAGGTGATTGAAGAAGACACTGTTATTAAGCCTCCATGTGTTCGATACCCGCTCGCCGCTACACCGTGCGCTTGCGTTAAGACTACAGTACTGTCGCCGCTCCGGGACGTGTATCCGGGGCGCGATCAAATTTTTGGCGCCGTTGCCGGGGAAGGCATTTTGACGAAGTTTGAATTGGATCACCCGGTTATTTTTCTTCAATTTCTTTATTTATTTCTTCATTCGTTTCTAACTCTGTTTACCGCCCTATTTTGCAAGCTCTCCCAAAATTTTCCACAAGATCTTAACAGGGAAAATGGGGGATGCAGTTCCGATGACTGAGTCTGACCAGGGAGATGATGAATCTTTTGCGGAGCTCCTTAATGAACTTATTGATGAGGTCCACGCTACCGGAGCTTTTGCTATTAATATCGAGGACCCCGTCGAACAGTTGTTTGCTAGCTTTGTGATGGATCAAATCTCCCCGGACGGGACTATTGGGGGCGATATCAGAGTTGATGTGAGGGACGACAAGCTCTATTTCGAAAGCAGTAGAACATACGTAGAAGAGTACTACACTCCCGAGGAATCCTTCGAGCAAACCGATATTCAGGGAGATACACTCTATGACCCCCACTCTTGCATTTACGAATCCGCTGACGTGTTTCTTGATCTCAGGAATGAACCGGAGCAAAGTGGTGGTCCTGCCGATGCAAGTGCAGAATTGGAGAGCGTCTATTCTGATGCACCGTCCTCACTAAGAAGCGAACCTGAGCCTCTACTCGAGAGTGAGCTAAACTCGGATGTCGAAGGAGAAGCCAAACTCACACAAGGTGATGAAGAAGAGGGTACGGAACCCTTTGAGGTAGAACTTAAACAATTACCGTCGAATCTAAGGTATGCTTTCTTGGGTAGTAAATTGACATTCCCAGTGATTGTTAATGCCCACCTTGGCTAAGATCAACTTGAAAAACTATTAGAAGTCCTTAGGGATCACAAGGATGTCCTTGGCTACGCTATCTCTGATCTTAAGGGAATAAGCCCTTGGCTATGCACGCATAGGATCCACTTGGAAAACATAGAAGCCACTTCTATTGAGCCTCAAAGGCGTCTGAATCCGAATATGAAAGAGGTGGTGAAAAAGGAAATCCTTAAATTGCTCGAGGCCGGCATTATTTATCCTATCTCGAACAGCAGATGGGTTAGCCCCGTTCACGTTGTCCCCAAAAAAGGGGGGATGACCGTTATAAAAAACGAAAAGGGAGAGCCCATTTCTACACGCACTGTCACGGGATGGCGGATGTGTATTGATTACCGAAAACTAAATAAAGCCACCCGAAAAGGCCATTACCCGCTACCCTTCATAGATCAAATGTTTGAACGGCTTGCTAAACATAAATACTTTTGCTACTTGGATGGGTATTCGGGGGGTTTCCAAATCCCTTTGCATGAAGACGACCAAGAAAAAACTACTTTTACTTGTCCTTATCGCACTTACGCCTACCGTAGAATGCCCTTTGGTCTTTGTAAAGTGCCCGCCACCTTTCAGAGGTGCATGACCTCCATTTTTTCTGACTATATAGAAAATATAATGGAAGTTTTCATGGATGATTTCTCGGTTTATGGAAGCGAGTTTGATTCTTGTTTGGCTAATCTTGCCAAAGTTCTTAAAAGATGTCAACAAAACAATCTTACTCTTAATTGGGAGAAATGTCATTTCATGGTGACCGAAGGGATAGTGCTTGGGCACCTTGTCTCCTCGAGAGGAATTGAGGTAGATAAGGCAAAGGTTGAGGTAATTGAGAAACTCCCTCCTCCTATTAATGTCAATGGCATTATAGGCTTTCTTGGTCATGCAGGGGTTTACCTCCGCTTTATCAAGGATTTCGCCTTGATTGCCCGACCTCTTACTTCCTTGCTCGCTAAAGATGCTCCGTTGGTTTTTTCAGGTGAATGCTTGCAAGCCTTCAATACATTGAAGGAAGCACTAATTTCTGTGCCCATCATACAACCACCGGATTGGAGCCTGTTGAGTATTGGACTCCTCGGATTTGGTTTTGGATGATGAGCAAACATAAATAAATCGTGAACTAACACTTTGTGAGCGCAGTTATAGAGATCATCGCCAAATTCACGTGAACATCCAAAGAGACATCTCAAGACTTCTCAAAGCACGTATTCATATGCCTAAAGCTTCGTTGAAGCTTTTGGACCAACTTTGAAGTCATAAAGATTCGATCGAAGCTTTTGAAGACGGTTTGTCTAGATTTATATTTAGTCTTCTAGCTTTGTTCTTTAGAATGTTAAGCCTTGAGTAGGTATTATCATTTAATCTTCATATCGCATCTATCTTAGAGCTAGGATCTTAGTAGAAGTCCATTCAAACTTTCCCGAAGCATCGCGCTTCGATTAGGGACTTCTTGTGCATGTTAATTGGTTCAAGAAGAAGAACCAACCGACTAGATGGTGATCTAGTCGGTCGGAAAAGCTTCTTGGACCGACTAGTTTGTCTCCCAAATTCTAAGCTCTTTACTGTTCACAGTTAGTCGGTCTTAGTTGACTCACTGACCGACTAGTTGGTGAACTAGTCGGTCAGTGATGCTTCTTAGACCGACTAGTTGAGCTTTCCATGTACATGCCTAGTTACTGTTTATCGTTAGTCGGTCTAAGAACGTTTGGCGACCAATTAGTTGATGATCTAGTCGGTCAACATTTGTTCTTGGACCGACTAAATCAATTTGTATTCAGACTAATAGTTTTTGACTCTTAGTCGGTCTAAGTTAACTGACCGACCGACTAGTTATCTAGGTCTGAAATTTCATCTGTTCACTGTTCATCCTTTAGTCGGTTCATGTTGTTTCACCGACCGACTAGTTGATGAACTAGTCGGTCAGTGGTTGTTCTTTGACCGACTAATTGCCCCAGATTTCCAACCGTTGGGAGTTGACCTAGCTCGATTTTGTGGGACCCTATAAATACGAAGCTTGGTCATTTCTCTCAAGGTTAGAGCTGCTATTAAGAGCCTTATTCAGATTGAAAGAGTTAGAGATTGAAACTCATTTCCAAAGCTATCTTCCTCACAAGAAATCATTCTCTCCCTCATTTGAGATCTAGAATCCATCTTGAGAGAACTTTGTTCTTGTTGAGCCATCCAAGCTATTACTTGATTCAAGTCTCCTACTCATTCCTAGGCACCCATTGCTGCTCATATTGGTGGTGCTAGGTCTTGGTGACTTCTCCTTCCTCAAATCCCTCCATGCCCTAATTTGGTAAGAATACTCAAGGTATAGGGTTTGTGGTAAGTTATTGTTTATGTCATATAAACTCTTTTATTGCTATTGATTCTCTCGGTTGTAAGAGAAGGTTGTGATCCCGGGTTGTGGGATTCACTATTGCTATTGATTGTATGATTTGATCTTGTGAAGGTTTTTCACAAGGTATTCTTAGTAGAAATCTTGGGTTAGGGTTTCTAACCTAAGTATCCGGAGGGGATCCGGGTGTTCTGGGACGTAGGATCACCGGATACAAGTCGGGGAGACTTGGGTGGATCCAAACCCATCATATCAATTGTTAGCATTGAATATTTATTGTTGTCTATTTTAGCTTCCGCATTTGTTGGTAGTAGTTTGCACGATAATTAGGAATTATACTCCTTGTTATTTTTAAAGTACTATTCACCCCCCCTCTAGTACTTGTGCAGTAGCTTTCAGGGCATTACATTTGGTATCAGAGCCAGATACTAAGCTATTTCTGCCAACGACAACAAGACCGTGCGTCCACCTTCAGATTATAGCACATTCAAGAACCGTGAAGGAGCTTCTTCGGTAATGGAAGGACATTCCTCAACGAGGCCTCCTTTCTTCAACGGTACCAACTACGGGTACTGGAAATGCCGGATGGAAACTTTCCTCCGGAGTGCTTCACTATGGAGGACCAAAATGAAGGAGTATGTCGAGCCTGCCGAAGAAGATTTCGAGAAATGGACTCCCGCGGAGGTCGCCGCGGAGGTAAGCAATGCCAAGGTAATGAACGCCTTGCAATGTGCATTGGAGCCCGAGGACTTCAATAAGATATGCACATGTAAGAGTGCATATCAAATTTGGAACTCCCTCCTCATCTTACATGAAGGGACGAGTAGGGTAAGAGACTCTAAACTCGTTGTTGTTAATAGAGATTACGAGATGTTTCATATGCTACAGGGTGAGAAGATGAAGGAGTATTATGCTCGCTTCGTCGACATCATAAACGAGTTAGAGGCTCTCGGCAAAACCTACACCCAAAAGGAGAAATGTTCGAAGCTTATCGAAGGACTTCCTTCTAGTTGGGAAAAGCGTACCTTTGCCATCGAGGAAGGTAACGATATGAACAAGTATACCGTAGTTCAATTAATGGTACTTTAATGTCATACGAGGTACGCAATGATAACAAGGTGAAGTTACAAGAGAAGATGAAGTCTTACTTGAACCAAGACGTGCCTAAGAAAAAGGCGATTGCGTTCAAGGCGGCTCCATCCACCTCTACCGATGACGAGGACTCGGAAGACGAAATGGACATGGAATCCATTGCCCTCATGGCAAAGAAGTTCAATTGCTTCTTCCGAAAAGGTAACTTCAAAGGCAAATCTAAATTTACTTCTACTAACGACTCTTCTCCTTTGTGCTTTAAATGCAATAAGCCAGGACACATCAAAGCGGATTGTCCACAAAACAAGCAAAAGGAAAAGTGGAAGGCGCCGAAGTATGACAAATCGAAGAAGTATAAGAAAGGCTACAAGAAAGGATTTGCCGGTTTCACCGATTCCGAAGATGACTCTTCAAGCGGGGATTTAGATGATGTGAAAGTGGAGCAAGCGCACGTATGTTTCATGGCTAACGAGGAAAATGTTCAAGAACCCGCCTCCGATGATAGCGAGGATGAAAGCGATGAGGTAACTATGGATGACCTTAGACTAGCTAATGAGAAAATATGGAATAGATATGCTAAATTAGTTGAACGATATAATAAGACTAAAGATGAGCTAGTTATCATCCAAACCTCACCTAAAACTATCATCACCAACAATGACACCGTTGTTGAAGGGTTGAAGAATGAGATTGTTAATCTCAAGACTCAACTTGAACATGTTAGCATTGAGGATCCAGAGGAACACAAGATAGTGGATTTGACTTCTCAAAACTCGACTTTGAGTATTGAGAATGAGAATCTTACATCTCGTGTTTATGTGCTCATATCGCAAGTATCCACTTTGGATGCTTCCATGCGCTCTCTCACCGAGAAATATGAGAACACATTAGGCCGAATTAATAAATTCAATAAGGGTAAGGACCATTTGGATAAAATCCTAAGTGACTTACTTCCGGCCAATCACCAAATTGGCTTGGGGTATACGATGGGAAGTTCGTCGAAATCGGCCACTACTTTTGTTAGGCCAACTTCCGATGCCTCACCGAGTGGGAGCAAACACTCTATTGGTAGTTCATCTACCAATGGTGCTTCCACTTCGCACACACCCTCTTTTGGAAAGAAACCCACTTTGGGTGGACCTCCAAAGAAGGGTCATGCCTACATGTACACAAATAGCATGCCACGTAGGAACACACGTCCTACTCCACCGGCTCACTCATATGATGATTTCTATGCTACACATTCACGTGCACGTGCACAACATGTGAGACACCCTCACGCACGTGTTCCCTCACATGCATATGTTCACCCACATCGTATTATGAATAATTATCCACATGCACCATTTCATCATGTTCCTTTTACATATCCACGACATGCATCACATAGAAATCAACAAAGCATGCATGCTCCCAATAGGATTAAGGCTCCCAAAATATTCTCAATTTGGAGCCCAAAGGACACAAGTATGGATGAAAAACAAATCTACATGAATGTGTATTTTTTGAATGTAGTGGATAATATTAATTATATTGAGAAGTCTAAGTCCAATTGGACTTGGCTTCCAAAGGTCTAACCTTTGAGGACCTAATGACCTTGGGTACCATGAAATGATATAATCATCTTTAGGTACTCAAGAAAAATAAACGGAGCAACAAAGTCAAATTTGGCTCCAAGGATGGGTGGATACTCGATAGCGGGTGTTCAAAACACATGACGGGCGATGCTCAATTGCTTTCCGGAGTGGTGCCCATTGCTAATGGGAACCGGGTAATCTTTGGAGGCAACGAGAGCAGAACCATCGTCGGTGTTGGTAAAGTGGGTAACCCATCTAAACCCTTAATTAGTGATGTCTATCTTGTTAATGGTTTAAACCACAATCTTATTTCAATAAGTCAACTTTGTGACAAAGGTTACAAAGTTAGCTTTGCGAAAGGATTGTGTCACATTTTTAATAATGTTAATAATGATTTATTATTTTCCGGCACACGCCATAAAGATATTTATATTTTGGATTTTCCTAAGTCATAGGAACAATGTCTCGTTGCCAACACAAGTGAACAACACTTATGGCATCGACGCTTTGGTCATGTGAACTTTGGAACACTTTTTAAGCTTTCAAAATTAAATTCCATTAAAGGTTTTCCTAAGCTTGTATTTGAAAAGAAAAGTTTTTGTGACTCATGTCAACGAGGCAAGCTTCCTAAATCTTCATTTAAACCTAAGAAAAGCATTTCTACTAAACGGCCTCTAGAGCTATTACATCTAGATTTATTTGGGCCAACTAGAGTTGCTTCTTTAGGAAATGCTAGATATGGGCTTGTCATCGTAGATGATTTTTCGAGATTTACATGGGTATTTTTCTTATGTAATAAAAATGAAGCTTTTGAAAACTTCACAACATTTGTGAAGAAAGTACAAAATCTCATCGGAACCACCATTGTCACTATTCGTAGTGATCATGGAGGTGAATTTGAGAATGAGTCTTTCTCAAATTTTTGTGATGATCTTGGAATTACACACACATTTTCCTTCCCTCGCGCACCCCCTCAAAATGGTGTTGTTGAGAGAAAGAATAGAACGCTTGTGGAGTGTGCTCGCACAATGCTCGATGATAGCCAACTTGGCCATCAATTTTGGGCGGAAGCGGTACACACCGCTTGCTATGTGTTTAATAGAATACTTTTGAGGCCCGGCACCAAACAAACTTGTTATGAATTGTTGATTGGTAGATTACCTCAAGTTAAACATTTTCGTGTTTTTGGTGCGAAATGTTTTATTAAAAACACTTATGAAAATTTGGACAAGTTTGATCCGAGATCGGATGAGGGGATATTTGTTGGGTATTCCTCACGTAGCAAAGCCTACCGGATATACAACAAAAGATCCTCGACGATCGAGGAATCACTACATGTCTCTTTTAATGAAAATTTTATTCCTTCTAGAATTTCAAATGATGATGATTCAATGGATGTTTTATGTGATTCTATTGATAATTCTAAGTCTATTGATTCTATTGATTCTATTGATACTAACCCGACTAATGATGTTGTTGAGAATGTTCCTAGTGATCAGGGAATTCCCAAACGGCTTCATACAGTTTGTGACCATCCCCATGAGCAAGTCATTGGCAATATTCATGATAGAGTCAAGACGAGATCGCAAGTCCACCACTTCGCCAATTGTGCCTTTGCCTCCTCGATTGAGCCAAAGAATATAAATGAAGCGTGCGAAGATAGTGCTTGGATCCTTGCCATGGAGGAGGAACTCATTCAATTCGAGAGGAATGAGGTATGGGAGCTTGTTCCATTGCCTTCGAAGAACCACACCGTTATAGGAACGAAGTGGATCTTCAAGAACAAAACCGACGAGAACCAAATCGTCGTCTGGAACAAGGCTCGGTTAGTAGCTCAAGGCTATCGACAAGAGGAAGGTATCGATTTCGAAGAATCCTTCGCTCCGGTAGCTAGATTAGAATCTATTAGATTATTGTTATCTTTTGCATGCCATAAAAATTTCAAACTATTTCAAATGGATGTAAAAAGTGCATTTTTAAACGGAGATGTCGTTGAGGAAGTTTATGTTTCTCAACCTCCGGGCTTTATTAATGAAAAATTTCCAAATCATGTTTTTAAACTAAAGAAAGCACTTTACGGTTTGAGACAAGCTTCTCGAGCTTGGTATGATCGCCTAAAGAATTTTCTTTTGGATTTGAATTTTAAAATGGGAGAAGCCAATTCTACACTTTTTGTTAAGCATTCGAATAATGATATTCTTTTAGTTCAAATTTATGTTGATGATATCATTTTCGGTGCTACTAACTTCGCTCTTTGCGAAGAGTTTTCTAATGTTATGAAGGAACAATTTGAGATGAGCCACATGGGTGAGCTCAAATATTTCTTAGGTCTCCAAATTCGCCAAATGAACGATGTAATCTTCATCCACCAAACGAAGTACACGGTGGAGTTGCTAAAGCGATTTGGAATGGAGAGTGCCTCCGGGAAAAAGACTCCAATGAGCACTACTACACATCTTGATAAAGATACGGGCGGAAAAGATGTAGACATTCGTCTTTATCGAGGTATGATAGGTAGTTTACTTTATCTTACCGCAAGTAGGCCCGATATTATGTTTGCCGTATGTATTTGTGCTCTTTATTAGTCTCAACCTAATGATTCTCACTTAGTAGCGGTAAAACGTATTTTTCGCTATTTAAGTTACACTTTAGACTTTGGATTACTTTATCCAAAATCTAGCACGTATGAGTTAGTCTCATATAGTGACGCAGATTATGCGGGATGCAAATCCGACAGGAAGAGTACTAGTGGCACTTGCCATTTTATAGGAAATTCTCTTGTCTCTTGGTTTTCCAAGAAGCAAAATTCCGTATCACTTTCAACCACCGAGGCGGAATACATTGCCACCGGTGCTGCTTGTGCCCAGGTTCTTTGGATGAGACACACACTTAAGGATTTTGGTATACACTGTGATACTAGCCCTATCATGGTGGACAACCAAAGTGCCATTTGTCTTTCAAAGAATCCGGTGCACCATTCCCGTTCTAAACACATATATGTCCGACACCATTTCTTAGATGATCATGTTGCTAAAAAGGACATCATATTAGTGTACGTTGAAACCCAGAAGCAAATCGCCGATATTTTCACGAAACCCCTAGAGGAGGACTCCTTTGTGCGGTTGCGTCGAGAATTGGGGATTATGGGTGAATCCGAGATATAGGATTCATTTTTATTCAATAAATCTTGCATGCTATTCTTTTTCGCTATATTTGTTCATGCTAGACTTATTGGATTCTTTCGGGATTTTTGTGAATTTTTGGAATTTATGCTCGAATTTACTCTTGAACGTCGTAATTAAGTTTTTCGATGATTAATGGGGTAGTATGATGATTTTTTGAGAGTTGAACGATGTTTCGTCCAAGTACATTTAGGAGAAAACTCATTTGTCTACTTTTGGACTCATCTAGTCGGTCTCAGTTCATCAACCAACCGACTAGATGCACATCTAGTCGGTCAGATAATGAACTCAAACCGACTAGCTCA
This sequence comes from Scilla litardierei, assembly GCA_030789695.1. Taxonomy (NCBI): domain Eukaryota; kingdom Viridiplantae; phylum Streptophyta; class Magnoliopsida; order Asparagales; family Asparagaceae; genus Scilla; species Scilla litardierei. Next base: position 76,676,373 of record CM061141.1, on the reverse strand, counting down.
AGCTTATAATTTTCCTTTGCTACTGACATCATTTAGTCGGTCCACGTTCACTTACCGACCGACTAGAATGAAAACTAGTCGGTCAGTACTTGAACTTAGACCGACTAACTCTAGCCCTAAATTTTTCGTCTGTCGGCTATTTCCACTTAGTCGGTTCAAGCTCATTGACCGATCGACTAGATCGTCATCTAGTCGGTCAGTGCTTGAACTGTGACCGACTAAGTGCTCAGGGACAGTCGTGTCTTTTCGCATTCCGACCGACTTATACCTATTCTATTCGATTAATTCTCATTCTAATCGATCGAAGCTCTCTCTCCTCTCCAGCTAAAACCCCCGACCCTTCAAATTCTGATCGTCTTTCTCCGTCGATTCCGCCGCCGTTCGTCGATCTCCGACCAACTTCGGCCGTGGATCTCCGTCGATCTTCCTCCTAGGGTATCCCTCCTCTCCTCTCTTGCATCTAGGGTTCTAATCTAGGTCGTTTTTCCTTCCTAGGGCTTCGGTTTCATGTTTATTTCGTTTTCAGCTTTAGGGTTTCGGATCTAGGGTTCATTGATCTCGATCTTCCGATTGTTTGCACTCGTTTTGTCACACTTATGGCAAAGACGAGAATCCCGATCACTCCCTCTGGCCCATCCCATATGACTGTTGAGCCACACCCTAGGGATCCTTCGAAACCCAAACGCCGCACTAAAACAACCCAACCTTCATCGTCTTCGCCTCCTCTGAAGAAGCAGAGGACGGCAACCGCCAAACCCAGTAGACGTTCTCAGTCTAGGAAGCCTATACTCCATACCCCCACTACACCATATGATTCTGACACTGAGTTTAGACCCGAGGATGAGCCTAAGGAACCCACTCCTCCACCTCGTTCTAGCTCCCGTAAGCCTAAGGGAAAGGCTCCGATGCCAGCTGGTGGTGTCGATATCTCGCTATGTCGCGATGACCCTCTGTGTCTAGCGGCATACACCCGTATCAAACATTGCCCACTGTTATTGGAGCATTTCGTTAAGTTCTCCGACTTCCTTGGCTTAGCAGATCTTCTACCCTATAGTGGACTCCTAGACTACCTTCGCTTTGACCCTAAGGCGAACCCTCGACCCTATCCTCACCTGGTCAAACTTTTCTATGCGAACCGTACCCGGGGACAGTACGGTGAGACCCACTCCATCGAAACTACTGTCTTGGGGACTCCTATAGTCCTCACGGCAGAAATCTTGGGGGAGTTGCTTGGTTGTTCGTCGTCTGGTCTCCTCCCGTCTGATATTTCAGTTGATGATATCTCTTCTTTAGATCAGTCCGTTCTCGCTGATATCTTCCATATGATCCCTCCAGCTTTCATTGGTGTCCCATCAAAGTCATTTAAGCCGAATGCTTGGGTGCTCAATCTTATCCTGAAGTCGTGCTTACTTCCTAAGTACGGCTCATCTTCTCTGCCATCCCAGCCCTTCCTAAAGTTGATTTACGCTCTTTTCTTGGGTTGCGAGATTAACTGGGCTCGCATTATACTCGATAAGATGGATTCTTTCGAGTGTATTCGCAAGTCCGCGAAATCTGTGCATCTCCCTTATCCTTGTCTGTTGACTTTGGTGTTTGTGTTTCGTCATTTCCACGTGCCTTTGCCTCCTGACGATGAGCGTCCACTTGGTCCTCCCCTGAACGCGACGGCCGTCAAGAAATCTCTTACGGCACTCCGTCATGTGCAGAGGACGACTCCTTCAGCTTCTCAGGGCACATCTTTTGCAGCTGCTGCTCCTTGACCTCCCACCACACTTGATGATCTCGCTCGTTCTATTCGTCGTCTCGAGTCTCGGTATGCTCGTACCGAGGATATTCTGTGTCGTAATGCTCGTGTTATTGGTGTTGAGGTCCCTCCTCCAGTTTCTGATGATGAGGACATGGATGATGAGGAGATCGATGAGCTCGTTGATTCTCTTACTCGTGGCGCTGAGGCCACTCCTGCTGCTGCTGCCACATCCGTTGCTGGAGCTGCCACTTCTTCAGGTGCTCCAGAGTCTTCTGCTCCAGTGGATGAGTCTACTGTTGCTCCAGAGACGTCTGCTCCAGTTGACGTTCCAGTTGGTGCCTCTGCCGTTGAGCCTGCTGTTGATGTTTCCACTCCTGCCCCGACGATTGCTTCTGTTGACACACCACTCCTCCCAGCAGAGCCTGAGTCCACTCCTTCGACTGGACCTGCGGAGACTGCTGATCCTACCACTCCTTCTTGAGAGTCTGTTTGGAGGACTCTCCGATGCTCCTTGGATGATTCATCTTTTAGAGAGAGTTTTGGGTTAGGACAGGGTTGGTGATGTTTTTTTGATGTTTTTGGATGTGTTGATGCTTGATGTCGATGTTGTATCATTTTTGGATGTATGTTGATACTGTTGATGTCGATGATGGATTTTGACATTTTGATGTTGATATAGTATGTGACATTTTGATGTAGTCGATGTACTTTGTGCCTTTGATGTTATGGAGTCGATGTATCTTTTGGTTGTACTCATGATGCTTCATATATATATATATATACACATCGTTGTTCTCTTTTACTTCGTTGTGCACATTTTATATTCGTTTTTTTAATGTCTATGATGTTCGATTTCGTCGCTCGACGATAATGACAAGGGCAAAATGAATTTATTTCTATGAAAACATAGAATTGTTTTCCATGCACTAATTTAACCATAATGTTGAGATTGGAGAGCACGTTCCTTTACTCAATAAGTGAATTATATTTGATATTTTGATGATTTCATTTTTCGCTTTTGGATAATGGTCAATTTGGCACACCTTGATTTTCTTCATGTATTTTTGTTTCTTGGTGTCTTTTGGACCATCGTCGTATTCTTCGACTCCCGATGTTGGATTTTCTTTAGCCTTGTTGTTGTCGTTGTATGCCCCCACTCTTTTTGGATAATGCCAAAGGGGGAGAGATAGTAATAATGACAAGGGCAAAATGAAAATTTAACTCTATTGTCCATGAATCTAATTTATTATGTTAGATTCAGGGGGAGTGAAGATATAAAAATGGATTACGATCCTAAATTTCAATAATTGGATCATGTTTTATATTTCTCACTTCTGCTTGATGCGTATTATATTTATTCAATTTGGAATTAACGTGTCATCAATGCAGGGGGAGTAAGTATTTTACATTTGAATCATTATTTTTGATTATTATTTATGTTGGGTTGTCATCACCAAAAAGGGGGAGAATGTTGAGTATTGGACTCCTCGGATTTGGTTTTGGATGATGAGCAAACATAAATAAATCGTGAACTAACACTTTGTGAGCGCAGTTATGGAGATCGTCACCAAATTCACGTGAACATCCAAAGCGACGTCTCAAGACTTCTCAAAGCACGTATTCATATGCCTAAAGCTTCGTTGAAGCTTTTGGACCAACTTTGAAGTCATGAAGATTCGATCGAAGCTTTTGAAGACGGTTTGTCTAGATTTATATTTAGTCTTCTAGCTTTGTTCTTTAGAATGTTAAGCCTTGAGTAGGTATTATCATTTAATCTTCATATCGCTCCTATCTTAGAGCTAGGATCTTAGTAGAAGTCCATTCAAACTTTCCCGAAGCATCGCGCTTCGATTCGGGACTTCTTGTGCATGTTAGTTGGTTCAAGAAGAAGAACCAACCGACTAGATGGTGATCTAGTCGGTCGGAAAAGCTTCTTGGACCGACTAGTTTGTCTCCCAAATTCTAAGCTCTTTACTGTTCACAGTTAGTCGGTCTTAGTTGACTCACCGACCGACTAGTTGGTGAACTAGTCGGTCAGTGATGCTTTTTAGACTGACTAGTTGAGCTTTCCCTGTACATGCCTAGTTACTGTTTATCGTTAGTCGGTCTAAGAACGTTTGGCGACCGACTAGTTGATGATCTAGTCGGTCAACATTTGTTCTTGGACCGACTAAATCAATTTGTATTCAGACTAATAGTTTTTGACTCTTAGTCGGTCTAAGTTAACTGACCGACCGACTAGTTATCTAGGTCTGAAATTTCATCTGTTCACTGTTCATCCTTTAGTCGGTTCATGTTGTTTCACCGACCGACTAGTTGATGAACTAGTCGGTCAGTGGTTGTTCTTTGACCGACTAATTGCCCCAGATTTCCAACCGTTGGGAGTTGACCTAGCTCGATTTTGTGGGACCTTATAAATACGAAGCTTGGTCATTTCTCTCAAGGTTAGAGCTGCTATTGAGAGCCTTATTCAGATTGAAAGAGTTAGAGATTGAAACTCATTTCCAAAGCTCTCTTCCTCACAAGAAATCATTCTCTCCCTCATTTGAGATCTAGAATCCATCTTGAGAGAACTTTGTTCTTGTTGAGCCATCCAAACTATTGCTTGATTCAAGTCTCCTACTCATTCCTAGGCACCCATTGCTGCTCATATTGGTGGTGCTAGGTCTTGGTGACTTCTCCTTCCTCAAATCCCTCCTTGCCCTAATTTGGTAAGAATACTCAAGGTATAGGGTTTGTGGTAAGTTATTGTTTATGTCATATAAACTCTTTTATTGCTATTGATTCTCTCGGTTGTGAGAGAAGGTTGTGATCCCGGGTTGTGGGATTCACTATTGCTATTGATTGTATGATTTGATCTTGTGAATGTTTTTCACAAGGTATTCATAGTGGAAATCTTGGGTTAGGGTTTCTAACCTAAGTATCCGGAGGGGATCCGGGTGTTCTGGGACGTAGGATCACCGGGTACAAGTCGGGGAGACTTGGGTGGATCCAAACCCATCATATCAATTGTTAGCATTGAATGTTTGTTGTTGTCTATTTTAGCTTCCGCATTTTTTGGTAGTAGTTTGCACGATAATTAGGAATTATACTCCTTGTTATTTTTAAAGTACTATTCACCCCCCTCTAGTACTTGTGCAGTAGCTTTCAGGGCATTACAGAGCCTTCCCTTTGAACTCATGTGCGATGCAAGTGACCAAGCCATTGGAGCGGTGTTAGGACAAAGGAAAGACAGAAAGCTTCATGCAATATTCTATGCAAGCAAGACATTGGATGACGCACAGAAAAATTACACGACTACGGAGAAAGAGCTTCTAGCGGTCGTGTACTCCATTGAAAAGTTCCGCTCCTACCTCCTTGGATCCAAGGTAATTGTCCACACCGACCATGCGGCATTGAAGTATCTTCTAAACAAGAAAGAGGCCAAACCTAGGTTGATTAGGTGGATACTTCTATTGCAAGAGTTTGATTTGGAAATCAGAGATAAGAAGGGTACGGACAACGTTGTGGCGGATCATTTATCTAGGCTTATTCGTGACAAGGAGGACGAAAGTTTGCCCATCGATGACTCCTTTGTTGATGAGAGGCTATACGCCATAAGGCCCGGGGAAGTTCCTTGGTATGCGAACTATGTCAATTACTTGGCTTGTGGGATTAAACCATGCGGGATGCCCACACAGTAAAAGAGGAGATTTATGCATGAGGTCCATAGCTATTTCTGGGAAGACCCATACCTATTTAAGATATGCAAGGATGGGGTTATCCGGAGATGTATCTCTAAGGAGGAGGCCACCTCCATCATCTTGCATTGCCATGGTATGCCATGCGGGGGACATCACGCCGCTTCTAAGACTACCGCTAAGATATTGCAGAGTGGATTCTTTTGGCCAACCATGTTCAGAGACACGCACGACTTCGTCAAGGCATGCGATAGATGCCAACGGACCGGGAATATTTCGAAACGAAATGAGATGCCAATGAAGCCCATTCTAGAGATTGAGCTCTTTGATTGTTGGGGAGTGGACTTCATGTGATCATTTCCGTCAAGCAAGGGTAACAAGTATATCTTATTGGCCGTGGACTACGTCTCCAAATGGGTAGAAGCCATCACCACCCCTACCAATGACGCAAGGGTTGTCTCAAAGTTTTTCAAGCATAATATTTTCCCGCGCTTTGGGGTGCCCCGTACTTTGATAAGCGACAGGGGAAGCCACTTTATTGAAAACAAATTCGAAGCTATGTTGAAAAAGTACGGGGTAAACCATAGAATCGGCATGGCCTACCACCCTCAGACGAGCGGACAAGTGGAAGTCTCAAATAGAGAAATCAAGCAAATTCTTGAAAAGACTGTAGATCGATCTAGGAAAGATTGGTCCATGAAGTTAAACGATGCTTTATGGGCATATCGCACGGCTTTTCGCACCCCTATTGGCACCACACCGTTCCGACTTGTTTATGGGAAAGCTTGTCACCTACCGGTAGAGTTGGAGCATCGCGCGTATTGGGCCATCAAGACCCTCAATTATGACTATAAGAGTGCGGTGGTGAGGCGGCTCTTGGACATCAATGAGCTTGACGAAATTAGAAGAGATGCCTACGAGAGCTCAAGAATTTACAAAGAGAGGACCAAGATTCTCCACGACGCCCGCATAACTGTAACAGACTTCAAGGTCGGAGACAAGGTCTTGCTATATAATTCCCGAATCCAACTATTCCCCGGGAAGTTAAGGTCACGGTGGTCCGGACCTTTCACCATCAAGCGCATACAACCGTGAGGAGCATTTGAATTGGAAGGGAAAGACGGAGCCACTTTCAAGGTGAATGGGCAACGTCTAAAGCATTACTATGAAGGAGTCCCTATGGGCGAGGTATATAGAATATATCTACTCAAGGGACGGCCAGACGACCTTTCATACCTCCTTGATGAGGTCATTGAAGAGGCGATCCCCCACTCCATCGGTGCACCCCACGAAGATAGCTTCGAAGAAGGCCTAGATTTGGCCGAGGAAGAGAAGATGGAGCACTCCCCCGATATCTCCATGGAAATTGATGATGGCGACGCTGATGTCACAAGAATACGGGAGCTCTGCAAGCTCTCGAAGTTGAGGACTTCGAAGAAAGCTCCACCGATACGACGATCGGTGTCACCGGTAAAGTCGAAGCCCGGAACAAGCTCTAGCTTGGGGGAGCCACCCCCCAACATTGCCCATGACAAAGGGGCACTAAGGAAGACCACACCCCACCATGATCCAAATCCGAGTGGTCTTCCAAGCAAGTTCGACGGGTGCATCTCGTATGCACCCAACATCAAACGTTAATTGAAAATTTAAAGGGGTCGAGCTTAAGACCTTAAACGAGCGCTTGTCGGGAGGCAACCCGACGGTTATCGCATTTTTTCATTTTAGTTTTTATCTTTTGTTTTAGACTTTATTAGTGTTTTTGAGTCGTTTGCCCGAAAAATTGTGACAACGGGTCCTATTTTCTCTGACAGGAGAGGAGAAAGGGATATCTATCATTTCGAGGATGGCCAAGGCGAAGAAGAGCGCTCCAGAAATGCGCTCAAGGCTTAGGAGAAGGAACAAACCACCTGAAAGAAGAAAAACAGAGATTAGAGCCAAAACGGAGCATCACAGCAGAAAACAGAGCCTCACTCGGCCGAGTACCATAGCCACTCGGCCGAGCAACCAACGACGTCCGCCCGAGTGGCGCACCAACGAGGGAAGTCTGCTGCACCAAACTCTCTGTTCTTTTTTATGATTTCAGCATAAATTGCCACTCGGCCGAGTATATATCTTCATTCGGCCGAGTGAAACTGATACACTCTTAGGGCGAAAATTGCCGAGCAGCTTGTGCCACTCGGCCGAATGGACTTTTTCCACTCGACCGAGGGTGGTACAAGCCACTCGACCGAGTCATAAGCGGAGGGAGAAAATTTAAAAAAACTTTTTCGTTACGATCACTCGGCCGAGTGACTTAGTCACTCGGCCGAGTCGTAACTTCCATTATATATTTCGAACGGGCTCGACGCGATTTTCCAAGTGCCTTATTCCTAATTCTCGCCCGAGCCCGTGCGACCGCGGCTCTCCCCGCCCGCTGCGATCACCAATCGCTCGCCCGAACGCCGTCCTCGACCGCCCGACCGTCGGCGGTCGAGCGCCGACCACCGACCACCCCCACCGCCGGCGACCCTCCTCGCCGTCGGCCGACCTCCGATAACTCCATTTCGCCCATTTTCTCCAATTTCTCCTATTTTTTGACGATCCGTGCGCCTATCGAGCCCTACCCCAAATTAATTTCATTATCTATCTATTATACCCCTAATCCCCCATGTATTTTGAATTTTACACGCTGATATCGTTGTTTGATGTGCAGGCTATCTTGGGGAGCTTAGGGGAGCTTAGGGGAGCCTCCGGGCGCGCTTTTTGGCCTTGTGGAGTCGGCGTCTTCGCACGCATATGCTGTTTTGCTCTCGTGGCGTATTCAGGTACCTTCGTTCCATTTATTTTAGCACACCGTATTTTTTCCATTCGTTGGATGATCACTCGGGGCACACATGCCGCCCCGAACACGGCCACGCACTAGGAGAGCTTCCGCCAAGCGGAAGCGGCCGGATGAGCCCGGCCCCTCCCACGAGATGAAGGACTCTCCTCCGCCTACACCACCTCACCCCACACAGCCACAGCCTGCCGATCCAGTCCACCCACAGCCACTTCCAGCCGAGCCCATCCACCCACAGCCACCACCGGCTCCTATCGTCGGGCCGCTGGGTATTACGTTCCGAGACGATGCACATCGCGTCGTTTTTGAGCGTATCGCATAGCGCTCGATAGTGCCCTCCAGGTTCGCACACCTTGCAGACCTAGACCGCCTGGGGGTACTTGAGAGGATGCTCACGTTGTACGACAACGTGGGTTGACGAGATTTTCTTTCTGTGTCGGCGGACACCTACGTCCGCCCGACACTCGAGGTACTCAGCTCGATCGCCCGGACAGCTGAGGGATGCTCCTTTAGACTTATGGATCGAGAGTGTCAGATCACTCTCGATATGCTTCGAGCGTTCTTTCAGTGGCCCGCAGTCCCCACGCCCGATCGACCCTACGCCCCCACACACATCCCTCCCCCATCCTTCGATTCATACGCCTTTTGGGCCCGGATCATAGGTTTATCACAGGCCTTTGACCCTAGTAGGGCCAAGGCCTCGGCCATAGTCCACCCCTGCCTCCGCATAGAACAGCGCCTTATGGCGACCACCTTTCTAGCGAGGTACAAGCCTGGGACGATGTCTACGCCTGAGCTCTATATGCTCTACGCGATGACTCGCCCCAGAGTTCTTGATATGGATGGTGTTACGATGGTCCCCGCTGTTGAGATTGACGTCGCTAACTGGTTTTTGGACCGCATCATCGTATCGGTGGGCGCTCGCTCCTCGATATATTGCGGCGGCCTGATCACCCGGCTAGCCCTGATGACCGGCGAGGACCTTCCGGTCGACCTGCGTCGACCTTCGGGCCACACTTCACTTTCGATAGACGTCATGGCCCGGATGAAGATGCTTCGTCCGCACGGCCAGCGGCACTGGGTATGGTTGCACGGTCCTTTCGGTGCTGATTACATGATCCTCCCGAGCCCCGCTCGGACACACATAGGACCATCACACGAGGACTGGCTTCCGACGATGGATCTCCTGATCCCTGCCGCCTACGTGCTTGAGGCCGAGGAGCATGAGCAGGCACACCCTGCACCTGTAGACCCTGTGTTCCCTCAGCTTGAGCCTGCACTTTCTGTCGCTCCCGACACTTCTGTCCCCACTTCTGCCAGCGTCGGGAGTACACTTGCTGAGCCTTCCACCATGCCTTCCACCACGCCTACCACCACTACCACTGCCGTGCCCCTGTCGGTTGAGCCACTCACCTCTCTGCTACCCGAGCATCCACCTTCTATAGTTGAGAGCGGCGAGCCTTCCTTCACTTCCGTCGTGGAGACCTTATCCACTTTGATCTCCGCAGGGGTTTCACCTTTTGGACCCCACACTTCCTCCCCAGCGGTCGACCCTTCTGTCTCCACCGTAGCTGTTCTATCTGAGAGTGCCGTGACGTCTGTTCCCACGTCTGTGTCACTGACCTCTCTTGCCGCCTCGTCACCGATTCTGTCTTCCACTTCCACTGCTGCTGCTTCCACCTCACACCAGCCTGCGTCCCAGCCTCGCACTGAGGCTGGGCGTCCACTAGTGAGCACAGCACCCTTTCGACCCATGCCTGCTGTCCCGATCACCTACACTGCACGTATTAGACAGCCCCGACCTGCTGAGCCTAGACCTGTCCGTCCCTCCGCTCCACCACCCCCTGACGCCTTAGTTCAGAGCGTTCGTGCTCTTGAGGGGGCGATGAGTGGACTCAGGGGCGATTTTAGGGCTCTGTCTTCTACAGTCACCGCCATGCAGCACCGCCTCGAGCTACTTCCCGGCATTCACTTTTGCTTGACCCAGATCCTCGAGCAACTGCCACGACCACCCACCCACCCAGCTGACTGTTCCACGCCTACCACCCCCACCACCACCCACCCAGCAGACTGTTACCCAGCCACCACCACCCCCACCTCCGCCTCAGGACGGAGATGGCGCAGCACCACCAGCTTAGGCACACCCTCGATGCCATCGATTTTTTTTGTCGTTATGCTGCCCATTCTCTGCTTGGTCCTGATGATAGTTTTGCCCACCCCCTCCTCCCATCACTATTTTTGTCTACATTTTGATCATATCATTCTATATCCTTCTTCGGGAGTGAGGGAGAGTATTTTTGGTGACACACACATATCTACATCACTCTTATCCTTGCATGCATCACATTCGCATCATATTTTTCATTTTGTTATTTTTATCTCTTTTTATCATGCACGCATACCCACCCCCCACCCATTACCCGTCTCTCGGTGTGCCACACTTCGCACATTGAGGACACTGTGCACTTTAGCTTGGGGGAGTGAGTTCTCACACTTTTTGCTTTTATCACCTTTTATTTTTAGTTTTTTCACGTTTTTCCACTTTTGCACCCCTTTTTCATCACTTTTTCATTTTTTTTACCATGCATCACGGTTTTCTTATTTTTCTTATGTGCTGCATTGTAAATAGTTTTATTTTCGTTTATCTTTGTTTTCTTTCATCTTTTGCTAGAGATGACTTTTCTGTGATGATGATGACGTGGTGTTAGCTTTTCTCTATATGCATTCTATACTTGTCATGTTATAGCTTTTTATTTCTGATATCATATGCTATGTTCTGCTTTGCATTTAGAAATAGTAACCCACTCTCTTTTGCTGTATGAAAATGGATGAAATTCTATTATTAGCTGATGTCTGATGATTCATATGTATGCTATCGTAGAAAACACACCAAGATTCACGCATTAATGCTTATATCTGGAGTACTGATTTCCTTTCTCACATCACTTCTATATGCATGATTTGTACGCTTCACTTCAGGTTGATTGAAATGTTTGCTAGCTTTGATAAATCTGGATTAGTTTACTTTTTGAGATTAAACTGAGTAGATTATATTACCCTGCTGAAGTTGTCATGCACGTCCTATAGAGTGAACTGAGAGATACATTTATTTCTTTCTCCACATATCTTGAACAGTATTTCTCTATTTTAAATTCATTGGTGAATCTCCCCTTTAGCGATTCTATTATTGGCATTCCCCCGTTATTAAAATCACATGCTCCAAATTCCCCAAAACCCAAAGAAAAAAAATACTTGTATATCATTCTCTTTGATTTGGGATCATTTGTGTAAATATTCCATTTTTATTGAAAAAAAGAAAAAAAAGAAAAACAAAAAAAGATTTGAGAATAAGTAAAGAAATGAGAAAAGAAGTTCGAAAACGATCCCATCTCGTATACTTTGTCTCTTTCTTCCCTCTTTTGTTTTTATTTTTGACTTTTGGAGCTTCATAAGAAACGGGGATGTAAATATTGTTTTGTATATGCCACCACGCTTATAGATAAGCTTGGGGGAGAGAATCCAATGATGTGTGAGAGAGTGACTACTTGACGGTGCATTTCAACCTAGGCTAAGTAATATTTTATAGATTGCTAAAGTTTTACGAAATCCAGAAATCTACGCTTAGCATTCATTTCATGAAAACCACACTCTTTCTATTCTTTCTACTCTATCGTGTGATATCTCTTATACTCCTTATAGAAAGCATTCAATTGAAAAGTGTGTGATCTACGATATTGTATACCGCTTTAGATGCTTCAGACGATGTTAATCTTAGAATTATTCCATTCTTCATGCTATATTGATAATCTTGGGGTTTCTATTTCAAATGCACCATTATACTATGATATCAAAATAAAAGTCTTTGACATGTGTTTTATATTCGATGCATGCTATATGAGTAGGCAAAACGCACGTCCTGAGAAAATGATCTAGCAACTTCCCTCTTCGTTTTCTATTTTGTTTTTCGTTTTCCATTTTCCGCCTTTCCATCGTTTTCTTTATCTTTATCCACCGGGTTCGCTTTTTACTCATCTTCCTCGATGACGAGTAAGAGGTAAGCTTGGGGGATTTTGATCACTCCGTATTTTACACCTTTTTTCTGCATGTTTGCATGCCATTTAGATCGCTCAAATCACGTTTTTAACGTTTATTCGACAATATTGCGATGCTTTTCACGATTTGTTGTTTTTGTCGTATTTCAGGAGATTTGGAGCGAATTGGAGTGATTCTGAGATGCACCCACTCCGGAGTGTCACCGACGACTCTCTTGAGGGGTATTTTACTATTGGAGAGGAGTGGAAGGAGAAAGAATGTCGTAGGAGCGACGAGGAGGCAAAAACATGAAGAATGGGCATTTTCAGTATGCCACTCGGCCGAGTGAAGGAGTCACTCGGCCGAGCATAGACAGCCCGCTCAGCCGGCCAGATCGGACACGCAACAGAGCTAATATCAGTGTGCACTCGGCCGAGCATCGCCATGTCACTCGGCCGAACCACGGATACCCACTCACCCGAGTGGCATCAAGACGGTGGCAGCAAAGATCCCAGACTTACTGTTTTTGTACAGACAATTTCCGAGTCACGGTCCGCCCGAGTGACAAACAACGTCCGCCCGAGTGACAAATGACGTCTGCCCGAGTGACCAAAGACCGTTCGCCCGAGTGACCTCTGAGGAGACGACCCCCGAGACCCCCAACTCTCTGTTTTTGTACAGGGTTCGTCACTCGGTCGAGTGACATTTGTCACTCGGCCGAGTGAGCCGCGCTGCCTGTAGCGTAAACTGCGATTTTGAGGCTGCGCAGGGGCATTTTCGTCAGGGTTTTTTGGGCGATTTTGGGGGGTATTTAACCCCAGTTTTTAACCTAGTTTAGAGAGCTTTTTTTAGAACTTTTTGCAGCCTTTTTAGATTAACTTTTTAGGGATTAGATTTAGCTTTTGGGGAGGAGAGAAAAGTGAGATTTTGTTGGATGCTATCTTGTTCTTCATTGGTTTGTCTCTCTTTCTCTCAAAAACTCCATTTTTATTGATTTGTTGAATATTGTTATGAATTCCATTCATTTTACTTGTGAATTTCTATTGAATTTGATTATGAATTGTGAGTAGTTCATCGTCTTAGGGCGTATGGATGAACCCTACGAGCCCAATTTCGAATTTGTGATGAATTGGTGAAACTATTGCTAGGATTGATTAGTGTTAGTTTGGGATTGATATAATACGAATAGCTAGGGATTCATACCGACTGGGATTTGCAAGAGATTGGATCCCAATTCGATAGGAAGCCCTAGATATTCGAATTGGGTTGCAATTGAACTTCTCCGGAATCAGTTTGCAAGAGATTGGACCGAAACTAGGGTTTTCGATTGTAATTCTATACCAATACCCGTTTGCAAGAGATTGGACGGGTAGGAACTATCCCAACCTAGGTCGTAACTCGAGTTTGCACGAGAGTGGGCTCGAGATACGATTGAACGATGATGTTGTTCTTCACGCTAGTTTGCCTAGGTTAGGGTTTGCAAGAGATTGGACCTTACCCTAGGTTGGCTATATACCGGCAATAGCGCGAGAGCGTGAGCTTGGTTCCACATTTAGTTGCAACAAGTTCACCCAAGTTTCAAGTCTAGCAATTGTGAAACCTACGAATCACAATGATGAGATACGGCAAGTAGCGGGGATTCCCTATCCCCTAAGCGTCTTTATTAACTTGTTATTTATTTTATACATTTGAACGAATGTGACCGCAAATTTGCGAACATTTCTCGACTTTTCCTATAGCCAGGTGATTGAAGAAGACACTGTTATTAAGCCTCCCTGTGTTCGATACCCGCTCGCCGCTACACCGTGCGCTTGCGGTAAGACTACAGTACTGTCGCCACTCTGGGACGTGTATCCGGGGCGCGATCACTGCATAGGTCCATCTATGGACTAAAGCAGACTTCAAGAATTTGGAACATCCGTTTTGACAAGACGGTCAAAGAGTTTGGTTTTGTCAGAAATGAGGATGACCCGTGCATCTATAAAAAGATCAGTAATAATTCTTTAGTTATCCTCGTTCTATACATGGATGATATTCTGATAATAGGTAACAACATAGAGATGTTGAATTCTGTTAAAGAATGGCTGTCAACTAACTTCTCCATGAAAGACTTGGGAGAGGCATCCTACATATTAGGTGTAAAGATCTATAGAGATAGATCTAAATGGATGCTAGGACTCTCCTAAACCAGGTACATTGACACCGTGCTCAAACGGTTTAGCATGGAAAATAGTGAGGGTGGTTTAATACCAGCCAATCATAGAATAAACCTTTCCACGTAAATGTCTCCAAATACTGACTTGGAAAAGGATCGCATGAGTAAGATCCCATATGCTTCAGCAGTAGGATCTATTATGTATTCCATGATCTGTACCATACCCGATGTCACTTATGCACTAGGTGCAGTAAGTCGATATCAGTCTAATCCTGGAGAAGAACATTGGAGACCAGTCAAGGCAATCCTTAAGTACTTAAGAAGGACTAAAGACTTAGTCTTGATTTATGGAAGTGAAGAGCTCAAGGTTGAAGGCTTCACAGATTCCAGCTTTCAAAGTGATATAGATGATAGCAAATCGATCTCTGGATATGTTTTCACTCTCAATGCAGGAGCAGTCAGTTGGAGAAGTTCCAAACAAGATACTGTTACAGACTCCACGATGGAAGCCAAATACATAGCAGCCAACAATGCGGTAAATGAAGCAGTCTGGATGAGGAAGTTCATAAACCAGCTGGGATTGGTACCTGCAATTGAAAATCCAATGCCGCTGTATTGCGACAATAATGCAACCATCAGTCTGGTACAAGAACCCAGATTCCACAAGAGATCCAGACACATTCTTCGGAAGTATCACTTCATACGGGATATAGAGAAGAGGAAAGATATATAACTCTTTATAGTCTGTTCGGAAAACAACTTAGCAGATCCATTGTAACAACTGGTTTTCATGTATTTGAATTATCTATATTATATATATGTTTTGGTGGATTTTCTCCTTATGGGTGATTTTTCGTCTCCGTAGCTTTCGTTTTCGTTCGTTTCGTTGTGTTTCTTTAGCTTCTTCCTTTGATCGTTGAGTTTGGAGTAAGTCACTCGTGACGAGCTTCATATCGCTCATATCTTAGAGATAGGTTGATCTTAGAAGCCGTATGAATCTTCCTGGAGCTTCGCGCTTTGATTCGAGACTTTTCGTGCACCTTAGTTGGTTCAAGAAGGGGGACCAACCGACTAGATTCCAATTTAGTCGGTCAGGAACTCTTCTGGAACCGACTAGTTCATTAAATCAATTATTCAGGAGTTACCGTTTAGTCTTAGTCGGTCTAAGAACAACCACCGACCGACTAGATGTGAAACTAGTTGGTCAGAACTTGCTCTCAGACCGACTAGTTCCTTGGATTAATTTTACCTAAGCTACTGTTTATCGTTAGTCGGTCAATGAACACTCACCGACCGACTAAGTTCCAAACTATTCGGTCGACGGGCCTTCACAGACCGACTAATTCATTCCCAGATTTATTCCTTCTTCTGCTGTTTGCTTTTAGTCGGTCTCAGTTGAACGACCGACCGACTAGTTGCCAAACTAATCGGTCAACCACTCTTCTTTGACCGACTAATCCTCCCTGTAAACCTAGGGTTTGTCCAGCCGTCGCACGATTTTCTATTTAAGCATCCGATCGTTTCTCTTTCTTTCTTTCACTTCTCTTGGATATTTCCTTTTCCCTTGGAGCTCTGATCTTCCCCAACACTCCCCAATCCATTCCTTCACCCCCGGAGCCCCATCTCACCCTCGTTTGGGCCGGCCACCTTCCTTTAGGCCGTCGACAAACCCCAAAACCCCCAAATCCCATTTCTCCAGGTTTTCTCGCCGTTTCCAGATCTGAGCCATAGTTTCCGGATCGTTCTTCCGTCGCCGTGCTTGCTCGGCATCGTTCTTCCGCTAACGATTCGGTAATAACTCGATCCTATAATATACTCATAACCCATATGTGATTTTTGTTAAACCCTAATAAAAATGGTTATTGTTTTGATGATTGTTTCTCCATAACAGCGACATTCCCCGTAGTCTAACGTTCTGTGACGTGCCTCGTTGATCGTCATCCTCGGTGCTAGGCAAGTGAAACTTGTCACTTAGGGTTTCATGCCATGTTTTAGGCCATTTGCTTGTTGTAGGCATAAAAGAGACTAGGCGACGAAATGATACTCACCTAGGCGCAAATTTCAGGATCTAGCTTGACAACAAAGCTTGATCCGACTACTTTTAATTATTGGCACTTGTCATCCATGCATCTTATCTGCCATGTTTAAATTCAATTAACGGTACGCGAATTATCTGTACATGCCATGCTATCCATGTTGAATGTTGCATTCGTAGCACACGCTACATTACTTGTACTACTTGATCCGGCTAGGCACCCGTTATGCGGGCATAACCCTACGCCATACGTGTCAAAACACTTCCTGGCTCGTGATCCAGAAGCGAGCATACGTGTTCGGGGGTAATGCCCTGGCTCGATACACGTGGAGGGGTAGGGATAAGCGATCACCTGAGTTTACGAGTTGGCTTGATCCGCCACTCTAGCCAGAAGATGTAATCTCTGTGCACGACGTGTTTACTTGACGTGATTTACTTGACTTGTACTTGTCCGTGTTTATACTTGTAAAACTTGTCATCCATGCCATACTTTCTACTTGATACTTGTTACTTGCACTTTGCCTTACTTGTTGCTTCCATACTATACTTGCCATGCTATGCATCATACTATAACTGCTAGGTTGTTAGTTTACCTTTCTTTCAGTTTCCTTGCTCAAGTCTTTTTAGACTTGCTGACATGTGCCCCTTCCTCTTTTGGGTGTCACATGTTAGACCCTGAGCTGGAGACTGTAGCTGAGTACGTGGATGTTGCTGACACTGAGCCTGAGCCCATGTCTGCTCAGGAGGATTTTTGTGAACACCAGTGGCCTTCTTAGGATCTTACTGAGCTTCCTTTTGTTTTAGGATTTCTGTTAGTTGTCGGTGCGTGGCACCATGTTTTGTACTTATACTTTTGTTGGCCATGCTAGGGCCCTTAGATTCTTTTCTCTTTAAGCCTGGTGGCTTTTTCTGTGATGTTGGAATTTAATATGATGGATATTCTGAGATTTGCCTTTGTCGCATTTCCCTTCATTATTATCTTTGTTTCGTATCGCGTTGCAAGGACCTGCCAATTTATTGTTGATTGACGCTTATCGGGCTTGGAGCCTTGCAGCTTCAAGTCTGAGCGGACCTTCTCACGTCTCGCCTCCACATTTTTGGGAAGCGGGGCGTGACATCCATTCACGAAGGCGCTGGCACGTGATCGTCTAGAGAGGCTAGTATGTAAATGTGGTATGAGATACCAAGATAAATGGGCCAGAGTGCAAGTGGGAGATGTAGAGAGATGTATGCGGTCGAGGCTATTTATCTTTGTAAACATCTTGTTCATTAATGAAAGTATGCTTTCTGTTACCAATTGTCTGAGTAATTATCTATTTTATATTGCTTAGATAATTTCCTTAGACTCCAAGTTAGGTCATACATGTATCGAGATGCAGATCGCGATTATGAGAAATATCTGACCGATAGAAGCTTGAGTCTTAAAAGCGTTCGTGGTCATAGATGTATTGAGATAGGATATCGGCACATCAGACAGACCATTGTGTCTTTGTCTTGTTGGTCTCATAATCATCCGATTTGATGAAGTCGGAGACAAGACACATGTGCTCATTATAAAATGAGTCCACTGAACGACCCATATAAAGAGTTATCAAATGGTTAAACATTAACTAACTGCCATTAATAACTCTAGTGATGATAGGCTAGTTGGTCCTTGGGACTTGAGATCATTGTACGAAGACGTACGTGAACAGTGTCACTTAGGTCTATGATCTAGCTTCGAGGCAAGCCCGCTGAAAGATCTTAGGCTGGGTGACACTTGAAGCGTACGAACTAAGTAGTGATCAAAAGAGGATTCGTCTCTTCCGTTAATGGGAAGTTAATGTCGCAGGTCGGTACGGCTCTCGGTAAAACCTTGGCCAAGGTATGTTGTAGGATGTACAACATGAATGTACCAGAGACCGATGAACACTGCCCGCTGCTAGCTAGTAGGGTTGACAGAGTTCCATACCTGAGGCTAGGCAAGTGGCATAGTTAAGACGAAGGGACTATTACTGCGGAATTCATCACGGGCACAGTCAGTGTGATTCCGACGACAATTTTGCCGACAAGTCAGTCACGTATGTATAATTCTGAAACAGGGACAACACTTGCTGCTCGTGGTTAATGTTGTCTAGGGGCTTTGAGTCCCAACCTGTAGTAGGATCAGGCTGTAGGGTCTCACACCGAGTAGTATTCACGTCTCGGTAAAAGGAAGATCGTTAAAGAGGAATGCATTCGATGCAATGGAATGATTAAACTCACAAGTCAGTTGTGAGATGTAAAGCTAAAGAGTTTAGCATTTGGGACATATTAATGCTTGGTATTATATTGACTTAGACGCATGGGAATGAAGGGGACTTCCTGCGAAATCCACAGGAAGAAACCGCGTCCAAATTGGAGATCTAACGAGCCCAGAAACACAAAAATAGCTGAGGAAAGGCCCTTATTGGGCTTGCGGGTCTGACTCACACCTGGCAGGTCAGACTTGCCAGGAAATAGCTGATTTGTGCTTGTTTTTTTTTTGCGAAAACGAGATTTGGAGTCTATTTTTGACAATTGAGGGGTCAAATGAAATCGGAATTGGATTCCGTTTTTTCCTATGCGATCGTTGTCTCGAGATCTTCGATTTGACAAGTCGTTTGAAAGTAGAAACTCAGAAATAGCGGATTTTAGAAGTTTGGACTTCTTATGAAATCATCCCCAATACGCCATATTATTATCCCACATTGCTCGTGGTAAATGAGGAGGGGCCGGCCTCCTATATAAATAGAGGTGCCCTCTCTTCATTGTTTTTTGCACCAAGTCTCTGATTGAGGAGCTCCTGATTTTGAGCACGCTCAGTCAAGACTTAAATCATTCTTCCTCTATAGTTCTTTCTATCCTCCGGTCGGGTCCTAGCAAGACTACAATGAGGTTTGGATCTGATCCAGAAATCTCTGACGTGGGTCTGCTCAAGTGAAACTTTCTTCGGCAAGTGATCGGCTCGGAGGCGCGGTGCGGCTCAGGAGGTGGTTCAGCTCAAGGCGAGGAGCGGTGCGATTCGAACAGTGTCTCAGCTCGAGGCGCGATGTGAGAAGGCGGTGCGGTACATCTTGCCTGTACCAAGGCAATATTCCAGATGAGTCCCTTTTATTATGCTTTTCATATTTTACAGTAGTTAGACCTTTCTCAGGTTGGTCAGACCCAACCCGAGTCAGTATATAATCCTGGCTAGTGAGCATGTTTCCTTAGGATAGCTTTTATTAAAGAGTTTAATAAGATTTTTCTGCTGCTTCTTTAATATTTTTGCTCGTCCGACTTAGGACTGGCCAGAAATATGCCCTATGGGACTTTGAAAATCCCAACATCTTGGTTGTGGAGATGTGCAGGTGGAGAGCCTAACTCTTGCTACCGTCCAGGGAGGAGGTGGTGAGACCCGGTGTATAGTGCCCGTGTCCACTGCACCGTGTTCCGTACTCACCCCAATCTTGGGGTGGGGCCCGAGGGACAGGTTCCCTGGCGGGGCGGGGTGAGAGGCCAGGTGTCGTACAGTGCCCGTGTCCATTGCACCGTGTGCATTTTCACCCCAACCCTTGGGGCGAGGTCCAGATCCTTATATTCATAGTTTACCCAGGTTTTCAAATAACAAAGTGGATAAATGAGCTTTCTAACTTATTGAATAAGCTTACCAATAAGCTTGTGGCACTAGCTTGGCTTGAGACTCTCGTAGTCCCTTACAGTTATATTTGGTTGTGATATGGGTGACTTGACTCTAGGTACCTTGTGTATTTCCGTCTTGGCATATGTCTTGTCGTTATTCGCCTTTGATTCCTTTACTTTATATATTATTCGTAGTACTAACTCTCTTTTGCAGCAACACACCAGTGCGGCAGGTATGTTTCCTACTTTTACCTTAACATTATATAATTATGTCTTTCCTTGCATGCTATGTACTGCACTTCATATTCCATGCATAGTAGCTCATGCCTGTAGATGGTATACTACGTAGAGTTGGAATATCCTACTGGGACACGCGTTGACATGCCCACAGTGACTTTACAGGTGTGGTTCTTGGAGTGGGTAGCAGATGGAGCTGCGGATATCTCTGGTTGAGTCTAGAGCGTGGGATGGTGAGGTGAGAGGAGAGAGCTATGTGTACTTTGGGTTGGCTTTGGGGGGTAAAGTTGAGATAGTGTATCAGGTGTTGTATAAGTCAGACGTTGATGATGTACTAGTGCCTTTGGTTCTATGTTGTTCTCTTGTTGGACTTGTTGTTATTCTCTGTTGCTGTTGTTTAGCTGGGTTATTTGTTGTCTGTGGTTGGAAACATTACAGGTGCTACCTCAGCAGTGTGCAGTGGACCTGCTTGATTTTTCCTTTTTGCAATTCCCTACATAACACTCGCTACTCTGGAAACAACCGGGGACGGATTCATACTTCCCGGGTATCCCGGGGAGCAGGACATTACAGCTCCGCTTTAGCGACTTGCATGTAACTTTGCATCAAGTCTTCACGGGCCTCGAAGGTCCCGTTCAGTTGGTGGACGACGAGGCTAGAGTCACTGAGTAGTTGGACCATTCTCGCCCCTAGGGCTCAAGACAATTGGAGTCCGTTGATGGCCGCTTCGTATTCAGCACCATTGTTAGTGGTTTGGAAATCGAAGCGAATGGTGTATTCGAATATATTACCCACTGATGTTTGGAAAATTATTCCGGCCCTGCTTCCATCATGTGTGGCCGAACCGTCGACTTGTAAGGCTCAACAATCTTCGAGAAATCTTTCATGAATCGACGATAATAGCCCGCCAATCCAAGAAAACTTCGGATGTCGGAAGCTGATCGAGGGGTCGACCTATTCCTGACTGAAATGACCTTCTTCGAATCGACAGAAGTACCGTCTCCTGATACAACATGTCCAAGGAAAGTGACTCGGTCTAGCCAGAATTCACACTTGCTATACTTGGCGTATAACGAACGATGTCACAAGGTCTCCAATACAATCCGCAGATGCTCGGCATGCTCTTCTTCATTCTTCGAGTAGACCAACATGTCGTCGATGAAGATCACTATAAACTTATCCAAGAACTCAAAGAAGATCATGTTCATAAGGTTCATGAATATAGCTAGGGCGTTGGTCACACCGAATGGCATGACAACGAACTCGTAGTGCCCATACTTGGTCCGGAATGATGTCTTCGCTTCACTTCTAACTTGATGATAACCACTTTGGAGGTCCAGCTTAGAGAATACTCGCGATCCACCAAGTTGATCGAAGATGTCGTCAATGCGCGACAGCAGGTACTTGCTCTTTATGGTTACCTTTTCAGTTCTCGATAATCCACGCACTTCCTTCTTAACCCATCCTTCTTCTTGACTAAAAGAACTGGCACACCCCAAGGATATACGCTGGGATGTATCAATCCCTTCTGCGACAGGTCATCGAGTTGTTTCTGAAGTTCTTCTAGTTCAGCAGGGGCCATGCGATAAGTAGCCTTCGAAATAGGTTGAGTGTTCGGCATAAGGTCGATAGTGAATTCCAGAGCTCGATCAGGCAGTAATCCTGAAATATCTTCAGGGAATACGTCTGCAAAGTCTCGAACCACCCTAGGCTTCTCGGGCTCGACTTGCATTGATGCAATGATTACTTCGTTCGGCTTGGCCCGAAATTTGATAGGTCCAAGCGAACGATCTCCGCTCGTGAATTCAAACACATGATGATCAGGGATTTTAAACACTACTTTCTTTCTGTGACAATCGATAGTAGCATAGAAATTTCCTAACCAGTCCATGCCGAATATCACATCGAAGTTTGGCATGTCGACTGTCATAAAATCTGCGAACAACTCATGTCCACAAATCACTATCAGGCAAGATCGACAACCACTAGAAGTTTTCACTACTCCACTCCTGGTAGTGATGTTCTAGCAATTTGGTAGAGAGTCAATATGAATAGAATGTTTCTATACAAATCCTCGGGATATGAAGCAGTGAGTGGCTCCAGAATCAAAAAGAGATTGGGTTGAATAAGAGGCTACTAAGATAACACCTAGTACATAGAAAATATGTCTTAGCTAAAAGATTGACAAGCAACACTTGCATATACTATAAGCATTAGAAAAAGAAGTGTTTTCGCATTACCAGATATCACTTGCTCATCAGTCTCACCCTCTGCGGCTGTCAGGGTGAAAATCTGACGTCTCGGTTGGTTCTGTCTCGCCAGTGCAAACGCCTTCTGTTGTGGAGCTAGAGATGGTCCACGTCAAGTAGGTCCAGGAGCTCCACGCTGAATAGGTCCAGAAGGTCCAGCATTCATCGGCTTGTTGGTGCGACAAGGACAGTCTCTGGTAGTATGTGTAGATGATCCACATATCAAGCATTGATTCAACAGCTCTATGCAATCCTTCTTAAGATGATCGGTATGCTTGCAGTAAAAGCACACCATCTGAGGTCAATTGTTGGCCGGGGGCAGCAAGCCTCTTGAATTGTGCAGTCTGACTCGGTCGGAGATTTCCCTGGATGGCTCCGGTGGACGTCTACTTCCTCCAAACTGAAGCGCCTTCTTACGCTTTACAATGAGCTCATGCTTTCTAGCAGCATCCAACACTTCCTAATGTGTAGTCGGATTCGTCGAAGACATTGAAGCCTGAATGTCCATGTCTAGTCCCTGGAGAAACTGATTTGCACAGTCTTCGGGATCTTCTACCAGATTCGGGGCAAATCGACTAAGCATCGAAAATTCAGCCTCGTATCCGTCAACAGTCCGATTGCCTTGTTCCAGGTTGACGAAACGTTGCTGCAGTTCCCTCTTTGCTGATCTAGGGACGTACTGGGCATCAAATCATTCTCAGGAATATGGTCGAGTTGATGGGCTTGACCAGACAAGCTTCTTCAGTGTCCCACCAGTTCCGAGCATTTCCAGTCAGCTGTTTCTTGGCAACTTCTACCCATCCTACCTGGTCAATGCAGGCAAGACTCCGGTCGTCTTCAGTGCTTCGGGCCCTTTCTTCCGCTTCCAATGGACCTTCTCTTCTAGAAAAGCTCTTCGGGTTCATCTCTCGAAATTGCTTGGCTCCAGGCTCATCTCGGGGAGGGGGTGGTGCAGGTTGGACATGCTGATGACCCTGCTGAATTAGCTGCTGTTGGATCTCCAACATGCCTCTCATGACTCCCATGAGTTCATGGATGTCGGAAGTACCATTTCCTCTAGCTTCATTCCCGTTGCGAGCGTACGGTCTTCCTGCCATGCTGAAAAAAGAACAGGGTAAACATTTGTGTACAAAGTTATTCAAACGCTCTGGTTAGTGATGATATTCACACTATTCTGTAGTATTTCGTAGAGTGCAAAAGGAGGATCTGCTTGGGCCACCACCAAAACCTGACACGCCCCACTTCCCATTATATTTGGGAGCGAGTATGCGAGTGGGTCCGCATGTTCTTAAAGCAAAGAAAATGTACCTTTTTCTTTCTTCTTTGACTTAAGCACAATAAGCGTTGTTTTAGCAAAGAAGGTCCCTGCACATGAATTTATCAGAAGCAGCATAAATATATATTACACTTTTATTCCAGCGTTTTTAAAACAAAGCATACAAATTAATTAAGGCCTAGCATGGCCGTACAATTTGTTGAGTATTGGACACTCCACCTTGATTTTGATGATGATCAAATACAAATCATTGTGACTAACTCATGTGTTTGCAGTTAGCTAAAAAGTCACCAATTAGATTCAAGAAGATCAAAACTGACTACACGTGTTGATTCAAGTGGAGGACTTCGTAGATCAACAAAGGTGAAGCATTGGCTTGAAGAACTCAAAGACTACCTCAAACCTCAAGCCAATGGCATCAACAAATGAATGGAAATTCAATCCAAAGAGAAGATAGGAATGGATGAGTCAAAAGCTTCGAAGATTATGACGTTGGAGATATTCAAGTCATTCAACAAAAAGACTCAAGACCTTGAAGAATTATGGAGATCGTCGCCAAAGTATTTTGTTCATCTCAAGCGAAGTCCCAAGACTTCCTCAGAATACGTGATCGTTGTGCCTGGAGCTTCGTTGAAGCTTAAGGAGTTATTCATGAAGTCAAGGGATTCGGATTCTCCATGTTGAAGCTTCGAAGACGGTTCGTCATGTCTTTTATATTGTCTTCTAGTTTCATTTCATAGAATGTTAAGTCTTGAGTAGTACTTGCCTAGAAATCTTCTTAACTATCATACTTTATCTCTAGGATTGCCTTAGAAGCCCATAGAAACTTTCCCGTTGCTTATCGCTTCATTTCACGGCTTCATATGCATCTTAGTTGGTTCAAGTAGAAGAACCAACCGACTAGATGACGATCTAGTCGGTTGGAAATTCTTCTTGAACCGACTAGACATCCTAGTTAAATTCAGCCCATTCACGGTTGACCAATTAGTCGGTCCAAGAAGGTTCACCGACCGACTAGATGACGATTTAGTCGGTTGGAAATCCTTCGCAGACCGACTAGTTATCCTAATGAATTCAAGCGTATTTGTTGACCAATTAGTCGGTCCAAAAAGGTCCATCGACCGACTAGTTGTCCAACTAGTCGGTTGGGAATCCTTCTTAGACCGACTAGTTTTCCTAGTGAAATTCAACTTCTTTGCTGTCAACTTATTAGTCGGTCCAAGAAGGTTCACCGACCGACTAGTTTTCAAACTAGTCGGTTGATGTTTCTTCTTAGACCGACTAGTTCTTCGTCTTCTGGATTTCACTATCTTTGCTATCTTCATTCTAGTCGGTCCAAGAAGGTTCACCGACCGACTAATTAGAAAACTAATCGGTCAGTGATCCTTCTTAGACCGATTAAACGCTTCAGAAATAGAGCCGTTGGGGTATTTAATGCCACGATTTTTGTGACCGTTTTGTCTCTTCCTATATAAGTTTGAGTTGCTTCAAACCTATAATCCAAGGCTGATTTTAGAGACATTTTCACATCCAAGAGAAGAGCCATTCAACTCCATTTCTAAGCTCTCTCTCTTAGGAAAATCTCTCCCTTTCTCTTTGAGCCCAAACTTCTCAAGAGAGATTTTCAATCTTTGTGAACTCCTCCAGCTGAGAGTTTGAATCACGAACAACATCTTCACCATTGCCATCTCTTGCTATCATCTTGGTGGTGCTAGGGTTTCGTGATCTCTCTTCCTCAAAATCCATTCTTGCCCTATATTGGTAAGTATTTCTCAAGGCATAGGATTTTGTGGTAAGAGCTTTACATTTCAATTTCTATACATATAAATTGTTGTATACTATCAGTTGTTGAGAGGGTTGGCTTGATCCCAAGTTGTGGGAGTCAAGATTTCAGTTTTGCTCTCGGTTTGTGAGAGTGTGCTTAGTCCCAGGTTGTGGGATTAAAGTCTTTGCGTGTTCCCGGGTTGTGGGATACACAGACATCGATTGTAGGTCGATTGCGCTTGTGGGGTTTCCGCAAGTGGGCTAAATGAAATCTCTAGCGGGTTGCTAGAGTATCCGGAGGGGATCCGGGTGTTGCTGGATTAGGGCACCGGGAACAAGTCGGGGAGACTTGGGTGGCACCGAACCAGGGTAGATTGCATGTTAGCTTTGCATTATTGCTTGTGTTGTTGATCTCTTTTTACATTCCGTATTTGTTGGTTAATTAAGGTTTTATATGGCATAAATTCCTTATAATTCTATAAATTACTATTCACCCCCCTCTAGTGTTTATTCCTCATAGCACAGGGTCACTACAATTGGTATCAGAGCAAGGTAATAGCTATGGCAACCAACAACAACAACACACGAAGTCCTTTTCCATCATATCTCCTTGGGCACAACCATCAAATTTGGAGTGTAAAGATGAAGGCCGATATTCAATCCATCGATAAGGATTATTGGAAGCTTGTGGAGAAGCCCTTTCGCGCACCTACCACTTCTGTATATAAGTGGACAAATGAGCAAAAAGAATTGGTGAAGAAACATGAAGAGGTAATGAATATCTTGCTTGATTTTTTAACTTATGATATTCTTATGTGTGTGTCCAAGGCAACAACGGCATATCAAATATGGCACATGCTAGCGGAGCAAGAAGAGTCCACCTCGGAGTGTTTTTCCTCCAATGATGAAAGAGATTCATTCATGGGTTTGATGGCACGAGAGGACACCACTAAGGGTGACTCTAGTGACGAATCAAGCGATTCAAGTGATAGTGATAGCGACAATGAAGAGGTAACAGTTGAAGATCTTGGAATTGCATTTAGACAATTAATTGATAAATATCAAAAGCTTACGTATAAATATTGTGATGCTAAAGATAAAATTGCTAGTCTCACTAACACATCTACTTGTAGCACCTCTAACAATGACACCATTGTTGAGACACTCGCTATTGAGAAAGCACGTTTGCTTACTCAAAATGGCATGTTGAGAAATGAGGTGGAGTCCCTCAAATCTCAACTTGATCGTGTTTCCATTGTGGATAGTAACGATCTTGAGATTGAAAATCTTCAATCTCAAAACACTTGCTTGGGCATTGAGAATGAGGATCTCAAATCCCAAGTGCACAAGCTCACCCCACATGCATTCACCTTGACTGCCACTATTTCTTCAATTTCGAAGAAATATGAGCTCATGTCCTCCATTGTTGAGAGATTCAATAAGGGAAAGGACAATTTGGATGATTTGCTAAATAATCAACTACCGGCAAACCATCGTGTTGGCCTTGGTTATTCTAAGGCAAGTGCATCCAATGCATGCACCTCATATAGTGAAGTAACCATAGATTTTGTGAGGCCATCCTCCGGTGCATCCACGAGTGGTGTCTATAACAACTTGGGTAGTTCTACTACTAAGGAAACCACCACTCCTATTCCTTCCTCCTTTGCAAAGAAACCCACCAAGGGTGGATGATTTGGGTTCAATATTGCGTATTTAACCCCCCATTTAGCCCTATTTTGTGCTCATGTGATGCTATATTGGTCTCTAGTGCATACGTATTTTCTACACATTTATTTATTAGAGAAAACACACTATTTGAGCATAAAACAGCAATTAATGGAGTATTTCTACACTTTTTATATTTTTCATAGCTTGGTCTCGATCTCACGATTCCAACGACTATTTATTTGTATTTTTCTGAGATCTGTGCTAATTACTGTGTATTTTTGAATGCAGAATACCACTTAATTGGAGAAATACGGAGCAAATACGTATATAAATACGCTGTATGCCGCCCGTACGTGACCACGTGGCTTGATCTCATCTGTAGATCTGTGATCCAGCGGCTGCCAAAGCGGGTCGACGCGGCCGCACCCTCACCGTTGGATGAAGATCCAACGGTCCATACCCAAGATCGAAGGCGGAGCTCTCGAACGCAACAGAATTCCAAATGGCCACGTGGCACGCATCAAGGCACCCCCGCCTTAAATCCAACGCCTCAGATAACAGGAGATGCGGCCTCATTTGAACCGTTCGATCGCGATCAAACGGTTGCGAGCAGCAGCGATTGCGAAGCAAGCGGCAGCGTTCTTTCGCGCGACGTGGCATCCATCCGATCGTTCGATCAAAATCCAATGGACGAGAAAACACCCGCAATTTTTAAAGAAGCGATCGGCAGCGGATTGATCCCAACCGTCCATCCTCAGATCCGACGTCCTAGGTCGATTCCGAAGCGGATTCGGATCAAGCGGGTATCGCACGAAGTTTAAAGCGCCACGCGGCGCGCTGAGATCCAATCCCGCTGCGATGGACGGCCAGGAATTGCACCGCTTTAGATCTGCGGCCCAGATTGATTCGGGTGCGATTTTTGTGCGGGTTTGAACCCGTTAAGCCCAATAAACCCGCAATCTTATTATTTAAGCGTATTCTAGGGGTTTTGGGCGTATAATTGGGGTATTGGAGCACTTAGGAGCCGTATTTTCTTCTGCAAAAATTCTGTAAAATTCCAGAGCCTATTTTCTTATTTCCAGAGAGTTTTCAAGTCTTTTCAGGGAGAATTGGTGATATTTTCTTCAACTCTAGCTCGTATTTGGGTGTTTTAGCTTGTATTTTGCCCTTAAACCTCCGTATTTTGCTAATAAACTTAGGAATTCTGATCTGAAATTTGTGTATTTCTGCACCATGAGTAGCTAAATATTTTATGTGCATGGTATGGAGTAATTAGGTGATGTGAATCGTATTTATTGGTTGTATTATTGCGCTTAATCGCTATATTTGCTAAAGTTTAAATCGTCGCTCTTAAATCTACTTTTTCATATTCCAAAAGAATTGATCTAGTTGATGATCACCCCACAAGGGTGAGATTTGATCTCTCCAAAAGAGAGTTTCATACTTCATATGTACGTTTACAACTTTAGCAATATACTATTAGAATTGATGCGTTAACTCCCAAAAGGACATCTTCCGACGATTCGCTCCCAAAAGGAGGTTTCGTTGCGTTATACTTGATCAACCAAAGCTTACGATTCGCTGAGCCTAATGAACCCATGCCATGTACATGCCTTTTATATCTATTTTTTTTCACAAACTAGAGTTCGTTGTTTGCATTGATCGCACGTAACAATCCCATCACCACACACTTTTCATACCACCTTCACCATCACTATTAAAGTGCTTAGATTTTATTCGTAGTTACTCTATTTGATTTGGACTTGTGGTTTCAACAGATTCTCCCGAGGATTCGACATCTGGACTCCCAGATTTTACTACTTGAACGGACTCTTGCGCTTGAGAGAAGCACCTTTCGGAGCCCACCAAGTTTTTGGCGCCGTTGCCGGGGAGAACGGTTTGTTACTACGGTTTATTTCATTCAGAGGACCTTCGGTGAGATCCTTCCACTTTATTGTATATAAACTTTTGTTTGCTTTCATATTAAAAAAATATATTTGTGCTAGTTTATGTGGCATAGGACTCCTAGGACACATAGGTTGACTCGACGTTTTGATATGGCTAATAATAATATGGATGAAAATTTTAGCAACAATAACGAGAATAATGTGCAACCTGGAGTGCCTAGGACTTTAAAAGATTTACTCAACCCACTAGGACTAGCACTGCTTCATGCTTTGTTTTACCTAACGATGCAAATTCTTTCAATTTTAAACCTGGGGTGATCCAACTCTTACCCACCTTTCATGGGTTAGACAAGGAAAATCCATATCTTCATATTAAAGGATTTGAGGAGGTATGCTTGACGTGCTTTGATGGGAAAACTAGCGAGGACACGATATATCTTAAACTGTTCCCATTTTCATTAAAAGACAAAGCTAAAATTGGTTGAATGCATTGCCATCACGTTCTATTACTACATGGATTGATTTGCAGGCTGAATTTCTAAAGAAGTTTTTTCCTATTCACAGGACACAGGGACTGAAGCGGCAGATTATGAACTTTGCCCAGAAAAGCGAGGAAACATTCTACCAGGCATTTGAAAGGTTTAATGAGTTGCTGCTCGCATGTCCGCACAATGGCTTCGACAAAAGCAGGATTATTGGCTTCTTCTACGATAGACTGCAGCCGCAAATGAAGCAATTTGTAGAGATGATGTGCAATGGAGGATTCTTTGATAAAGAGCCAGACGAAGCTTGGACGTACCTGGAGGAGATAGCAGAAAATGCACAGACATGTGACACCACTTCAGACTACGAGAGAGGAGGCCATTCTGCACCATCCCAGCCTACGCGAGGAGTGGTATTTAATTTGAAGCAAGAGGATGCGTTGGAGGCAAATATGGAGGCCATGATCTCAAACAAGCTTCATGCCATGAATCTGAAAGAGGCCAAGGTGGTTGAGATAGAACAGACTTGTGCACTTTGCGACGTCAGTGGCCATGACACCAGTGCATGCCCCACACTTCCAGCCTTGAAGAGCATGCTAGGGAATCCTACTGGGGTGAATCAAGTTTCTTCGAACTACCAGAACTTCAATTCCAACAAGGGGTGGCGCAACAATCCAAACTTGAACTGGGGCCCCAATCAGCAGACTCAGCAGCAGCAGGCTCCCCCTCAGTTCCGACAACCTCAATACAACAACAACAACTATCAAGGTGGGAACCAGAGGAGGGACCATGAGCCAGTGCAACAACAGCAGATGCAACCATTTGGCGATGCGCTTCAGCAACTTATCCAATTGCAACAAGCTCAGATGCAACAGCAACAGGCTCAATTTCAGGCTCAGCAGACTCAGAATCAGCAGATGAGCGAGAGCTTGGCGAGGCTTACAGCGACATTAGAAAAAGGTAAGCTTCCATCTCAGTCAATTCCAAATCCTAATATGGGCTCATCTTCTTCTGCAGGAAATAATATGAAGCCTTGCCAAGCGGTGTCCACTTTGAGGAGTGGAAAAGAGATTCAGAAGCCTGATCCACCGAGCAAACAAGCTGAGCAGGAAGAGGAAATTCAGATCCAAGAAGAGGGAATCAAAGAACAAGAGGAGGTGCAGGAAGAGAGCACGGATGTGGATGTGAGCAAAAGCGTCATTAAAGAGAAGGAACCCGCAGCATATGTACCTGCAGCACCCTACCCTCATCGGCTACTTCAGAAAAGCAAAGATAAGTATCAAACTGAGATTCGAGAAATTTTTCAGAAGTGCCAGATCAATATTCCATTGCTTGATGCTATTAATCAAATACCTGCCTATGCTAAATTTCTGAAAGATTTGTGCACTGTTAAAAGAAAGTTAAACGTGAAAAAGAAAGCATTCTTGACTGAACAGGTTAGCTCTATTGTGCAACAAAATACACCACCTAAATTTAGAGACCCTGGATCACCCACCATCACTTGCACCATTGGCACTAAAAAGATTGGAAATGCTTTATTGGATTTAGGTTCTAGTGTCAATATATTGCCATATCATATTTTTGTGCAGCTTGGGTTAGGACAGCTAAAGCCTACATCTGTTATATTACAACTAGCTGATAGATCTATTAAAGTTCCTAAGGGATGCATTGAGGATGTCCTCGTTCAGGTGGACAAATTTTACTACCCCGCAGACTTTATAGTTCTAGACATCCAGGGACCCCAAACTGCCAATGCTACTCCTATCATCCTAGGTAGACCATTCCTAGCGACATGCAATGCTTTAATAAATTGTAGGGATGGTCAACTGAAAATTACTTTTGGCAACATGACTTTGGACTTGAATATTTTTAATACTTGCAAGTTGCCACATGTGGATGATGAGATTGAGAGGGTGCATATGATTGATTCGTTGGTGGATGATTATATTTGTTCTGAATTTTGTGATGAGGCCTCTATTGTTGAGACTTTTATTGGTGATTCTGATGACATATCTTTTGTGCAGGAGAACGTGAAGGAGCTCAATGCGGTATGGGAGCCTAGGTTCGAGGCTTTGCCACCTAATGCATCAATTCAAATTTCATCTGAGGTGGAGGATCCAAAGCCAGAGTTGAAGCCACTTCCTGACTATCTTAAGTATGCTTTTCTTGGAGATGAAAACAGCTTCCCTGTGGTAATATCTTCCAAACTCTCTCTAGAACAGGAAAGCTCTTTACTTGATGTGCTGAGGAAACATAGAGGTGCTATTGGTTGGTCCATTGCTGACATAAAAGGTATAAGCCCTATTGTATGCATGCATCATATTTATTTAGAGGATGACGCCAAACCCACTAGAGAAATGCAACATAGGTTAAATCCAACATTAAAAGAAGTGGTGAAAGGCGAGGTACTAAAATTATTAGATGCAGGCATTATTTATCCTATTTCTGACAGCAAGTGGGTTAGCCCTACACAGGTTGTTCCTAAAAAGTCTGGCCTCACCGTGGTTAAAAATGAGAATAATGAGCTTATCCCAGTTAGAGCCACCACAGGTTGGAGGATGTGCATAGACTATAGGAAGTTGAACTCCCGAACTAGGAAAGATCATTTCCCTCTTCCATTTCTTGACCAAATTTTAGAGAGGGTAGCTGGACATGAGTACTATTGCTTTCTAGACGGTTATTCAGGTTATTATCAGATTGAGATCGCACCTGAGGACCAGGAAAAGACCACTTTTACCTGTCCCTTTGGTACTTTTGCATTTAAAAGAATGCCGTTTGGTTTATGTAATGCTCCAGCTACTTTTCAGCGATGCATGCTCAGTATTTTTGATGATATGGTTGAGAAAATTGTTGAGGTATTTATGGATGATTTTTCAGTATATGGTAGCTCTTTTCATGATTGTTTAGCTAACTTGGCTCTTGTTCTTGACAGGTGCATTGAAAAGAACCTCCTATTGAATTGGGAGAAGTGTCATTTTATGACCACAGAGGGACTTGTCATAGGTCACCTGGTTTCTAAAGATGGTATACAGGTAGACAGAGCCAAGGTAGCAGTAATTGAGAAGCTACCAAGTCCTAAATGCGTGAAGGACATCAGATCATTTTTGGGACATGCAGGATTTTATAGGCGGTTCATCAAATATTTTAGCGCTATATCTCGCCCTCTTTGCAACTTACTTACTTTAAATGTGGATTTTATTTGGACACCTGAGTGTCAACTTTCTTTTGAAACTTTAAAGAAGTTGCTGATTTCTGCTCCCATTTTGCAGGTGCCAGACTGGTCCCTACCATTTGAAATAATGTGTGACGCAAGCAATTACGCAGTTGGTGCAGTCCTGGGCCAAAGAAAAGACAAAGTTCCAGTAGTGATTTACTACGCCAGCAAGACACTAAATGATGCTCAGAGGAATTATACGACCACAGATAAGGAGTTGATGGCTGTAGTATTCGCGTTGGAAAAATTCAGGAGCTATATTCTGGGATCACCTATTTTGATATATTATATATACTGATCACTCTGCTTTAAAATATTTATTGTCTAAAAAAGATGCTAAGCCTCGTTTGATACGATGGATTTTATTGTTGCAGGAGTTCAATGTCACAATCAAGGACAAGAAAGGCGTGGAGAATCTAGTAGCTGATCATTTATCACGATTGACAGTAGGCCTTGATTCAGCAGATGTGCCTTTGAAGGACTCCTTTCCTGACGAGCATCTTTTTAGCGTCTCCACCTCTCCATGGTATGCTGATATCGTTAATTATCTGGTAACTGGTAAGACCCCTGACACTTGGTCTCTTCAAGACTTTAAACGGTTCAAGTACGAGGTAAAATATTTCTTCTTTGATGATCCGTACTTATATAAATATTGTAGTGACCAAATTGTTAGGAGATGCATTCCTGATCATGAAATAACCAGTGTGATACAATTTTGCCATGATGGAGTATGTGGTGGACACTTTTCAGCGAACAAAACTGTGGCAAAAAAACTCGCAATGTGGCTTTTATTGGCCATCTATGTTTAAAGACACATTTCATTATTGCAAGACTTGTGCTGCATGCCAACAATTAGGGGGTATTACTAAACGTAACATGATGCCTCTGAACCCCATTTTAGAGATTGAAATATTTGATTGTTGGGGCATAGACTTCATGGGACCTTTCCCACCTTCATTTGGATATGCTTATATTTTGGTTTGTATTGATTATGTTTCTAAATGGGTGGAAGCTATTCCTTGCAGGTCGAACGACACTTCCATTGTGCTTAAGTTCCTCAAAGAGAACATTTTCTCTAGGTTTGGAGTGCCCAAGGCCTTGATCAGTGATGGAGGGTCTCATTTTTGCAACCGCATGTTCGCTACTTTAATGAAGAGGTTTGGGGTCACACATAAAGTTTCTACTCCGTATCACCCCCAAACC
This sequence comes from Scilla litardierei, assembly GCA_030789695.1. NCBI lineage: Eukaryota > Viridiplantae > Streptophyta > Magnoliopsida > Asparagales > Asparagaceae > Scilla > Scilla litardierei. Next base: position 76,642,285 of record CM061141.1, on the reverse strand, counting down.
AATGGCCAAGCAGAGTTGGCAAATAGAGAGATCAAAGGAATTCTACAGAAAACGGTGAATCCATCAAGAAAAGATTGGAGTTCGCGCTTACCTGAAGCGTTGTGGGCTTACAGGACGGCCTACAAAACAATTTTGGGGACGTCACCTTACCGTCTTGTATTTGGGAAGTCTTGTCACTTACCTGTTGAGATAGAGCATAGATCTTATTGGGCTATAAAGAAAATGAATTTTGATACTGATGTCTCCTTTTCTTCTCGCAGGTTACAATTGTTGGAGCTGGAGGAGTTGAGGAGAAATGCGTACGACAACGCTAAAATTTCAAAAGAGAGGATGAAATCCGTCCACGACATGATGATCTTGAGGAGGGAGTTCACCCCAGGCCAAAAAGTACTCCTATACAACTCCAAGCTACACATCTTTCCTGGGAAGCTTCGCTCTAGGTGGTATGGACCTTTCGTCGTCAAAGAAGTTTTCCCACATGGCGCTGTGCTCTTACTAAATGAGAAAGATGGAAGCGAGTTCAAGGTGAATGGCCAGAGATTGAAACATTTTCACGAGCCTTGGACCAAGGAAGCGAGCACCATGGATCTCACAGACTCACCTTCGGGTGGGGACTAATCAGGTGTGTTCTTTCCATGATTCCCTCTTCCTAACATTGAGGACAATGTCTATTTTAAGTTGGGGGGAAGTTGGGGGGAGGGAAATAACTTTTAGGATTTTTATTTTTTTTATTTTCTTTTTCTTTTTCTTTTATGGTTTTCTTTTTTTTAGTTCCCTTTTTGCATTGCAAAAAAAAAATTTTTTTTTGAGTTAAGAAATATCACCAAAATCCTTTTTACCTAAAAATGAACCTCATGTGATGAAATTTCTCGTTATTTATTCACCACCGTACACTCGTGATTTATTTTCCCCCACCACTATTGTTCAACATTTCAATCTCATTTTATATAAATTTGAGTGCTTGTGGTGAATTTCTTTTTACACATCTCAATGGCAAGATTAATCGATGACTTAATGAATCTAAAAATTATGGATTATCAAGTGGTATGCTTTCATTGGAACACACCAAAGTTCATGTACCAATAATTCATAAATTAACTGGAGCATTGTTCTTTATCTCGTATTTATTGCCATTTGCATGCTTGGTGTAATTTTGGGTAGAAAAACGTACCACGTCATTTGAAATGATTAGGATACCCATTCTTGTGAACAATTAAAGAAGAGGAAGTTATCGTGCCACGTTGTTTATGCACACACAAAAGAAGAAAAAAAATGAGATGAATGAAAAAAAATGAATAAATGTGCTATTAAAGAAATAACTTGGTTGGCTCGAGTAGTACAGTCCGAGGGGCCCTTCTTGGCCTAATGCCCTATTATCGTCTGATTTGGGAGCCATTGACCGGAACCTCAATTATTTGATGGAGCGATCCAAGTTATATACTTTTCCGCGAATTTTGCTTGATGCGCGTTACGCGGAACTATGGAGAAAAGCGAAAGAAAATAGAGAATAAGTGTGCATGATTAGCGAGGCAAGAGAACTTCCAAAGCGTAAAGAAAACACAAGATGTGGTGTGAGTCCCTATGAATAGAGATAGACGTGTGTATGTTTTGATACCATCCTATTTTTGATGCTTGCTTTGCATGAAACATCTTCGCTCCAAGTTAAAATATTTGATTGAACAGTGTGGGCCATTGATTTTGTATACTATGAGCCATGAAGTAATTGATAGTGAATTTGAGTCCATGTTATAACCATTTGAGATGCTTGACATTCATTTTTGAAAACCCACAAGTACCATTACTTGATGAGCTTGAAATTTTGATATTAGTGTGCGGTTATCTCTTTTGTCGTAGTAGTATGATGGTGAATGATTTGAGATCTGATAAGGTGATCTAGGTGTATTTTTAATCGCTCTTTTTGCTAGAGACTAGCAAAACGCTAGTTGGGGGGTGTGATTTGGGTTCAATATTGCGTATTTAACCCCCCATTTAGCCCTATTTTGTGCTCATGTGATGCTATATTGGTCTCTAGTGCATACGTATTTTCTACACATTTATTTATTAGAGAAAACACACTATTTGAGCACAAAACAGCAATTAATGGAGTATTTCTGCACTTTTTATATTTTTCATAGCTTGGTCTTGAGCTCACGATTCCAACGACTATTTATTTGTATTTTTCTGAGATCTGTGCTAATTACTGTGTATTTTTGAATGCAGAATACCACTTAATTGGAGAAATACGGAGCAAATACGTATATAAATACGCTGTATGCCGCCCGTACGTGACCGCGTGGCTTGATCTCATCCGTAGATCTGTGATCCAGCGGCTGCCAAAGCGGGTCGAAGCGGCCGCACCCTCACCGTTGGATGAAGATCCAACGGTCCATACCCAAGATCGAAGGCGGAGCTCTCGAACGCAACGGAATTCCAAATGGCCACGTGGCACGCATCAAGGCACCCCCGCCTTAAATCCAACGCCTCAGATAACGGGAGACGCGGCCTCATTTGAACCGTTCGATCGCGATCAAACGGCTGCGAGCAGCAACGATTGCGAAGCAAGCGGCAGCGTTCTTTCGCGCGACGTGGCATCCATCCGATCGTTCGATCAAAATCCAACGGACGAGAAAACACCCGCAATTTTTAAAGAAGCGATCGGCAGCGGATTGATCCCAACCATCCATCCTCAGATCCGACGGCCTAGGTCGATTCCGAAGCGGATTCGGATCAAGCGGGTATCGCACGAAGTTTAAAGCGCCACGCGGCACGCTGAGATCCAATCCCGCTGCGATGGACGGCCAGGAATTGCCCCGCTTTAGATCTGCGGCCCAGATTGATTCGGGTGCGATTTTTGTGCGGGTTTGAACCCGTTAAGCCCAATAAACCCGCAATCTTATTATTTAAGCGTGTTCTAGGGGTTTTGGGCGTATAATTGGGGTATTGGAGCACTTAGGAGCCGTATTTTCTTCTGCAAAAATTCTGTAAAATTCCAGAGCCTATTTTCTTATTTCCAGAGAGTTTTCAAGTCTTTTCAGAGAGAATTGGTGATATTTTCTTCAACTCTAGCTCGTATTTGGGTGTTTTAGCTTGTATTTTGCCCTTAAACCTCCGTATTTTGCTAATAAACTTATGAATTCTGATCTGAAATTTGTGTATTTCTGCACCATGAGTAGCTAAATATTTTATGTGCATGGTATGGAGTAATTAGGTGATGTGAATCGTATTCATTGGTTGTATTATTGCGCTTAATCGCTATATTTGCTAAAGTTTAAATCGTCGCTCTTAAATCTACTTTTTCATATTCCAAAAGAATTGATCTAGTTGATGATCACCCCACAAGGGTGAGATTTAATCTCTCCAAAAGAGAGTTTCATACTTCATATGTACGTTTACAACTTTAGCAATATACTATTAGAATTGATGCGTTAACTCCCAAAAGGACATCTTCCGACGATTCGCTCCCAAAAGGAGGTTTCGTTGCGTTATACTTGATCAACCAAAGCTTACGATTCGCTGAGCCTAATGAACCCATGCCATGTACATGCCTTTTATATCTATTAATTGCAGAAATACTCCATTAATTGCTGTTTTGTGCTCAAATAGTGTGTTTTCTCTAATAAATAAATGTGTAGAAAATACGTATGCACTAGAGACCAATATAGCATCACATGAGCACAAAATAGGGCTAAATGGGGGGTTAAATACGCAATATTGAACCCAAATCAGTGGACATCAACGGAAGGGACATGCTGTCATGTACACCAATACACGTAGTAATGCCTCCACTCCTCACATTCCTACAAATGATGGTTTTTATGTTCCACAGCCACGAGCACGTGCAAACACTCATTTGAGACACTCTCATGCACGTACTCATGCTCATGCACCTTCACATGCTTATGATCACACATCACATCCTCATGTGCATGCTTATTCTCATGATCATCTTCATGCATACACACCTCATATTCTTCCACGTATGTATGCTACACCACACCATGGATCAAATGCTCATCATCATGCTTTAGCACAACACAATGTTCCATACACATTTCCTCATGCTCTTGCTAGATCTCATGTTCCTAGGTCACATGCACCACGTATAGATCAACCTTTTGTGCATGCAACAACTAGGAAGAGGATACCCAAAACATACACTATTTGGGGTCCTAAGAACACTAGTAATCATGCTAAGGATATGTATGTGCAATCTTATATTCATGATATTATTTTGAATGATGATTATGTTGGGAAATCACGGTCCTCTTGGACTTGGTTTCCAAAGGGTTAGTTTCCGTTGACCCTTCGTTGCTTGGTACCATAAGCTTATATTCATTTTATGGGTACCAAAGCATTTGTGTTAAGCATTGATTTACTCTTTTGTTTGCATTTTGGTCTTAGATGCTCATGTTTGTTAGAAACGTAAATTCATATTGAATTTGATTTCTATTGCATGTTTATTAGTAAATCATTGTGTTTATGATTTTCATGTCTAAAATATTTAATATTCTTATGCAACACATGCTTTGGTTCATATTTATGTTTTGTTGCAAGTGATGTATATCATGCTTTTTGATTAATATACATATTTACTTTTGGTACATTTGGTACATGCATGTATATGGTTATATATTTATCTAGTAACATGATTACATGTTTCATTAATATTGTGTATGATTACATTAGGATATGGGTTACAATAATTTGAATTTAGTTTGTTAAATTTGTTGCCTAACCCATTGGATCCAAAAAGGTTTTTGGATACCAAAATTATGTTTTCTAGGTTCAATCCACATTGGGATACCAACCCTACCAACTTCTTGATTTGCAAAGACTTTCCTTCAAATGGAGTTGATGGTGCTTAAGTGATGCACCAAAGTAGGGGGAGCTTAATGTAGTAAGTATATTCTTACATTTGGTATCCATGTGTATTGGATGCATGTAGATGTCACTTTATGTTTGAGACTATCTCATGCATATCCTATGTTTGCATATTGTGTGTCGTGTATGTCATTCATATCTATGTATTTCATGTGTGTCAAATTCTTGACTCATGTGCATTGTGTATTCATAATCCTTACTCAAATGTTTATTCGAGGATTATTTATAACATGTGGCTTAAAAAATTTTCATGTTAGAACTAATGCTCATTTGCATGTTTCACACACGGGACACACTTATATTCATGTTCCACTTCACAAGCGTGCATCCCAACTTCCTACTCATGCCACTACACAACCTCTGCTTAAGAATCCCAAATCACTATATTTTGGATTCCTAAGATTGTTTCTAGGCATGATATGAATACACATATAGAATCGTATATTAGGAATGACATATTCTCATGCGACAATATATAAAAATCAAACTCAGTCTTTATTTGATTTCCACCTTGCTAACTCACTCTTATTGCAATTCATTGCTTGGGTACCATGCTTGTATGATTACTTTTTGTACCCATATATATGTGAGTTCGTCCCCTACTCCCAAGTTTGCATAGTTTGTATGACATGTGTGGGAGTATGAAATTTTCATCTATATGTCATTGCATTTCATTCATATTATGCTGTGCATATAGATTAGTCGATTTCTCTAACTCTTGGTGATTTATTATCAATTTGCACATTCCTATCTTGTTGATATGCCAAAGGAAAAGAGAAATTTGGTTTTGAAAATTAATACTTTATGCTTTTCATGCACACTCTTTGTGGTATTACTTTTCATGCTTTCCTTCAATATGTATGTGCCGTGAATGTTTACTTTGTGCACATGTGCATATTGAACGTGATATCTTTCTTGCACACACTATTGTATTAGATGTGTGTATTCATAATGATGATTGCTTGTATAATGTATTGTGATTAAATCATATGCGTAGGAATTATTAGTCTAGGTTTATCTAACTTCTAATGATTGAAAATTGTTAATTCCTGATATGTATGATTTTCATGATCATAATAACTCATATTAGTGCATGTCATGCATTTCTATTGATGAGTGTTATTTACAATTGGTAAATGATTGGTTATTGGACTACTTGATTTTGTTCCTTAACCTATTGGATCCAAAAAGTTTTTGGATACCACCAATTATTGAATTGTCAGATTGTTGTGCAAGATGCCTACCCTACACACTCCTTGGATTACAAATGATGGATCAATTCAAAGGAAAGGATGGTGCATTGGAGTTGCACACATATAGGGAGAGCTAAATGGTTGTAAGTATGTGTTTTGTACAATTGGTATTTTAATATATTGGTTTTGACTACAATGTTGACAATTGGTATTTTAATATATTCGAATTGTGTAATATAGCATACTTCTTCATTAGCTCATTTTTGTCACACCCTCATGAAGATTGTTTGTTTATGTGACTACCTTGTTCATGTATGTCATATATGTCTTATTACGACTCATGTACCATGGTAGCTATAACATTCATATAATGAATTGGTTAGTTGCTTATTGATGTTCATATCTTTTTCATGCCATGAATAAGATTAATGATTTAGGATCTTTATGCATATTTGTTCATTGTATCACCACACATCTCATACTTTTCTTATAGTTTGTATGATTATCTTTATGAGACATATTGATATGATTTGGGGTGATCAATGTATGTTACTTGTCATTTTAATTACTTCATGACTGATATTTAGCTATAATTTTATTCAAGAGATCTTTCATGTCTATAGCTAAATCTTTCATGTATGATATTTTCACAAGTGACATAACATTCATTCATATTAGTTAGTGATCTTCAAGCTATATTTCTCACTATGTCATCTCTCATCTCATGCTCATATTTTATGCTATTTTTATGAGATGTTAAAGATAACTTGTACTATACACGATCATATAAGCTTTATATTGTAGTTGAAGATATGTATATTCTGTCATAGATATTCTTCCATGACTATATCTTGATGCACTATGACTTCTTTGATGCTACCTCTGATTATATTGTGCTTACACAAGTCTTTTTATTCTATTCACACAATTGGTATGCATGCATGCGATGTTCATGATAACTTTATTCGTTTATGTCCTACCTTGTGACTCTGAACGTAGACTATCTTCATGCCTTTGCTCAAAAGATGTTTTGTCACATTATGCCTCATGTTGAATCCTTTGTGATAATTGAGCTAGGATGAGATCATGTATTTATTTGTTCACTTGGTTTCCTTCTCAAGTGATGTCATGATCTTGACATTATTTGACTGATTTGCATATTTTGTTAGACTACAATTGGTATCATCTTTACAATTGGTAGACTATTTATATTGGATATCATCTTTACATGCTTTTGCTTGATGCTAGTTTTGAGCTTATGATATAGTGCTTATCTTCCATATGCTCATGGCATTCCATGTTTATCTTTGACTCATTATGTGAGTATCTATTCTGGAATGCATGCTAGTACTATGGTTCTTTTGAACATTGTTTCAATTAGTATCCTAGTGTGCTAGAATTGTGTATGTCATACGTTTTATGAAATTACTATATCTATTTTGGCATAACACTTTTGCATGATATAGATATCTGTGTTTGCCCACATCGCACACTTCACTTAGATTTGGTATGCCTACAATTGGTTTCTCATGCCATTATACTTAATTTATGTTATTATTTCATAACTTAACTTTGTACACATGATTAAACATTTCCATAGTCATGTTTGGCATTTCATGCTTATCATTGCATTTTTTATGTTTGACTTAGATCTCAGTTTACTGATATTTACTTCGTCGCTCGACGATTATGTTAATTTGATAGCTTTGTTTGTATGAAAGCATATAATTGTTTTCCATGCACTCAATTTGCTAAAAATGTTGATCTATGTCTTTGTGATGATTTTGATTCCACCATTATGTATTTAATCATGTCCATATAATATGTCATTCTCATTGCTCAAGGACAGTCTATCACATTATGCTTAATGTTATAAATTTTGTGATAATTGAGTTTGTTTGTGTACTTGACACTATTTGATCACTTGTTATTCTTTCACAAGTGATGTCATGATTTTTTCATTGTTACTTTTCTAACACTGCTCACACTACTCTTTACAATTAGTATCTATTGTAATCTTTTATCACATATGCTTATTGCTTATCTTCTTGTGATAATTGAGGGTAGTTGAGTTGTTGTTGGATATGTGCTCTTGCAATTGATATCTTGTTTTAAATTGGTAGCTTATCTAGTTTACATTAGATATACCTTTTTGTTTTCCACTCTATTCTTGCTTTTGTTGTTTCTTTTCCCCCATGTCTTTTGGATAATGCCAAAGGGGGAGAGAAATAAACAAAGGATGTGCTTATTTCTGATGTGCTTATTAAATGTTGAGTCTTAAACAATAACTTAAATCATATAGACTTTATGTATGATCGTTCATGTATATGATTCAGGGGGAGCATTGGTGATTACCTTGGTTTACATTGATTACATTATATATATATTAGTAATCATGCTCATGTTTATGATGTGTATCACCTTTATGATTTGTATTGTGTACGCATATTATTTCTGGTCATTCATGCGATATGTACACAACCTCATGTGATACACACACTATTAACTGCTGAATGATGCTATTAATTGTTGATATTAACTTGATTGGCATCATTGCAGGGGGAATAAGTATATTTAATGCACAATTATTTGTTTTGTTTATATTTGGTTTGTCATCATCAAAAAGGGGGAGAATGTTGAGATTGGACTCTCCACCTTGAATTTGATGATGATCAAACATAAATCATTGTGACTAACTCATGTGTTTGCAGTTAGCTAAAAAGTCACCAATTAGATTCAGGAAGATCAAAAGTGACTACACGTGTTGATTCAAGTGGAGGACTTGGTAGATCAACAAAGGTGAAGCATTGGCTTGAAGAACTCAAAGACTACCTCAAACCTCAAGCCAATGGCATCAACAAATGAATGGAAATTCAATCCAAAGAGAAGATAGGAATGGATGAGTCAAAAGCTTCGAAGACTATGACGTTAGAGATATTCAAGTCATTCAACAAAAAGACTCAAGACCTTGAAGAATTATGGAGATCGTCGCCAAAGTATTTTGTTCATCTCAAGCGAAGTCCCAAGACTTCCTCAGAACGCGTGATCGTTGTGCCTGGAGCTTCGTTGAAGCTTAAGGAGTTATTCATGAAGTCAAGGGATTCGGATTCTCCATGTTGAAGCTTCGAAGACGGTTCGTCATGTCTTTTATATTGTCTTCTAGTTTCATTTCATAGAATGTTAAGCCTTGAGTAGTACTTGCCTAGAAATCTTCTTAACTATCATATTTTATCTCTAGGATTGCCTTAGAAGCCCTTAGAAACTTTCCCGTTGCTTATCGCTTCATTTCACGGCTTCATATGCATCTTAGTTGGTTCAAGTAGAAGAACCAACCGACTAGATGACGATCTAGTCGGTTGGAAATTCTTCTTGAACCGACTAGACATCCTAGTTAAATTCAGCCCATTCACTGTTGACCAATTAGTCGGTCTAAGAAGGTTCACCGACCGACTAGATGACGATTTAGTCGGTTGGAAATCCTTCTCAGACCGACTAGTTATCCTAATGAATTCAAGCGTATTTGTTGACTAATTAGTCGGTCCAAGAAGGTCCATCGACCGACTAGTTGTCCAACTAGTCGGTTAGGAATCCTTCTTAGACCGACTAGTTTTCCTAGTGAAATTCAACTTCTTTGCTGTCAACTTATTAGTCGGTCCAAGAAGGTTCACCGACCGACTAGTTTTCAAACTAGTTGGTTGATGTTTCTTCTTAGACCGACTAGTTCTTCGTCTTCTGGATTTCACTATCTTTTCTATCTTCATTCTAGTCGGTCCAAGAAGGTTCACCGACCGACTAATTAGAAAACTAATCGGTCAGTGATCCTTCTTAGACCGATTAAACGCTTCAGAAATAGAGCCGTTGGGGTATTTAATGCCACGATTTTTGTGACCGTTTTGTCTCTTCCTATATAAGTTTGAGTTGCTTCAAACCTATAATCCAAGGCTGATTTTAGAGACATTTTCACATCCAAGAGAAGAGCCATTCAACTCCATTTCTAAGCTCTCTCTCTCTTAGGAAAATCTCTCTTTTTCTCTTTGAGCCCAAACTTCTCAAGAGAGATTTTCAATCTTTGTGAACTCCTCCAGCTGAGAGTTTGAATCAGAACAGCATCTTCACCATAGCCATCTCTTGCTATCATCTTGGTGGTGCTAGGGTTTCGTGATCTCTCTTCCTCAAAATCCATTCTTGCCCTATGTTGGTAAGTATTTCTCAAGGCATAGGATTTTGTGGTAAGAGCTTTACATTTCAATTTCTATACATATAAATTGTTGTATACTCTCGGTTGTTGAGAGGGTTGGCTTGATCCCAAGTTGTGGGAGTCAAGATTTCAGTTTTGCTCTCGGTTTGTGAGAGTGTGCTTAGTCCCAGGTTGTGGGATTAATGTATTTGCGTGTTCCCGGGTAGTGGGATATACAGACATCGATTGTAGGTCGATTGCGCTTGTGGGGTTTCCGCAAGTGGGCTAAAGGAAATCTCTAGCGGTTTACTAGAGTATTCGGAGGGGATCCGGGTGTTGCTGGATTAGGGCACCGGGAACAAGTCGGGGAGACTTGGGTGGCACCGAACCAGGGTAGATTGCATGTTAGCTTTGCATTATTGCTTGTGTTATTGATCTCTTCTTACATTCTGCATTTGTTGGTTAATTAGGGTTTTATTTGGCGTAAATTCTTTATAATTCTATAAAACACTATTCACCCCCATCTAGTGTTTATTCCTCATAGCACAGGGTCACTACACAATTTGCTGAAAGTAAACACACTTGAAAAACAACAAGCACAACTTAATAAAACAGAAATAAAAACAGCTCGCTCTATTCTTCAGCAGGGAGGATCTCAGCATCATCATAACTCTGATCAATGTGGTCCACTTCTAAGGTAGGATCCTGAAAAGCATGGTCTTCGATGTACTCTGTCTCTGAACCTAACATTTATTTCATAAATCCATTTGAAATATATGTCAGTGATTGCTCGGTAATATTTTAAAATGATAAAAGTATTAAACAAAAGAGAGCGTTAGAACAATTAAGGAAAACACGTGCATGGCATGTGAATATGAGCATGTTGAAAGTCAACTTATGGTTTAAAGTTTACAAGTGTTAAGCATGCACAATAAGAAGACAAAAGAACGTTAGAACATATAAAGAAACATGTGCATGATGAATTATTACGAGCATAACCCGACAGAGTTATCAATAGTTAACACAAAATTTGTATTTAAATAAAGTAACAAGGGTTTGCAAGTTGAGTATTTTCTGTTTCTCGTGTTTGTGACTAAGTCCATGTCCAGGTAGGTAGTATGTTCTTGATGCACCCTATTATCGGGGGTTTACTGTGATGCCTCTTGCTATCCCTAACCTGGAAAATGGCCAAGATGCTTGCCTCCATTAGTGTGGTATGGAGGCAGCCGTAAGGTGGTCAAACTACATCTACGAACCCTATTAAGATAGACCAACCCCACCCAAGTGTCATAGCTAGTCATCGACTAGTTTCCTTTCCATCTGTAATCGATGGGTTTTCTTTTATGTTTCGAGGGCTGTATCCTACCCTCTGTTCAGTTTGGTTCAATTTGATGACAAACAGAGGATAAGTTATCCCTTTACTGAAGAATCATTAATATGAGGTGTCCGTTGTTAATCTGAGGCAATAGACATAGTAAGAACATGCAATTTAGTTACTAAAGTTGACGAGTATATTCAAAATGAGATTTTAGTATCTGATTTAGTAGTTTGTCCTTAAAATTCAATTACAATAAAGTACTTGCCTGGAGGTGATGGTGGATGTCCATGTGGTCGTAGCATAAGGCGCGTTTTATCTGCGTCATTTAGATTTATAATATGAAGTTAAAAGATTTCAATTAACAAAATAATATTAAAACTAACTTACTTATATACTATACTGTCCATTTAATACCTATAATTTTATAACTTACATAATATATATACTACACATAATAATGATCAGCCCCTAAGAGCCCTAGCTAGGTTTCTCAAAAGAAAGGACATTAATAAATAAAAACAAAGACACCTAGTTATAATAAAGTCATAGGCCCATCAATAATTATAATTCTTTGTATGTTATAATATTAATCCACGCAGTACATCAGAGCAAGGTGGAGAGTTAACTACGTGTAAGCTTCTACATATTATATATGCATCACTGTTCATTGTTGGAACTCACAGTTTTGCGTAAGAGTTGCTTACGTGTTTGCAGGCGGATGATGGCAGCGGTGCAGGTTTGGGTACGCACAACGAGAATAAAGAGAGGGAGGTCGGGACTGTGGGCTCCTTGAAGGCTGGAGACAGGCATTGCGCTCGAGTTGAGAGGGGTGTCGGTTGAGGTGGTGGACGACGATGAGAGGGAGATGGACGGTGGCGGTGCCTGGGGAGATGGGGCTCGGATCTGGGCGGTACTCCGGGCAGATGTGTGTGGGTTACGGTGTGTACGAAGGGAGGAGGGTAGGACATCGTTCGGGAGGAGGCAGGGCAGACCGTGCGACGGCACGCTGGGAGCTCGATGGACGAAGGGTGGAGGAGGCAGCAAGGCGACGTCACTGGTGGCACGTCGGAGGGGATGAACGGGGAAGGGAGGAGGGCGGTGCGCATGTAGGGGAGATGATGAAGAGAGGGGGTCGAGCGCAGTGATGGGGCTACCGTTTGGTTGAATGGGGGAAGAGAGCATGTGGGGTTTTGTTACGTGAGTTGAGGGAGAGAAAATCTTAGGGGTGAGGATTAAATACCACTAATCTAATACTTAGATGCATGAACCCTATTATTAGCCTTTAAGGAAGGTGGGGGGTGCTTTGACTAAGCTTAATAAGATTTTAAACGTGACATGAATTGGAGGTGGTTGCCGACAGTTAGAGGGTAATTAGATTAGTTAATTGGTAATTAAGTAAAACTTAATAGTAATTAGTAAAAAAAGCATGATATTATCATGTAAAATTACCCATTGCTTTAAACGACTCCGAAAAATTACGAGAACATAGCCACGGGTTCGAATCGTCACGAGGATCATGGATACGAAGTCCAATTTAATGTTTGAGTGAAAAAAAAAGAAAAAAAATCATTTATTCATTTGAACTTGTTTGATACCATCGCGATTACAGAAATTCGTATACGTTGAAACTAGACCGTTACAGGGTTGCTCCAGACACGCATTTAAATGGCCATGTGGTTGAAACCACACGGCCGCGTCATTCTCAACATCTCTTGCACTTGGCTGGCTTCATTAGACACAGCTGTTTGAAAAATCCAAATGGCCGCGTCGTCTTCAGAGTCAACTTGCTGCTGCCACTACTTTGGCTGAAGAAAGAAATGACACGACCATATGGATGGAATCCATACGGCCGTGTGAAGGCCTTGACACCCCTCCTTTTGGGCTTCATGCTTCATGGATTCTAAGGAATGACACGACAGTATGGAGAGAGTCCATACGACCGTGTAATAGTCTTGGCTGCTCTCAATTGGGCTTCAAGCTTCATCCAGCAATCATCCCATCAATCTCCAATAAAGTACTAATGGGTCAGGTTGAAAACGTAGCCCAAATTGCTGAAAAACAGTCCACACGGTCATGTGGAAAAAACAGCACGACAGAATTATGCACAAATTTGCACTCCAGAAAAATCTAGAAAAATTATATTTGAGAAAACGAGCTGGCATTGGAACCGTGACTACGCACTCTACGATAAATATGAGAGCTCGGAAAATATCTCTGGAATGATAGCAGATTTCTGAAAGTTGAGAGGGTTATGCGTAATGGTGCTTAGTGTAGCTTCAAAACAACACTTCTTGATCTTTGGCCATAGAATCTTCGCCGCATCCATGTCCTTTGATCCCGGCATATGTGATCAACTCCAAAAGTCCCCAAAACACCCGTATTTACCTGAATTTCACACAAAACCCCCCAAATAGTCAAAGTGAACGAAAATATGATATAGACAATATAAAGTGGGTGTAACGGCCTATTTTTATCTATACGTATTTCATACATATTATTACTAATGTGCTGATTTATTTAAATATCTGCATTATAATTTTACTTATTATTTTATTCCTAGCTCGAACACGCGACTTAGCGATCACGTTATTATCTACTCTAATTTTTGGTTGATGTTGATTACAGGGGCGAGACCGTAATAACTCGATCATCTTAAAAATTACTCCTCCCAAATCTGATCCAAATCCTAAGGAGTTTTGATATCTCGATTAAATCTAAATCAGCAAATCTCAGGATATTAATGTTGATATTTTAATCAAATCGGATCCAATAGTTTCTAACAAAATTGATTATATCAAACCATATAATATCCCAACTAACTTAATTATGTAACTAATCTTAGCATATCCTAAGGATTTCCTATATCATATTATATCCCAAATCAATTCTTTTATTAACTAAATTCTATTAAACCATATCCTAAAACTGTTAATTAAATATCTAAATATTAAATCCTAATTACTTCACCAAACCCACCATTTCATGCTGCCACCTCCTCTCCCCTACTCGCACGTCACTCGTGCATGGGACTTTAACAACCCCACAACCAACAACCACTTCCCCACGTCACCCCACTTTGTCACCCTCTCTCCCTTACAAAATGGAACCATGCGAAGCCATCCCCTCATCCTCACCGAACCCAAAAAACCAGGCAAACCCGCGTCTCCCTCTCCGAAACCTCCCTCCGATCAGCACCTCTCTCTGACTTCTCCATCGCCGTCGGCCGCTTGCACCCTCCCCCACACGATCATCTCTGACGACCCTCGAACCACCCTTCTTCCTCCTCCGAGACCCAACCCTGAACGCCCCAACACAGTCCCCCTCCCTCTACATCGCCGGAGCACCAATCCTCGTCTGCCTTCCATTCGACCTCCGAGATCACCTCTGCCCACTCTCCTCCATCTACCTTCGAAGCCTCCCCGCCTTTCCTTTGTCGCACACCACCATCATTGATGTGTCCATATTTTCCACTATTTTCATATCATCATTTCATTGCATTCCATGCCATTTTCGCATCCAAATCCCATATTTTACTACGATATCGCGTTTCTGACGTTATATTCTAGTTTCGTAGTGTTTTATGAGTTTTCAGGGATTTTGGAGTGATTTGGGACCCCACTTGGGTATGGACACATCCGACATGCCTGTGAGCTCATTGGTGAAGCCATGTAGGAGTTCGCCATACTTTTGGAGCCATTGGAGGAGGAGAGAGAGAGCAGGAGAGAGAGGAGCATTCAGCAGCAGGAGGAGATGATTTCCCAGACTGCTCGGTCGAGCAGTACAGATGCTCGGACCGAGCAGATGCAAAGGAGAAGAAGAAGCAGATACGTAGATGGCTCGGACCGAGCAGTTCATCTGCTCGGTCGAGCAACCTTTCCTCCCAAAGATGAGGCAACCCAGCACACGGCCCGAGCAGCTATTCAGCAACCGAGTCAGCTTCTGCTCGGACCGAGCTGAGCTGACTCGGTCCGTGCAGGCAGAGTGAGGATTTTGAAGATTTTTGATTCCCTGTCAAGCTCGGTCGAGCAGCATAGCTGCTCGGTCCGAGCAACTGAACGAGCAACGCACTGCTCGACCGAGCAGCCTACTCGGTCGACAATGCCAGGGCCATTTTTGGAAATGTTTTGCGGTGCGGCTTGGGTGCGATTTGGGGCAGTGAAGTTGGGGAGCTGGGATTCGATGAAAATGGGCGATTCATTTCTGAGTTTTGAAGACATTTTTTGGAGAGCGCAGCAGAGAGAAAAATTATTGTTAGTCTTTAGATTAATTTTTGTTAGAGAATACTGGATCGAAACTCTTGGTTGTTAATTTGGTTTTCTATTGCGATTGCGGATTGGAATCTGGAATTTTCTTGGATCTATTGCTCGTTTATTTTCTTCATGTCTCTGTAAGTTTTTGATCAATATTCTACCAATTGCTATGATGTTCTTTTCTATAAAAATGATTGTTTTATCCGCCAACATTGCCATGTGTGAGTAGATCTTTCTAGGGCTGATGGATTAGCCCTAAGATCCTAGGGAGAAGATGTAGACATGGATATCTACATTGAATTTGGGATTTAGGGGAGTATTTCGAATCCCTAGACAACCCGTACTGAGATCATAAACACGGTCTGTGGAATTGATGTGCTTAAGGAGTATCTCTGGGATTCGAATAGGGATATCGATGGATCCAATCAAGGCTCGTGACCATGCCCAGGTCGTGCCTTGAGGGGACCCATCGACGAACTATACCGCTACATTGACGGCTACCACCATTGCATCAACGAGAGCTACCGAAATACCTCACAATTCTAACCCACGAGAGTGGTACGAATTGTGAGATTAATCCCTTAACCCTAACGCAACGTGAGGATTCTACTCCAACATCGATCCCTGATGATCTTAGCGGTGATCCCTAACGCCCTAGTCCTTTTTATTTAGTGAAACAACAACAACACACCAATCAACTCTTTCAACCCGATAGCTATCTCACTTCGAGACTTAGAAATAAACTGAGAACCCATATACACTATCACGTCCCTGTGGGATTCGATATCATTTATACTACAACTTGACACCGTCCGCTTGCGGATTGAGCCCGATATTGAAACCTAGGGGCCATACCACGCCTGGCGATCATGACACCGCTGGGTGGAATCTAGGTGTAGGTTTCGGGTGTGTCAAGTTTTTGGCACAGTTGCCGGGGACTGCAATAGTGTTTATCTCAGTTTGTTTTTATTTTTCAGAAGTTTGCTGGCACTCTAATCATTTCTCATATTTCCACCATTTTTATTCTCTTATTCATTTCGGTGCTACTGATGGTGTTTGTTTGAGCTTTGTTGGTGCATGAACACTCGTTTCGGGGGATCTACTAGAGAATTATTATTCGATCCTGAGATCGAGAAAATAGCGAGGGTCTTGAGAGCCACAAGTAGAAGTTCATCTCCCTCTGCCCAGATGGCAGACAACAACAATCCTCCTCCTCCTCGCACCGGGTCCATAAGGGACCACATGAAGCCGACGTTTGGAAACAACTCCTCTATTCTTAGACCGCAACTGGCGGCGGTGAGCTTCGAGCTGAAAACGGGGCTAATCAATTTGATGTAGCAGGATCCCTTTCACGGGCATCCACATGAAAACCCTAACCACCATATTGACACCTTCCTGGCAAAGTGTGACACGTTCAAGGCCAAGGACGTGAGCGATGATGCTGTGAAGCTGTGGCTTTTCCCGTTCACTTTGAAGGATGAAGCCTCATATTGGCTCTGGGCCCACCCTCCCAACCATTTCACCACCTGGGAGAAGCTGGCACTTGCCTTCGTGGATAAGTTCTATCCACCCTCGAAGACGGTGAGAATCAAGGGAGCCATCTCGAACTTTAAACAGCTTCCACAGGAATCACTCTATGAGGCATGGGAGAGGCTCAAGGACCTCCAACATCAGTGTCCTCACCACAGGATCCAGTCCTGGGATTTGGTGCAGAGCTTTTATAACAGGCTCCAGTCCAGCACCAAGATGATCATAGATGCTGCGGCGCAAGGTGCCTTACTTGATAAGTCTCCTGAAGAGGCTATAGACATGTTGGAGCATATGTCGGCCAACAATCAACAATGGAGTGAAGAAAGGACCATTGTGACCCAGACCCCCGAGGTCAAGGATGCTAGCCACTTGGACTCTCACATCGAGACCCTATGTAAACAAGTGGCCAGGATTGAACAACGCCTGGATTCCATCCCGGCATCACCCAGCACATCGGGTTATCATCCTGCAGAGGAGTATGCGGATCAGAGCTATATTCCTAGCGAGGCATACTATGATGGTGCCGAGCTATCAGAATCTGTGCAATACGTCCAAGGAGATGGACTGAATCAATGGCAGCATCCAGCTGCTAGGAATCATCCGGGGTTTTCTTATGGAAACCCAAGTGGAGGGCTTCAGCCTCCACAATTTCAGAGACCGCCACCCCCCCTCATCAGCAGCATAGGCAGCAGCAGAATCAGCAGCAAGGCGGATTTAGGCAGCTGGGCCTTACCGACCGCCAGGATATCAATTCAGCCGGCCACCACAGCAAGGCTATGCGCCAAACCCACCGCGGTCAAATTTGGAGGCTACTTTGGAGACTTTTATGAGTGGTCAGGCCCGTTTCAATCAGGACACCTCGACCCAGTTCAAGAGCATAAATTCTTCACTTGATGAACTGAGGGGTCAAATGTCCCAGCTCTTGAAGAATCAGGGGAGATTGCCCTCACAGCGGAGACAAACCCAAGGGCCCAAGCTAATGCTGTGGTTTCTGTTACCACACATGGAGGACAGGTGACGGACCCCGTCATGGTCCCGGTGTTGAATAAGGAGAAAGTTATCGTTGAAGAAGCCGTTGATGACGGCGATAGAGAAGAGGCTGCTGAAGAGCCTAAAATTATTGAGGAGAAGGCGGATACACCACCCATCACGCCTACTACAACACCACCTCCCGTTGATGCAAATAAGAGTAAAGCTACCCGACCTCCCCCTCCATACCCACAGAGGCTATCCCTGGCCAAGATGGAGAAGAAATACTCCAAGTTCATGGAGTTATTGAAGGGAATCCAGCTGAACATCCCGTTCATGGATGCTATCACGGAGATCCCAATTTATGCCAAATTTTTGAAGGATCTAATCATAGGGAAGAGAAAGCCTGAGGAAATTAAGCTCATGGAGGAATCCACCTCCGTTATCAAAAATCATCTCCCTCGGAAGCTGTCAGATCCGGGAAGCTTCATAGTGCCGTGCTCCATTGGAGGGATGCCTATCAGTAGAGCTCTGATTGATCTGGGGGCTAGCATCAGTTTGATGCCCCTTTCTATTTTCAAAAGGTTGCAGACTGGAAGTGAACTAGAGCAGACAAGTATGTCCATCCAGCTTGCAGACCATTCTATCACCTACCCGGTGGGTATAGTAAGGGATGTCATTCTTCAGATACCCCAGGGTTATGTGTTCCCGTCGACTTCGTTATCATGGACATGCCCGAGGGAGGTAGCTCACAGCTTATACTCGGCCGCCCCTTCATGGCGAATGCCGATGTTCTGATCGATGTCCAAGAAGGGACCGTCTCTCTGAACATGGGAAATATCGAAGCTGAATTCCGACTGCAGAAGCCGATGAGAGAGCGTGCTCATGTGGAAGGGGCCAGCTATTTGGAGCTTCTGGAAGATGAAGATATCAAAGATTTCACTTCTGAGGGGGTCATGAAGGACCCCGTGAAAACAAGTATCGACGATGATGGCGACCCAACCTACCACAAAGTGGTCGCCGCATACATCCGAGTGTTGGATGAAGAACTTCTCAATCATTCTCCGAGTCATGAAGAACCGGAGACCATAAGCTACTCGGGGGAGAGTCTTGAAGTGGGCGGATACCAAGTACCGCCGGATTGCACCATCGAAAAGAACGACGCGCATCTTCCACGCGCACCAAATGATAATTGATAAATCAAAGGGAGTCGAGCTCACGAGTAAAAACGAGCGCTTATTGGGAGGCAACCCAATTTCTTAGATTTCAGATTTTCTTTTTCAATTTCTTATTTTTATTTCATATTTTAGAGATAAAATTATAAAATCACAAAAATTTGATGAGTTCATATTTTGTACAGGTTGGATATATGGGGGCATGCGTATCGACATTATAAACGGAAGGAAGCTAGAGGAGAGCAGCACATTTAGAGATTTGAAGAGAAAATAGAGGAAAAAGGAGACACAGAAGACTCGACCGAGCAGCTACGCTGCTCGGTCGAGCAGCTACACTGCTCGGTCGAGCAGCTACACTGCTCGGTCGAGCAGCTACACTGCTCGGTCGAGCAGCTACACTGCTCGGTCGAGCAGCTACACTGCTCGGTCGAGCAGCTACACTGCTCGGTCGAGCAGCTACACTGCTCGGTCGAGCAGCTACACTACTCGGTCGAGCAACACAGAGACGAAAAAAGAGGCAGATTATCGCTTCCTCTACACGGCCCGAGCAGCCCCCTGCTCGGTCCGAGCCGACGTCTACTCGACCGAGCAATCAACTGCTCGATCGGATTGCACAGGCTATTGGAAAAATGGAGAATTCATAACTCTGCCTACACGGCCTGAGTGGCATAGCACGGTCCGAGTGGTGAACAGTTAGACCGATCATTATACTGCTCGATCGAGCAGGCGAGGGAGTATCTTACAACTCAATTTATTAAAACTTCTCAGCTGGTTGACTCGGTCGAGCATCTTCGCTGCTCGGACCGAGTCGTTTTATCTTATCTCGTGGGTCCCACCCCAGACGAGTTGGGTTTTTAAACCCAACCCATTTTCAAAATTACCTTAAGCTAAAAAATTTTACCCGAAAATTTCCTCCCCCCGGAGCTGTCCCTCACTCTCTAGTCGGCCCCCTCCTCTTCGTCGGTGTCCTCCGCCTGTGCCACCGTCGCGTAGCCGGTCGCGCCGCCCAACTCCGGTCAGCCACCCTGCCTCCTTCTCTTTCTCTCTCTATTTCCCCTCCCTCTCTTTCTCCCCATGTCCCCCTTTCGAATCGACGGTGCTGTCGACGGCGCCACCGTCGCCAACGGCGCCGCCCATCCGCCCAAATCCGAACCCCCCGACGCCTCATCCCCCTCCGCCCATCTCTCTCTCTCTCTCTCTCTCTCTCTCTCTCTCTCTCTCTCTCTCTCTCTCTCTCTCTCTCTCTCTCTTCGCCTGCCCAAAGAACCCTCAAACCGCCGATCGCCTATGCCCTAGGGCACGACAGCCTCCGCTCGGGCTACTGACCGAGCACACTAGTGCTCGGTCAGCACTTCCAACCGAGTATCACAGCTCGGACCGAGCAGTAGCACTGCTCGGTCGAGCACCCCAAATTCAGCCAGCCCCCCATTTTTAATGACTCATTCTGATGTTTTTATTGTTTCTATTGCAGGTATCCTTGCCCACGTCAGCAGCTACTGCCTGGACTAGCTTGGGGGATACTTTGGCACTCGCATCGCTCGCACATTCGATATACTCTTCCCTTTATATCTTTCTTATACTGTAGCTTCACATTACCATCGATACGATGGTTCGCACGCGAGTCTCCACCACCCCACCCACCCAGGGGAAGAGGCCCACTCTAGGCGCCTCTTCCTCCAGACCTCAGCATCGTGCATGACTCACCACCACCACCACCACCACTACCACCCCCCTCCACCACAGCTCTTATCCCTTCCACTTCCACACCCATTACGTCCACCACTACTGTCACGCCCTGCTTCCCATTATACTTGGGAGCGAGGACACGAGCGGGCCCGCTTGGGCTGGAGCGGTGAAGCCCCAACCCAATAAGCGTCTGTGTATGACTACTTGTCAGGTTCTTGCTTGCGAACAATCGGAACAACACAAATATGGTGTCATCATTAAAACTTTGACTTCCAGATTACATGTACACAAAAGAATTAAAGGCCTAGCATGGCCATTACAAACAGTTACAAAGAATTTAAAGTACACCTGAAAGAAATACAACAACAAATAATAAACTTCTAGCAAGCTGCGATGTGTCTGTCGTCTTCAGCAGTGGATCTCGTGCTCCTGATAATCCTTGGTCACCTTCTTCAATCTCCAAGTGAACTTCACTGTGAACTCTGCTCAAAACCTAACGTATATTTCACAGACAAGGAAATATACGTCAGCGAGGGTCGCTCGGCAAGATTTAAAAACATTAGTAATAAAATGACCCTCGGCAAGATTTAAAAACGTTACAAAGCTTTAGGAGATGAGGGGCACAATATGATTTCAACAAGAGGGAAACATAGTAATATATTGACACATGTGAGCATAAACGATGTGTAATGTGCAAAGTAGTGAGCAGGCGAAGTGTAGTGTGCAAGTAGCAAACACAGCAAGGTGTAGTGTGTAAAGTAACTAGCACGGCAAGTGTAGTGTGCACAGCAAAAGTAGTGACAAGTGTAGTGTGTACAGCAAAAGTAGTGACAAGTGTAGTGTGTACAGTAAAAGTAGTGACAAGTGTAGTGCATAAAGTAACAAGTGGCAAACATGGCTTTTGTAATGCACAAAGTAAAGGCACGGCATTTGCGATGTACAAAGTAAAACATGATATGAACTTAGTCAACGGTTTATACAATCACGATAGTAGCTGAAACAAACAAGAGTGCCAACCTGTACTTAATCTAGTGTCAAGCCCAGTGTCCGAGGGGGAGGTGACCAGCATTACACCCAAGTCAACGGGAGCTACCCGTGACTCTCTACTCACCGACCCGGCCAGGTGTCGGTCAAGTTCACCACTAGAGCGTAATCCAGCTTTCCAGCCTCTACTACACTAGACTACCCCACCCAAAGTGTCCAAAAGCCAATCCGTAGTTCCATGTTTGCCATATGGCAAACATTCCGTAAATGCCCCGCGGGCCCATATCTGTATTGCCCGAAGGCCCAATAGTCCGTAATTGCCCGAAGGCCCAATATCTGTAATTTGCCCGAAGGCACAAAGTTCCATAATTGTCCGAAGACCCAATATTCCATAAAATGACCGAAGGCCCATTACCACGTTTCATTAGGGTGCACATCAAAAGGTAAATGGAATGACGAGGGAAGATAGCATTTCGTGTACAATGGTCAAGGGACTAAACAAACCAGCACATCAATGATATCCATTAAAACCATTTCGATTATAAAAGTTGTTATTTGACGTTACTGCGATGTACGTTATTTTAGAAAGTTTGAATACGATAAAAATACATGCGTCTCTGAAAAGTTTGTAGAAAGTAATTTACTTGCAATAGTAAATACTTGCCTTGAAGCGATGTGAGTTTTGGGTGCCCACCGGATCGTACGGTAGGCACGGATTGATCTGCGTTAAAGGATTAAATGTCAAGACCAACTAATTACTTAGTGTAACCATGATGACTGTACAGGCACACTACATAAAATTCATATGCTTCTTTAAGTTGACAATATTAGTTACGGTTTATTGTTTTTATAAAGAATGGCTACCATCAGTGCTGTAACTTAATAATGGGCATTATTATAAACTAATTTGGCTAACCTATATATTTAACAAAAAATATGGACTAGTAGCAATACTGTTTGTGTTTCAGCCAAATCAAATCATGTGTACATTGGGTACTGTCATTTTAATGGATCAATATAGGCTACTGTAGTACTGCTACTACGTCTATTAGGCTGGCCAATGGGTACTAACAAGCATCTAATATTACAATTTATATTGCACTGAGGAATGATTCGAACGAATATTACCAACTACCATATTATTTATAAGAGGAACTAACATTCTAATAGAACTCATGCAAACAGACTTTACGCATAGTTGCACACACCAAATGCTAATGTATGCAAAAGAGCTGTAGCAACCCATACTACTTACAGTTTCACATGAGTTGTCGCGGCCTCAGGTTGCTTATAGCGGGAAGATGGCGGCGCGGCCTGTCGGGGGATTGGAGGAGGAGGCGGACGGACGGAGGAGAGGTGACGGCGAAGTGCGGCGATGGAGATCTGGGCGTCGGGCGGCTTGGCGACGTGCACTGGGCTTCGAACGGAGGGAGGGAGATCGAATGCGTCGAGAGGGAGGCTGCCGGGCGATGGAGGGGCGGACAGCGGTTGAGCTTCGAACGGGGGCGGATGCCGCTACGACGCAGGTCGGAAGGGGGTTGAGGGCTCCGGCGGGAGGAGGTGGCGCTCGGCGACGGAGGCTAGCGGGGCTCCTCTGTTCCGATCAGAGGAAGGGGGCGGAACAGGGGAGAGCGAGGGCTGCAGGCGGTTGCCGGACGCACGGAGGAGGGCTGAAGGAGATGTTCGGTTCCCTCGAAGTCGGAGGCGGAGGCTCGCGGGAGGTGATCGGAGAAGGAGGGGGAGGTGAGCGTCGTCGAGGTGGCCGCGAGGGCGAAGGCTGAGGAACGGCGCTGGCCCACGGCGAACGGAGGAAGGGTGGTGGCCTGCGGTCGAAGTGGCGGAGTGATGCCGGCGCTGTTGAACGGAGGGGTCCGAGCGACGAAGGAGAAGCACAAGTGAGAGGGAGCGTGTGTCCGAGGCGGTGAGAGGATCGTGCGGTGGGGCGCGGTGATCTCAAACGGCGGGCTACCGGATCTGGGCGGCGACCTGGAAGTAGGGGTTGTGGGCTAGCCCAGGGGGTGATGTCGTGTTAGAGTTGCAGAAAGGCCACGCGGTTGGCTGTGCGAAGAGGAGGGTGTCACCGGAGCAAGATCGGTGCGGCGGCGCTGTTGACGACGCGGAGAAGTTTGTCGCAGGTGAGGTTGGCGTGGCCGGAGAAGCGCCGTGCGTGGTGGTCGGGAGGTCGAACGGCGGTGGCAACGAGATGGGAAATTTGTTGTAAAAAGAACGAGAGACCTGCAAGCTAATAAGAGGAGAAGACGAAAAATCGTGGAGGGCGGTGGGTTCCGATCTTCAAGCACAAGGGGATCCTCGAGTTGTTGAACGTGGGTTGTGTGGGAGTGAGACGAACGTGGCATGGAGATAACCCACGCAAGGGTGACATGGTTGAGAACATGTGGGATTAAGTTAGGATATTAATCAGTTAAGGTTTTGTTTTAAACTTAAATCCCGAAAGTTTGAAAGGGCTGTTAGGTTAGTTAGGAAAGTAACATTAATTTAGGATGTTTAAAAGATAGTGGGTCAGTTAGGGAATTAAGCATAATTAGTTATTAAAATATAACAATAATTAGTTAAAATATTGTATCATAACTTTAAATTTTGAATTCCAACGTAAAAAAAACTAACAGTTTGAATTAAAAGTAATAGTAAAAATATTAATAACATTAATATTAGATTATAACGACTTTTACCCCTTCGCATCCAAAAATTGTGAGGAAAATACCGGGGTGGCCGTGCCTCCGAGTGGGTCGTGAATACGGGGTCCAATCGCGAGTTTGAACTACGGAAAACAATAATTAAAATCAAACACGAGAAATACACATACAATAATGAGATACGTACTAAAAATGTACGACCAGAAAGTGACCGTTACAACTACCCCTGTCACCTCTGCCCCTATTCCCTCCACAGCCACCACTGCCTCTACATCATCTCCCCCACACCCTGACCCCACCAGGGATGCCTTGCCTGCACATCTCCGGACCTATGGCATCACGTTCCGAGACGACGCACACCGAGAGCCCTTCGTTAGGCTCTCTCAACGCCGTCTCGTACCTACACTGTTCATTGACGTGCCTACCCTCAGGTCCCTAGGACTCCTTTAGGGGGTCCATCACCTCTACCAAGCGATTGGTTTCGATCGCTTCCTCGGTGTCCATGCACCCACCTACACTCACATTGCACTAGAGGCTCTTAGCTCCCTCGCTCGCACACCGGCGGGTGACGGCATCACTTTTTGCCTCATGGACCATGATTACACTATTACACATGCCATGATCCACGAGTACTTTCATTTCCCCGTCGTCCCCGAGCCCAGAGCCTCTTTCTCTCCCCACTATGACGTTGACTCATTCGACGCTACAGTCTTTTGGCAGCGTATTTCGGGCTTAGAGCAGTACCGCCCTAGCTGAGCGAAGGCGTCGTGCATTGTGCACGCCTGCCTCTGTTATGCTCAGCGGCACTTAGCCACGACTATTTTCTACAGGCCTGAGGTCGGGACCATGTCCCTACCAGAGCTTACCCACCTTATGGGTATGACCCGGCCTCTACGCTTTCACCCGGATGGCTCCCTCTGCCCCTTCATGCTCTCCGACGCAGCCCACTGGTTGTGTCATCGCCTATTCCAAACTGCCACCACCTACTTCTCCACGGACATCTGCTGCGGTGGTTTCTTTACCATTTTTGCCCGCATGCTTGATATTCACATTCCAGATGACTTACACACCCCCGTCGGCTCGACACGCTTGACCCTCGGCGTGCGGGAGCATATGCATATTATCCGACCTTACGGGGCTCGTCACAGTTTATATCTTGTAGGCACCCACCATATGTTGTGACCTGTGGAGCTACTGCACACGTACTAGAGGGGGGGTGAATAGTACTTAAAATAATTAAGAGAGTTATTCCTAACTATTGTGCAATGAACAAACAACAATGCGGAATAAACAACAATCAACAAGAATTAAACATACGCAAACAAAGCATGTAACGGGTTCGGATCCACCCAAGTCTCCCTGACTTGTTCCCGGTGATCCAACGTCCCAACCACCCGGATCCCCTCCGGATACTTGAGTTAGAAACCCTAACTCAAGATTTAGCACTATGAAATTCTTGTGAAAAACCTTCACAAGATCAAATCATACAAATGACATGTGACTCCCACAAACCGGGATCACACCCTCTCTCACACCCGAGAGACACGATTCAAATAACGATTGAAATGAAATAAAGAAAAACTTACCACAAAATCCTATGCCTTGAGTATACTTACCAAATCAGGGCAAAGATGGATTGTTGTGGAAGAAGATGCCACCAAACCCTAGCTTCAAGAAGATGACCAGCAATGGAAGCCTAGGGTGGAGTATGGTGACCTTGGATCAAGCTCTTGGCTTGGAAGGCTCTCAATCAATGAATCTCTCTTTTGAAATAAGAGTGAGAGAGAGATTCAAGTGAGGAGAGAAATCTTTAGAATGGAGTTTATTTGCTTCTCTTTGATTCTCAAATATCTCTAATAATCAGCCTTGAATCCTATGAAAGAGCCTCTCCAACTATATATAGGATAGATGAGAGAGAGAGAGAAGAAATCGAGTCAATAAAGGCTCCAACGGCTCTATTCTGAAGCAGACTAGTCGGTCAAAGAAGGATGACTGACCGACTAGTTCATCAACTAGTCGGTCGGTCAAACAACATGAACCGACTAACAGCTTGACAGCCAAAAGAGGAAGTTCAGACAAACAGAACTAATCGGTCCAAGAAGTCTTTCCAACCGACTAGTTTCACAACTAGTCAGTCGGTGAGATAACTAAGACCGACTAAGAGATAAAACAAATAGTCTGAATTCAAAGACAGCTAGTCGGTTTAAGAACAACTTCTGACCGACTAGTTTCTCAACTAGTCGGTCGGTCGTTGTGCTTTGACCGACTAACTGTAAACAGTAAGTTGGGTTGTACATGGAAAACTCAACTAGTCGGTCTGAGAAGGATTCCTGACCGACTAGATCGTCATCTAGTCGTTCGGTGACTCTTCTTTGACCGACTAATTGATCAACAGGGAATGAGCTGAAATGAGCAAGTACATCTAGTCGGTTCATGAAGAGTTGTCGACCGACTAGATCGTCATCTAGTCGGTTGGTACTCCTACATGAACCAACTAAGATGCACTAGAAGCCGAGGGAAGAAGCGATAAGCTTCGGGAAAGTTTCTAATGGCTTCTATGATAATCCTAGCTCTAAGATATGAGCGAAATGAAGATTATAAAGGAAGTCCTACTCAAGGCTTAACATTCTAATCTATGAAGCTAGAAGACAATAAATAATACATGATGAACCGTCTTCAAAGCTTCAATCTTCATTCTTCTT
Organism: Scilla litardierei; assembly: GCA_030789695.1. Taxonomy (NCBI): domain Eukaryota; kingdom Viridiplantae; phylum Streptophyta; class Magnoliopsida; order Asparagales; family Asparagaceae; genus Scilla; species Scilla litardierei. Next base: position 76,614,766 of record CM061141.1, on the reverse strand, counting down.
AACTTCAATATTGCTCCTTGAGCTTCAACGAAGCTTCAGGCACACGATCATGCGTATTGAGAAGTCTTGAGACGTCGCTTTAGATGTACGTGTTCTTTTGGCGACGATCTCCATAACTGCGCTCACAAACAGGTAGTATACAATATTTATGTTTGCTCATCATCCAAAACCAAATCCGGGGAATCAATACACAACATTCTCCCCCTTTTTGGTGATGACAAACTAACATAAATAATAATCAATAATGATGATTCAAAAGAAATTTACTTACTCCCCCTGCATTGATGACACGTTAGTTCCGTATTAAACAATAATCGTACGCATCAAGCAGGCGAGGAAGATATGAAATATGAACCAAATATTGACATATAGGATCTAAATCCATTTTTATATCTTCACTCCCCCTGAATCTAACATATCAACTTAGATTCATGGTAAATTGCTTTGAATTATTAATTAGCACATTGTCATTATTAATTCTCTCTCCCTTTGGCATTAGCAAAAAGAGCGGGAGGAGATCAACGACAAATACAATGGCTAAAAAATATAAAAGCACGAGAGTCGAAGAATACGACCATGGTCCAAATGACACCAAAGTAAAATACCGAAGAAACTCAAAGTGTGCCAACGTGACCATAGTCGAAAATCGAAAACCGAAATCATAAAACCATTGGTGAAAATCGAAAAACGAAATCACTAAGCCATAGGCAAAATCCGACAAAACGAAATCAACAAAACTCAAATCAATTTCACTTATTGAGTTATGGAACATGCTCTCCAATATCAACATTCTTAGTTAAATAGAGTGCATGGAAACCAATTCTATGTTTCCATAGAAAGAATTCTATTTAATCCAATAAAATCATCGAACGACGAAATCAACATCAGAGACAAAAATAATCCGATGTGCATACCAAATGTAGCAAATTGATACCAATGTAGATATTCTACCAATGGATGCATTTAACACACATGGATAGCAATGCAAGTCAAAAGTAAGAATATACTTACAACATTAAGCTCCCCCTACTTTGGTGCATCACTTAAGCACCAACAACTCCATTTGAATGAAAATCCTTACGAATCAAGGAGTTGATAGGGTTGGTATCCCATGGTGGATTTAACCTAGAGAATATCATTTGGTATCCAAAAATCTTTTTGGATCCTATGGGTTAGGCAATAAATTTAGCGAACTAAATTCAAATTAAATGTAACCCATATCCTAACTAAATTCAAATTTAATATGAATTTAAGTTTCAAATAAATATGCACATAAAAAGAAAATAACCAATTCTTACCACAATTGCTTTGGTACCCATAAAATGAAATTAAACTTATGGTACCAAGCAATGAAGGGTCAAAGGAAACTAACCCTTCGGAAACCAAGTCCAAGAGGACCTTGATTTCCCAACATAATCATCATTCAAAATAATATCATTAATATATGATTGCACATACAAATCCTTATTAAGCATACTTGTTTTCTTCGGACCCCAAATGGTGTATGTCTTGGGAGTCCTAATCCTATTGGGAACATGCATACTTTGTTGATTTCTATGTGATGCATGTCGTGGGTAAGCATATGGCATATGATGCAATGATGCATGATGATAATTATTCATATGAGAATGAGAATGAACATATGCATGTGGAGGAACACGTGCATGAGTGTGTCTCACACGGTGTGCACGTGCTCGTGGATGTGGAGCATAAAAATCATCATATGTGCTAACATGTGGGGGTAGGATGTGTGTTCCTACGTGGCATGGTATACATGAAAGCATGACCCTTCTTTGGAGATCCACCCAAATGGGGTTTATTTCCAAATGGGGGTGTGTTCCTAGCGGAAGCACCATTGGTAGAAGAACTACCCATGAAGTGTTTACTTCCACTAGTAGAAGCATTGGAAGTTGGCTTAACAAAGGTGGCGGACGATTTGGATGAATCTCCCATCTTATATCCCAAACCAATGTGATGATTGGCCGGAGGTAAGTCATTTAGGATATTATCCAAATGGCCCTTACCCTTGTTGAATTCATGAATTCGGCCTAATGTGCTCTCATGCTTCTCGGTGAGAGAATGCAAAGAAGCATCCAAAGTGGACACTTGCGATGCGAGTGCACAAACACGTGACTTGAGATTTTTGTTCTCAATACTCGAAGTTGAGTTTTGAGACGTCAAATCCGCTATCACATGTTCATCCGAATCCTCGATATGAACATGCTCAAGTTGAGATTTGATATTTTCAATCTCATTTCTCAACCCTTCAACAACAGTGTCGTTGTTGACGATGATGGGTTTAGGCGAGTTTTTAAGACTATCTAGCTCCTTTTTAGTCTTCATAAATCTAGTAGCCAAATTAGAAAACTTATTCCAAAGTTGTTCGTTGGCTAATCTAAGTTCATCATTGGTTACCTCTTCGCCTTCATCCTCGCTTCCATCCTCGCTTTCATCGGAGGAGGTCTCTTGATCACGTTCCTCTTTACCCATGAAGCACGTGTGTGCTTTCTCCACTCTTTCATCGTCTGACTCTCCACTTGAGGAGTCGGAGTCGGAGTCGGTGAAAGTGCCTACAAGTCCTTTCTTGTGCCTTCTCGACTTGTCGTGCTTGGAAGCTTTCCACTTCTCCTTGTGTTTGTTTAGAGGACAATCCGGCTTGATGTGTCCTGGCTTGTTGCATTTATAACACACGGGAGTAGAAGCATTAGTCGAAATAAATTTAGATTTACTCTTCAACTTACCTTGTCGGAAGAATCGGTCGAACTTCTTTGCCAAATCGGCCAAAGCTTCCATGTCCAACTCTTCTTTCGATTCTTCTTCCGATTCTTCATCATCGGTAGATGGAGCGGCCTTGTACGCAATAGCCTTTTTCTTTGGCTCGTCTTGCTTCAAATACGACTTCATCTTTTCTTTCATCATGAGCTTACTGTCCTTGCGTACCTCATAAGACATCAAGGTACCCATTAGTTGTACGACAGTATAAGTTTTCATATCATTACCTTCCTCGATGGCGAAGGTACGCTTCTCCCAACAAGAAGGAAGTCCATCGATGATCTTCGAGACTTTCTCCTTTTGGGTGTAGGTTTTACCGAGAGCCTCCAACTCGTTTGTGCTGTCGACGAAGCGAGCATAGTACTCCTTCATCTTCTCACCCTGTAGCATATGAAATAACTCGAAATCTTTATTAACTACAACGAGTTTAGAGTCTCTTACCTTACTCGTTCCTTCATGCAAGATGAGGAGGGAGTTCCATATTTGATATGCACTCTTACATGTGCATATCTTATTGAAGTCCTCGGGCTCCAAAGCGCATTGCAAGGCATTCATTGCCTTGGCATTGCTTACCTCCGCGGCGACCTCTGCGGGAGTCCACTTTACGAAATCTTCTTCAGCGGGCTCGACATACTCCTTCATCGTGGCTCTCCAAAGTGAAGCGCTCCGAAGAAACGTTACCATTCGGCATCTCCAGTACCTGTAGTTGGTACCATTGAAGGAGGGAGGCCGAGTTGAGGATTGCCCTTCCAAAACTGAAGAAGCTCCTTGACGATCCTTGAAGACGTTGTAGTCATTGTTTGTCATAGCTTTGACCTTGTAGCTTTAACCTTGGCTCTGATACCAATTGTTGTGACCTGTGGAGCTACTGCACACGTACTAGAGGGGGGGAATAGTACTTAAAATAATTAAGAGAGTTATTCCTAACTATTATGCAATGAACAAACGACAATGCAGAATAAACAACAATCAACAAGAATTAAACATACGCAAACAAAGCATGTAACGGGTTCAGATCCACCCAAGTCTCCCCGACTTGTTCCCGGTGATCCTACGTCCCAACCACCCGGATCCCCTCCGGATACTTGAGTTAGAAACCCTAACTCAAGATTTAGCACTATGAAATTCTTGTGAAAAACCTTCACAAGACCAAATCATACAAATGACATGTGACTCCCACAAACTGGGATCACACCCTCTCACACACCCGAGAGACACAATTCAAATAACGATTGAAATGAAATAAAGAAAAACTTACCACAAAATCCTATGCCTTGAGTATACTTACCAAATCAGGGCAAAGATGGATTGTTGTGGAAGAAGATGCCACCAAACCCTAGCTTCAAGAAGATGACCAGCAATGGAAGCCTAGGGTGGAGTATGGTGACCTTGGATCAAGCTCTTGGCTTGGAAGGCTCTCAATCAATGAATCTCTCTTTTGAAATAAGAGAGAGAGAGAGATTCAAGTGAGGAGAGAAAGCTTTAGAATGGAGTTTATTTGCTTCTCTTTGATTCTCAAATATCTCTAATAATCAGCCTTGAATCCTATGAAAGAGCCTCTCCAACTATATATAGGATAGAGGAGAGAGAGAGAAGAAATCGAGTCAATAAAGGCTCCAACGGCTCTATTCTGAAGCAGACTAGTCGGTCAAAGAAGGATGACTGACCGACTAGTTCATCAACTAGTCGATCGGTCAAACAACATGAACCGACTAACAGCTCGACAGCCAAAAGAGGAAGTTCAGACAAACAGAACTAGTCGGTCCAAGAAGACTTTCCAACCGACTAGTTTCACAACTAGTCGGTCGGTGAGTCAACTAAGACCGACTAAGAGATAAAACAAATAGTCTGAGTTCAAATACAGCTAGTCGGTTTAAGAACAACTTCTGACCGACTAGTTTCTCAACTAGTCGGTCGGTCGTTGTGCTTTGACCGACTAACTGTAAACAGTAAGTTGGGCTATACAGGAAAAACTCAACTAGTCGGTCTGAGAAGGATTCCTAACCGACTAGATCGTCATCTAGTCGGTCGGTGACTCTTCTTTGACCGACTAATTGATCAACAGTGAATGAGCTGAAATGAGCAAGGACATCTAGTCGGTTCATGAAGAGTTGCCGACAGACTAGATCGTCATCTAGTCGGTTGGTACTCCTACATGAACCAACTAAGATGCACTAGAAGCCGAGGGAAGAAGCGATAAGCTTCGGGAAAGTTTCTAATGGCTTCTATGATAATCCTAGCTCTAAGATATGAGCGAAATGAAGATTATAAAGCAAGTCCTACTCAAGTCTTAACATTCTAATCTATGAAGCTAGAAGATAATAAATAATACATGATGAACCGTCTTCAAAGATTCAATCTTCATTCTTCTTAACTTCAATATTGCTCCTTGAGCTTCAACGAAGCTTCAGGTACACGATCACGCATATTGAGAAGTCTTGAGACGTCGCTTTAGATGTACGTGTTCTTTTGGCGATGATCTCCATAACTGCGCTCACAAACAGTTAGTATACAATATTTATGTTTGCTCATCATCCAAAACCAAATCCGGGGAATCAATACACAACACCGTACTCCACACATGGTACTCCCGGCCCCACATCTCACCCATATTGCTCCCGTCCAGCTTGACTGGATGATTGCTAGGGTCAAGCCACTACATCCCCTGTACGTACTCGAGCCCACCAGAGCACCCATCGAGGCAGCCGTCAATGACCCGGTGCCGCGCTTAGTTGGGTACGAGTTGCATGACATTGCTGCCCTAGTAGCCGGTCTCCCCGTACCACCTGCTCACCCATCACCCTCTGGAGCCGTCTCTTCTTCCACCTCTGCTTCCACCTCTTTCGAGTCTTCGGGGACTGTCTCCACCTCCTGCCCCGAGACTCAGACCTCTGTCTTCACCGCTTCCGTGCCGGAGGGCACTGATCTCCTGTCTGCTCCTGACCTAACAGATCTTGACTTCCCAGAGCCCAACCCTGCCCCACTCTTCCACCCTTTAGTGACCTCATAGCTTCGCTTCCTATCTCTTTAGGTCACCACACTCTCCTCTCCGCCACCACCACTTCACTATCAGCGGCCATTTTTACTGAGAGCGTGTCGACGTCTGTCCACTCTTCTGTGTCAATGACCGCTCTTTCTTCTGCCACCGCTGAGTTACCTTCGAGCTCACCCTCTCCTACCTTCCACGCTAGGCACCGTGCCTCAGTTGCATGGGACCGATTCACGAGAGTGGTGACTCACCGTCACATCCCCTGCCCTCCACCCGACTCCCGTACTACAGACGGTTGCCTTACAGCGTTAGAGGAGTCGACTTCTTTCCTACGGATAGATTTTGACTACTTTGTATGCTCGACGGCGACACACCACTCGAGAGTTGAGGCGGACTTGGCCTCCATCTTTGACCTTCTGAGGACACGTGGACCACCTCCAGTGATCCTTGCACATGCTCCACCGCCCAGGCTATCGACTATGACTTCCACTGCACCACTCAGTGCTTCACTTTCCCAGGCTTCTGCAGAGCCTGTCCCTTCCACTTCTGAGTCGACAGTCACAGTAGATCCCATATCTGCCCTGGCGTTATATTCAGCTGAGCCCTCCACTGCCACCATTGATCTCACCACTGACACACCTCACGAGTTCCAGCTAGACCCACCTACACTCCTGGTCCATAATAGAGGGACCCATCGCCACCCCCAGAGGGTGGTGCCTCTGCTTGATGTAGTCCATACCATTTTTTGCCTCCCTCACTTATTTTTATGCCCATCTGTCTGTTCGGGGCCCTGCACTTACATAGCTTGGGGGAGGACACCCACTCATGCATCATTTTCATTTAGCATTGCATCATGTCATGCTTTTGTTTTTATTATCTTTTTGCACAGTTTTTATTTTCTTTCCGACCGCCCACCCCACCCCTTTAGCATCATCTCCCGCTTACTAGCGTTTTCTTAGCAGTGAGGACACTGATAGGTTTAGCTTGAGGGATGAGCGCTACCGCTTTATTTTTCGTTTTTCGTTTTATATTTTCTTCCCTTATTTCAGTTTTTGTTTACTTTTTCACCACTTTTCCACGTCCTTTTATTTTTTTCTCATTCTGCATCATATTTTCTGGGTTTTGCCATGTATACTTCCCTTTCTCTTCTTTTTTCTATTTTCTCCGCCTTTTTCTCCTTTTATGCTAAGGATGGTCCGCATGATGATATAGTCTTAAAAGTTATTCACGATGCGCTGTTGACATGCTATTAGGGTAAATTTCAGTTTTACTATCTATATGCGTGCATTTCTTTTGCTGATCTATCTGATTTAATGCTTGAAATGAATTGAAAATCAAATGCACGAATTAGTATCTAGTATGCACTATGTTGGGTAATGCACCTAGGTTCACGCATCACTAGAACACTTGGAGCAACTGTTTTTCTTATCCTACTCACTTCTATTTGCATGCAAGCTGTTATTGTGCTTATTACTGCATGCCTTTTCAGTATTCGTCTAGAGAATTGCAAATATCCATGCTATTTATGAGTTTAGTTAGTGTATTATTTTATCAAACCGTTGTGCACCTCTTACGAGTGAATCGACAGATATACTATTTTCTTTCTTCACATAACTATATATTTCTCTACATATCAGTTGGTTGCACCCCCATAGTTATCTTTACCGCATCCCACTTCCCAAACCCAAAAAGAAAAAGTATAGCTTCTAAATGGAATAAAAAAATTGAAAAAAAGAAAAAAATGTGTGTATACATTCATATGTGAAAAAGAAAAGAAAAAGAAAAGAAAAAGAAAGAAAAATGAATAAATATTGTTTTGTATCTTTTCATTAGAAGCTATCACTTATAATGGGAAGAAAAAGAAAAATTTCATATCATATTCCTAGATGCGATGCCTCAAGCCAAGCTTGGGGGGGGGGGGGGGGGGGTAAACCAACTGATCACATGAGTGAGCATGACATTAGAGTGGAGACGGTGCATAACGAGGAGATTTAATAATGCTTAAACTTTACGAAATGCTTTAGTTTTTGGAGATTTTTCATGAATCGAAATGAATAACTGAATGTCATGACTTTTTCTATTCTCTATTGCATGTTGTGTGATTTCTATATGCTCCATGTGTATCTGTGATTGAAAAGGGCATTGCCAACTTCTTTATACTAGACTCTAGGGATTGCATGAGATTGATATGAATTGATGGTGTTATTTCAGTAGATCCCTATCTTTTGTCTGTATTGCATGCTAGTCATATGATTTGTAAAACGTGAAATTGCCATTAGCATGTATTGTTATTATTCAGGGCATCGTGATTTACTATTTAGGCCTGAGATCTGACCGATCATCCTTAGCACCCTCCATTCACTTTCATTCCCTCCTCTTCTTATTTTTATTTCTTATTTCTTTTGTTTTTCCTCCCGGTGTACCAAGTATTCGTCTTCCTCGAGGACGAGTAAGAGGTAAGCTTGGGGGATTTTGATGTGTCCATATTTTCCACTATTTTCATATCATCATTTCATTGCATTCCATGCCATTTTCTCATCCAAATCCCATATTTTACTACGATATCGCGTTTCTGACGTTATTTTCTAGTTTCATAGTGTTTTATAGTTTTCAGGGATTTTGGAGCGATTTGGGACCCCACTTGGGTATGGACACATCCGACACGCCCGTGAGCTATTGGTGAAGCCCGGTAGGAGTTTGCCATACTTTTGGAGCCATTGGAGTAGGAGAGAGAGAGAGAGAGAGAGAGAGAGAGAGAGAGAGAGAGAGAGAGAGAGAGAGAGAGAGAGAGAGAGAGAGAGAGAGAGAGAGAGAGAGAGAGAGAGAGAGAGCACGAGGAGAGAGGAGCCTTCAGCCAGGGGCGGAACTACATTGAGATTGCCCTGGGCAGCTGCCCAGGGCAAGAAACTAGATAAAACTCTAGTATATAGTAGAGGAGCGAAATGGGAAAGTTGCTTAGATGGTAGAGCGCGACCTTTGCTGGCCGCGGTTACGGGATCAAAGCCCAACAACTCCAATTAAATCCTAAATTTTATTTTTTGGGTATTTTGAATGTTCATTGGGTGCAAGCATATTATTCCCAAAAGTACTCATTGGGTGCTTATTAATGAAGCATATTATCCCCATAAGTACTCATTACAAAAGGCTAAACCAACTATTTAAAACTTGTTTATTTTAAGTAAAAACATACTAATGCTTGAAGTTCTACTTTTTATAAGTGCTATTAAGAAATCTTTTTTTGGACAATGGTTGGAATTTTTTTAACTTTTTGATGGCAAGAATGTCTAGATAAAAACAGCCCCAAGATCCCTTTGAAAAGCTAAGACATCAATAAAAGATAAGCCGTGGGATTAAATGAAGATGACTTTGACATTGGTGATAGATTTGTGCTAGACCCAAAGGTTACATTGATTTGGCAAGAAAGTTATGTTAAGAATGTTACGACTAGTTCAGTTGATGTACAGTGAGTTTTTTTGGAATCTTGATAAGACAAAATGTTGAATTTTTTTGAGAAGAAAGGATTTGTTATTTTTTTAAAAATCGGGTTAGAAAGTTGATTTTGAAACAAACATTGTGAGACTATAACATTTTTTGTTTGAATAGTTGCAAGAAGTTGGTTATAAAAACAGAAAAGAAAAGAAAATGAGACTGATTTTTACAGAATGGACTTTAAAACGGAAATTAAATAACTATCCTTTTGTTTTGTAGCAACGCCCGCTCCAAGTGGATCCTAGCCACAATCCACAAAAAAACACACGCATTGTGGACCACATCACAATTTCTCTTCCCTAGAATCTTGAGGAACCAAACACATCATATTTAGCTCGTTTGGACATTTGCTAGCTGAATAAAGACTAATTAACATACTAATATTGATGATTACAATCACTTCATGGTTAGCAACTTTTCTGATGGTTATTTTCGCCCAGGGTAAAGAAAAATCCTGGTTACGCCACTGCCTTCAGCAGTAGGAGGAGATGATTTCCTAGACTGCTCGGTCGAGCAGTACAGATGCTCTGACCGAGCAGATGCAAAGGAGAAGAAGCAGATACGTAGATGGCTCGGACCGAGCAGTTCATCTGCTCGGTCGAGCAACCTTTCCTCCCAAAGCTGAGGCAACCCAGCACACGGTCCCGAGCAGCTATTCAGCGACCGAGTCAGCTTCGCTCGGACTGAGCTGAGCTGACTCGGCCCGTGCAGGCAGAGTGAGGATTTTGAAGATGTTCAATTCCCGGTTAAGCTCGGTCGAGCAGCATAGCTGCTCGGTCTGAGCAACTGAACGAGCAACGCACTACTCGACCGAGCAGCCTACTCGGTCGACAGTGCTAGGGCCATTTTTGAAAATGTTTTACGGTGCGGCTTGGGCACGATTTGGGGCAGTGAAGTTGGGGAGGTGGGATTCGATGAAAAGGGGCGATTCATTTCTGAGTTTTGAAGACGTTTTTTAGAGAGCGCAGCAGAGAGAAAAATTATTGTTAGTCTTTAGATTAATTTTTGTTAGAGAATACTGGATCGAAACTCTTGGATTGTTAATTTGGTTTTCTATTGCGATTGTAGATTGGAATCTGGAATTTTCTTGGATCTAATGCTCGTTTATTTTCTTCATGTCTCTGTAAGTTTTTTATTATTATTCTACCAATTGCTATGATGTTCTTTTCTATAAAAATGATGTTTTTATCCGCCAACATTGCCATGTGTGAGTAGATCTTTCTAGGGCTGATGGGTTAGCCCTAAGATCCTAGGGGGAAGATGTAGACCTGGATCTCTACGTTGAATTATGGATTTAGGGGAGTATTTTGAATCCCTAGATAACCCGTATTGAGATCATGCCTACGGTCTGTGGAATTGATGTGCTTAAGGGGTATCTCTGGGATTCGAATAGGGAAATCGGTGGATCCAATCAAGGCTCGTGACCATGCCCGGCTCGTGCCTTGAGGGGACCCATCGACGAACTATACCCCTACATTGACGGCTACTGTTGAGTATTGGTGTTTCATACCAATCTTATTTTGATGATGATCACAACATTATGTTGTTGCTAATGACTCTCTTGTTTTAGTCTCACAGTTTCTTTTCTAGAATATCTTTCTTGGAGACTAATCACTTGGTACAAGGATGGACATCAAGTGGAGAAGGGCCAAAGCTTGGACTCAAGGGGTGCCAAAGCTTGGAGATGATGGGGAGAATCAAGGCATCAAGATTGAAGACATAGACTCTAAGGAAAGCAATGTAATCCATGTAATATTTACTTTATTGCTTTCTCTCTCATTGAGTCTAGGTTAATGTAATGCCTTAATAAATGGACTACTCATTCATGCTTTTGCATTTAGCCATCTAAGTGAGCCTTAGGATTATCTTAGAATCCAACCCAATAGGCTCATCTTGTCCAAAGACTCATTTGGAGTCTCTGGCTTTCCTTCAGTCGCCTGCTGAAGTATACACAGTCGATTGGGTGATTTCCAGTCGCATGTAGATCCTTCTACAGTCGCCTGATATGCACTGCTCAAGTCAACATTTCAATTGACTCAAACTTGAGCTTTACGCACAGTCGACTGCTGCTCAGTTTACAGTCGCCTGTAGATTTACAGTCGCCTGGGAATTGGCCAACAGTCATCTGAGCAGCGTAAGTGCAATCTCTGCATCTCTCTGTCTTTTCTCCATCTTATACAGCAGTCGACTGATGAAGGTATTACAGTCGACTGACTATAAGACAATCGACTGTATTATTGACATCAGTCGCCTGTATGCTTATCTGGAGAAAGAGTGTAGCTCTCTGTTTTATTCCATCCCCTGCAGCAGTCGCCTGCTGAAGGTTTTACAGGCGCCTGTCCTGTTTCCAATCGAATGTATTGTCTTCTTCAGTCGACTGTCCTGGATCAGATTATAGCCGTTGGATATTTTCTAGCCGTTGATCATCAGTCGACTGTTGATGTCGTTTTCGTCTAGTTTCTAGCCGTTGCAGCTTTAGGCTATTGGCTGTTTTCTTGGGTTTTGAGGGTTGATATAGGGTTTATATATATATGGGTGTGCTGATATCTCTAGAACTTCTTGATGCTATTGAAAATCACAAGAGATCTATAAGCCACTCTCAAACTCCCTCATTTCCCTCTTTTGATCTCTCATTCCTCTTCATGCATTGAAGTCCAGCTCAAGGAAAATCATGGGTAATTTAGTACCGACCCCCTGTGTTTTCTCCAAAATTAGTACCACCCCCCTATGGTTTCAATAATTAGTAAGACCCCCCCTCTGGCACCTCAGGGGGGTCTTACTAATTATTGAAACCATAGGGGGGTGGTACTAATTTTTGAGAAAACACAGGGGGTCGGTACTAAATAACCCGAAAATCATCCAAGGAAAATCATCCAAGTGCTTTCAAGCCAATCTCAACACTTGGAGATCCTCTTCCATAACTTGCATTCATCTATGAGTAAGCATCTCAAAGCATAGGTAAGAGTATTTATTTTACTTGGTGAATTTGTATCTCTAATTCTCTTTGTGGGAATTAGTCTTTCTCTCTTAGTGGGAGTAACTCTCTTAGTGGGAGTTTAGTGTCCTAGTGTAGGGCTAACCCTAATTCTTTGAGTGGGAGTTAGTGATTCTCTTGGTGGGAGTCTTGATCCTCGTGTAGGGTTGGTTGGGTCCTTGCATAGGGCATAAATCCTCTTGGTGGGGTATCTCCTTGTGAGATTTGTATTCACTTCTCTTTGTGGGAATATAGTGAATATTGGTGTGGATGGACGTACCCAAGTTTGGGGAACCAGGGTAAAACTTTGTGTTTACGTTTAGATTGATTGTGTCAATTATTTCCTCTTGCATTTATAATCCCGTATTTGCAAGTTTAATTTTAATTGGACAATTTTATTGCCATTACACTATTCACCCCCATAGTGTGTGTTGTTAGTATTGCAAGTGTAAGGCGATCCTTACAGCTACCACCATTGCGTCAACGAGAGCTACCGAAATACCTCACAATTCTAACCCACGAGAGTGGTACGAATTGTGAGATTAATCCACTAACCCTAATGCAACGTGAGGATTCTACTCCAACATCGATCCCCGACGATCTTAGCGGTGATCCCTAACACCCTAGTCCTTTTTATTTAGTGAAACAATAACACCCCAATCAACTCTTTCAACCCGATAGCTATCTCACTTCGAGACTTAGAAATAAACTGAGAACTCATATACACTATCACCATCCCTGTGGGATTCAATATCATTTATACTACAACTTGACACCGTCCGCTTACAGATTGAGCCCAGAATTGAAACCTAGGGGCCATACCACGCCTGGCGATCATGACACCGCCGGGTGGAATCTAGGTGTAGGTTTCAGGTGCGTCAATCGTCTCTGGAGGACAGCCTCCGACCACACCACTACCTTCAACAGCGCCCCGATGCCCCTGCTCATGATCATCCTCTGCCACCTCCGGCAACAACACCCTACTCTGCCTTCAGACCACGTCGCTCTGACCCGCTTCGACTCCCTCCCACAACCCACCGTCCTCTCCTCTCACCGTCGACCAAACCCAGCGTCCACGTGTCTTCCCTTAACTCGTCGGCAAGCCCCTAAGCCACGCGCCCTCCATTCGAAGTCCCAAGCACACCTCATCGCCCACAGCACCCAGCGCCACTCTCCGACAACCACCTCCCCTCAGCCCATTTTACAATACCCCAGTTCACCTCGCCGCCGCCCAATTCTCCATCGATGCAGCCGCCATTGCCAGCCGCCATCCCAACAGCCAGGCGGACCCCCGCATCGTCGAACAGCCCCACCAACTCCCTCCGACAGGCACCACGCATCCACCTCCATTCATCCCAAAGCCTCGACCACCTACTCGGACCTGCTCCCAGAACTGCTTCCAACAAACACCCTGACCCCGACTTCCTCTGCCCTCTGTTCAAACATCCCGACGACCCGCAAGTTCGCCTCCCTCCAAACCCTCGATTTCGCCCCTTCTTGGCCTCCGTCCCTTGCCAAGCTCGCACGACCAGACACGCCGCCCCTCTCTCCAGCCCAAACGGCCTCGCTAACGCCCTACCAACGGTCTCCCCTGTTCTCCCCTGATTCTCCCCTGCCTACTCCCAACTCCGGCAACCCCTTCTCACATCTCCCTCAAACCCACCACCCTGCTTCCATTGTTATCGCCCTGATCTACCGCCAGCCTCTTTCTTTGACCACCTCATCGCGTCTCTCCAACCAGCCCCACCAACTCACCACCCTACCACCCGCCATCTCCAAGTGCCAAACCCTGTTTCTGTCCGTTGACATCCAAAGCTGCGCTCCTCCACCTGCATGTAAATGCGAAGATGAATGGGAAGATCAGTAACTCACAGTAGATGTAAGTTCATATAAAACATGGTAGCAGAACTTTTATAACATTCCTTATAATATTACATTACTTCATATGTGAACAATACCCTAGGAACATATAAACTATTATGGTTAGTCTGTAAGTTAGTTAATTAATTATTTCAGTATATAGTTAAGTTAGTACATACTCTGTATCAATATATATGATAGGTTATCAGTAAGACTTTAATATAAGTTGCTGCATAGTTGTACGAGATTAATGCCACCTTATCTTTATGCTAATGTTAAAAACATTGACATGAAAGTTGGTTAGTGGTATAAGTCAGTATGAATATAGTTGTTAAGTACTATAATAAACATAAACAGTAAATCAGTTTCTGATAATTTATATATAGTGACATTATTTATATATATGAAAGACCTAATAAACTGATTAAGAGCTGTTAACTTAATATCATAAATTTGATGACGCAGATGAACCGCGCATCACGTTGCGATCAGCTGGACTCCCAAAATCGTCAAATCAGGCAAGTGTGCATTTTACAGTTTTTAAATATCATTACATTAAATTGCAAAGTCAAGAATTGCTAGTATTGCTTTATACCATGCTTCACACCACGCTCGCACACACTTGATTGAATGGAATATTGTGATGGAATATCGTGATGGAATATATTGATGGAATATCTTGATGGAATACCGTGATGGAATACCGTGATGGAATGGAAAACCTTGAATTCGTGAACTCGTGCAGTGATTAGGTTGGCTCGTGTTCCAGCACATCATTTGGGGTGGGGTTTGGGTTAGCGGCCACTAAGCATGTGAAAGGGTCCCCCTTCAAGAGCACCACCCGCATGCGGTGGGTAGTGTCAGTCATGGTTATACCCCCGTGAGAAGGAAGCGATTCACTCACCACGTCTTAAAGGCGAGCACCATATGCATGATAGAAAACATTGCATGGTATTTGAACTAATTGTTGCTACCTTACTCGCACATTAGAACTGTCTTGTTTGAAGTGTTTGCTTAAATTCATCAGAACTGCACACTATCTTGCTTCTGCTGTTACTTTTAAGAAATCGTGTAACATGCCATGCTTATTACTTTGCACACTACACTTGCCATGCCACTGCTTTGTACATTACACTTGTCATGCTCATTACTTTGCACACTACACTTGCCATGCCACTGCTTTGTACACTACACTTGCCATGCTCATTACTTTGTACACTACACTTGTCATGCTCATTACTTTGGACACTATGTTTGTCATGCTCATACGTTTCTTACGCCACCGTGCTTTAATTATTGTAGTCATATTATGTCACTCACCTTGCCATGAAAATTATTTTGAAAACCTTGCCGAGGGTCAACTTTTCGTAACATTCTAAATCTTACCGAGCGACACTCTCTGACGTATATTTCCTTGTTTTTCTTGTGAAATACACGTCAGGTTTTAGACAGATTTACAGATCGTATGCCATGAGACTGAGCAGGTTGATCAGGAGTGCCTTACCACTGAGTTTTCTCACTAAAGAGCATCGTACTTTCGTAGCATCGTTGTACTTATCTTTCTCTTAATATTTGTACGGGTTTAAGACCCTCTTTTAATTCCTTCATTGTTGTATCTTTTCGAGACTTGAGAATGTAATTAATAATTAGCTGTGTTGTTTGAGTTTGCATGCAAGAATCGGCAAGGTTTTTATCACAGACGCTTATTATGCTTAAACCAAGGAGGAAGAAAAGAAAAATTACCCCCTTCTTGCTGTAAGCACATGCGGATCTGCTCGCGTTCTCGCTCTCAAGTTTAATGGAAGGCGGGACGTGACAGGTTTTAGATACGTATATCGTGACAGGTTCTACACTATAAACATCCCTAGGGTAGAGAATCTAATAACAACAAATTACTATCTAATTATGTTGGGATGAACCTAATTCACTTGCATGTTTAATCAAAACAGAGGACCAGTCATTCCATAGCGTAACGCTCGTCAAGACGTACCCACGACACCCGATATCACCGAAAACAGGCAAGCGTGCATTTTACAGCTTTTTAAATATCGTTACATTTAATTGCTGAATCAAGAGTTGCCAGTATTGCTTTATACCATGTTTCACATCAAGATCGTACACACTTGATTGAATGGATAGTGATGGAATGTATTGATGGAATACCATGATGGAATACCGTGATGAAATACCTTGATGGAATGGAATATCTTGAATTCGTGAACTTGTGCAATGATTAGACTGGCTCGTGTTCCAGCATATCATTTGGGATGGGGTTAAGGTTGAGCGGTCACTAAGCGTGTGAAAGGGTCCCCCTTCAAGAGCACGACCCGCATGCGGTGGGTAGCGTCAATCACAAATATACCCCCGTGAGAAGGTGTGATTCACTCACCACGTCTTAAAGGCGAGAACCCTATGCATGATAGAAAACATTTGCATGGAACCTGAAATAATTGTTGCTACTTTTCTCGCACATAGAATTGTCATGTTTATAGTGTTTGCTTTAATTCTTTAGAACTGCCATGTCATAACTGCTTACTTTACTTCTTTAGAATTGCCATGTTCATAATTACAATGCTGATTAATTGTATAACTCTGACATTAGAACTGCTAATACTTCATAATCTGTTTAATATTCGTTTACATTGCCTTGGGTCGACTCACCTTTCACTTGCCAGACCCTTGCTGACATACATTCATGTTTTTGGAATGTATGTCAGATCACGAGACATGTTTAATATTGTATAACTCTGATTTTTGAACTGCTAATACTCCATAATCTATTTAATATTCGTTCACCTTGCCTTGGGTCGACTCGCCTTTCACTTGCCAGACCCTTACTGACATACATTCATATTTTTGGAATGTATGTCAGATCATGATATACCAGGACCAGGAGTTGTTTGAGACGACCGACCCAGCGAGCCAGGAGTCGCTTACTGCGGAGGACTAGAGACTTGTCCTGTTGCTGTTTCTTTTAGATTTGTTTTAGTACCTTGTAGTAGGGTATTTTTCCTTGTTGTTGTCCCTTTGGCCATGTCGGGCCCTGTTGCTTTTAATTCGTGTATGGACTTCTGGATGTGGCTTGTATATATTAATATTCTGTTGTTTTGATTGCATGCAAGAACCCTGCAATGTTGTTATCACAGATGCTTAATGAACTTTAGCTTCATCGCTCCAGTTCATGCAGACCTTCGTAACGTTCTCGCTTCCTTTTGTTTTGGAAAGCGGGGCGTTACATGTTTTTGTGGTGGCCCATGCAGGTTCTCAGCATATCCTCCAAAATCTGAATGGTACGTGCTAATTGTCCATTCGTCGGCGGGTGATACACAATGCTGAATTTCAGACTGGTACCCAGATTGGTGATTCCGAATGAAAAGTGTCATTTTCACCCCATATTTCCTTGGGTTTTAGCGTATATATTTTACATACAGACTCTATCTAGATCGTAATTGTGCAAAGTCCGTATTTTAGATCTTATCACTTTTTATGCTTAAACCCCACTTCTTGTCACTAATAATTACATTTCCTATTTTTAGGAATTTTTAGGAATTTATGGAGATTTATCGGAAGCAAGAAGAAGAGAAGAAAACTCTGCGCTACCTTCTCTTGTGCAGAATTCTGCTGTCATTCCAGTGCATATTCCGGCCTCATGATATTTTTCAGTCATAGTACACTTTGTGATGGTTCCATCGCCACCTAGAACATGTCACTCTGAGGTCAGATGATTTTTCTAGAATTTTCGCAATGGAGGGTGGCAGTTCTGAAATTCTGCAGCTACACTTGAGTTTGTGGGCCACATTTGGATCTGTTTTTCTCTAGATTTGTGGCTGAGATATGCTGTAGTTATAGAGGATTTTTGGGGCTTCTATTTAGGCCCTTGGGCAGCCCTCATTACCCCCAAGCCCCATTGCACACCTCTCTCAACTTAGGGCTAAGTTTTGGGGTACATCGTCGGAGCAAGGAGGAGATCAAGTCAGAGATGATCGTGGTTGCTCCGGAGTGACACGTCGGTGATTTTGATCCCTCTCTCTTGTACTTAGATATAGGGTTTATTCATGTAATGGATGATTTTAGAGATAATTGACTCATTTTCATGTTTTACTCTTAATCTTTGGTGTTTGTGCTTTCGATTCATTACTTGGATGTTTTCATTGCTTTCTTCGTGCTTGGGCAGTTTAGTTTGTGTTGGGTTGTGAGTTCATGCGGGTGATTCGAACCCAAACCAGGGTCGTCACTTGTTTGTAGGTCTAACAAGCCACCCGTGGTGGGCAAGTAGCTTAGTCTCCCACTACTCACCGCGTTGACCTCACTCCGTAGTGAGGAATAACTCGGGAGAGCTCCTCCTACACCCTTCACCATATTCCCAACGCCAAGTGTTTAGTTGAATGCCAGGCTCGCCTCTTCGCTCGATTAAGCTCCCGAACCCTTGTCCATAGCGTATAGGGTTGGTAGGTGCCCCCCACACATCATTCCCACACTCTCTCCCATACTCAAACACCCATAAACATAGCGGGCGATTTCTCGCCATCCCGCATCCATTTTTGACCAAACGTGCATTTTAAAACGACTCTTCTCTGCGGTTCGACACCAGACTCACCGGATTATATTCTTTTATTGCATTGACGCTCATACACTGGGGAGTGGAAGGCGCGCTTCCCTTGTGCGTTTTCCGGTTCAATCAATTGGTCTGCAGACTCTTCCACAACTGAGACGTGAATCTCGTATCTCGGTCGGATACAATGCTCACGGGAACTCCATGTAGTCGTACAATCTCCTACACGACATATTTCACATCACAACTTGTACCAGAAAGAAACTATAAAGGTATGAGTCAGGTCATTACCTCCATATACTTCCTTGCCAGTATCTCCGTGGATTATCCCACTCGGAATGGTCTGAAGTGCTTTGAATTAGTCAATCGATTAGATGACCCAGATTGTGTCCTTCTGTTTGGTACTCCGAGGTAAGCCAATCACGAAGTCCATCGTGATGTGCTGCCATTTCCACTCCGGAATCGACAGAGGTTGTAGTAGTCCATCAGTGCGATGATGCTCAGCCTTCACTTGCAAACACACAAGACACTTGGCAACGCTCCGTGCCACGCTTCTCTTCATCCTGTGCCACCAGAAATTCTGACGAAGATCCTTGTACATCTTCGTACCACCAGGATGAATTGAATAAGGCAAACTGTGTGCCTCATTCATCAATTTTTCTCTGATATCTTCTGCAATAGGTAGATCCTACTACCATATCGCAGGGATCCATCCCCATGGATAATAAAATCAGTCCGGAGTCCTGCTTCAACTTGCTCTCTGATCTTCTGCAACTTAACATCTCCATCTTAAGCAGTCTTGATCCAATCTACAATCGTCAACTGAAACTGCATGTTCATCAACGATGAGGTGACTCCGGGTAGAACAGCTTCAACATCCAAATCTTGCAGATCCTGCTGTAACTTCCACTAAGCTGTAAAAATCATCACCTCACGTACTTCTAAAACATTTCACACACCGCTTCCCATTATACTTGGGAGCGAGTACGCGAGCGGGTCCGTGTGTGCTTAAAACAAGGAGGATGTACTTTTTTCCTCCCTCCTTGGTTTAAGCACAATAAGCGTCTATGTGATAACAACCTTGCAGATTCTTGCATGCAAACTCAACAACACAAATAAATATTTTATTACAACCTCAAGTCTCAAAAGGATTACAACAGTGAAAGAATGGAAAAAGAGAGGGTCATAAAGCCCAAACTAATATTAAAAGAATACTGAGCACAATGATGTTACGAAGGCACGTTGCTCTTCAGTAGGGGATCTCAGCGGCAAGGCGCTCCGGATCAATCTGCTCAGCCTCAAGGTATACTCCTCTGCAAATCTGTCTAAAACATGACTTATATTTCATAAAACAAGGAAATATACGACATCGAGGGTCGCTCGGCAAGTTTTAGAATGGTAAGAAAAGTTGACCCTTGGCAAGGTTTTCAAAATTATTTACATGGCAAGATGAGTGATATAATATGATTACAACAATTAAAGTATGGCAGCGTAAGAAACGTATGGGTATATCAAATGTGGTGTGTAGGGTAGTAAGCATATCAAGTGTAGTGTACAGAGTAGTGAGCAAAGCAATTTTAGTGTACAAAGTAATAAGCATGGCGATTGTAGTGTGCAAGGTAGTCAGCATGGCATGTGTAGCGTGCAAGGTAGTAAGCATGGCATGTGTAGCTCGAAAAGTACTAAGGATGGCATATGTAGCGTGCAAAGTAATAAGCATGGCATGTGTAGCGTATAAAGTAATAAGCATGGTATGTGTAGTGTGCAAAGTAATAAGCATGGCATTTGTACATGAGTAAGGTAAAGGAACTGGCAAGTTACACAGTTTCTCAATAGTAACAGCAGAAGTAAATTGGTGCGTCATTCACTATACTAGTCTATAGGCAAGCCCAATGTCTGAGGGGGAAGTACTGAAATTACACCCAAGCCAACGGGAGCAACCCGTGGCTCTCTACTCACCGACCCGGCCAGGTGTCGGTCAAGTTCACCAATAGAGTGCAATCCAGCATTCAGACCTCTACTACATTGGACTACCCGATCCAATTATTGTGTTGGAACACGAGCCAGCCTAATTAATTACACGAGTTCATGAATTCAAGAAATTCCATTCCATCAAGATATTCCATCAAGGTATTCCCACATGGTATTCCCACACGGTATTCCAGCACGATATTCCAGCACGGTATTCCGTCAATACATTTCATCACTATCCATTCCATCAAGTGTGTACGAGCATGATGGGAAACATGGTATAAAGCAATTCTATAAATTCTTGATTTAACAATTAAATGTAACGATATTTAAAAAGTTGTAAAATGCACACTTGCTTGTTATAGTCGATTTCGAGTACCCACGGGATCACGATGAAAGGCGTATTATATCTGCGTCAATGAATATATGCTGTCAACTAAAGAATTGTAAAACAATTAAAATGATCATAACCCTAACCTAAAACACTATTTATATAGTACAATGTATATATGTGCATTATTGATTGTATAAGATGTGCCTAACTTATACATATAATCATAGTCTAATGTTATATATATAATAATAATAATACCATTAAAAAATGAATACTGTAAAGTACTACTACCATAAAAAACCTAGGCATGTATAACATTAAACAAACACTAAACTAACTTATAATATTATTACGAGCTCACAACCTAATATACACAAATTTATACTTTATAACTCTCTCTTTCTCTCACCTGTATTCTTCTCCGATTCTTTTCTTTCTTCTTCTTTTTCTGATGCAGAGAGAGATCAATGGGGCATGATGGCTCGGGTCCGGCAGCGATGGAGGGCAGCCAGATCTGGGCGTGCGACGGTCTGGATCTAAGGTCGACAAGGAGCACGTGGGGACATGGGCGACGGGTGTCGATCTGAGGGGCATGAGGGTCGGTCTGAGCAGAGGGGCGGTGGCACTGCGGTGGGGGTCGACTTACGGCGGAGCTGTCGATCTGAGGGGGACGAGGGTCAGTCAGAGCAGAGGGGTTGTGGCACTACGGTGGGGGTCGACTTGCGGGGAGCTCAGACGGGTGGTCGGGGCTGATTGAGGGTGAGGGCGTTGCCGTGGAAGAAAGCGGCTAGAGGAGGTATAGGTCGGAGATTGCAGAGGGTGTGGGTGCTCTATTTCAAACAAAGTGGAAGAGGATGAGGGTAAGGCGCCTGTGCTATGGCGGGGTGCTTGGGCGAAGTTGGTGACGGTTTGAGGGCGTGAGGCTGCCGGCACTTGGGAGGTGAAGGAGTGGTAGACGACTATGCTGGAGGCGCGGCAGGGTTGCTGAACAATGATATGGGTGGTGAAGGGCTGGTGGCGGTCGAGGATTTGTCGCATGGGGGCTTGGGTCATGACGAGCTGACGGAGGATGTCGTCGGTGGTAGCCGGAGCTGTGGTGGCGTGAGGTTGGAGCGGAGGTGGGAGGCTCTCTAGAGGATGGTGGTGCATGGGTGTAGGAGGTCGCCATGGTGACATGGTTGCGGGAGAGGTCGGAGGGTTATTTGATGGCACGGAGAAGAAGTCGGGGATGGTGACGATGTCGAAGGGTTCAACGATGAGCTGTGCGGGAGTTACGGGTTGGATGGAGTTGGGTTTAGTGAGGAAGAAAGAGAGGGAGGAGAGGTTGATTTTCTTTCTTCCTTTTCGTTTTGTTTTATAAGTAAAGTGGTTGGTTGGAGGCATAGGGATTTACGAAGAAGAATAAGAGAAGAAGAGGAGAACATGGGGAAGTGCTGGGGAGTGGGGAAAAATATGAGGAGAGAGAACATGCAAGTCTAAGGGGAGGGTCATACCAGGGCTGTAGAAGGAGGAATGTGGAACGTGGGTTGGATGAGAAGTGGATTCGTGTGCGTGAATTCGGGAGACGTTGGGGAAAATTGTTAGGATATTAGATAGGTTCTAAATTATTATTAGGGAAAAGAATTTAATCAGCATATAAAAATTATTTAAGATTTAGGGAAATATTAAGATTAGATTGTTTAAGATTTGGTCTGGATTTTGATCAAGATATTAATCTTATTAGGATTAGATATGATCATTCAGTCGGTTAAGATATTGTTTAAGATTGGATTAACAGGAATCAATTTAGTTAGGATTCGTTGGATTATTGGGTTAAGATTTGATTCGAAAGATCGAGTTAGTTAAGATGCGACTTGATTAGTACTATTTCGTCCCTGCATTCAACATCAACCACAAGTTAAAGAGGTTAATAACGCAATCATTAAATCGCGTGTTCGAGCTATGAAAAATAAATAAAATAAAATAAAACGTATAATAAAACCTATACTAAAACACTATACTAATTAAATATGTACGATATACGTATATATAAAAACAGGCAGTTACATCCTACCCACCTTATAAAAATTCCGTCCTGGGAATTTAATAAAACTAACGGGAGGTGTAATGACTGTCCGAATGAGTTGTAGAATAGGTTAGGGTGGAGATGATTCCTTTGGCAACGATGACTCAAAAGTATGATGACTTAGATGTCACGATGGAAATCAAGCGAATCAATATTAAAGAATGATGAAGTAGACATGACGAGGGAAGACATTATGGGTCAATTACAAAGTATTTCTATGTTTGTCACTATAGGAATAATGTCGAAGATGGCTTCATGATCGAGGGTGAACTTTACTGGGTCGACTAATGATTAAAAACTCTAAGAATAAGATTTTCTAATGAATAAGGATGAGATATAGAAGTCAAGGAATGATGTTCTTTAGAATCAAGATTGTAATCTTATCAATATTGTTTTAGAGTATTTTGCACGCAAGACCTGCATGTGCCACCACTAAAACCTGTCACGCCCCGATCCCCATTATACTTGTGAGCGAGGACGCGAGCGGATCAACGTGTGCTTAAAACAAGAAGGTGGTACTTTTTCTGTCCTTCCTTCTTGGTTTAAGCACAATAAGCGTCTGTGTGATAATAACCTTGCAGATTCTTCCATGCAAACTCAACAACACAGATGAATATTTTATTACAATCTCAAGTCTCGAAAGGATTACAACAATGAAAGAATGGAAAAAGAGAGGGTCAAAAGGCCCATACAAATATTAAAAGAATATTAAGCACAACGATGCTGCGAAGGCACGTTGCTCTTCAGCGGGGGATCTCAGCGGCAAGGCGCTTCTGATCAACCTGCTCAGCCTCAAGGTATACTCCTATGCAAATCTGTCTAAAACCTGACATATATTTTACAAGACAAGGAAATATACGTCAACGAGGGTCGTTCAGCAAGTTTTAGAATGGTAAAAAAAATTTACCCTCGGCAAGGTTTTCAAAATCATTTACATGGCAAGATGAGTGACATAATAAAATTACAACAATTAAAGTATGGCAGCGTAAGAAACGTATGTGTATATCAAATGTGGTGTACATGGTAGTAAGCATAGCAAGTGTGTGTACAGAGTAGTGAGCATAACGATTGTAGTGTACAAAGTCATAAGCATGGCGATTGTAGTGTGCAAAGTAGTAAACAGGGTATGTGTAATGTTCAAGGTAGTAGGCATGTCGAGTGTAGTGTGCAAAGTAGTAAGCATGGCATGTATAGCGTGCAAAGTAGTAAGCATGGCATGTGTAGCGTGCAAAGTAATAAGCATGGCATGTGTAGCATGCACAGTAATAAGCATGGTATGTGTAGTGTGCAAAGTAATAAGCATGGCATTTATACATGAGTAAGGTAAAGGAACTGGCAAGTTACACAGTTTCTCAACAGTAATAGCAGCAGTAAAATGGTGCGTCATTCACTATACTAGTCTAGTGACAAGACCAATGTCTGAGGGGGAAGTAATGAAATTTCACCCAAGCCAATGGGAGCTACCCGTGGCTCTCTACTCACTGACCCGACCAGGTGTTGATCAAGTTCACAATAGAGTGCAATCCAGCATTCAGACCTTTACTACATTGGACTACCACACCCAAGTGTTGTGCTGGAACACAAGCCAGCCTAATCAATTACACGAGTTCACGAATTCAAGATATTCCATTCCATCAAGATATTCCATCAAGGTATTCCCACACGGTATTCCCACATGGTATTCCATCACGGTATTCCAACACGGTATTCCATCAATACATTCCATTACTGTAACGGCCGCTTTCCGACCGTTCGTATTTTCTACGTACACGTACTTTTTCGTGCACGTATTTTATTTGGTTTTTCTGAGCTCCGGCATATGCGATGCGATATGCCATTGCGATTTTTACGGGGTGTTGGATTTTATTGTAATTTTTGGGAACGTCGTTTCACGGCTCGTTTTCTCGCAAAACGACTTTGAACGATATGGGCGTTTTAGTCATTTGACTCAAAACGTCGTTTCCAATTTTACGTAAATTTTTGGTAGGCATTATGCACGATCGGGCTCTGTAGATCTGTGCGTCTCGTCTCCACGATCGTCCCGGTATTTTCGGATTATTTTTCCGATGCCCGTAGGGGAAGATATCCCCTAATCAATTTCAAACCATTGATTAGCCACTAATCTTTTGAATTTCAAACTTAACCCAAATCAATTTGGATCCTTACGTATCTTGCATGATTCACTGGGCTACCCTCACCATATATCTCCCTTAGTTATACCCCCTCTCTCTCACACTCTTTCTCCTACTTGGCTTAAATCCACACCCTTCACACCCCTATATATCAATATTCCTCATGTTAAAAACAACCCAACAAAAGCCTTAGGAAGACACGATAGCCAGCCGCCACCCCCTCTCTAACCCATGGCTGGCCTTCCCCCATCACCGACGGCCCCTCCGGCGATCCTCCGGCCATCCTCCGATCATCCCCTACCTCCTCTCTCCTCTCTCTCCCCCTCAAACTACCCTAAAACACCATTGCCAAACCTTGGTTGCCACCCAGTTTTGAAGCCGCCGGCCACCCTTTTTCCGGCCGCCTCCGGCCACCACCGGCGAGCCACGGCCTCCCCTTGTCATCCCCTCATCCATCGACAACATCCTCCCCCCTTCCCTACACTCTTTCTCCCTCAAAACTCCATTGGAACCCATCAAAATAACCTCACAAACACAGTTTTTGGGACAGATCCGCTGCCTGCCGGAAAACACCGCCGGTCGGCCACCTCCGGCCACCCCCTCCGGTGACCACCACCCCCGATCAACTCCTCTCTGACCCCCCAAGCATCTCTACCTCCCCTTACCCTCCTCCCTCATCTCTATCTCCCTCAAAACGCTTTCAAACACAACCCAAACGACAGTTTTACAGATCTGCGTCACCGCCGGAAAAACTTACGCCCACCGGCCATCCGGCCACCTACGATGACCACCCTACCGCCGTTGGATTCCTATCGAAACCACCTACCAACTGCAATTTTCCTCACGCTCATAGCCCACCTGTAGCTCCCGGAATCCTCGTCGGAACACGTCGCATCCGCTGTTTTTCACAGATCTGGAAGCTGAACTTCGCCGCACGCGCACGGCCACCTCCGACCACCCCCGGCGAAAACTCCACTGCCGTTGGCTTCGTCTTGAAGTCCTTTACCCACTACAAATTCCCGTTTCTGCTGTTCGTCTCTGAAATTTCACTGAGACGCGCGCCAACGGACGTGGCGCGAATCTGTCCTCCCCGGCTTCTCACGGCCGCCCACCGCCGTGCGCTTGCGCCGTCGGCCATCCATCGGGCCGAGCATCTTCCTTTGGTCCCACTTCATCCACCAACAGCCCCCTTGGACTCTCAGAGTTCACGTTCGTTGTCGCACGCACGTACTTTTAGCCGACATCGCCATTATCGTGAAGAACCGTTGCGCTACTCGCAACGGGAAGGAGATCGCTGATTAGCTCGCTGATTTCACGTCACCACCCCGCTGTCCAGCGGTACCTCTCTGCGCTACCCGCGGTCGAGGAGTTTCAGACGACGCCGACGTTGCGCCGTTCAGACCCGACTTCCGCTTGTTGGACGACATTACGAGGTTAGTTTCCCCTAACTCATAGCACAACCCACACCATAGCAGAACTGAAAACCTAACTAAAATCGGCAACTTAACTCATTAAATTTATTTTCTGCTCCCTTAAAACACGTGGAACTGTAGATCGACGAATGGACTTTTTGACTGTGCACATAGGATAGAATCGTCGAATAGGGTTGAACATCAAAATGTGACTTCTGACGAATAGGATAGTCCCGATAACCTAGAAACGAACCCTAATAGGACTTGATGAATTTGAGACCTGACACCATCGCCGTGGCGATATTTCAGACGGATTTCCGCGGACGAGACGCTTGGACGAGACGCTTCGGGAGGACGACACACTCGCCACCGCAGGCAAGTGTACCCACTTGTGTTTTTGACCGTGCTTTGGTCTTAGATTGCTAGAACTGTTAGACTGTGAATGTATAGAACCGGACGTGAAATGATAGCGTCCGGGACGCTCCTGATGACTTAGACTTGACGACGAAGTCTAAGCTCGACAAACAACAAATTTTGACACCGTAGGGCTATCTTGTGTGTGCGTGCGTGTGGACACCCTAGAATAACAATTCCTTACACTTGTCATGTCATGTCCCTGTTACACAAAAAGCCTTCGGGCGTTTCGGATGCTCTCCATAAGAGAGTGATCCCCTTGACTGTTATACAAAAGCCTGCGGGCGTTTCGGATGCTTTCCCTAGCGGAAGTGATCCCCGTGATACAAAAAGCCTGTGGGCCTTTCGGATGCTTTCCTAGCGGAAGTGATCCCTGTTACACATAAAGCCTTCGGGCGTTTCGGATGCTTTCCTAGCGGAAGTGATCCCTGTTACACAAAAAGCCTTCGGGCGTTTCGGATGCTTTCCTAGCGGAAGTGATCCCTGTTACACAAAAAGCCTTCGGACGTTTCGGATGTTTCCCTAGCGGAAATGATCCCTGTAATTCTTGTCCTGAGTTCCTGGGTTTGGGGTTGGGTTGAGCGTGCGCACGGCAAGAGGGTCTGATCCCCCTCGAACCGTAAGGCGTGAACCCTTTCGTGTCTCACTTGTCTTGTCTTGTCTTGTCCCGTCACGTCCCGACTTGTCTTGACACCTGTAGGTTAGTCCCGTAGTTGGTAGCACACGCTACGACTACTACCTGTCCCGTTTTACTTTCCTGCTGCGTTACTTCCTGTTGTGTTACTCTGTTATAACCACATCATGCTAATCAACCAGTAAACTGTTGTGTAATAGAACCTCAGCATGCTAATCAACCAGTAAATCGTTGTTTAAAGTTCGGTGCACTTGCAGTAAAGTCTAACCCTTCTTGTAGACTTTACCTGACGTACAGTTCCTTTCTCTTGGGTGCTGTACGTCAGGTGTTCAGCCAGAGTTCGTGGACGAGGCAGACTCACTGGAGTACGAGGAGCCGAGGACGTCGACCCAGAGTACGTGTTTGACAAGGACCAGACCTTGAGGTCTTTTAGTCATCACTTTCAGAGGTTACTACTTTCAGTTTGCTTGTAGATAGTTTGTTGCCACGCTTAGGCTTCTTTTCAGACTTTGTACTTGTTGGATATTATATCTCTAATTTAATGAATGCAACTTCCTTTCCGTACTTTCTGTTGTTACAAACTATATTAATGCAAGAACCTGAAAATCTTTTAAAATGGTACCCTACAGACGCTTATTAGGTCCGAGCTCTTCAGCTCCGGCCTAAGCGGGCCTTAGTCACGTTTCGCCTCCGTCGTTTTGGGAAGCGGGGCGTGACAGGTTTTAGTGGTGGCCCATGCAGGTCTTGCAAAAGTTCGGAACAATAAAAGTACCGCATTCATTTAATATCCACGTACAAGTCTGAATTAGTTTCTCAGTCTCAGATAGTAGGAAGACTTAGGTAGACGTCCTAATTTGATAGTCTGACGCCTTGGTTAGGAATTAGTCGTCCTCATCCTAGAATACCTTAGTAGCCCACTTGACTCTGACCGTGTTAAATTTCCTAGAGCCCTTCTTTTAGTTTAGTCGCTCGCCCAGCTCCATTGACTTCGGGCCCAGCAGAACGTAACCTTGATTCTCTTAGGGACTTTCTTCCCTGACTTCTAGCGCCTCTCTAATCATTACCCTTTCGTGTGATCGACCGAAGAACCCCATCGTAGCTTCGTAAATCAAATCCTAAGTGTATCCATCAAGCGATCATTTTTCCTGTCTCCCGATTCACGTGATCGTTTCCTGACGATTATCGTTGAACCTTCGAGTCTCTTCCCTTGCCAAGTCTGCTGCCTCTAAGAGTATTTTTGAAATTCCTATTAAGTTTTCGCTCTAGCTTGACTTCTTTGAAAACCCATATATTATACATTTCAAAATTCTTGTTTTTCTTTTGAGTTAAATTCTTTCACTGATCTTGAAACATCCCTGGTCGTAAAATTATTTTACTGTCTTGTATCTATTTTCAAATCGGCATATTTCGTGTTTCAGTTTTAAACCTTGTTATCAATTCTATAATCCAATATATATATTAATTTTCTAAACTACCAGATCTATTTATAACAACTTACCGTAGATATTTTTTTTTAAAAAAATATTTTCTAAACTAGAGGGAACTTCAATTATTTTATTATTATTATATCAGTGACCACATTTCAAAAATCTTTGTGTAAACTTATTTTCATTTGCAAAACAATCGTTTCTCACCCTACCCATTCTTCCTTCGTCTAACTTTTTCCAAAACTTTGATTTGCTACATCTACTCACTTTTAAGTATATGAATATATATATACTAGTCATAACCCGTGCCCTAAGGGCACGGTTCAGTTAAGATTTTCTCCCGTGAAATCTTTGTTCCCTAAAAAATTATTTACGCAGCCAAAATTTAATAGAACAACAAATTAGCATAAAAATATTTAGCGGCGCGGACGCGGAACAACAAATTCGGCTTGAGCGCCTTCAGCGTGGAATAACAAATTCGTCACGGGTGCCTTCGGTGCGGAACAACAAATTAGCATAAAAAATTTAGCGAGCGCCTTCGATGCGGAACAACGAATTAGCGTAAAAAATTTAGCGTGTGCCTTCGGCACCAGCGCCGAACAACCTTCAATTGTCATCCAATATTGAAGCACAACCTTCAATTGTCATCTAATATTTTTCAGATCATAAGAAACAATTGCTTATTACTAATTAAATAACCCCTGAGATATTTTGATATATAGATATAAAATCATTGTTATTTTAATTGATAGATGTAATATCTCATGCTACTGAGCTTCAAAAGGGATACACATATCTCAAATCGAGTATCCAAATGAGCATACCATGGACAACAAATCATTTACAAATTAAGAGAAATTTTTGTATGTAGGATTCTTCTTTTTCATTCAAATAAGAGAAGAGAGAACATACAAAGACACAATTACATCATAAACAAACACAATCACACAACCCCCTTTCTTTTTAAGTATGACATGATAGTGGCCATGGCCTCATTCATTATTCTAAGCACCTAATAACAATTAAATTAAGACTCTTTCAAACACAATACATTAACAGCTTCATTTGCAGTTGCATGGGTCATAGGTACAGTTGGATCCACACTTGCATCCACACTTTCAGGTTCCATTCTCAGCACCCATGTCAGACCCAAAGCCTTCAACCTGCCTGCAATCAACAAAATTAATTAGTTGGATTAGATTTGGTAACAAATTAAAAACAGGGGAGGGGCTAATTATCTAATTAAAAATGATTAATGACATGACATAATTTGTTGGAAATAATTACAAATGATAAAAATTAATGCAATAGCTTTAGGTACCCGAGCTCAGGTTTGGTTTGCATTGAGAAACTACTAAACCCCATCTTACCTTCCAAATAACTCAAACTTTCATTTTGTACCTGTAAGTCTTATTTATTCATGCATTCCATCATTATTGTGCCATTTCAGAATGAATGCATGGAGCTTATCCTTAATGCCCGAATTTGAATACCATCCCGCCTTGCGATAGGGCAAATGAGGAGGCGAGTTCCAAACTCCAGAAACTGAGAAGGGCATCTCTGAGGTAACATTTAGGTGCACTGATGAATCACTGGCAGCGAGTAAGCACTGAGTGCTAGTGCTCCCCACTGCATCTCGGACAGAGACGGGAATAAGGGCCCGCACCGAGCTCAACGTGACATAAGCTGTTTATAAGTAAATTTGTATGATCATTTGTATATGTGATAATTGAGCTGTTTCTTCTCTCATTTCCCCTTTAATAACAATTCTATTAATATTTGGAACAGGTCCATGAAGCCAGAAGCAAAGCCAGCAAAGAAAAGTAAGATTAAGGGTGCTGAGTCTTCTTCCGATCAGTATGTTTTCCAACTGATTTAATTTCTTTATGTCATATATATTTGTTGTCATTAACTTCTGCATTTTGGTTTTGTTTGTGAATAAATTTGTTATTTTTGTGTTATTTCTACTGGAATGTAGCCTTAACCATATATTGCAGTATATTTATTACAATATCAATCAAAATTATAAAGATAATTGTTAGCAAAAATCAGGAACCAAGCCTTAACGATTTATTGCAGTATATTTATTACAATATCAATCAAAAATTGATCTCCATGTCATTGAACTGGAACCAACAATTACATTACTGGAAGTTTGTTTGGTAGGAAATTCATCTCCGTATTAGAAAATTCTGAAAGTAGCCTTCCAAAAGGAAAGCCCACTTCCTGTTAGAACGGTTCAACTATCCTTTAAATTACTTTGATATTAGAATATTCCAAACTACTCTTTCTAATAGGAAAGACCTATTAAGTAATACATTTCTTTAAATGGGAAAGTACCTTGATATTGGAATATTCCAAAACAAACTACCTTAACTTTGTACTCTGTTAATAGTTTCTACATGTTTGTTTAGGTGAATTTCTGATTAATTCTAGATCATTAAAATACCAGTTTTAAATTAGATCCTCAAACAAACTACCGTAACTTTGTAAAGCAAGAAAAATTCAAAGCATTAAAAAAGAACATACCTTGAGAATCTCCAGATTCTTCTTCAATTCTGGGGTAATTGTTGGGGCAGGCATATCAAACCTGCACAACAAACTTCAATCAGATATCTCAACAAACATTAAAAAAAAGATCAAAATCGTAAAATTTGACATCTACCATCTCACTCACCAACTCTGCCTAGTTGTGTCCTTGAGACTTTTCTTCATTATTTTGTTCAACATTCTTGGATCTCTCAGAGACACAAATAACCCATCAATGAGCTCATTTTAAGAGACACAAAAAACGCATGGTGAAGCGTGTGATAATGCAAGGAAGGTTTTTGAGGAGAATGAAAAGTTAAGGTTGGAATTGGACTCGAAGAGGAAAGAATTGGATCTGCGATGCAAAGAGCTTGATAAGCTAGAATCACAAAATGATGGAGAGAAACAAAAGCTTGATGATGAGAAGCAAAAGGTAATGATTGTTTAGATTGAATTTTATATCATCACATGAAATATTATATGTCCTATAATAAATGTGTCAACTCTCCGTGAGGGGCAGGACACCTGATGGAGAATGCCAGGTTCTATTGTCAATGTTTTTTAGCAGGCGGTAGGCCAAGGACATGCAGATTTCGGCATAAAAAATATAAGTGCAAAAAATGATCTTGCTGCAAAAAAATGATATTCAGCAAGATTATAAAAAACTGATTAAAAACCGATTAAGCAAAAAAACATGGTGAATAATGCATGCTGTATAATGCATGCATTGCATTTGAGCATTGCATTCTGCATGCTGTATAATGCATGCATTACGTTTGAGCCATGGTTGGGTGACATCATATGTCATTGTTTGATCTGCTTTAATGTTTTTTTGGAGTCAAACATTACTATACTTCTTGGTTAATAATGACAGAGACATTTAAGTATAATCCGATAGAAGGAACCAATTGTATCTTGAGTCATTTTCTGCAGTTGTTCCTTCAGTCATGAAATAAACATGAGGCACAACACATTCATAATTATACTCATCTTAGCAATTGTTTTGATGGAATCCGATGAATGAATGTCGTCAGGGAACTACTGGACCGTGTTAAATAGTTGGGATCATAAAACTCTTATTTGTAATAGAGTATCTATATGGTAACAATGTGTTGAGCAATAAACAACATATATGTTTAGTATTTACAGCCAGTTTTTTGATTGTTAATTCTAATTATTGTAATTTGTTATTTCTCATAGTTTTGTTTAGGATGGATACCCTGAAATTAAACAAATAATGCATGCTTTAAACTTTATCAACATCCTTTATTTCAAAATTTGCACTTATATTTTTTTGGGGAATCTTGCGTATGGTTTCTTGCACCCAAGAAATATGGAAGATCGTAACAGAATTCTGAATGCTTAGTATGGACTGAATTCAGAACAGAATTGAATTAGGGAAGTAAAAAATTATCTTACTGCAAAAAATGATATTCGGCAAGATTAAAAAAACGGATTAAAAACGGATTAAGCAAAAAATGATCAAAAAATGAACATGCCAGATTAATTAAGATCTTCAGATATTCGGTACGATTAAAAAATGCTTACAAATGAAAAATAACCAAAAAAAAGTTAAATACATACTTGACTGCCACTAATTTGATGTCAATTTGATTGAACAAATAGCCACAGAATGCATAGATTTTCCCTGCCTTCGGTATCTTCAGCTCCTCCTGGGTCAGAACGAACTCTTCGTACATTGGGTCCAGTGTGAAGGCATACACCCCTTTCCCGATTGTCAGAACAAATAGCACTGAACTGGAATAACATGATGTGATCAACACCGTATTAATAGAATTAAGAGGGGGGATAGATGAACATGTTGAAAGAAAATGCGGTGTGCAGAAACACGAAAGAGAGCCAGAAGCTTTCTATTGCTTGGTTGATCTGTGGACTTCTCTTGGATTTAGTTTAGAGAGGTCGTCATGTATATATAAGATGATATGCTTTCAACTGATAAACATGCATTCCTATAAAGTAGACTTGGAATTATCTCTGAAATGATATTAGTAATGTAAAACAAATAACACAATAGTTTGGCAATATGAAAAAAATCTTAGTGTCCTTAATTTTATCTCTGAATTATCTCTGAAATGATGGTTGTGCCTTCGGTATCAGGGTTCTGATCCCTGACATGTTATTAAAGAATTTAAGTTGGGAAAATTTACAGTTCTGCGTAAAATCCAGTAACTTTCAGTATAATAAAAGCTCCAAATGAAAGCAATGTGCATAGTATGGCAAAGTTTAGACATAGAGCAAACCTTGGTTCTGATATTCAGGTCAGAAGGATTATGCCAAGGTCTCCCAGCTATGAGCTTTTACACCTCCTTTATCCATGATATTATCCTCTTTTTGGCAATCCAAGTGGAGGGAAAGGCCAAATACATATCCTTTGGAGGGCTGGAATTGTTTTTGAGCGAAAAGATTCCATTCGCTCATATCATCAGGTTTCAGCTTGCCAGGCTGCCTCTCAGAAAACAACATTGATTTGCTTCCTTTTGAAGTACACATTGGCTACATCAGTTCCAAAATTCCATTTTAAGCTATGATTTAGGGTAGGTGGTATAGCAATTGTAATTGCACTCCGTTTCCCTTCTAACCCGAGCAAGCTAAATGCTGGATTCCTTCTCTCAACTTTGTGTCTGCTAAACCCAATTAATGTAGACAAAAAATTTGAGTAAAATTTCAGCTAAAATTTTTGTTTAGTGCTGAGAAAAGAAAAATCAATTAACGCCTTTAGTTTCCTATTGTCAAAAAGAAAGTTTAGCAACATATGATTCAAATTTTTTTACAACGTCAAGGAAAACCCCCCACTAAAATCACAATAAAGCTATTTCTTACCCCCAAGCTTTAGCATATGAGAAACTATTTCTATCATTAGTACATGCTCTTCTTATGCCCCAAGCTATTTCTTATAGCACAGCATGTTCTCAGCTTCTTGTGCTTGTATAGAAACTTTTTCAATGAAGAAGGGATTGTGTGTGAGATGTGTTCCCATTCCTAGAATATGTGAGAGCTCCTCATCTGCTACCTATTGATTTGGAAGCAAACTGAACTCTGCATGTATGCCAAGGAGTGAATATAAAGCAAATGTCCCTTCTACACAACATTTCAGATACATATAACTATCTAAGTGTCATGGGGATGTATTCTAAGCAGGAAAACACCGATGACTCACCTTCACTGTTATAATCAGCACTCAACACTATGAAAACTTATTTTAGCATTGGGATCAGAGTAAGCGTCCAAAACATCTTGCACCTGCATATCAACAAAAATTATTAAAATTTTCTTTTAAAAATTTTTAGGGCATATCATGTGGGACATATATATGGTACCTTTTCTTTAAAAAATAATTAAAAAGATATCAAATTAATAAACAAAATAGAAATTTCCCCAAAAAAAGAATAATATCAGTTCATCAATAATTTCAGAACATTTCAACAATAAACTTATTTTCAGGGTGAGGTTAATAAACTTCTGATGCAATTCATGTGCCTACTTAAATGTGCAACCATGTCAAGAATGTGCAACCATGTCAAGAATATGCAACCAAAAGCTATTACTAATCAAAAGATACTAATAATATACACTTCAATATGCAGTTCAACATTTAGTTCAACGTGGAGTTCATGTGCTTACTTGAATGGTTGTTCACCTTCTTCATCAACTCCAATCAAAATCTATTACTAATGTTGTTCATGTGCCTACTTGAATGCGGAACTATTACACATAAAATGGTCCTTCCTGCCTAAGAGTATAGATATGGGATAATAATGGATGTAACTATTGAAACTCATATTAACATGTTTTTGTTTGAAATTGTGGGTTAAAAATACAGCGCTCATATGCCATCTTATTTGAAAACAGAAAATATTATCAAAGGTGAAAACACACACACCATTGTAAACAAATGAATCTTTGGCATAATCCATAGGCTATAAAAATTCAACTTCACGTTTGACTAAGTGACATGTTATATGGAAAAATCCAAGACTACGCAAACACAAAAAACACCAACCACTATGCCAATTCGGTAACTTGCATGT
Source organism: Scilla litardierei (assembly GCA_030789695.1). Classification (NCBI taxonomy): domain Eukaryota; kingdom Viridiplantae; phylum Streptophyta; class Magnoliopsida; order Asparagales; family Asparagaceae; genus Scilla; species Scilla litardierei. Next base: position 76,579,163 of record CM061141.1, on the reverse strand, counting down.
AGACTAAGAGCAACAAAATGTTTAATAATTTACATGGAAATGTATCAAAGGTAAATAAAAAATGATGTTATATGTGTTGCTAGTATTTTTTTTCCAGTAAAAACATGCACAACGACAATGACCATCATAAGTGAAAGGGCAATCAATAAGCCACAAAGCCATATGCACAACTAAATCAAACAATATTTTCCAATGCAAAAAAAGCTGACACGAAATGATGAAATGCAAACTTAACTCCATGAATAAGCCTAAACTACCATGAATTAAAACAAATTAAGCAATAAATCACTCATGTCTAGGAGATTAGCAATTGTTCTTCAGTAACGAAGCAAATTTGGTGTGTGGTGGTGAAGTCAATTAGGAAAGAAGTGCAGAGGGCAGAGCGAAATAAAGAATGCAACGAAAAATAACAGCATATGATTATTTTGTGCATGTTTTATTATTAAGGATTTTTCATATTTAGTGTCGCACTTGCAGTTATTATTATAAAGTTTAAAGCATCTTAGTATAAAGTCAAGATTGAATAACGTATTGTAAAAATTATTTGTTATTGGTGAGATATCTATGAGCAATGTATGATTTGTGACTGTGGCTTTTAAAACTGCAAACACTCATTCAGAGACAAACACATACATATATTTTCTGTCATTTTCTTGTGTAGCATTTTCAAGACCAAATTGTAAGAGAAAAAGTGAGGATGAAAGTGGAATTTTGGTCAAAAAACTTTTTGCATCAACATCAGTTATCACAAATGCATTCTTATCCTCGACAAAGTTGAATCCAGTCCCCAATCGATTGTCCTGCAAAATTCACTTATATTTGGAGAACCCAAATTCGTAATCACAAAAATAACTTCAAAAAATAAATAAAACATGGCATTCACCACAAAGAGGATATCAACTTTTTGCAACTAAGTTGGGTTTCTTGGCTTCAAGTTAGTATCCAAGGGACTGATTTCTTCAAAATTTACAATCCCAACAGCAAAAGCACCCAGTTTTCGATAAATTCATACACTATCAGCTACATGTTTTCTATTTAAAAAGAGCAAATTCAATCTAAAAATTTACAGGTCCACCCTGTGGCCAGAGGGCAGTCAACCACGGGCTCGACCTGTTATCGAACCATTACGGGCTCTGGTAGAGCCACCAGAACATCTTCATATGGAAGGGCTAGCAACTCCATACTTTAACCAATCTACAATTTTATCATGGATGCCTCGTCACTTCGAGACTAAAATTCAAGCACTACTCCAACAATTTTGAAGGCAAAACTTCATGTTCCAGACATTTGAAAGATTATCTAGTTAAGCATGAATATGTTTGTTTCTGCTTCATTCAGAAGGGTCAGTAAGAAGATAATGATTCCTTAGAATAATGCTTATATATGTGGGACCATTTCCCCTTATTATTTGAACATACAATTCACAATCATGATTCTTACATATCATCAACAAAAATTTAAGAATCTCGATGCAAACAAAAAATATGCCTTTCATTAGAATGTCAATCCAAATTAAAAATGAAATGGATGTTCTATCTCTTATGCAATTGAATATATAATGTTTTGCTTGAGGGTTCTATGTGATATAGTTAATTCTAATTCTTACACCTGCTATCTCAGGCAAGAATTCTCCTCTTTTAGGTGGATTTAGCTCTACCTTAAGCTCCACAGTATAAGCCTATCAACACAAACAACCGAGATGATATACCCAAAATGTCAATAGCATTAACATGTAGTGGGAGACATAATTTTACCTCCATAATTGATTACCCAAAATCAGGTTCATCCACACCCAGCTAAGGATCAGCTACCAAATGTCTCATACTGCATCATTTTTGTGTTGCATTAAATGTTATTTAATGCATCCCTGCTTTTGGTGCTGGGACTGCTCTCCCATCTTCAGGCATTTCCTTGAAACGAACTGCAAAACAAACGACAACAAAACCCCATTTAGTACAAACACAAAAAAGAAATCAAAATATAAAAGAGAGAGACCCAGACCAAAATTAATCGATAGACATTTCAATTACTTCATTAGGCGATAGATCTGCGTTCACTATTTTGATGGTTTGCCGATAGATGCGGCAAATGGTTTGCGCTTTAGCTTTGATGCAGAGTTTTGGATCCCCCCCCAAAAAAAACATTTGAGTTCCCCCCCCCCCAAAGTTTTGGAGGCAGCGGTTTGAGTTTCCCCTGGAAATTTGAGGTTCTCCCAATGAGGCATCAGTTTGAGAAGAAGCAGAAGTCCATAGCAAGTTTCAATCTTTATATCGTTCTTGACCTCCATTTGGTGTAGAAGAGCTCCCCGGCCCATGACGACGTTCGTTGTTCGCGAGAGCTTGGGGATCGACCTCCTTTTCTTGCGGTCAGGCAGCAGGTTATGGGGGAGGGGGGCCAAAAGACTGAGAGATAGAGAGAGGTCCCCCAAGTTTTGGTCAGCTTGATCTGGGGTTGAGGCGCAGATAATGATTTTTCCCCCAAAAAATTTTGATTTCCCCCCAAATTTTTTGAGTTCCCCCCAAAAATCCGGTCACGCTCTGGCCTGTGGAACTCACACGCAAACGTGGCTTCATCTTGGCCTTCCCCAGAGTGAATCTAGATCGTTCATGGTGACTGGGACAAAAAATATATGACTGGACTTATGACTGGGACAAAATTCAAAAAAGGTCCTATTTTATAGAATAGATATATATATATATTTAAAGGTATATGATACCATATTTTGCACCAAATCCTTCTTTCATCGTTAAATCTTTTTGCAATATTTTTGTCCCGTCCATCCGACTATCTTCTTACCCTCGCCTTACATGACTTCGTTCTTTCGATCTTGTTTCGTGTCGTTCTGGTTTCGGTCTCCCTCTTGTGTGTAGACATCAGCGCCTGTAGTTGTCTATGTCATCCCTAGCTAGTAGTGGGCCCTTGAGTTTGTGATGTCGTGATGTATATATAGGTATAGTGTGTAGATCTGTATGAGTGTGTCATCTTTAGGATCCTGATAATTGCCTTTTGTGTCTTGAATGTGTACTCGGTGTTAACCATGATATGATTGAAATTGTCTGAAAGACGGTATTCATACGTATATGAATAAGGTCATGGCAGACAATTTCCTTAGACGTAGTTTTTTGCGATTATAGAATAGCTTATCTTTGACTGCGTGTGATTGTATCAAGACTTTGTTTTTCTTTTAAACCAACCCTTTAAAGTTTTTTTGAAATTAGCTCGCAAGATCACAGATCAATTATCCTCCCTCATCCATTACCACGATTCCACACGTTTTTCCAAATGGTTAAAAATGTGTCACTGGTTTTAAGTTTTCCCTTTTCTCTTCTCTTTCTCTCCATTTAGAAATGTTATGTTATGGTTGTTATAGTTTTGGGACTAGCCATTATTATTGTAGGATTTGTTTGCGGATAGGCTCAGGGAGAGATGAGATTTGTTATAGCAATGATTGACCGATTTTGGAACAATAGGATATTGGAACAGATTTCTTCCGGATGAAAAGAACGGGTTGACCAAGACATATTTATAAAACCGAAGTGTGGCGGACTCGATGGAGAATTCTGGTTGAACGAGATTATATGCTTGAAGATGAGAACTTATCAGACTTAAGACTTAGACGGGTGGTAGATAGGAGTAACTGCAGAGTATGGTAGGAGTTAGGGTGATTATGAGATTGAGTAGAGCTTTTATTAGCAACGAGACTTGATTATTGAGTTGACGTAAGAAGACATTGGGAGTAACACGACGTGTTGAGACAAGTGGATGGTTAGGTTGTCGGATTTAATATTGGTTGAAAATAATTATAGTGAGTAGGGTGAGATGTGATTTTTGATAGTTCAATTATTTGGCGGATAAATTTATGGGAAGATATGACACAGAATGTATTGAGGACATGGCGATTGTTGATTTGTAAATGTGTTATGAGGTAGACAAAGTTGTTGTCTTCGATTGGTGATTGACTAGAACATTATTTTGGCGATTGATTAATATTGGGAAGAGATTGAGAAATTTAAGGATGTTATCGAGTGATGATGTTTAGTGGAGTGGTATGGTATGAGAAGATGATTATTATTCTTTTGTGAGGACTTGGAGTTGGAAATTTCAACAACAATGATGGGTCTATTGTTAAGTCTTAGGATGTGAGATTAGTCGTGGCATTATTCAGTGAAAAGAAGGGTTATGAAGGATTAATTAAAGAACATTGGTTGAAGTTATAAGACTAGCGATCTATAGGTGTAGTCATAATAGTTTTGTGGTATAAGGTTATATAGATGTTATTATTGTTAGTATAAGTGATTCCGAGGACGGAATCATTTCTAAGGTGGGTAGAATGTAACGGCCGCTTTCCGACCGTTCGTATTTTCTACGTACACGTACTTTTTCGTGCACGTATTTTATTTGGTTTTTCTGAGCTCCGGCATATGCGATGCGATATGCCATTGCGATTTTTACGGGGGGGGTTGGATTTTATTGTAATTTTTGGGAACGTCGTTTCACTGCTCGTTTTCTCGCAAAACGACTTTGAACGATATGGGCGTTTTAGTCATTTGACTCAAAACGTCGTTTCCAATTTTACGTAAATTTTGGGTAGGCGTTATGCACGATCGGGCTCTGTAGATCTGTGCGTCTCGTCTCCACGATCGTCCCGGTATTTTCGGATTATTTTTCCGATGCCCGTAGGGGAAGATATCCCCTAATCAATTTCCAACCATTGATTAGCCACTAATCTTTTGAATTTCAAACTTAACCCAAATCAATTTGGATCCTTACGTATCTTGCATGATTCATTGGGCTAACCTCACCATATATCTCCCTTAGTTATACCCCCTCTCTCTCACACTCTTTCTCCTACTTGGCTTAAATCCACCCCCTTCACACCCCTATATATCAATATTCCTCATGTTAAAAACAACCCAACAAAAGCCTTAGGAAGACACGATAGCCAGCCGCCACCCCCCTCTCTAACCCATGGCTGGCCTTCCCCCATCACCGACGGCCCCTCCGGCGATCCTCCGGCCATCCTCCGATCATCCCCTACCTCCTCTCTCCTCTCTCTCCCCCTCAAACTACCCTAAAACACCATTGCCAAACCTTGGTTGCCACCCAGTTTTGAAGCCACCGGCCACCCTTTTTCCGGCCGCCTCCGGCCACCACCGGCGAGCCACGGCCTCCCCTTGTCATCCCCTCATCCATCGACAACATCCTCCCCCCTTCCCTACACTCTTTCTCCCTCAAAACTCCATTGGAACCCATCAAAATAACCTCACAAACACAGTTTTTGGGACAGATCCGCTGCCCGCCGGAAAACACCGCCGGTCGGCCACCTCCGGCCACCCCCTCCGGCGACCACCACCCCCGATCAACTCCTCTCTGACCCCCCAAGCATCTCCACCTCCCCTTACCCTCCTCCCTCATCTCTATCTCCCTCAAAACGCTTTCAAACACAACCCAAACGACAGTTTTACAGATCTGCGTCACCGCCGGAAAAACTTACGCCCACCGGCCATCCGGCCACCTACGATGACCACCCTACCGCCGTTGGATTCCTATCGAAACCACCTATCAACTGCAATTTTCCTCACGCTCATAGCCCACCTGTAGCTCCCGGAATCCTCGTCGGAACACGTCGCATCCGCTGTTTTTCACAGATCTGGAAGCTGAACTTCGCCGCACGCGCACGGCCACCTCCGACCACCCCCGGTGAAAACTCCACTGCCGTTGGATTCGTCTTGAAGTCCTTTACCCACTACAAATTCCCGTTTCTGCTGTTCGTCTCTGAAATTTCACTGAGACGCGCGCCAACGGACGTGGCGCGAATCTGTCCTCCCCGGCTTCTCACGGCCGCCCACCGCCGTGCGCTTGCGCCGTCGGCCATCCACCGGGCCGAGCATCTTCCTTTGGTCCCACTTCATCTACCAACAGCCCCCTTGGACTCTCAGAGTTCACGTTCGTTGCCGCACGCACGTACTTTTAGCCGACATCGCCATTATCGTGAAGAACCGTTGCGCTACTCGCAACGGGAAGGAGATCGCTGATTAGCTCGCTGATTTCACGTCACCACCCCGCTGTCCAGCGGTACCTCTCTGCGCTACCCGCGGTCGAGGAGTTTCAGACGACGCCGACGTTGCGCCGTTCAGACCCGACTTCCGCTTGTTGGACGACATTACGAGGTTAGTTTCCCCTAACTCATAGCACAACCCACACCATAGCAGAACTGAAAACCTAACTAAAATCGGCAACTTAACTCATTAAATTTATTTTCTGCTCCCTTAAAACACGTGGAACTGTAGATCGACGAATGGACTTTTTGACTGTGCACATAGGATAGAATCGTCGAATAGGGTTGAACATCAAAATGTGACTTCTGACGAATAGGATAGTCCCGATAACCTAGAAACGAACCCTAATAGGACTTGATGAATTTGAGACCTGACACCATCACCGTGGCGATATTTCAGACGGATTTCCGCGGACGAGACGCTTGGACGAGACGCTTCGGGAGGACGACACACTCGCCACCGCAGGCAAGTGTACCCACTTGCGTTTTTGACCGTGCTTTGGTCTTAGATTGCTAGAACTGTTAGACTGTGAATGTATAGAACCGGACGTGAAATGATAGCGTTCGGGACGCCCCTGATGACTTAGACTTGACGACGAAGTCTAAGCTCGACAAACAACAAATTTTGACACCGTAGGGCTATCTTGTGTGTGCGTGCGTGTGGACACCCTAGAATAACAATTCCTTACACTTGTCATGTCATGTCCCTGTTACACAAAAAGCCTTCGGGCGTTTCGGATGCTCTCCATGCGAGAGTGATCCCCGTGACTGTTATACAAAAGCCTGTGGGCGTTTCGGATGCTTTCCCTAGCGGAAGTGATCCCCGTGATACAAAAAGCCTGCGGGTGTTTCGGATGCTTTCCTAGCGGAAGTGATCCCTGTTACACATAAAGCCTTCGGGCGTTTCGGATGCTTTCCTAGCGGAAGTGATCCCTGTTACACAAAAAGCCTTCGGGCGTTTTGGATGCTTTCCTAGCGGAAGTGATCCCTGTTACACAAAAAGCCTTCGGGCGTTTCGGATGTTTCCCTAGCGGAAATGATCCCTGTAATTCTTGTCCTGAGTTCCTGGGTTTGGGGTTGGGTTGAGCGTGCGCACGGCAAGAGGGTCTGATCCCCCTCGAACCGTAAGGCGTGAACCCTTTCGTGTCTCACTTGTCTTGTCTTGTCTTGTCCCGTCACGTCCCGACTTGTCTTGACACCTGTAGGTTAGTCCCGTAGTTGGTAGCACACGCTACGACTACTACCTGTCCTGTTTTACTTTCCTGCTGCATTACTTCCTGTTGTGTTACTCTGTTATAACCACAACATGCTAATCAACCAGTAAACTGTTGTGTAATAGAACCTCAGCATGCTAATCAACCAGTAAATCGTTGTTTAAAGTTCGGTGCACTTGCAGTAAAGTCTAACCCTTCTTGTAGACTTTACCTGACGTACAGTTCCTTTCTCTTGGGTGCTGTACGTCAGGTGTTCAGCCAGAGTTCGTGGACGAGGCAGACTCACTGGAGTACGAGGAGCCGAGGACGTCGACCCAGAGTACGTGTTTGACAAGGACCAGACCTTGAGGTCTTTTAGTCGTCACTTTCAGAGGTTACTACTATCAGTTTGCTTGTAGATAGTTTGTTGCCACGCTTAGGCTTCTTTTCAGACTTTGTACTTGTTGGATATTATATCTCTAATTTAATGAATGCAACTTCCTTTCCGTACTTTCTGTTGTTACGAACTATATTAATGCAAGAACCTGAAAATCTTTTAAAATGGTACCCCTACAGACGCTTATTAGGTCCGAGCTCTTCAGCTCCGGCCTAAGCGGGCCTTAGTCACGTTTCGCCTCCGTCGTTTTGGGAAGCGGGGCGTGACAATTACTATCCATTCCATCAAGTGTGTACGAGCATGATGTGAAACATGGTATAAATCAATACTAGAAATTCTTGATTTAGCAATTAAATGTAACGATATTTAAAAAGATGTAAAATGCACACTTGCCTGTTATAGTCGATTTCGAGTACCCACGTGTAATACCCCTAAGTGTGTAATCCTAGTATTTGTGTATAATACGTATTGGATATATTTATACGGTATTGATATGAGTATGTGTATGGCTAGTATGTGTGCAAACTTGAATGGATATATGGTATATGTGTGTATAAATTGAATGTGTAATTATGTGTATTGATATGTATAGTATTGGATAGTAAGTGGGATATATATGAAATGTGTATATGGATGCATGAGTGTTGAATTATGCTAATTAATATGATGTAAGAAATATTATTGGCAATTTGTTGCATGAAAATATTAGTAGTATGTCTATAGTAACTTTATATGTAGAGATATGAATGAATGTTAAAATGATTGTATTTTAAAGTACATTTGAATGAATGGATATGTATGGTAGTGAGTATTATTGGTAGTGTATACTTTGGTGTATATTTAATGGGAAGTATGAAAGTTTTTGTAATTATTTTGCAATTTTGTAAGCATATGGTGTTTTGTGTAAAAGGGGAACTTATCTCCTTTTTCTTCCACATCTCTCTCCTTCTCTCTCTCCCTCTCTCTCTCCCCCCTTTCTCCTCCCCAAACTGAACCCGAACCAGCCATAGGGCTGTCGACATTTCTGGAGAAATTGAGGAGAAAAGATGGGAAAAAGAAGAAGAAAAGAAGAGAAAAGGAAGGGAAGAAGAACCCTAGTCTATTTCCCCCTTTCTCCCCCCTTAATTCTTCCTCTTTCTCTAAATCTACATTGCCAAACCCGAGCCCAAAACTGTCCAGATCTGACCGAACCTGTTCATGCTCTTTTTCCTTCAATTTCAAGCCCAAATTCCCTTTTTTCATGCTCCTTTTGAACCTTAATGTTAGCTAGATGTATATGGGGGAGTTTGGAGCTAGAAGGAAGCGATTTCATGGCTTAGGATGATGTATTTTGGGGCGGTGAGGCCCAAAAACGGGATTCATGGAGCTTGAGGTGGAATCTTGAAATCTTTCATGAAGGGATTCTTGGCAAGGCATCATTTTTAGGTAGGATCCCTACTTGTGCTTTAAATGCTAATTTGGGGGTTGTTGAAGAATTGAAGAATTGTTTGTTGTAGAATTGTAGAATTGATTAGTTCATGATAATAGAATAAAGTTGGTATTTTTAATGTCACTCCCTATGTATGTTTGCTAAAGATTTCATTTTAGGACAAATCCCTTGTAGTTTTTAATAAAGTTTGCAACTTTATGGTAAATTGTGGTGTAGTTCCTTATAATCTTCATTGTGAAGAATGTTAATGCTAAGATTACTAATGTTGCTAATACTTTCCTATTAGGTACTAAAGTTATTAAAAGTTTACATTGTTGGATATTAAGTTTGCCACAACATGCTAACGAATGCTTGTAGGTTGGTGAAAATTGCTAAGTTGCATAAAGCTACCATTTCTCTTCTTAACATATGCCTATGTCAATGAGCTTCCTACTAATTAAGAATTTATTAGTAATAACGCCATGATGGAATTAGTGTTAATTAAAAAGATATTAAATGCATGCAATTTCTATTAGCCTTTATAAAGATTGCATGTTAGTTTAGAATTGTTTAAGGTTTCGCCTTTGCATAGACTTCACTTTCATGCAATTCTCATTAGTTGACAAATGTTACATTTTTAATGAATTGCTTAATCTTGTAACCAAATGTGGGTGTTGTTAAGTAGTTTACAAAATGGGTATTACTTATAAGCTTGCATTTTATTCAAGTCCATTGTAAAGAAAGTTGTGTTGTTGTAATGAAAGTGTCATTCATTCAAGTTCATCGTAATAACGTTTGTAATTCTAAAGTACTTTGTTGTGTGACACCTCAAAGTTTTCATGTTTTTTACATGATTCTCCATGTAGCCTCTAAGAATTGGGTCTTTTCTATAAAACATAGAATGTTGCTATTAAAGTTGTTTATATGAAAATACCGTTTCAAACCTAATGCTTGCATTTTTGTTACTAAAATGGCCAAATCCTACATGTTGGTTGTTAGAGTTGTCACCTTTTGCTAAAGAATGCTTCTGGGTTGGTAAAATCGTTACATCGCATAGAGCTAGCATGTTGGTTTGAAATTTTATGTGCAAAGGATTCAATTACCCGTAAATGCAAGTGGAAATTGTGAAGGGCAAGTGTATTGGACTTGAAGGGTGAAATTAATGGCATGATGTGGGATTATGTTTATTTGTAAGTGGGATTTGGATTATGGTGGGCATGGATTCATGCGGCATGTTGTGGATTACATAAGAGCTTTCATTCATGTCTTTTCTTTTTTACTTTCATTTCAATTAATGCTATATACTAGGCTTGTTATTTAAATGCAATTAGAATTGTGGTTTCTCATGTCACCTTAATATAGCCTACTTAATGTTGTTCTTCATTTCACCTCAATGTTGTTACAATCTATTTCTCTTATCGTTGTATGTTAGTTTACTTAACTTAAATGCTAATAAATGATTAAGTCCTCTTAAATGAGGGTCACACAGGTTGGGAGAAATCCGAAGTATCGGCCAGGCCTATGGGATGGACTGGTGGTGGTGTCTTTGTGTTTTTGTGTGGTGGGTACACTTGAACTCCTGACGGGCTAGCGCGGCAGGGAGTGCAGAGTGGTACCCGAGGCTCCTGACGGGCTAGCGCGGCGGGGAGTCCCCTGTTACTCTCCCACACAGTTGGGAGAGGTCCAGTCCCATATGTCGTATTCGATATTAGGATTCCAAAAGCTAACATTGTATGTAATTGATTGACTGGCCCTCTTTTATGCCATAGTAGTACCTGTTATTATTTACTGTTACGATCGTTACCCCTCCCCTTATACACTCTGCTAGGTTCACTTGATTTCTGTGAATATCCTCTATGCAGTTTTGTTCCTTTTTCCTTGTTTGATGATTCTATGTTCCTTCTTATGCCACGCACGAAAATGTGATAACACCAACATTCCATAAATTAATATTTATATGCATGAGTTGGGTTTCCTGCTTGGACACGCTTTGACGTGCTCCAATTATTGTCTTTTCAGGCCATTGAATTGGTTGCTGGAGTTGGAGTTGTGGTTGAGGAGCTAGAGTTATGGGTGTTAGTGAGGGGAGAGGATGAGAGACTTGTACTCTTGGGGTTTATTTTGGGGAGAGTGGGATTTCGTGCATAAATGGATGTATTAGACATATGTGATGATTAAAGATCGGAGCTTCTCTTTAGTTTTAGTTGTTGCCTTTGGGTTGGTGCAGTGTTTCCTATGATTCTCTCTGTGAGTTCGATTCTGTATTGTTGGTTTTGTTTCTTGGGAACATTACAGATACTATCCCAGCAATGCACAGTGAGCTTGCAGTTTCCTTGTATTTCCCTTTCTCTCTTCGTAACACTCGCTACTCTGGGAGATCCTGGGACGGAGACGTACCTCCCGAGTATCCTGGGGAGCGGGGCGTTACACCACGTGATCACGATGAAAGGCGTATTATATCTGCGTCAATGGATATATGATGTCAACTAAAGAATTCTAAAACAATTAAAATGATCATAACCCTAACCTAAAACACTATTTATATAGTACAATGTATATATGTGCATTACTGATTGTATATGATGTGCCTAAACTTATACATATAATCATAGTTTAATGTTATATAATATAATATTATATATATATATATATATATATATATATATATATATATATATATGTATGTATGTATGTATGTATGTATGTATGTATGTATGTATGTATAATTACACTAACATTAAAAAAATGAATACTGTAAGGTACTGCTACCATATAAAACTTAGGCATGTATAACACTAAACTAACACTAAACTAACTTATAACATTATTATGAGGTCACAACCTAATATACCCTAATTTATCATTTATAACTCTCTCTTTCTCTCACCTGTCTTCTCCTCCGATTCTTTTCTTTCTTCTTCTTTTTCTGATGTAGAGAGAGATCAAGGGGGTGCGACGGCTCGGGTCCGGCAGCGGTGGAGGGCGGCCAGATCTGGGTGTGCGACTGTCTGGATCTGAGGTCGACGGGGCACACATGGGGACATGGGCGGTGGGTGTTGATCTTTGGGGGATAAGGGTCGGTCGGAGCAGAGGGGATGTGGCACTACAGTGGGGGTCGGCTTGCGGTGGAGCTCAGACGGGTGGTTGGGGCTGATTGAGGGTGAGGGCGTTGCCGTGGAAGAAAGTGGCTAGAGGAGGTGGAGGTCGGAGATGGCGGAGGGTGTGGGTGATCTGTTTCGAATAGAGTGGAAGAGGGTGAGGGTGAGGCGCCTGGGCTTTGGCGGGGTGCTTGGGCAAAGTTGGCGGCGGCTTGAGGGCGTGAGGCTGTCGGCGCTTGGGTGGTGAAGGAGCGATAGACGACTGGGCTGAAGGCGCAGCGGGGTTGCTGGACGATGATAGGGGCGGTGAAGGGCTGGCAACGGTCGAGGATTTGTGGTGTGGGGGCTTGGGTCACGGTGAGCTGACGGAGATATCACCGGGGTTGTGGGCCTCTCGAAGGGAGCGGTTATAGAGAATAATAGCAGAAAATAAGATAAATGACTACAATTGATAGGTTTAACCTCCTCCCAAGACGCCATTAAGAGGATGCCCACACTCGTTTATCTTAGAAATCACTCAATAATTCAATATTCGCATACCTAGGGCCAGTTGGCCGCTTCCCCTTTTATCTCCCTTTTCACTTAAAGCCCAATTACAATAATGCCCTCAAAATGAATAAAATAAAGGAAACAACTAAAAGAAGTTGCGAACACTTCCCTGAGTCATTTGGTTGAGCCGGATGTCCCCTTGCGCCGCCTTGAGTACGTGATGAACCCATCACTACTCCCCCCAAAAAGCCACCTTGTCCTCAATGTGGAAATCTGGAAATTGAAGCTTCATGACGCTCACCAGGTCTCAGGTGCTCTCATACTCTAGCAAGCCCTTCCAATGTACCAATACCTCCTGCTCGTTTGTCCCTTTTTTCCGTACCCCTTTTAACTCCTCTTACTCCAACAAAACCTCCATGTCCTCGGTCAGCGTCTCCTGTAGTGTAGGAGAAGGACTGTGCTCACCGATCACTTGTCGCAACTGTGATTCGTGGAACACGGGATGGATGTACGATCCTGGGGGCAACTTTAATCGGTAGGCCACTGGCCCCACTTTGGCCTCCACATCAAAAGGGCCAAAATACCTGGGAGAAAGCTTCGCATTCCTCCGAAGGGCTAGGGACTTCTACCTGTAGGGCCGCAACTTCAAGTACACCATGTCCCCCACGTCAAACTGGACATCACAGCGGTGTAAATCTGCCCTTGCTTTCATCACCTGTTGAGCTTTAGCCAGATGGAGCTTCAGCTCCTCCAAAACTCTGTCTCTCTCTGCCAAGTACTGGTCTACATCGGAAACTGGAGTCGTCTCCTGGCCATAGTGTAGCAAATAAGGTAGATCCCATCCATACAGAATCCGAAATGGTGTAGTCTGAGCCGTCGTGTGGTACGAGGTGTTGGACCAATACTCTGCCCATGCCTACCAACGTGCCCACTCCTTCGGGCTCTTCGAGATGAAACACCGCAGGTCACACAGTAGCTTAGATGTATCCTCGTTGAATGCCAAGCTGGGCTCCAACTATTAGCTACCAGGAGTACCACTATATTATATTTTGTAAAGATACACTGTAAAATACATTATTGTCAAAAAACTGAATGAGTAAATCTGGTTAAGAATAAGAAAACACAGATACCCCCAAAAACTATGCTACTTAATGCTGACCTAAATTAGGTTGAAACCTAGTTGAAATCTAGTTTTTTCTTACTGCAGAAGCACTAAAACTAACTGCTCAAGTCAACAACAATAAAAGACCAGCATCAAAATTTCAGTGACGGGACATTTTCCATTTAAGAAATCGGATCACCACATGCAACATTACAAATAAACACCCACATGAAGACACAATCAGATGGTCATTTTTTACGGGCCGAGCTACGTGCTCGCTCCCCCTCGATGCTCCTGTTGACGACCTCTGTCTGGCTGTCCGTCTGGGGGTGGTAGATAGTACTATGCCTCAGAACTGTTCCCTGCATCCTGAAGAGCTCCGGCCAGAACTTGCTCTGAAAGACATTGTCTCTGTCAGAGACAATGGACTTGGGTGGCCCGTGTAAGAGGATCACCTCCCTCAAAAATACCTCGGCCACTGAAGTAACGATGTATGAGTGCTGGAGTGGTATGAAATGTGCATATTTGCTGAGGCGGTCAACCACAACAAATATCACTGTGAAACCTCCCGACTTCGGCAACCCCTCAATGAAGTCCATGGACAAGTCCTTCCATACTCGCTCTGGCAAGGACAGTGGCTGCAACAATCCACCTGGAGACATCGCCATATATTTGTGACGCTGGCACACATCACACTCTGCTACCATCTTGGCCACATCATTCTTCATCCCTTGCCAGTCCACCTCTTGCACCAGACTCTGGTATGTCTTTAGTATCCCCGAATGCTTGCCCACTACGCTGCAATGGAACTCCTGTAGAATGGCCGAAATGTGGGAAGACGTCCTCCGTATTACTAGACGCCCCCAATACATCAACCTCCCCTCTTGCAAGGAATAACCTGGGTGCTCTACGGACCCCTGTAAGAGTGCCGCTCGGATATCTGCCAACTCTTGGTCCTCCTCAGCCTCCCTCTGCAGTGTCTCCCAGTCCTGAAGTACCGACACTGATACCGCTGCCAACTGGACGTCCTCATCTCTCTGTGACAGTGTGTCGGCTGCTTTGTTTTCCAACCCTGAGCAGTACTCTAGCTCAAACCGGTACCCCATCAACTTCCGTAGCCACTTCTGGTGCTCCTCTGCCACCATTCACTGCTCCAATAGGTACTTGAGGCTTCTCTGATTCGTGCAAACTAAGAAGGTCCTCCCCAGCAAATATGGCCTCCACTTCAGTATAGACAGAACTATAGCCATCAACTCCCTTTCATGCACTGACGTCAATCTGGACCTCGCCGTCAGTACCTGACTGTAGTAAGCAATAGGGCATTGATCCTGCATTAGTACCGCCCCCAACCCATGGCCCGAGGCATCAACCTCAACAATGAACGGTCTCAAAAAGTCAGGAAGGGCCAACACCGGCACTGTCGTCATGGCCTTCTTCAAGGCCTCAAAAGCACGCGTCGCCTCCCCCCCACACAAACTGATCCTTCTTCAACAACTCCATGAGTGGACAAGCAACTGTCCCATATCCATCTACAAACCACCGGTAGTAGCATGTGAGGCCCAAGAATCCTCTCAACCCCCTCAGAGTGGCAGGGCACGGCCAGTCTAGCCTTGCCACAATCTCCGCCCTATCGGCGGCCACCTCCTCTGCAGAAACCACATGGCCCAGGAACTCTACCCGCGGCTGCCCAAACAAGCACTTCTTTCGGTTCCCATAAAGCTGGTGGTACTGTAACTCCTGGAACACTACGTGCAAATGATCCAAGTGCTCCTCCAACATGCAGCTGTACACCAAGATACCGTCAAAGAACACAAGCACAAATCTCCTCAGGTTGGGGCGGAATACCTTGTTCATGAGTGCCTGAAACATGGCAGGGGCGTTAGTTAAGCCTAAGGGTATGACTAAGAACTTATAATGGCCTTCATGTGTCCTGAAAGCCGTCTTCGGCACATCCTCCTTTCTCATCCTGATCCGGTGGTAACCGGACTTGAGATCGATCTTCGAGAAAATGGCCGACCTATGAAGTTCATCGAGGAGCTCTTCGATCACCAGAATGGGGAACTTGTCTGGCACCATCTCCTTGTTGAGCACCATGTAATCCGTGCAAAAATGCCAGCTCCCATCTTTCTTCTTCACCAGCAGTACCAGGCTAGAAAAAGGACTCACGCTACGCTGGATGACACCCACCTGAACCATCTCAGCCACCATCCGCTCTATCTCATCCTTTTGTATTTGGGGGTAGCGATATGGCCGAACACTGATATGGGCTACACCCTCTTGTAAGACTATGGTGTGTTCGTGGTCCCTAGGCGGCGGTAGTCCCCAGGGGCTCCATAAAAATGTCTCCAAACTACTCCAACATCGTCTGCACCCCCTGTGGGACCGGCTGCTCCTTCCCTACATCAACACCCCCTCTTGTGTCATCATTTGAAGCTCCACCAGAAAGCCTCCCCCTCTGCCTGAATGGTTCGAACTATGGTCTTCATGGAGACCAATAATCTGCACAAACCGGGGTCTCCCTGTAACAGTACTGCTCTCCCGTCCTTCGAAAACTCCATCCTGAGGAGTTTCCAGTTCACCTTTATCTCCCCCAGCATCTGCAGCCATGCCAAGGATGAGATCCGTGCTGCCCAGATCTAAAGGTAAGAAATCTGCCACTATCTGTATCCCCTACACTGCCAGCACCAGTCCCCGACATAAGCCTCTACTGCTTTCCTTCTTTCTTGTGCCCATCATCACACTGAAACTGTCGCTGTCCACCAAGTGCAGCCCCAACTGCTCTACAACCCTCCTTGAGACAAAATTGTGGGTCGCCCCACTGTCGATAAGAACCGTCACCTCCTGATCTCCAATAAGCCCCCTCAGCTTCATGGTGTGGTTCGGAGTGAACCCCACCACAGAGTTAAGGGAGACCTCCACCACCTCCAGCTGTGTGTCATCGGTATCCGCCTCTTCAGTGACCTCGTCCTCAACCCCCTTATCATCATCGTCATCCTCCAGCAGCAGCACCTGTAACTTGTACCCAGCTGTAACGGCCTGTTTCTGTGTATACGTATTGCGTATGTATTCAATTAATATAATGATTTATTAAAGTATGATTTTATTTATTATTATTATTTTCGTATCTCGAGCACACGAATTAACAGTCGTGTCTTTATCTTCTGGGTTGCAGGGACGAGTCTGATTATCTTCACCTTCCTAAACATCCTAACTGATCATATTATCCGAATCAAATCTCAACTATGCTGATTAGCTGAATCGGATCTAAACCCTAATATCTTTTGCAAACATCTTATCTATAATCATTTCCAAAATCTAATCTTAACCAAAACAAATTTCCCCAAAATAAGCATGTTGACCAGATTGGTTCTTTGAATAAATTGATCAAATAGATTCTTTGTATCAAATATCATACTTAGTTAGATTTTAGAGATCGGATTTAAATCATATATTGATCAAATCATTTCCTTAATAAGATCTTAACAAACTCTTAATATCGTAATTAAATCCATTATTGATAAATCTGAATCCTAATATCCTAACTCAATTGATTTTTCCAGATCCTAACAAATTATATCTCGCCAAAATCTTACATTCTGAGATTATTAATAAATATTAATTGATCCTATATCTTAACTAATTTTTCCCCACCACGTTGCATGGCAGAGGATCTCAACAAAACCCCCATTCTCTCCCCATCTTTTGTAACTGAACCACGCTCTCTCCCACGTTTGCAACAAACTAACCTCATATCTCAACCAACTATCCTACCCCACGTCACCCCCACTTCTCTCGCTTACGGGTACAACTTCATCCATCTCTCCCATTCAAGTAACAGCATCTCCACGTCACCCTTTTTGCATGCGGTTAACAAACCCCCACACTTCTTCTTTGCATCGTCTTCTTAAAACCCCTCCACTGATCTCTTCTCTCATTCGGAAACCAAGGAAACCCACATCTCCTCCCATTCACCCTTCAACCTCCAAACCCATCCTCCCTATAACCCTCGCATACCTCTGCCCCCTCCTTCGAACGTCCGTTCACTTCGACCACCGCCCGCATCCTCCTCGAACACCCGTGACTCTCCGATCACTAGCGCGCACTTCCCGCACCGTCCTTCGACCAAAACCGCGATAGGAGTTCCCTCAGACAACCCAGCTCGCCTTCGTTAGCCTCCGACCGCCGAACACCAACTGCCACCAGCGCCCTCAATGCTCCTGACCAAGCTGCATTGCCATCTCCCCACTGCATCGCCATCTTCATCTGGCGACCCGCCGGTAGACCCCCCTACATCTCCTCCACACATGTCAACCCAGCCCCTTCGACCAACTCCGACAAGCCCCGTATCCGACCTCTCCTCCCAACCTCAACCACCGGCGACCTCCCAGTGCTCAGGCCGCTCTCCACGCCGGCGAACCCGCACCCTCCCCTCACCCCCTCCACCATTGTCCCCTATTTCCTCCCTTTCCTCTGTTCGAAACAGGGTGTTCCAGCCCGCTGCTCTCGTTCCCACATCAGGGCACTTCCTTGGTCGACCTCCGTCCGATCTTTTCCCGACAATAGCCGGTGATCCTCCCTCTGACTTCCTCACCCCCGCAGGCCAATTGCACCCTTTGACCCCATGACCACCACTCCGATCCCCCTCCGTACACTCCCGATCTAGCACCGTACCCGCCGCCGATCCCAACCCTCAGCCCTCCTAGAAACCTCATCGCCCCCTCCCCTGTTCGAAGCGCCGACAGCCTCCGCCCTCTCCGGCAGCCCCCTCCGTCATCTCCCCCTCCCCGTCGCCGGTAAACCCAGACGCCCTTCGCCGCAACTCACCCCGCCATTCTGATCCCCGACCGCCACGACGATAGCTCCGCCCCATTCCATTCGAAACCCCAAACCCAGCTTGGATCTCCCCCTCGCCAACACAAACCACCGCTCCTCTCCCCGTTCAGGCCGCACGAAACCCTGAGTACCGCTCAGTCATCCACCGTCAACGATTTTCCTCCCCTCTTCAACATCGACGCACGCTCGAATCTGGTAGCCGCCTGAGAGATCACCGCCAAACGGATCCGCCGCACCCCTACTCCATCTACGCCACGCCTCACAGATCACGTCGCCGCCGCTGCCACACCTGCTTGCCACGTGAACCAACACAACGAAAACATCTGTAAGTGGGTTTTATTATATAAAATTTGTATGTTAGTACACTTAGCTATTATATTACTATGACAGTAAATTATTGTACCTTATCACATGTGGGTTCAATGCTTGAACAGTGTCAGGTCTATGTCTTTGTTAAGACAACTCATAGGGGTACTGTCAGAACTATTTATATACAAGTTTTATATATAATTTTTATGATCAAGTGCCTCAAATATGTATTTTCATATGCATGCGCAGTACTACATATAATTCTGAAGCCTTCTGTTTCATTAAATAATTTATAATGTTAGTTAACAGATGTTTATAGTATCTCAGCAGGTTATATAAATTATATGCTTACATATATAAGAGTAGTAAGAATACATTTATATATTAGCTTAATGTATGAGATGTTATAAAAAGATAATAATAGTGGTTCTAGGAAAAACATCGTTAAGAAGTTAGACCTAATAATAAATCTAGTTGATAACTTCTAACTTGATGTTATGGACCTAACGACGCAGATATAAAACGCCTTCCATCGTGATTACCTGAGCACCCAAATCGTCAAATCAGGCAAGTGCACTTTTTACGAATCTTGAAACCGTTGTTTTTAATTTCTTTGACCTGAGTCATTCTGATATGCAAGTGTGCATTTTTACAACTTTTAAATACCGTTACATTTAACTGCTAAATCAAGAATTGCTGGTTTACTTTATATCATGTTGCACATCATGTTCGTCCACTCATGATTGAAAAGTTATTGATGGAACATGTATTATTGGAACATATTGACAGAACAGAATACCTTGAAAATTGTGAAATCGTGCTTATTGATTGGCTACTCCCGTCGGTCATATGTGACTAGTCTGGCTCGTGTTCCAGTAGGGTCACATGATGACTAGTCTGGCTCGTGTTCCAGTATATGGCGGTTTAGCGTTTGTGAACTCGTGTGATCGATTAGGATGGCTCGTGTCCAGCAGAACACTTGGGTGGGGTAGTTCAATGTAGTAGAGGCTGGAATGCTGGATTGCACTCTCGTGGTGAACTTGACCGACACCTGGCCGGGTCGGTGAGTATAGAGTCACGGGTAGCTCCCGTTGACTTGGGTGTGATGCTGGTCACTTTTCCCCCTCAGACATTGGGCTTTCCACTAGGCACACTTGACTGATTGTCACGGTCTTTTAATCCTATTGTTACTATTGAGGTTTGCGTACTCTGTTGGTTACTCTTGTCTTGTTTGTGTACTAATATCATGCCTATTGCTGTACACACTACGCTCATTGCTGTACACACTACGCTCATTGATGTACACACCACACCTACCATGTTTACTGCTGTATACACCACGCTTGCCATGTTATTGCTGTACACACCACACCTGCCATGTTTACTGCTGTACACCACGCTTGCCATGTTATTGCTGAACACACACTTACCATGCTTATTGCTGTGCACATTACACATTGCCATGTTCGTTACTTTTTGCACTACATTTCGTCTGCTCACTGCTTTGCACACTACACTTGTCAGTGCTCACATATTCCTCATGATGCCATGCTTTAACTAATGTAAATTCAATATTGTTACTCGTATTGCCATGAAATCTTTTCGAAAACCTTGCCAAGGGTCAAGTTACTTTTATCTTTTTAAATCTTGCCGAGCGACCCTTGCTGACGTATATTTCCTTGTTTTGATGAAATATACGTCAGGTATTAGACAGGTTTGCTGAGGAGTTGCTTAGAGACTAAGCAGGTTGACCAGGAGTGCCTTGCCGCTAAGTTCCTTCGCTGAGGAGCAATGTGTCTTCGCATCATATTTATATTTGTTGTCTCCTTAAAAACTTGTATGGGCTTTATGACCCTCTCTTTTATTTCCTTCATTGTTGTATTCATTTTTGAGACTTGAGATTGTAATAAAATTTATCTGTGTTGTTTGAGTCGCATGCAAGAACCTGCAGGATGTTATCACACAGACGCGTAATGTCCTTAAACCAAGGAGGGGAGAAAATAAAAAGTACCTCCTTCTTGCTTTAAGCACATGCGGACCTTCGTCGCGTCCGCGCTCCCAAGTACAATGGGAAGCGGGGCGTGACACCAACGCATTTGTGGCCTGGGGTGAACCTCTTGTCACTCTGAAAGCAGAGCCCCTTCTGTCGCTTCTCCCTCATCTCCGCATTGGACATCCTCCTGAACTGCCCTCCTGCTTGGGCGGCACTGCTCCTCTCTCCGACCTTCTCCCTGCTAGCCTGATCTGCCCCGGTGGTGACTTTCGCCCCTCCTATACCCGCTGCAGTCCCCCGCTGCACCTGGTCACCATACCCACTCCTAGCTATCCTCTCCTCTGCCTGGGCATCCTCGACCAACTGCGCCATCTCGATGACCTCTGACAGCCCCTTGGGCTTGTATGGCCACACCCCAGCTCGGAGACTGGGCTTCAGGCCCTTCATAAAGGTGCCCTCTAATGACTTATCCGTGACACCATGTACTCGCCCGGATAAGGTCTCGAACTTCTCGATGTAATCCCTCACCGGCATGTCCTGCCTGAGGGTGAAAAGCTGCTCGTGAAGGTTTCCCAGGTTGGGATCCCTAAACTTCTCCAGAATGAGGTCCTTCAACTCCTCCTAGCAACGGAAATGATGCCTCATCTCCTTCCACCGATACCACCCCAAAGCTCTCCCCTCCATGCAATTAGCCGCTGCTTCCAACTTCTGGGCCTCCGTCATGTGATAAGCTATGAAGTACCTCTCTGCCGAGAAAAGCCAGGCATGTGGGTCCTCCCCATTAAACATGGACATCTTCAGCTTCTGTACCCTTCCGTCCCCTGCAAAATGACACTGGTCTGGTCTACCCTCTGTGCGGGGGGCTGGTGATAGTGCTGCCATCTCTCGTCCTAGGTCTCATAACCTCTATATGGCCCTCCTCCGCGGCCACCATAGTCCCCTCAAGGAACTCCACACCTGCCCTCATAGTCATCCCAATCGCTCCAGCGCCAAACTCTCCCCATATCCTCCCCCGCTGTCGTCATAATGGTTTCTTCCCCTCCCCCGTCTCTGTAATAATGGACCTCCTCTTACAGGGGTCCAAAAGACTTAGATCTACCTTGGAAGTGCTCCCCGTGGCCTTGCCGCTGTCTAGGAAAGTCAAAAGGCTCAGATCTGCCCTTCTACCCCGAAAATGGCCCTCAAGCCCTTGCAGCTACCCTGGGAAACCCGTAGGCCCCCCAGGTCCCTTTTCATGTTTGCCTCCCCCTGGTAGTTGCCAAGGGGTGCCACGCCCCGTCGGCCCTCCGGCAGGCCTCGCCGAGGCTGGCGGGGCCTGGCGGGGCCTCTTAGTGCTCTGACGGGGTCAGCGACCCTGCCGGTGGCCGCTGCCCTGAAGAAGCTCCGTTCTACCCCGAAAATGGCCCTCAAGCTTTTGCAGCTGCCCTGGGAAACCCGTAGGCCCCCCAGGCCCTTTGTCACGCTTGCCTCCCACTGGTAGTTGCCAAGGGGTGCCACGCCCCGTCGGCCCTCCGGCAGGCCTAGCCAAGGATGCTGGGGCCCGGCGGGGCCTCTTAGTGCTCCGACGGGGTTGGCGACCCTGCCGGTGGCCGGTAGGGTCCTGCTGGCCCTGCTGGAAGTCGCCTGGTGCGGGGCGCTGTCCCCCACCACTGTCAGGTGGCAACCGAGCCCTAGAATAGATCTGGGGGTTCGCTGCCCCCCTCTGTGTTTCGATGAACTTCTCTGGCCCCCTTGATCCCCCACAGGCCTTCATCCTCCTCCTCGGAGTCCTCGTTTGTGAAAGACTCCGTCTTGTAGAAGATTCCATCTTTTCCCTCCGTGAAACACTCCATCTTTTCCTTTCCTTTCTCCAAAGGTCGGGTCTTTTTGGAAGAACTAGGGTTTACGCCTCCGAATCCTATCTTCTTATTGAAAATCGCAAATTAGAAAGCCATCTGAGCAATGGCTTCCTCCATTTTATCTTGTTTCACCGAGATCTCTCCCATGATCTTCATTAAATAAGCGATAGCCTCGCTATTCGCCGCCACCGTCCTCTTTACCTCTTCGATCTCTCCATTGCTTTTCTCCTCCCTTGTTTCACTTCGATCCTTATTTCTCGTTGACGCCGCCATGGATCGTTGTCGCTCTAATACCAAAATGATAGATCTGAAGGAAAGATCCAATTTTTATAAAGAATAATAGCAGAAAATAAGATAAATGGCTACAATTAATTGGTGTAACCTCCTCCCAAGACGTTGTTAAGAGAACATCCGCACTCGTCTATCTAAGAAATCACTCAATAATTCAATATTCGCATAGCTAGGGCCAGCTGGCCGCTTCACCTTTTATCCCCCTTTTCACTTAAAGCCCAATTACAATAATGCCCTCAAAATGAATAAAATAAAGGAAACAACTAAAAGAAGTTGCGAACATGTCCATGCATCATTTGGTTGAGTCGGATGTCCCCTTACGCCGCCTTGAGTACGTGATGAACCCATCACTATGAAATGGCCTGTTTTTATATATACGTATATCGTACGTATTTAATTAGTATAGTGTTTTAGTAGAGGTTTTATTATACGTTTTATTTATTATTATTATTATTATTTTTCATAGCTCGAACATGCAATTTAATGATCGTGTTGTTAACCTCTTTAACTTGTGGTTGATGTTGATTGCAGGGACAAAATCATACTAATCAAATCGCTTCTTAACCAAATCGATCTTTCGAATCAAATCTTAACCCAATAATCCAACGAATCCTAACTAAATTGATTCCTGCTAATCCAATCTTAACCAATATCTTAACCGAATGAAGGATCATATCTAATCCTTATAAGGTTAATATCTTGATCAAAATCCAGATCAAATCTTAAACAATCTTATCTTAATATTTCCCTAAATCTTAACTAATTTTAATATGCTGATTAAATTCTTTTCCCTAATAATAATTTAAAATCTATCTAATATCCTAACAATTTTCCCCAACGTCTCCCTGAATTCATACACACGAACACACATTTCATCCAACCCACGTTCCTCATTCCTCCTTCTACAGCCGAGGCACAACCCTCCCCTTAGACATGCACGTTCTCTCTCCTCACATTTTCCCCACTCCCCAACACTTCTCCACGTTCTCCTCTTCTTCTCTTATTTTTCTTCATAAATCCCTATGCCTCCAGCCAACCACTTTCCCTATAAAACAAAATGAAAAGGAGACAAGCAAATCAACCTCTCCTCCCTCTCTTTCGTTCTCACTAAACCCAACTCCATCCAACCCGCAACTCCCGTACAGCTCGTTGTCGAATCCTTCGACATCGTCACCATCCCCGACTTCTTCTCCGAGCCATCAAACAACCCTCCGACCTCTCCCGTAACCCCGTCACCATGGTGACCTCCTACACCCATGCACCACCATCCTTCAGAGAGCCTCCCACCTCCGCTCTAACCTCATGCCACCACAGCTCCAGCTACCACCGTTGCACCACCACGCAACACCAACCCCCTGCATCGGCAACTCCACAAACCCGGAACGCCTCCAGCGCCTCCTCCAAGCCTTTCGCTCTCTGCCACTGCTCTCTGACCACTCATGCCCTTGACCTCCTCACCTTGTACCCATCCGACAGTCATCAACACCTCTCTTGTCGCCCGATCCTCCACCGCTGCAGCCGCCATTGTCCACAGCCGTCCCCTCCTTCTTCCCGACCTCCCTCCACCTGTAGACTAACTTATGAAAAGCCGCAGGTCTCCCTCCCTCATCGACCAGTCCATCGAGCCCATGCCTTCCCTTCTCAGCTTAGTTCACCTTTCCTGCCGCCAGTCCCCCTCCGATCCGATTTGACCTCAGCCCTCCGCATCGTCGCCTTCTCGACCCCACACCATCCCATCCTTGCCGACGACGAACATCCCCTCTTGAACCTGCATCACCTCCCTTCGATCTCCAGACAACCTCCATCACATCGACAACCCCCTCCAACCTCCAACCCGTTCCCTTCGACAGGTCCACAACCCCGGCGACATCCTCCGCCAACTCGCCATGACCCAAGCCCCTACACCACAAATCCTCGACCACCGCCAGCCCTTCACCGCCCCTATCATCTTCCAGCAACCCCATCGTGCCACCAGCCCAGTCGTCCATCGCTCCTTCACCTCCCAAGCACAGGCAACCTCACGCCCTCAAGCCACCACCAACTTCACCCAAGCACCCCACCAAATCCCAGGCACCTCACCTTCATCCTCTTCCACTCTGTTTGAAACAGAGCACCCACACACTCTGCCATCTTTAACCTCCACCTCATCTAGCCACTTTCTTCCACGGCAACACTCGCACCCTCAATCAGCCCCGACCACCCGTCTGAGCTCCACCGCAAGCCGAACCCCACCGCAGTGCCACATCCCCTCTGCTCTGACTGACCCTCATCCCCCTCAGATTGACACCCGCCGCCCATGTCCCCACGTGCGCCCCGTCGACCTCAGATCCAGACCGCCGCACGCCCAGATCTGGCCGCCCTCCACCGCTGCCGGACCCAAGCCGTCACGCCCCCTTGATCTCTCTCTGCATCAGAAAATGAAGAAGAAAGAAAAGAATCGGAGAAGAAGACAGGTGAGAGAAAGAGAGAGTTATAAAGTATAAATTAGTGTATATTAGGTTGTGACCTCATAATAATATTATACGTTAGTTTAGTGTTAGTTTAATGTTATACATGCCTAAGTTTTATATGGTAGCAGTACTTTACAGTATTCATTTTTTAATGTTAGTAGTAGTATTATTATATATATATAACATTAGACTATGATTATATGTATAAGTTTAGGCACATCTTATACAACCAGTAATGCACATATATACAGTGTACTATATAAATAGTGTTTTAGGTTAGGGTTATGATCATTTTAATTGTTTTAGAATTCTTTAGTTGACATCATATATCCATTGACGCAGATATAATACGACTTTCATCGTGATCACGTGGGTACTCGAAATTGACTATAACAGGCAAGTGTGCAGTTTACATCTTTTTAAATATAGTTACATTTAATTGCTAAATTAAGAATTTATAGTATTGCTTTATACCATGTTTCACATCATGCTCGTACACACTTGATGGAATGGATAGTGATGGAATGTATTGATGGAATACCGTACTGGAATACCGTGTGGGAATACCTTGATGGAATATCTTGAATTCGTGTACTTGTGTAATTGATTAGGCTGGCTCGTGTTCCAATACAACACTTGGGTGGGGTAGTCCAATATAGTAGAGGTCCGAATGCTGGATTGCACTCTATTAGTGAACTTGACCGACACCTGGTCGGGTCGGTGAGTAGAGAGTCACGGGTAGCTCCCGTCGGCTTGGGTGTAATTTCAGTACTTCCCCCCCTCAGACATTGGGCTTGTCACTAGACTAGTATAGTGAATGACACATAATTTTACTGTTGTTGTTACTATTGAGAAACTATGTAACTTACCAGTTCCTTTACCTTACTCATGTACAAATGCCATGCTTATTACTTCGCACGCTACACATGCCATGCTTATTACTTAGCACGCTACACATGCCATGCTTATTACTTTGCACGCTACACATGTCATGCATAGTACTTTGCACGCTACACTCGACATGCTTACTACCTTGCACATTACACATACCATGTTTACTACTTTGCACACTACAACCGCCATGCTTATTACTTTGTACATTACAATTGCTATGCTTACTACTCTGTACACCACACTTGCTATGCTTACTACCCTGTACACCACACTTGCTATGCTTACTTTCCTGTACACCACGTTTGATATGCCCATACGTTTCTTACGCTGCCATACTTTAATTGTTGTAATCATATTATGTCAATCATCTTGCCATGTAAATGATTCTAAAACTTGTCGAGCGACCCTCGCTGACGTATATTTCCTTGTCTTGTGAAATATATGTCAGGCTTTAGACAAATTTACAGAGAAGTATACCTTGAGGCTGAGCAGGTTGATCAGGAGCACCTTGCCGCTGAGATCCCCCGCTGAAGAGCAACGTGCCTCTGCAGCATCATTGTGCTTAGTATTCTTTTAATATTTGTATAGGCTTTATGACCCTCTCTTTTTCCATTCTTTCATTGTTGTAATCCTTTTGAGACTTAAGATTGTAACAAAATATTTATCTGTGTTGTTGAGTTTGCTTGCAAGAATCTACAAGGTTGTTATCACACAGACGCTTATTGTGCATAAACCAAGGAGGAAGGAAAGAAAAAGTACATCTTCCTTGTTTTAAGCACATGCGGACCCGCTCGCGTCCTCGCTCCCAAGTATAATGGGGAGCGGGACGTGACAGGTTTTAGTGGTGACCCATGCAGGTAATGCGTGCAAAATACTCTAAAACAACATAGATAGGATTACAATCTTGATTCTCAAGAATATCATTCCTTGAATTCTATATTCCGTCCTTATTCATTAGAAAATCATAGTCTTAGAGTTTTTAATCATTAGTCGACCCCGTAAAGTTCATCCTCAATCATGAAGCCATCTTCGACATTATTCCTATAGTGAAAAACATAGAAATAATTTGTAATTGACCCATAATGTCTTCCCTGGTCATGTCTACTTCATCATTCTTTAATATTGATTCGTTGATTTCCTTCATGACATCTAAGGCATCATACTTTTGAGTCCTCGTTGCCATAGGAATCATCCCCACCCTAACCTATTCTGCAACTCATTCTGGCGGTCATTACACCTCCCGTTAGTTTTATTAAATTCCGAGGACGGGATTTTTAAAAGGTGGGCAGGATGTAACGGCATGTTTTTATATATACGTATATCGTGCGTATTTAATTAGTATAGTGTTTTAGTAAAGGTTTTATTATACGTTTTATTTATTATTATTTTTTTTTTCATAGCTCGAACACGCGATTTAATGATCGCGTTACAAACCTCTTTAACTTGTGGTTGATGTTGATTGCAGGGACGAAATTGTACTAATCAAATCGCATCTTAACCAAATCGATCATTCGAATCAAATCTTAACCCAATAATCCAACGAATCCTAACTAAATTGATTCCTGCTACTCCAATCTTAACCAATATCTTAACCGAATGAATGATCATATCTAATCCTAATAAGGTTAATATCTTGATCAAAATCCAGACCAAATCTTAATCAATCTTATCTTAATATTTCCCTAAATCTTAGCTAATTTTATTATGCTGATTAAATTCTTTTCCCTAATAATAATTTAAAACTTATCTAATATCCTAACAATTTTCTCCAACGTCTCCCCAAATTCACGCACACGAATCCACTTCGCATCTAACCCACGTTCCCAATTCCTTCTTCTACAGCCCAGGCATGACCCTCCCCTTAGACATGCACGTTCTCTCTCCTCATATTTTTTCCCACTCCCCAACACTTTCCCATGTTCTCCTCTTATTCTTCTTCGTAAATCCCTATGCCTCCAGCCAACCACTTTCCATATAAAACAAAACGAAAAGGAGGAAAGCAAATCAACCTCTCCTCCCTCTCTTTCTTTCTCACTAAACCCAACTCCATCCAACCTGCAACTCCCGCACAGCTCGTTGTCGAACCCTTCGACATCGTCACCATCCCTGACTTCTTCTCCGAGCCATCAAACAACCCTCCGACCTCTCCCGCAACCCCGTCACCACGGTGACCTCCTACAGCCATGCGCCACCATCCTCCGGAGAGCCTCCAACTTCACGCCACCACAACTCCGGCTACCACCGTCGCACCACCCAGCACCAACCCCCTACACCGGTAACTCCACAAACCTCGAACACCTCCAGTGCCTCCTCCAAGCCTTCCGCTCTCTGCCACTACTCTCCGACCACCCACGCCCTCCGCCTCCTTACCTTGCATCCATCCGACAGCCATCAACACCTCTCCCGCCGCCCAATCCTCCACCGCTGCAGCCGCCTTTGTCCACCGCCGTCGCCTCCTTCTTCTCGGTCTCCCTATGCCTGCAGACTAACCTTTGACAAGCCCCAGGCATCCCTCCTCTTATCGACCAGTCCACCAAGCCCAAGCCTTCCCTTCTCAGCTTAGTTCACCTCTCCCGTCGCCAGTCCCCCTTCGATCCGATTCGACCTCCGCCCTTCACATCGCCACCTTCTCGACCCCGCGCCATCCCATCCTTCCCGACGACGAACCTCCCTTCTCGAACCCACATCACCTCCCTTCGATCTTCAGACAACCCCCATCACATCGGTAACCCCCTCCAACCTCCTACCTGTAGGATCCTGCCAAAACAGAGTTAGGATCGATAAATGAAGTTTAGACTTACGCTTGCGTATGCGGCACGGTAGTCTACGAACTTCGCCTTCGGATTCGCCACGACGGATCGAGTCTTCTCACGAACGGAGTAAGGCTACTAAATCCTCAATCTAAATCTCTACTTTAGATTAAGAACTTGGATAGAGGGAGAGGAAGTATTTCGGCAGAGCTTCGCTAGGATGAAAATGCATGCAAGAATGCCATGCAAAAGTGTAAGAAATGGCTTACCCTTGGGTCTTATTTATAGCCCCCAAGGTAGTTATTTTAGGGTAAATTGTTCCTTTGGAACAATTTAACTAAGGTGTACCATGATACATGGCACATTATAAGCTTAAGTTGTACCATATGCATGGTACAACATAAGCTTAAGATATTCCCCCTTTATTAGCCATATGTCGCATGCACTTATGCATATATAATGCGACTTTCCTACTCATCCAGAGATCCTCTCCGCAAGGGAACATATTCCCTTTGCGCACGACTTCGTGTGCGCGACGTTCGAGGTCCGTATTCCCTCGTACATCCCCTACAAGGGTGTACTAACGTCTTCCATATCCAACATCTCCTACTCACACTTGAGGGGATTGTAAGAGAACGTCTTTCTCTTAGTTCTTTCATCTATCATACCGAGAAATAGACCGTGCGACCGTCATGCGCGTAGAGTCTGTTGTTGTGCACTTGTTAGAGATACACAACGACCTCGAAGGTGCAAAGTTGAGTAGTTCAACGCATGCTTTACCCTAGATTATTTCTTCATATTTCTTATACTTTATATTCAACAATTGAATCCCATCTGGATCACAATTGGCTGGCCAGCTTTGAATCATTAAAGTCCAAATGTGAATATGAAATCAATCTTCCTCTTCTTGTGAACCTTCTGATCTTGACTAGACTCGCTTTTCTAACGTGCCCCGTCGAGCCGAATTATCATAGCCCATAAGTAACACGCTAAGATAGCGATCATCTCGTCAAATCTAAAGGAACCAATTGGAGTCCTTGAGGGTAAGAGTTAAGACCCGTATGGCCTTTGAGTCTCACATAATAGCAAACACTATTGCTACTAACTCAGTGGTCAAAATGCATACGTGGTATGAACACGTATTACAACATCACTCCTTTCCCAGGGAGAGTATGTCTTAATGATGTTGTACAGATGAAAAGATCAGACACCACAGTGCCTATCTTTTTTTTTGAGTCCCCTTACTACTCGTGAAATATTCACGGACTCTCATCCTGCATAAGACAGATAGGATTTAAAAATCCTATGAGATCTCTTTCAAATATCTTTGTGATACAGATCTCAGATCTTTTGTAAGCATCCATATGATGCAGATCTTTCATTCGACTATCTTGTTTAAGTCATGACTCTAAATCATTCGTCTAATGATTTTGACTTTAAACTAGTCTCATCTCTATCTTATCCATCTGATAAGATAAGGCGGTTGCTCATGTGAGAGAGCCAACCTTAATCTGTCCGACATACACACAATTCAGCTGAGATTTCAAAAATGTACACAAACATTTCTTAAGAAATTCATATGCAATGTTGGAAAAAGAACTTATTCTTTTATTAATTTTGATCATTTCTTAGACATGGGAATATATATTGGTACAACTCAGCTCATACGCAATCCTTGAGATGATAAGTGTTTATAAAACACATTTCTGGGGATCGCTTTCGTAAGCTGATCCTCTATCATCTCATGCATAGATATGTACCTTATGTCTACCTTCTTGGTTTTATCATAGTCTTTTGCAAATCTGCAGTTCCTTTAAGATACTGCATTATCCTCTTAACCGCTTTCCAGTGTTCTTGCCCTGGGTTGGATTGGTAATGACTTATCATTCCAACGACAAAACAGATGTCCAGTCTTGTATGCATCATAGCGTACATAAGACTATCAACTGCACTGGAATATGGAACTTTTTCCATAATTTCCTTTCCCTTTTGGTTCTTTGGACATGATTTCAGATATAAATTATCGCATCTGCTTATAGGAGTATCAATTGGACTTGCAGTCCTACATATTAAACCGTTCTAGAACCTTCTTTAAATAAGTCTCTTGTGAAAGAGAAAGAAGTTTCTTCGAACGATTCCTTGAAATCTTAATTCCAAGGATATATGTGGCTTCCCCATGTCTTTCATCTCAAAACTGATGAAAGTCAAGCCTTGATATCCATCACAAAGCCCTTGTCATTTCTGGTTATTAAAATTTCATCTACATATAGAGACATAATAACATGCTTGCTTTTAATCCTCTTGATATATACGTAGTTATCTTCATCAAGTATGGAAAATCCATTTGATAAGACAACTTCTTGAAATCGTATATACTATTGCCTCGAGGATTATTTAAGACCATATATGGGCTTACCAAGTTTACAAACCTTATGTTCGTTTCCTTCTTTTACAAACCCTGTTGGTTGTTCCATATAGATCTCCTCGTCCAATTTCTCCATTGAGAAAGGCAGTCTTTACATCCATCTGATGTAATTCGAGGTATAAGCAAGCTACCATTGCCAGAATCAGGCGAATCTAGGTAAAACGCATAACAGGTGAGAAGGTCTCTTCGTAGTCTATCCCTTCCTGTTGCGTAAAACCTTTCGCGACAAGGCGAGCTTTATATCTATCTATAGAGCCATCAGCCTTATGCTTGATCTTGAGAACCCATTTGTTCCCAATTGCTCTATGTCCTCTGGGTAAGTCAACTAAGTCCCAGACTTGGTTAACTTTCATGGATTCTAACTCCTCTTGCATCGCTTCCATCCATTTGTCTTTAGCAGGGCAAGATACGGCCTGTTTGAAAGTAGCAGGCTCGTTATCTTCTTGTAGTAAAATCATAAAGGTTTGCGGAAATTCATCCTCAAATCTTAGAGGAGCCAACCTTGTATGACTACTACGTCGTATTTGAGATTCTTCAAGTCCTTGTTGACTTGAGTTTAGATCAATTCTAATATCACTCCCACTTGGAATGTTGTTTAGAATTGCTCCCACTTGGATCATTATTCCCGTTTGGAATAGGATAATCGTCATTCGTATAATCCATTGGTGAAGGTTGAAACGTATTTTCATCTTCACCAAGAATTCTCCCACTCGAATGAGGTAATCCTTTTTGATCATAAATCTCAAACAGAGATAAGTCCTGACTTATCTCGCCCTGTCTTGGAAACGTGTTTTCCAAGAAAGTGACATCCCTCGATTCAAACTCGATTAGCCCACCATTGTCTTCCTGACTAACATAAAACATAACATTTGGAGTTTTCTGCGTATCGTATAAAGATACATTTCCTTTCCCTTGGCCCAAGTTTGCCATACTTATGGGAGGAAATATGTGCGTAGGATGCACAACCCCAAGGTTTCAAAATGTTTAAGTCAGGAGACCTTTGGTTCCACAACTCATAAGGAGTGGAGCTAACTGATTTCGAGGGTACGCGGTTCAAAATGAAAGCGGCCGTCAATAATGCATCACCCCAAAAGGTGATTGGCAAGTTAGCTTGCGCCATCATTGAACGGACCATTTCCATTAAAGTCCTATTCCTCCTTTCTGCAACACCAATTTGTTGAGGAGTATAAGGCATAGTTACCTGATGTACTATGCCTTTTTCATCACAAAGTTCCTTTAAACTTGTTGATTGATATTCACCGCTCCTATCGGTTTGCATGACCGTAATCTTGCGATCTAATTGATTCTCCACTTAACTCATATAGTTTTTAAAGAAGGTTTAGTGCTTTCACTTTTGTGGGATATCAAATAGATATGACCGAATCGGGTGAAATCATCAATAAAAGTGATGAAATAGGACTTCACGCGTCTTGTCTTGACATTTATCGGACCACATATGTCCGAATGGATAAGCTGTAATGGAACCTCGGCCCTTGTGCCGGTTCCAAACGACTTGCGACAAGATTTCCTCACAAGGCAATGTTCGCAGGTCGACATTTCAACCTTTGAAACATTGGATAGAAGGCCACGTTTGGCAAGTCTATCCATACGCGTTGGTCCAATATGACTAAGCCTTGCGTGCCCACAAATTATATTAGACTCATTAGTCAAAGAATTTGTCACAAGGAAATTTTCATTACATGAGGAATTATACATTGTACTTATTACAATAAATCCTTTGAAATACAAACCCAGTACCAATAAAGGAATTATTACAAAAATAGGTCCATATTACAATCATGAAGGAACCAACTATAACCAAGACCCATTAAATTGACCACAGTTTTAATATTCCTTTGAATATATGGAATGAAGAGAACATCATGAAGTAGGAGAGTGTGGCCGTTGTCCAAGACTAGCTTGCGAGTCCCAACGCCTTTCACTTCAACACGTGTGTTGTTTCCTATATTGATCCACTTCATTCCTTGGGGTATCCGGTGATACTCCACGAAGGACCGTCTGTCCCTTGTTATGTGGTTGGTGGCACCTCGTCACTTCCACTCGTATATGAACGAGCATAGTGACCGAGCTTGTTGCACTTGAAGCACTTGATTCTTTTCAAGTCTTTCTTCTTGTGCCATTTGTTGTGCCCACCCTTATGTTTGGGTTTCTTGGTAGACTCAGGTTGCTTATTACGTTCATTATAAGACTTCGAACGATCTTTACGTTTCTTTCCCCCGTGTGAGGAACTAGCAACCATGTGCACTTCTGCACTTGGCTTGGCAGCCGCAAGCCGCTCTTCCTCTAATTCGAGGTGCTTGGAAACATCGTTGAAGGTCTTGATGCTCTCATTATGAGTGAGATGCATCTTCATCTGATCCCACCCATTTGGTAGGGAACGTATGACTGCTTGGATTTGTTGCTCATCTGTGAGCACATGACCTGCATCCTTTAACTCCGAGATAAGGTTCGCCATATGTCGCAGATGTTTCCCCATGGAATGATCTGGACGTTTCTTATATGAATCGAACCTTATAGTTAAGGAGCGAAGTTTGGACACCGATGTGCCACCGAACTTCTCCTCTAGCTTGGACCATATGTCCATGGCTAGGTCATGTTCTCGGAAGATGCGCATTATGTCATCAGCCATACTGCTTAATAACGTAATGCGCGCTATCTTGTTCTTCCGAGACCAAGCATCAAAAGCTTCTTTGTCTCGTCGGTGTTGGGCCGTAGTGCCCAACTCTAGTTCAATCATAACGTTCTTTAGAGTTTTGAGCACTTCTTGCTCCTCTAGAACGTATTGTATCTTGATGGACCAAAGTTTGTAATTATCGCCGTTGAGTTTTTCACCTTTGTTTAACTCAGCGACGATATTCTTTGAAGCGGAAGACATTTTACTTTTAAAATGCTGCAAAAGACACAAAACCGAAGGTTTGATCAAAACATTGCATAAAAATTCTTAAAATATAACTCCCACTTGAAATGATAATAGAATATCCCATTTGGATAGTTCTAAAAATTCAAATCCCACTTGGAATTATATTATATTTGATAAGTTACTTTCGAAAAATATTGAAGATGTTGTTCTAGAATCGAAAAGGTCTCTATGATTCCAATCACCATCTAGAACAACCTTCAATATTCCCCCATCACTTATCAAACAATCGTACTCTTATAGTACTTCGCAGCGGAAAATCACTTTTGAAAAACATATCTTTCAAAATGGAATAGGTGAGAGTTTTTGCGCAAAGAATTTTAGCGCAACAATTGCCAAGCCACGAGACCTGTTCTACACACCCATGGGTTAGATAACCATGGCCGGATCGTGGTAGGACTTGGAATTCTAAATTGCGCTATCCCGATTTAAGGACGGACATAACCTATTTGAAAACATCTTTTTCAAAAAATTTGAAATACATTGGCTAATCTCTGTAGAGTAGAGCACAACGTCATGGCTAATCTCGCATGAAGTAGAGCATTACGGCTAATCTTCAAGGAGTAGAGCACTACGGCTAATCTCGCATGAAGTAGAGCACTTAGGCTAATCTTCAAGGAGTAGAGCCTTTTAGACACCCCGTATGGGCTAGTCGACACTGTGGTTAGCCCCGTATGGGCTAATCGGCACATTCGAGCTTGACCAAGGCCTTTTGTCACTCCGTATGGGTCAGTCGGCAAGTTTACGATCGACCAAGACCTTCTGCCGGATTGGTCGACCAAAACAACCAAATTGGTCGACCAATTATTTGGTCATCAACTTCTTCTCGGCCAGGGCCTCTGCCCTGGCCGAGGCTTGGCCAATGGCCGGCCAGGGCCTCTGCCCTGGCCGGCCAGGGGGCCCTGGCCCCTCGGCCAAGGCCTCTGCCCTGGCCGAGGCCGGCCAGGGCCGGCCATGCCCTGGCCGAGGCCAGGGCATTGGCCTTGGCCTCTGCCAGGGCTGGCCAGGCCGGCCCTGGCCTCTGCCAGGGCCGGCCAGGCCCTGGCCGAGCGCCGGCCCTGGCCTCTGCCAGGGCGCCGGCCCTGGCCTCTGCCAAGGCCGGCCCTGGCCTCTGCCAGGGCCGGCCAGGCCGGCAGGCCTTGGCCGAGGCCAGCCACTGCCGGCCTGGCCATGTCCGGTCATGGCCAAGGCCATTTGGCATTGGCCGGCCATGGCCCCTTTGGCCATGGCCGGCCACCCACTTTGAATGGGGTTGCCGCACACACTCCTCCCCCTTGATGGGGTGGTCGCCGGTGGTTATTGGCCGTAGCCAACCCCCTCCGCTTGGGGAGGGGGGTGCATGGCCTTCATAGCCCATTTGGCCATGGTGCACATGCACCAAATTTCATCTTCCCCTATGGAAATAACTACCACCTTCTTCCTCGATGAAGCACCCGTTCGTCGATGAAGCACCCGTTCGTCGAGAAATTAGTTATTTCCTAATGGCCGTGTGCCAAAAATGAATAACATACTACGTGAACGGTCGGTTCTTCCCGTCACGGAGAGTTCCTACCATATCCGTAATGATAGGAGACCCTAACGTGAAAAGAACAACCGCTGCGTTCTCTCCGTCACGAAGCGTTCCTACCATATCCGTAATGGTAGGATACCCATTCGTGAAAAAGACAACGACTCGTTCATAGTTTCGACGGGGCGGCGGTTTGACCGGGGCGAACCCGTATGGCTCTGATACCAATGTAGGATCCTGCCAAAACAGAGTTAGGATCGATAAATGAAGTTTAGACTTACGCTTGCGTATGCGGCACGGTAGTCTACGAACTTCGCCTTCGGATTCGCCACGACGGATCGAGTTTTCTCACGAACGGAGTAAGGCTACTAAATTCACAATCTAAATCTCTACTTTAGATTAAGAACTTGGATAGAGGGAGAGGAAGTATTTCGGCAGAGCTTCGCTAGGATGAAAATGCATGCAAGAATGCCATGCAAAAGTGTAAGAAATGGCTTACCCTTGGGTCTTATTTATAGCCCCCAAGGTAGTTATTTTAGGGTAAATTGTTCCTTTGGAACAATTTAACTAAGGTGTACCATGACACATGGCACATTATAAGCTTAAGTTGTACCATATGCATGGTACAACATAAGCTTAAGATAGTCCCCCTTTATTAGCCATATGTCGCATGCACTTATGCATATATAATGCGACTTTCCTACTCATCCAGAGATCCTCTCCGCAAGGGAACATATTCCCTTTGCGCACGACTTCGTGTGCGCGACGTTCGAGGTCCGTATTCCCTCGTACATCCCCTACAAGGGTGTACTAACGTCTTCCATATCCAACACTACCCGCTCCCTTCGATAGACCCACAACCCCGATAGCATCCTCCGCCAGCTCACCGGGACCCTAGCCCCCATGCCATAAATCCTCGACCACCGCCAGCCCTTCACCGCTCCTATTATCATCCAGCAACCCCGTCGTGCCTCAAGCCCAATCGCCCGCCGCTCCTTCACCATCCAAGCGCCGACAGCCTCATGCCCTCCAACCGCTGCCAACTTCGCCCAAGCACCCCGCCAAAAGCCCAGGCGACTCACCCTCATCCTCTTCCATTCTATTTGAAACATAGCACCCACACCCTCCGCCATCTCCAACCTCCACCTCCTCTAGCCACTTTCTTCCACGGCAACGCCCTCACCCTCAATCAGCCCCGACCACACATCTGAGCTCCACCGCAAGCCAACCCACCACAGTGCCACATCCCCTCAGCTCTGACCGATCCTCATCCCCCTCAAATCGACACCCGTCGCCCATGTCCCCACGTGCGCCCCATCGACCTCAGATCCAGACCACCGCACGCCCAAATCTGGCCACCCTCCACCGCTATCGGACCCGAGCCGTCGTGCCCCCTGATCTCTCTCTGCATCAGCAAATGAAGAAGAAAGAAAAGAATCGGAGAAGATATGTGAGAGAAAGAGAGAGTTATAAAGTATAAATTAGTGTATATTAGGTTGTGACCTCATAATAATATTATAAGTTAGTTTAGTGTTAGTTTAATGTTATACATGCCTAAGTTTTATATGGTAGCGGTACTTTACAGTATTCATTTTTAATGTTAGTGTTATTATATATATATATATATATATATATACATATATATATATATACATATACATATACATATATATATATGTATATATATATATAGGAAAATTTTCAAATGAGAACATTTCGCACCGTGCGAAAATGTTTTTATCTTTTTTTTGAAATTTTTTTTTTCAAAAATTCTTTTTTCCACCCTCATTATATGTTGTTATACCCCCCTCAAAAAATAATGGTTGAGAAATAATGTCATTTGGCCTTCGATCAAGCCATTTCATCAAATTCGCACGTTTTGAGACCGTTAAATTTGTAACGGGTGGATGTGTGCTCTAATGCCCAACGGGTTCACCCATTATTTTCCCTGGGGTATATAATTGTATGGATTAAACATCAAAAAAAGAATTTTTGAAAAAAAAAATTTCAAAAAAATAAAAAAAAAGTTTTCGCACGGCTTTCGCACGGGATTTTTCGCACCCGAAGATTGCCATATATATATATGTATATGTATATGTATATGTATATGTATATATATAACATTGACTATGATTATATGTATAAGTTTAGGCACATCTTATACAATCAGTAATGCACATATATACATTGTACTATATAAATAGTGTTTTAGGTTAGGGTTATGATCATTTTAATTGTTTTAGAATTCTTTAGTTGACATCATATATCCATTGACGCAGATATAATACGACTTTCATCGTGATCACGTGGGTACTCGAAATCGACTATAACAGGCAAGTGTGCAGTTTACATCTTTTTAAATATCGTTATATTTAATTACTAAATCAAGAATTTCTAGTATTTCTTTATACCATGTTGCACATCATGCTCGTACACACTTGATGGAATGGATAGTGATGGAATGTTTTGATGGAATACCGTGCTGGAATACCGTGTGGGAATACCATGTGGGAATACCTTGATGGAATATCTTGATGGAATGGAATATCTTGAATTCGTGAACTCGTATAATTGATTAGGCTGGCTCGTGTTCCAGCACAACACTTGGGTGGGGTAGTCCAATGTAGTAGAGGTCAGAATGCTGGATTACACTCTGTTGGTGAACTTGACCGACACCTGGCTGGGTCGGTGAGTAGAGAGCCACAGGTAGCTCCCGCTGGCTTGGGTGTAATTTCCGTACTTTCCCCTCAGACATTGGGCTTGTCACTAGACTAGTATAGTGAATGACACACCATTTTACTGTTGCTGTTACTATTGAGAAACTGTGTAACTTGCCAGGTCCTTTACCTTACTCATGTACAAATGCCATGCTTATTACTTTGCACAGTACACATACCATGCTTATTACTTTGCACGCTACACATGCCACACTTATTACTTTGCACGCTACACATGCCACGGTTATTACTTTGCACACTACACATACCATCCTAATTACTTTGCACACTACACTCTCCATGCTTACTACCTTGCACATTACACATACCATGTTTACTACTTTGCACACTACAATCGTCATGCTTATTACTTTGTACACTACAATTGCTATGCTCACTACCCTGTACATTACACTTGCTATGCTTACCACCATGTACACCACATTTGATATACACAGACGTTTCTTACGCAACCATACTTTTATTTTGTAATCATATTATGTCACTCATCTTGCTATGTAAATGATTTTGAAAATCTTTGCCGAGGGTCAACTTTTCTTACCATTCTAAAACTTGCCAAGCGACCTCGCTGACGTATATTTCCTTGTCTTGTGAAATATACGTCAGGTTTTAGACAGATTTACAGAGGAGTATACAATGAGACTAAGCAGGTTGATCAGGAGCGCCTTGCCGCTGAGATCCCCCGCTGAAGAGCAATATGCCTTCGCATCATCATTGTGCTCAGTATTCTTCTAATATTTGTATGGGCTTTATGACCCTCTCTTTTTCCATTCTTTCATTGTTGTAATCCTTTTGAGACTTGAGATTGTAATAAAATATTTATCTGTGTTGTTGAGTTTGCATGCAAGAATCTCCAAGGTTGTTATCACACAGACGCTTATTGTGCTTAAACCAAGGAGGAAGAAAAGAAAAAGTACATTCTACTTGTTTTAAGCACATTCGGCCCCGCTCGCGTCCTCGCTCCCAAGTATAATGGGGAGCAGGGCGTGACAGGTTGAGGAGCATCGTACCTTCGTAGCATTGTTGTACTTATCTTTCTCTTAATATTTGTACGGGTTTAAGACGCTCTTTTAATTCCTTCATTTAAAAATCTAAATATTAAATCCTAATTATTTCCCAAGTTTAATGGGAAGCGGGGCGTGACAGGTTTTTAGCGGTGGCCCATGCAGGTCATGTGTGCAAAATACTCTAAAAAACATAGATAAGATTACAATTTTGATTCTCAAGAACATCCTTCCTTGAATTCTATATCCCGTCCTTATTCATTAGAAAATCCTAGGCCTAAGGTTTCTTATCATTAGTTGACCCAATAAGTTCAACTTGATTTTTGAAGCCATCTTAGACCTTATATTACTATGTTGACAACCATAGAGATACCTCATAGTGGACCCATAGTGTCTTTCCTTAGTCAGGTCTACATCATCATTCCTTATTATTGATTCACTTGATTCCCATCATGACACCTATGTCATCTTATATCTCTGGTTCTCGTTAGCCCTTGAAATACATCATTGTCTACCTTAAAACTCATTCGATTCTAGCGGTCATTATACCTCCCCTTAACTTTGTTAAATTCTGAGGATGGAATTTTTATAAGGTGGGTAGGATGTAACGGCCTATTTTTATCTATACATATTTCATACGTATTATTACTAATGTGTTGATTTATTTAAATATCTGCATTATAATTTTACTTATTATTTTATTCCTAGCTCGAACTCGCGACTTAGCGATTGCGTTATTATCCACTCTAATTTTTGGTTGATGTTGATTGCAAGGGCGAGACCGTAATAACTCGACCATCTTAAAATTTACTCCTCCCAAATCTGATCCAAATCCTAATGAGTTTTGATATCTCGATCAAATCTAAATCAGCAAATCTCAGGATATTAATGTTGATTTTTTAATCAAATCGGATCCAATATTTTCTAACAAAATTGATTCTATCAAACCATATAATATCCTAACTAACTTAATTAACTAACTAATCTTAGCATATCCTAAGGATTTCCTATATCCTGTTATATCCCAAATCAATTCTTTTATTAACAAAATTCTATTAAACCATATCCTAAAACTGTTATTTAAAAATCTAAATGTTAAATCCTAATTATTTCACCAAACCCCCTATTTCATGCGGCCACCTCCTCTCCCCAACTCGCACGTCACTCGTGCATGGGACTCTAACAGCCCCACAACCAACAACCACTGCCCCACGTCACCCCTCTCTGTCACCCCTCTTTGTCACCCTCTCTCCCCTAAAAAATGGAACCATGCGAAGCCCTCCCATCGTCCTTACCGAACCCAAAAACCAAGGCAAACCCGCGCCCCCTCTCCGAAACCTCCCCTAAAAAATGGAACCATGAGAAGCCCTCCCATCGTCCTTACCGAACCCAAAAACCAAGGCAAACCCGCGCCCCCTCTCCGAAACCTCCCTCCGATCAGCACCTCCCTCAGACTTCTCCACTGCCGCAGGCAGCTTGCACCCTCCCCCACATGGTCATCTCCGACGACCCCCGAACCACCCTCCTTCCTCCTCCGAGACCCAACCCCGAACGCCCAACACAGTCCCCCTCCCTCTACCTCATCGGAACACCAATCCTCGTCCGCCTACCATTCGACCTCCAAGATCACGTCCGCCCACTATCCTCCCTCTACCTTCGAAGCCTCGTCGACTTTCCTTCACCGCAAGCCACCATCGTCTCTGGGGGACAACCTTCGACCACACCCCTGCCTTCAACAGCGCCCCACTGCCCCTGCTCAAGATAAGCCTCCACCACCTCCGGTAACAACACCCTACTCCGCCCTCAGACCACGCCGATCTGACCCACTTCAACTCCCTCCTAAAACCTGTCGTCCTCTCCTCTCACCGCCGACTAAACCCAACGCCCCCGTGTCTTCCCTCAACTCGCTGGCGAGCCCCTAAGCCATGCGCTCTTCGTTTGAAGCCCCAAGCCCAACTTGTCACCCGCAGTGCCCAACACCACTCTCCGGCGGCCACCTCCCCTCAGCCCACTTCACAACACCCCAGTTCACCTCGTCATTGATCGATTCTCCATTGATGCAGCTGCCTTTGCCTGCTGCCATCCCAACAGCCAGGCGGACCCCCGCATCACCGAACAACCCCACCACCTCCCTTCGACAGGCACCCCGCATCCACCTCCCTTCATCCCGAAGCCTCGACCATCTACTCCGACTTGCTCCCAGCACCGCTTCCAGTAAACGCCCCGACCCCGAATTCCACCACCCTCCGTTCAAACACCCCGACGACCCGCAAGTTCGCCTCCCTCCAAACCCTCGACTTCACCCCTTCTCGACCTCCATCCTTCGCCAAGCCCGCACGACCAGACACGCCGCCCCTCTCTCCAGACCAAACAGCCTTGCCAACGCCCTACCAATGGTCTCCCATGTTCTCCACTGATTCTCCCCCGCCCATCGCCAGCAACTCCAAACTCCGGTAGCCCCTTCTCCCATCTCCCTCAAACCCACCACCCTGCTTCCCTTGTTGTCGCCCCGATCTATCACCAGCCTCTCTCTTCGACCACATCACTGTGTCTCTCCGACCAGCCCCACCAACTCACCACCCTACCACCCGCCATCTCCAAGTGCTAAGCCCCGCTTCCGTCCGTTGACATCCAAAGCTGTGCTTCTCCACCTGCATGTAAACACGAAGAGGAATGGGAAGATCAGCAACTCACAGTAGATGTAGGTTCATATAAAACATGGTAGCAGTACTTTTACAATATTCCTTATAATATTACATTACTTCATATATGAACAGTACCCTAGGAACATATAAAATATTATGGTTAGTCTGTAAGTTAGTTAATTAATTTTTT
The DNA here is from genome assembly GCA_030789695.1 of Scilla litardierei. Taxonomy (NCBI): domain Eukaryota; kingdom Viridiplantae; phylum Streptophyta; class Magnoliopsida; order Asparagales; family Asparagaceae; genus Scilla; species Scilla litardierei. The sequence continues at coordinate 76,536,613 of CM061141.1, read as the reverse complement.
CAGTATATAGTTAAGTTAGTACATACTCTGTATCATTATATATGTTAGGTTATCAGTAAGACTTTAATATAAGTTGCTGCATAGTTAGTATGTGGTTAGTGTAACCTTATCTTTATGCTAATGTTAAAAACATTGACATGAAAGTTGGTCAGTGGTATAAGTCAGTATGAATATAGTTGTTAAGTACTATAATAAACAGTAAATCATTTTCTGATGATTTATATGTATGGACAGTATTTATATATATGAAAGACCTAATAAACTGATTAAGAGCTGTTAACTTAATACCATAAACTTGATGACGCAGATGAACCACGCATCTCGTTGCGATCAGCTAGACACCCAAAATCATCAAATCAGGCAAGTGTGCATTTTACAATTTTTAAATATCGTTACATTAAATTGCTAAGTCAAGAATTGCTAGTATTGCTTTATACCATGCTTCACATCAAGCTCACACACACTTGATTGAATGGAATACTGTGATGGAATACCGTGATGGAATATATTGATGGAATACCGTGATGGAATACCGTGATGGAATATATTGATGGAATACCGTGATGGAATACCGTGATGGAATATCTTGATGGAATGGAATACCTTGAATTCGTGAACTTGTACATTGATTAGGCTGGCTCGTGTTCCAGTACATCATTTGGGGTGGGGTTAGGGTTGAGCGGCCACTTACACTAAGCACATGAAAGGGTCCCCCTTCAAGAGCACCACCCGCATGTGGCAGGTAGCGTCAATCACGGTTATACCCCCATGAGAAGGAAGCGATTCGCTCACCACGTCTTAAAGGCGAGAACCCTATGCATGATAGAAAACATTGCATGGAATTTGAACTAATTGTTGCTACCTTACTCGCACATTAGAACTGTCTTGTTTGTAGTGCTTGCTTAAATTCATCAGAACTGCACACTATCTTGCTTCTGTTGTTACTTTTGAGAAATCGTGTAACATGCCATGCTTATTACTTTGCACACTACACTTGCCATGCCACTGCTTTGTACACTACACTTGTCATGCTCATTACTTTGCACACTACACTTGCCATGCCATTGCTTTGTACACTACACTTGTCATGCTCATTACTTTGCACACTACACTTGCCATGCTCATACATTCTTACGCTGCCATGCTTTAATTATTGTAATCATATTATGTCACTCACCTTGCCATGAAAATAATTTTGAAAACCTTGCCGAGGGTCAACTTTTCTTAACATTCTAAATCTTGTCGAGCGACCCTCGCTGACGTATATTTCCTTGTTTTTCTTGTGAAATATATGTCAGGTTTTAGACTGATTTGCAGAGGAGTATGCCTTGAGACTGAGCAGGTTGATCAGGAGTACCTTACCGCTGAGTTTCCTCGCTGAGGAGCATCGTACCTTCGTAGCATCGTTGTACTTATCTTTCTCTTAATATTTGTACGGGTTTAAGACCCTCTTTTAATTCCTTCATTGTTGTATCTTTTTGAGACTTGAGAATGTAATAAATAATTATTTGTGTTGTTTGAGTTTGCATGCAAGAATCTGCAAGGTTGTTATCACAGACGCTTATTGTGCTTAAACCAAGGAGGAAGAAAAGAAAAAGTACATCCTTCTTGCATTAAGCACATGTGGATCCGCTCGCATCCTCGCTCCTAAGTTTAATTGGAAGCCGGACATGATAGTGGGATAAAAGATGAACAAAAGTGTGGTAAAACTTGGGTGTAAAAGGTGCAAAATAAACACTCATCACTACCCTTCGCCACTAAACAACTATCGTCGTCAGCTGTAAGTCGAAGGGGCTACCCACTCGCAACTGAATGACCCACTATCGTCGTCAGCCGTAATCCGAGGGGCAACCCCTCGCCACTGAACAACTATCATCGTCAGCAGTAAGACGAGGGGCTACCACTCGCCACTAAACGACTATCATCGTCAGCCGATGAGCTACCCCTCGCCACTGAACGACCATCCTTGTCATCGACCGTGAGTCGAAAGATTCCACCCCTTTGCTACTGAACGACCATCCTTACCATCGATCGTAAGTCGAAAGGTTCTACCCCTTCGCTATCAAACGACCATTGCCCGCCTACCTATAAAATGAGATCTCACTTTCCTTACATCCAACCTGGGCTGCCTCTTCTTAATGTTTACCGCATCGTCCAACCTTTACCATTACAGTTGTTAAGCTCGAACGATGATGGGCTGTTAACGACAAATATGGACTAACCCATTTCACGGCCCACGACCCTTTATTCTTGGGTTGAATGAGTAAAATTCCCACCTCTCCCATTATTAGCATAAATAAAGGGTTGTTACCACCTCTAAAGGGCCACTTCAATAGCCTTAAATTATGCAATGAAGGTCTGAATAAGGGGGGATGGTTACACTCCTTAATGATGACTTCAAGGCCCACTAATTGAGGAAGAAGTGGCCATATTGATGGGAGGGGGTTACAAACTATGAAAGGAGGAGATAAATACTCCAAAGATCAATGGAGAAGGGGATGCCAGATCTCAACTAAGGCTAAGTATCAAATTATACTCCAAAATACTTTTCTATTTTCCTGATTACATTTTATCACTTAACGGTTTCTCTATGGAAACTAACTTGAGCGTCACAGGGGAATCGATCGGGCCCCAGCCCCGACGCCCCTAACGATCTTATTATGATGCATGATGATGGATATATCACGAGGCTAGGTCAACATCCATCCGTGGAGTCCAATCCTAGCTCATCACGACCCAGAGACTCTCGTTCACGGGTCCCACTTCAATAGCTGACGAGGCTCCATGTCGACAAAGAAGCCATCTTCAAGCCAAATTACTGTTGACACCAATTTTTTTAACAATTGAGTAAATTATCATTAGCATCATTAAAGGTAGAGTTTACCTCATCGCCATCTTCTTGTGTCATGAAGCACGAGATTTCCTCTTTTTGCTATTGTCCTTCATCTTCTTTTGAGAATGAAACATTTGTGGCGGATTCTGTTGGGAGATGGGTATGCCCTCGTGGCAATTTATCCCTGAATATGTGTACAAACATCTTGTTCAAAAGAACAGTAAACTATTTGGTAAGAATTTACCTAAGTTAATAATAATGTAGTCTTCATTAAAACTTAGGTAAAGTCCCGAGACTTAATGCGAGGGCAAACATGTATTAAGATGGAGATCTCAATCATGGAGAAGTGTTTGAACGATTGTAGCATAGGTCTAAAACCGCTCGTGGTTGTAGATGTTTTGAGAACATGATATCGATACATCGGATAGACCATTGTGTCTTTGTCTTCACCATAGAGTGGCGACGATGATCTCATGGTCGTTTGACTTGGCGAAGTCGAAGACGAGACATATGTGCTCGTTAGAGAATGAGCTCATTGAACGACCCAACGAGAGTTATCAAATGGTTAACATTGACTAATATGTCAATGATAACTATCGATGATGATATGCAAGTTGGGTCTTTGACGTGAGATCATTGTACGAATCTGTACGTGAACAGTATCGCTTTGATCACTGATCTAGCCTCGGGGCAAGCCCTGTGGAAAGGTCCTTGGTTGGGTGACATTTAAGACGTGCGAGGAGAATAATGACTAAGAGAGGATCCGTCTCTCCTGTTTATGGGGAGTTAGTGTCGGACGTGTTAGTTCGGTCGTTAGGAAAACCTCTGGCCAGGGTATGCTGGAAGAAGTCCAATATTGTTTGACTAAAGATATATGGAGACTAACCAACTTCGAGCTATTGGGATTGACAGTTGAACATACCCTAGGCTTGACTAAGCGGCATGGTTTTGACGAAGGGACTAAAACTGCGGTATTCATCACGGACACAGTCAGGGTGGTCCCGACAATACTCATGTCAATGAGTTAACCACATACTTATGATACCGAAACAGGAACGACACCTGCTACTCGTGGTCTCTGTCGTCTGGGGTTTCGAGCCCCACCTGTAGTAGGATCAGGCTGTAGGGTCTCACATAGAGTGAGACCTTCGTTAAGTAATAGATAGAAATTGCCCCACCTGTAGTAGGGTCAGGCTGTAGGGCCTCACATAGAGTGAGACCTTCGTTAAGTAATAGATAGAAATTAAGGAGAATATACATCGGATGTATTGGAATTTATTGTATCACAAATAGTTTGCGATATAAGGTTTAGAATATTAAGTATGTGGGAATATTGCATACGATGCAAAAGGTTTTGAATATGTCGTAAAATGTTTACGAGCATATTTTATATACAATGAACACATGAGATGTGTACCTGGATGATGGAGACGTCTCGGTCTAAACACAGGTTCAAACAACATCCAAAACGGGGTCCAGAATTGGGAAATAAGGCCAAAACAATGAAAAAGGCCCATTAAGGGTATTGCGGGTCGGGCGCGCCGAACCCGCAGGCGCGACCCGTGCCCGCTTAGGCGGGCATGTGCTGCGCACATGCCCGCCCGCTAGACGGGCGCCTGACCCGCTAGGCAGGCGGGTGCCCCGCTCATGCGGGCGGGGCCCTACCTGCGTGCACGCAAGCACGTGCAGTGCATAAAGGCACGTGCACAGCACGCATCTCCGTACTATGCACGTGCCCGCTGGGTGAGTGTAAGGCACGTGCCCAGCTGAGTGCTTGGCGAGTGCCTTGCATGTGCCAGCAGAGGCTGAGCGTGTGGCTTATGCGGTGGGCTCAACATAGGGTTTCGACCCCTTAAGGTTTTGGCGGCTGCTTTTTTTTTGCAAAAATACAGTTTTGAGCTCATCTTTGACATACGTTTGAGGGGTCAAACGAGGTCAGAATTGAGCCTCGTTTGTTTCTATGTGATCACCATTCAGTGCTATTCGATTTGATATGTGATATCACTTGCGAAGCTTAACAGTGAGGGAGGAAAAATTCGTTAAAGATTGGCCTTTATGGGAGGCAAACTTTAATTGAATTTTTTCCTTCAACCTTTAGTCCTACATCGGATATGATAAGAAGGGAAGGTGTTAGCTACCTATATCAATAGGGGCCAACCCCCCTGAAACTTGCACCAAGCTCCAGATTTGAGAAGCTCCATTAAACGTGAGCAAGCTCGAATCTAAGCTTAAATTAATATCGCATCTTCTCCCTAATTCTTCCTTGCTCCTGATCGGGCTCTAGCAAAGCTACAAAGGAGTTTGGATCAGTTTCGAAGTCTTGACGGATGATCCACTCAAGGTGAACCTTTTTGGAGCGTATGGTTGGCTTGACGACAAGGGTGTTGCTCGCATCGGGACGCGGTTCGGTTCGTGACGCGGTTGAGCTTGGGAGAAGCAACTCAGCCCCAACATGGGGCATTGCTTTGGAGATAAAGGAATGTTGCTGAAAACGACGCTTCGTATTCTGTGGAACTGAAGTGAAAGGTATGTAAGTTAATATTCATGCATTTATAATTGTAATGGTTTGATAGATCTATCCTTACGGGTTTGCCGGACCCAACCCAGGTATAATAGAGATTCTGGCTATGGTTTATTCTTTATGGCTTTCTTGAAAATGTTTTAAGATGTTTTTCTGCTGCATATTTGTTTTCGTCGTCCGCCCGACCTAGGCCGGACGTTAATTTTATATCACTAAGGACCAAAAAACACTACAAAGTCTTCATATTCCTCAAGCGTGTACAAAAGTTGGCTTGCACTTGAAGCACATGACACATAGCTTAAAATGTTGTCATTTAAATACGAAAATAGAATTTTCATTATCTTTTCTTTGAGTGTAGTCATTTGTTTTCTTCTTTTGTCTACTTTGAGGTGCGTGTTCTTGGTTTACAGTAAGGCTTCTCCAAGAGACTCCATAAATCGTAGTCAATGGATTTGATGTAGATTTTCATTCGGTTCTTCCATTAACCGTAGGGGATTTTGTTGAACATTGGGGGTCTCGAAGTTTCATGTTTGTAAGGCATCGCTTGTTGATGCCATTCAAATACCAAGCTCCGATACCACATGTTGGGATCATGTGAATGACAAGTAGACACTAGAGAGGGTGAATGGTGTCTATGAAGTAACAAAAATCCCTATAAGAAATCTACATAAGTAATTAACTTGAGTTATCAAATTAATACTTAATCAACAACAATACTTGCAAGATAAGAGTCATGCGGAAGCTAACAATAATTGCAACTATACAATAAGCAAAAAGAGAGTCACAATCGCAAACAACAATATTTATCCTGGTTCGGGGCACTTTCCATACATCCAGCTACACGTCCATTCCTGGGACAAAATCCAGTAATCACGTATCAAAAGAGACCAATGATTACAAAACGTCCTCACAACGACAAGCATGTTCCAAATGAAAACACGTTCAACAATGGACAAACACATCTTAACGAGACAAACACTGTTGGATAATGTGGATGTCAAACAACAATAGAAGAGGGGTATGATAGTGTTGTATGAATAAAAACTTTTTCGCATATGAACAACACAAAGAATAACTTCCCTTCCAATGTTGCCTAAGGAACCAAGTAGAGGGATCTACGCTTGGTCCTTAATCAACACGATGATCTCCAAATAAAATGAGATGGTATACCAACAATGAAGATCAAAAGAGTAACAATAATAAAATGGATCTCACAGCGGAATGAAATATAGACTTGCAATACCAAATATAATAAGTAAGAATAGATTAACAAGAGATTGCAAATGACATATACTTAAACAATAAACAAGTTAGCATAAAGTAAATGACAAGAGACTATCACAGAAAATTCATATAGAGAGACACGTGATTTTATCCTGGTCCAGTCCCCGACCGTCACAGATCGAGATTAAATCCACTATTGCCTTAGCAATACAATTACCTAGCTTCACTCGCTAGGATTTCCAATGACCTAGCTCCATCACTAGGAGTTTCAGCCACCTAGTCTCAACTAGGATTTACAACACCACCACCTAGCCTTAGCAAGGATTTCTAACACCCTTATCTCCAAGGGATTCAAAGTAAGATCAGATCTAATACACCACAATGAATTAGTGGAGATTGGTTTTTACACCCAATAATTCTATAGCCAAGAAGAATGTGCAATTGTGCTCTATATGGCTAAAGAAAAATAAATCATCTTTGATCACACAAAGAATATTAGTTGATTCAATGTGATCAAGAAACTTTGTTGCTTTAAAATCCTTTTAAGAATATTCAAAAATGAAGTAAGAAGAATTTTGAAAAACAACTTGTAATAGCCAAATAAAATGATCTTAAAACAAGAAAGAAAAATAAGCACAAGAATAAGATCAAAAAAAAATATGTTGGCTACGAAAAGCTTTGGGGGAATGAAAATTAGAGAGCTTAAATGCTTGAGAGAATTTTGAATTTTGCTCAAGAATAATTGGTATTGAAATGGGATACATTAGCTCTCTATTTATAGGGCCAAAAATGATTTCAAAACATTGCAAAAACGTTTGACTTTTGCACCAAAATGGCTACAAAACAGATTCAATGAATCTGGCCGTCGACAGCTGGTAGTAAACTCACAGAGCAATTTCTGAGAAAATCTGCAACAGCTGGTAGCGACTCACAAGCTTGATAGCCGACTCCCAGAGCAGTTTCTTAGAAAATCTGCAACTGACAGGTAGTCGACTCCCTGAGTGTTTTGGTAGTCGACTCCTTCTTGATAAGTGTTTTTCTCAAGAAGTTTTGCTCTCATATCTTTGAAAATAAGTTTATATAATAATAACATGAATTTAAAACCATTTTCAAAAATCTTTGTGTGTGTGTGTGGTTATTCTAACTTGGCTTTGACAATATTCTATGAAAATGAAAAATAACTCATACACTAGACTCTATGATGAACTTGAAGCCATGATTGAACTTGAGCTTGTTGCATAGGCTTCACTTGAATTTAAGCTCCTTTATAGCTTGAGTTTGAGCACAATCTTTGAGCTTCATCTTCGAGCTTCAGGCTCCTCTTGAACTAGAGCTTCAACTTCTCATGTGCTTAAATTAAAGCTTCAGAATGTAGACGTGGAATGCTAGCTCAATCCATCTTCATCTTCTATGTGTGTAGTTAAAGTTCTTCTTCTCGGAATATGCTTCGAGCTTTGATTAGCATGCTGAGCAACCTACGCACTTAAGCAATATAATTAGTACACTCAACATTTGGTGTGATTATCATCAAAACCACTTTGGGGTGGGACAAAATTTCCCAACAAGCACCTCTCTAATAAGAGAAAAGAAATGTTTACAACTCTTTATACCTATAGCCAAATGTTGAAGCTCTTATGTTGAAGTGTGACTATAGTGATGATCTCTAAATAATGAAGAATGAAGATTTTGGAGATCTAGAATTTTGGCATTGAATGATTTTGAAAACTCTTTAAAACATTGGCCATTGAATGCAGGGTTTGATTAAAAGCTTTTGAACTTGAAAACTCCTTTTCTCTTAAGAATATTGATCATTAATGCTAGCTATAACTCCAGTAACAACCCCCAATATATAGAGAAACATCGTGGTCCAAAAAGTTGACCAAAATGCCCCTCCAACGATTAGAAAAAACGGGCAGAAATCCGACCGCCGGGCACTGCCAGCTCACTAGTAGTCGACTACTGCCTTACATGTAGTTGGCTACTTGCAAGGTAGTAGTCAACTATCTCCACTCCAGTGCGACAGTCTGGAGCCCAGTCAAGATAGGAGTCAACTCATAAATAAGAAATAGTCGACTCCATGCTGATACATATGATATGTGTAACGCCCCGCTTCCCAAAACACGACGGAAGCGAGAGAGTTACTGAGGTCCGCTTGAACTAGAGCGGTGAAACTCGAGTTCAATAAGCGTCTGTGGTAAAAACACAGGAGAGGTCCTTACATGATTTTCAGAAACAATAAAAATATTCATACATTACAAGCCAAATCCAGAATTATAAATGTTCGTACACGCAATACATCAACAAGCCACAGCTGGGCCAAAGTAAAGACATACACTCAACAATAACTGAAAGAAAACTAAAGTAAAACAGCAACGGCAAAGTCCACTAGTCCTCCGCAGGGAGAGACTCGGCGTCAACAGCGAACTCCTGACTCTCCAAGTCAGGTGTCTCGTAAGGAACTTCCTGGCACTGAAGCTCAGAATCTGACATACATCCAAAAACATGAATGTATGTCAGCAAGGGTCTGCAAGTAAAAGTTAGATCCCAAGGCAAGACATATACAAATTTATACTGCATTTAAGAGGCATTAATCATTTAAATGAGATAGCGACAAAAAGGATTAAACAAAATGATTATAAAATGAAATAAAGTAAAGACATCCTAACATGCAGTTCTAAGCAGTGTAGTACGTAAAATAATTCTTTTCTTTGTTTCATTAGCATGTCAATTCAACTGAGATAACAATTTCAAGTTGCAAGTTTCACGATTGTTAGCATTGTCAATTCTACAATAGGGTTCTCGCCCTTAGGACGTGATGAGTGAGTCGTTCTTCTCACGGGGGCTTACCGTGATTGGCGCTAGCCCACCGCCTACGGGTGGTGCCCTTGAAGAGAGTACTCGTTCATAAGCCTAGCAGCCGCTCAACCCTTACCCCACCCAAGATTTGTGCTGGAACACGAGCCAGCCTAATTCACGAATTACAAGCACGAATTTTGTCAACTCAATGACAGCACGAAAAATCACGATTTCGCCTTCGAGGCGCACGATCTCACGATGTCACTCTCTAATGACCAAGCAAGATGTTCTTTCAATTTAAGTCGTCAACGTTTCACCATTAATTTACAACATTCACAATAAATGAAAGAATGGCAAGCAGGTTGGTTTGATGAACATTTTGCAGAAAATGAATTTTCTTTGTTATCTTTAAAAATTTAGCATATTTCAAGTAAAAGACCAATGGAGCATCTAATTTCAAAAATACATTATAAATTGTATACTTGCCTGGTTTGACGTTTCGGGTATCCAGGTACTCGTAGGAAAGGCACGACGTATCTACGATATTAAGCAACCGATCTTAAAATATTATTAACCTAATAGTAAGGTATCTATTTATTAATATATACCTAACTGATAACATCATACTAGCATATAAGATCATTACTGCTAAATTCGTATTGAGGTATTAACATGCTAAGTTGTTAACCTGTATTATGAAAACTAACATGTTATTAAGTCTAACATTAATTAATAGTTAATTACCATGCTGAAATTAATCGAATTAGCTGATATTAAATCTATCACTAACAACCTGTTAATTAACCTAATACCAACCAATGATAGGATTTATTATCATGTTAACATTATATGGCCAACATCCTATTTAACAATCACACCCACTCCAACTATAAACTATTGATAATAATATCTCCCCTCTCTCATTCCTGTTAATAGGGATGTCTCCTTTCATTTTAATATTACTATCCCTTTCCCAATTAATAACCATGTCTCCTTATCCCTATATTTATTAAAACCCATACTTCATTATTCTATTAAAGGCCACTGTCATTTTTTTTCCTTCTTTCTTAAAGTCTGGCTTCTCATTTCATACACATCCTAAGGCACACTCATTCTCACAGGCACCTTCATTCATTTCGTTCTCTCTTTTTTTTAATTCATTCACTTATTAAAACCCACTGCCTATTCATTCATATAGCCTTCTGTGCTTTATCCCCTTTGTGTTTTTTAAATACTTCTATCTTGCAGGCAACAGAAGTATGAACGGCTCACGCAAAAATCAAAGGGGGAGAGGGTCTTCTCACAAAAATCAACAAGGGGAGGGAGAAGCTCACCTTGCGACAACAGACGGAGGGAGGGCAGGCGGCTCCGGCGGTCACCGGGCGGCGGCTCCGGCGGTCACCGGGCGGCGGCTCCGGCCATGCGGCGGCGCGCGCTGCTGGAGATCGACGGCGGCGGGTGATCGCTCCGGAATGTAACCCAAAAGTGCGACCGTGTAGTTTTACCGCAAGCGCACGGTGTAGCGGCGAGCGGGTTATCGAACACAGGGAGGACGAATGAAAGTGCTTGCTCCGAACAACCTGGCTATTAAGAACGAAAAGAGAGAATTTACCTTTGGCGATCCTGTCACAATCGTCAGACAAAGTACGAAGATATCAAATCAAATAAAGACGCCTAGGGAATGGGGAATCCCCACTACTCACCGTATCTCGTCAATGTGATTCGTTGGTATCAACATCGCTAGGGTAGAATTTCGGATGAACTAGTTGCAACTGAATGTAAAACCTAGCTCACGCTCTCGCGCTGTTGCCGGTCTATAGCTATCCTAGGTTTGGGTCCAATCTCTTGCAAACCCTAGCCTAGTCAAGCTAGCATTAGGATCAACATCATCGTTCAATCGCGCCCCGAGCCCACTCTCGTGCAAACTCGGGCCGCGACCTAGGTTGGGATAGTTCCTACCCGTCCAATCTCTTGCAAACAGGTATCGGCACGGAATTGCAACCGGAAACCCTAGTATCGGTCCAATCTCTTGCAAACCGATACTACGGAAACTCAATTTCAACCCAATTCGGATTTCTAGGGTTTCCTATCGAATTGGGATCCAATCTCTTGCAAATCCCAATCGGTATGAACTCCTAGTCATCCGTAATAAATTGATCCCAAACTAACCCTAATAGCAATTCTAGCAATATTTCTACCAAGTCGTCACAAATCTGGAATTGGGCTCGTAGGGTTCATCCCCACGCCCCAAGGCGTATAGACTACTCGCAATTCATAGCACAAATACAAAAATAATCAATGGAATTAATAAGAGAATTCATCACAATATTCAAATAAGCAATAAAAATAGTATTTTTAAAGGAGAGAGAGGCAAACCAATAGAGTTCTTCCAAGAATCCAACAAAAATCAACTTTCCTCTCCTCTCCAATCACAAAAATCTAAAGCTAAAAGTTTAATCTAAAAAGCTGCAAAAAGTCAAGAGAAAAGATCTCTAACCTAGGGTAAAAACAGGGGTTAAATACACCCCAAAATCGTCCAAAAAACTATGACCAAAATACCCCTGCGCAGCCTGAAAATCGCAATTTTCGCTACAGGCAGCGCGTCGCACTCGGCCGAGTGACAAAAGTCGCTCGGCCGAGTGACAAACCCTGAGAATTTCCAGTAAGTCTGGGTCTTCGGGGGTCTTCACTTCGGGGGTCGCTCGGCCGAGTGAGTTGTCGTCACTCGGCCGATGGCTTCTATGTACTCGGGCGGTCGGCATTTTCCCCTCGGCCGAGTGGGTCTTCTGAAGCTCAGGCAGACGAAAAACAGTAAGTTGGCATTTTTTGATGGGCTTCGTCTGAGTGCCACTCGGGCGGACGGGGTCTCGTCACTCGGCCGATGTGGCTTCCGACGCTCGGCCGAGTGCACACATAAAACGTGTCCGATCTGGTCGGCCGAGCGGTGTCTCGCTGGTCGGCCGAGTGACTCCTTCACTCGGCCGAGTGAGACACCAAAAATGCCCAAACAGCTTGTTTTGGCCTCCTCGTCGCTCCTGCGACGTCCTTTCTTCTTCCGCTACTCTCTAACAGCAAAAATACCCCTCAGGGAGGTCGTCGGTGACACTCTGGAGTAGCCGTATATCGAGATCACTCCAAATTGCTCCAAATCACCTTAAATACGACAAAAACAACAAATCGTGAAAAGCATCGCAATATCGTCGATATATCGTGAAAAACATGATTTGAGCGATCTAAATGGCATGCAAACATGCGGGAAAAAAGTGTAAAATATGGAGTGATCAAAATCCCCCAAGCTTACCTCTTACTCGTCCTCGGGGAAGATAAGTAAAAGGCGAACCCGATGGATTTCGAAAACGAAAACGGCGGAAAAATGGAAAACTAAAACGAAGAAGAAAGAAGAAAGCGAAGAGGGAAGCTGCTAGATCATTCTCTCAGGACGTGGGTTTTGCTCAATCATATAGCACGCACCGAATGTAAAACACATGTCAAAGAATTTTATTTCGATATCATAGTATAATGGTGCAAATAGAAATAGAAAACCCAAGAATATTGATATATCATGAAAAACGGAATAATTTTAAAATTAACATCGTCTGAATCATTTTAAGCGGTATACAATATCGCAGATTACACACTTTTCAATTGAATGCTTTCTATGAGGAGTATAAAAATATCACACAGTAGAATAGAAAGAATAGAAAGATGTGGATTTCATGAAATGAGTGCTAAGCATAGATTTCTGGATTTCGTAAAGCTAAAACGATCTTACCGAGTATAGAATATTACTTAGCCTAGGTTGTCGTGCAACGTCAAGTAGTCACTCTCTCACACATCATTGGATTCTCTCCCCCAATCTTATCTATAAGCGTGGTGGCACAAAAACAATATTTACATCCCCATTTTTATGAAGCTCCAAAAAAATAAAAACAAAAAGAGGGAAAGAAAGAGAGAACATGAGATGGGATCTTTTATTGAGGTTCTTTCCTCTTTTCTTTTTCTTTTTCTTTTTTCTTTTTTTTCAGATAGCATATGTACACAATGATCCCAACTCAAAGAGAAGTAAGAATATACAAGAATTTTTTTTTCTTTTTTTTTTCTTTCTTTGGTTTTGGGAATTTGGAGCTAGGAATTAATAGCGGGGGAAATGCCATATAATAGAATCGCTAAGGGGAGATTCACCAATGATTTTAAAATAGAGAAATGATGTTCAAGATATGTGGAGAAAGAAATAAATATACCTCTCAGTTCACTCTATAGGACGTGCACGACAACTTCAGCAGGGTAATCTAATCTACTCAGTTTCAATCACAAAAAAACTAACTAATCCAGATTTATCATAGCTAACATCATTCAATCATCCTGAAGTGAAATGTACAAATCATGCATATAGAAGTGATATAGGAAAAGAAAACGGTACTCCAGATATAAGCATTCAATGCGTGAATCTTGGTGTGTTTTCTGCGATAGCATACATATGAATATTCAGACTCAGCTAATAATAAAATTTCATCCATTTTCATGCGGAAAAAGTGTGGGTTACTATCTCTAAATGCAAGGCCAGTCACAGCATATGATATCAGAAATAAAGTCTAAGACATGACAAATATAGCATGCATATAGAGAAAGCTAACTCCACGTCATCATCATCATAGAAAAGTCATCTCTAGCATGAGATGAAAAAGAAATAAAGATAAAGGGAAAATGAAACTAATCACAATGCAGCACACAGAGAAATAAGAAAAACGTGATGCATGGTAAAATAAAAGAAAAGATGATGAAAATAAGTGCAAAAGCGGAAAATGGCGTGAAAAAAAACTAAAAATAAAGGTGGTAAATCGAAAAGAACGTGAGAACTCACTCCCCCAAGCTAAATGGCACAGTGTCCTCAATGTGCAAAGTGTGGCACACCGAGAGACAGGTAATGTGAGGGGTAGGTGAGGGTGCATGCATGGGGAAAGAAAAAAAAAAGGAAAATAAGAATAATGAAATGAAAAATATGATGCGGACATGATGCATGCAGATATAGGAGTGATACAGATATAAAGGTGTGACACCAAAAACTCTCCCTCTCTCCCAAAAAAGATATATAAAGATATATAAAGAAAATGTGTACCCAAAAACAGTGAAGGGAGGGGTGGGTGGGCAAAATGCATCAGGACCCAGCAGAGACGGGCAGCACAACGGCAAAAAGAATCGATGGCATCAAGGGTGCCTAAGAGGGTGGGGCTGCGCCGTCTCCGTCCTGAGGCGGAGGAGGAGGAGGTGGTGGAACAGGCTGCTGAGCGGGTGTGGGTGTGGGAGTGGAAGCAGTGGAGGTGGTCGCAGGCGTGGAAGCAGTGGAGGTGGCCTCGGCGAGGGTACTCCCGACACCGACAGAAGTGTGAACAGAGTTGTCGGGAGCAGCAGAAATATCAGGGATAGGCTGAGGGGCCACGGGGTCAACAGGTGCAGTGGGCTCAGCAGGTGCAACAGGGTCTGCGGGTGCAGCGTGGGTAGCGTGGGCCTGCTCGGCCTCCTCGGCCTCGAGCACGTATGCAGCTGGGATCAGAAGATCCATCGCCGGGAGCCAGTCCACCTGGGCCGGTGCAATCTGTGTCCGAGCTGGGCTCGGAAGAATCATGTAATCGGCACCGTAGGGGCCGTGCAGCCAGACCCAGTGTCGCTCACCGTGCGGACGAAGCATCTTCATCCGGGCCATGACATCTATGGACAGTGAAGTGGGGCCCGGAGCTCGTCGCAGGTCATCTGGAAAGTCCTCGCCGGTCATAAGGGCGAGCAAGGTGATCAGACCGCCGCAGCATATCGGTGAGCGAGTGCCCACCGATACGATGATGCGATCCAAAAACCAGCTCGCGATATCAATCACGACGGCGGGGACCAACTCATCGCCCTCCCTAGATAGAGCTCTGGGGCGTGTCATCGCGTAGAGCATATAAAGCTCCAGCGTGGACATCGTACCCGGCTCATATCTCGCCAAAAAGGTAGTCGCCATAAGGCGCTGAGCTATACGGAGGCAAAGGTGGACGATGGCCGAGGCCTTGGCCCTACTAGGGTCGAAGGCAGCAGGTAGACCCGTGATCCGGGCCCAGAAGGCGCCGGCATCGAAGGAAGGTGGGGGGATGTGAGTGGGGGCGTAACCACGGTCGGCCCCGGGGACATCGGGCCACGAGAAGAAAGCTCTCATCATACTGAGAGTGACCTGGCACTCTCGGTCCATGAATCGAAACGAGCATCCCTCGTCGGTCCGGGCGATCGAACTAAGCACCTCAAGTGTCGGACGGATAAACGTGTCCGCCGACACCTGGAAGAAATCTCGCCAGCCCACGTTGTCGTACAACGTGAGCATCCCCTCGAGTACCCCCAGGCGTCCTAGGTCTGCAAGGTGTGCGAACCTGGAGGGTACGATCGAGCGCTGGGAAATGTGCTCGAAGACGACGTGGTGTGCGTCGTCTCGGAACGTAATCCCGAGCGGCCCGATAAGCGATGCCGGTGGTGGTGGCTGTGGGGCGGCAGTGAGTGGCTGTGCGGGCTCTGCAGGCTGTGCGGGGTGTGCGGGGCCTGCAGGCTGTGCTGGGTGAACGGGGTGTGGTGGAGTAGGCAGAGGAGAGCCCTCCACCTTGTGGGAGGGGCCGGCATCATCCGACCGCTTCCACTTGGCGGAAGCTCTCCTCGACCGCGGCCGTGTCCTGGGCGGCATATGGGCCCCGAGTGCTCACCGAAAACGTGAAAGATGCGGCGTGCGTAAAATAAAGGAAAGAGTGTACCGCGACACGCCGCGAGAGCAAAGCAATGGAAGCGTGCGAAGACAACGCCTCCACGTAGCCTAAAACAGTCCCTGGAAGCTCCCCTGGGCTCCCCTAAGCTCCCAAATATACCCTGCGCATGAAACGGAGATATCAGCGAGTAATATTCAAAACGTATGGAGCGTTAGGGGTATAATAGATAGAAATTGAAATTAATTTGGGTTTGGGGTTCGTTTAACGCATGGATCGTCGAAAAATACACACAAGAGGAGGAAAAAGGCGAAAATCGGGTTACCGGAGCTCGGCCGGAGTTGTGGCCGCCGGCGGCGACTCGGGCGGAGGTGCGGCACGCTCGGCCGGCGAAGGGTGGCCGAGCGGCGGCGGCGGACGAGTGATCAGGCGAGTGGGCGAGGGTAGCGGGCGAGGGAGACGAGGGGTCGGGCGAAATTGGGTTTCGGTCGTTTCGAAAAACGCGCCCTACCTCGCCCCCTTTTATAGAAAAAGTTACGA
This sequence comes from Scilla litardierei, assembly GCA_030789695.1. NCBI lineage: Eukaryota > Viridiplantae > Streptophyta > Magnoliopsida > Asparagales > Asparagaceae > Scilla > Scilla litardierei. The sequence continues at coordinate 76,519,983 of CM061141.1, read as the reverse complement.
CTCGGCCGAGTGACGTAGTCGCTCGGCCGAGTGAACTCAACGAAAAATTCCTCCCCGCTTACGCTTCGGTCGAGTGGCCTTGCCACCCTCGGCCGAGTGGAATAAGTCCATTCGGCCGAGTGGCTCAAGCTACTCGGCAAGACTCGCCCTAGGAGCGTATCAGTTTTACTCGGCCGAGTGAATATATATACTCAGCCGAGTAGCAGTTATACTGAAATCAAGAAAAGAAACAGAGAGTTGGGTACAGCAGACTTCCCTCGTTCGTGAGCTGCTCGGGCGGACGAACTTATGTGCTCGGCCGAGTGACTAGTATGCTCGGCCGAGTGAACCTTGTTTTCTGCTGTTTGTCTTCGTTTGGGCTCTAAACTCTGTTTTTCTTCCTCCAGTCGATTTCATCTTCCTCCTAGGCTTCGAGCGCCTTCCTGAGGCGCTCCTCGTCATCTTGTTCATCCTCCTAATGATGGGTACCTCGTTCTCCTCTTCTGTCAGGAAAAATAGGACCCGTTATCACGTAATTTTTGGGCGAACGACTCAGAACACTAAAAATCTCTAAAATAAAAATAAAAGCAAAGCAAAAATAAAGCTATAACCTTCGGGTTGCCTCCCGACAAGCGCTCGTTTAAGGTTGTGAGCTCGACCCCCTATGATTTTCAATTAGTGCGGGATATTGGGTGCATATGAGATGCACCCGTCAAACTTTCCGGGGAGAACGCTTGGATTCGGAAGTTGCGGCGGCCTGTTCTCCCTCGGTGGTCTCGCGTCTCGAATAGTGTTGGGGGTGGCTCCCCCAAGCTAGAGCTTTCTCCGGGCTTCGGCTTTACCGGTGACACCGATTTCCGTACCGACGGAGCTTTCTTCGGAGACTTCAATTTCGAGAGCTTGCAAAGCTCTCAAATCCTTGCGACATCAGCGTCGCCTTCATCAATTTCAGCGGAGAAGTTGGGGGAGTCATTTATCTTCTCCTCTTGGTCCAAATCCGGGCCTTCCTCAAAATCTTCTTTGAATAGAGCGCCGATCGAATGGGGGATCGCCTCCTCAATTGCCTCGTCAAGGAGGTATGAAAGATCATCCGGCCGTCCCTTAAGTAGATATATTCTATTGATTTCTCCCATTGGGACTCCTTCGGAATAATGCTTGAGCCTCTGACCATTTACCTTGAATGTGGCTCCGTCCTTGCTTTCCAACTCGAAGGCCCCTCCCGGTTGTATGTGCTTGATGGTGAAAGGTCCGGACCAACGTGACCTCAACTTACCGGGAAATAGTCGGAGCCGAGAATTATAGAGCAAGACCTTGTCTCCTACTTTGAAGTCTGTGACGTTATGCGGGCATCGTGGAGAATCTTGGTCCTTTCTTTGTAAATTCTCGAGCTCTCATAGGCGTCTCTTCTTATCTCATCAAGCTCGTTGATGTCCAAGAGTCGCCTCACCGCCGCACTCTTGTAATCATAATTAAAGGTCTTGATGGCCCAATATGCGCGGTGTTCCAACTCCACCGGCAAGTGGCAAGCTTTCCCATAAACAAGTCGGAATGGTGTGGTGCCGATGGGAGTGCGAAAGGCCGTGCGATATGCCCATAGAGCATCGTTTAGCTTCATTGACCAATCCTTTCTAGATCGATCCACAGTCTTCTCAAGAATTTGCTTGATTTCTCTATTTGAGACTTCCACTTGGCCGCTTGTCTGGGGGTGATATGCCATGCCAACTCTATGGTTTACCCCGTACTTCTTTAGCATGGCTTCAAACTTGTTTTCTATGAAATGGCTCCCCCCGTCGCTTATCAAGGTACGAGGCACTCCGAAGCGTGGAAAGATATTCTGCTTGAAGAACTTAGAGACGACCCTTGCATCATTAGTAGGGGTGGCGATTTCTTCCACCCATTTGGAGACATAGTCAACGGCCAATAGGATGTATTTGTTACCATTGCTCGACGGAAATGGCCCCATGAAGTCTACTCCCCAACAATCAAAAAGCTCAATTTCTTGGATGGGCCTCATTGGCATCTCATTGCGTTTGGAGATATTCCCGGTCCGTTGGCATCTATCGCACCCCTTTACAAAGTCGTGGGTGTCTCTAAACATTGTTGGCCAGAAGAATCCGCTCTGCAAAATCTTAGCGGTTGTTTTAGAGGCGGCGTGATGTCCTCCGCATGGTAGACCGTGTCAATGCAAAATGATAGACGTTGCCTCCTCTTTAGAAACACACCTCCGAATGACACTATCTTTGCATATCTTGAAGAGGTATGGATCTTCCCAAAAATAGCTATGGACCTCATGCAGAAATCTCCTCTTTTGATGCGTGGGCATCCCATGCGGTTTAATTCCACAAGCCAAGTAGTTGACGAAGTCCGCGTACCAAGGTACTTCACCGGTCCTTATGGCATATAGCCTCTCATCCACGAACGTGTCGTCGATAGGTAAACTCTCATCCTCCTTGTCGCGAATGAGCCTAGACAAATGATCCGCCACGACATTGTCCGTACCTTTCTTGTCTCTGATCTCCAAATCGAATTCTTGCAACAAGAGTATCCACCTAATCAACCGAGGTTTAGCCTCCTTCTTGTTTAAAAGATACTTCAACGCCGCATGGTCGGTGTGGACAATCACCTTGGAACCAAGGAGGTAGGAGCGAAACTTCTCGATGGAATAGACGACCGCTAGAAGCTCTTTTTCGGTAGTTGTGTAGTTTTTCTGCGTGTCATGCAACGTCTTGCTCGCATAGTATATCGCATGAAGCTTCCTATCTTTCCTTTGTCCCAATACCGCTCCAATGGCTTGGTCGCTAGCATCACACATTAGCTCAAAGGGAAGGCTCCAATCCGGTGGTTGTATGATGGGCGCGGAAACTAGTGCTTCCTTCAAGGTGTTGAAGGCTTGCAAGCATTCCCCTGAAAAAATAAAAGGAGTATCTTTGGCGAGCAAGGAAGTAAGCGGTCGGGCAATCGAGGCAAAATCCTTGATGAAGCGGCGGTAAAACCCCGCATGACCAAGAAAGCCTCTAATGCCCTTGATATTAATAGGAGGAGGGAGTTTCTCGATTACCTCAATCTTTGCTTTATCTACCTCAATTCCTCTCGAGGAGACAAGGTGCCCGAGAACTATACCTTCCGTGACCATGAAGTGACACTTCTCCCAATTTACAGTGAGATTGTTTTGTTGGCACCTTTTAAGGACTTTAGTAAGATTGGCCAAACAAGAGTCAAACTCACTTCCATAAACTGAAAAATCATCCATAAAAACTTCCATAATATTTTCAATGTAATCGGAAAATATGGATGTCATACACCTCTGAAAGGTGGCGGGAGCATTACAAAGACCAAACGGCATCCTTCGGTAGGCATAGGTACCATAGGGACAAGTAAAAGTGGTCTTTTCTTGGTCATCTTTGTGCAAAGGGATTTGGAAGAATCCCGAATACCCATCTAGATAACAAAAGTATTTATGTTTAGCTAGGCGTTCAAGCATTTGATCAATGAAGGGCAATGGGTAATGGTCCTTTCGGGTAGCTTTATTTAGTTTCCTATAATCAATGCACATTCGCCATCCCGTGACGGTGCGCGTAGATATGGGCTCACCTTTTTCATTTTTTATGACTGTCATCCCCCCTTTCTTGGGGACGACGTGAACGGGGCTAACCCATCTACTGTTAGAGATAGGATAAATTACACCGGCGTCGAGCAATTTTAGGATTTCCTTTTTAACCACCTCCTTCATATTCGGGTTTAACCGCCTTTGAGGCTCTATGGAGGTGGCGTCGGTATCCTCCAAATGGATCCTATGTGTGCAAAGCCTAGGGCTTATCCCTTTTAGATCGGAGATAGTGTAGCCAAGGACATCTTTGTGGCTCCTAAGAACGTCTAGGAGTTTTTCAAGTTGATCTTGCGTGAGGTGGGAGTTTACTATCACCGGGAAGGTTAATTTATTACCCAAAAAGGCATACCTTAGATTCGGAGGTAACTGTTTACGTTCTACCTCAAGAGGTGCTGCTCCTTCTACTTCATCAGCTCGCATGAGTTTGGCTCCTTCCTTGTCATCCGGGTTTAGCTCAGGTTCAGGTGGCGCGCTCTCTTGCGAAGACTCAGACTCACTACTTAGTGAGGACGATGCATCGAAATAGGCGCTCTCCGATTCTATGCTAGCATCGTCAAAACCTTCACTCTGCTCTGGTTCGTGCCTGGAATCAAGAAACACATCAGACGATTCATAAAAGCAAGAGTGAGCGTCATAGAGTGTAACTCCCTGAAAGTCGGTTTGCTCGAAGGATTCTTCGAGAGTATAGTGTTCTTCGACATTTGTTTTATCGTCTTCGAAATATAACTTGTCGTCGATCACATCAACTCTGACATTGCCCCCGATAGTCCCATCCGGGGAGACTTGGTCCATCACAAAACTAGCAAACAGTTGTTTGTCGGGGTCCTTGATATCGATAGCAAAAGCTCCGGTAGCGTGGACCTCATCGACAAGCTCCTTAAGGAGGTCTGTGAAGGAGTCATAATCTTCCTGACTGAGTTCTGTTGTCGACATTGCATCCTCCATTCTCCCTGTTAAGATCTTATGCAAAATACGGGGAGAATATGCAAATAGGGCTGCGAACAGAGTTAGAACAATATGTAGAAGAAAGTAAATAAAGAAAGAAAAATAACCGGGTGGTCGATGCCGAACACCGTCAAAATGTCCTCCCCGGCAGCGGCGCCAAAAACTTGATCGCTCCGGAATGTAACCCAAAAGTGCGACCGTGTAGTTTTACCGCAAGCGCACGGTGTAGCGGCGAGCGGGTTATCGAACACAGGGAGGACGAATGAAAGTACTTGCTCCGAACAACCTGGCTATTAAGAACGAAAAGAAAGAATTTGCCTTTGGCGATCCTGTCACAATCGTCAGACAAAGTACGAAGATATCAAATCAAATAAAGACGCTTATGGAATGGGGAATCCCCGCTACACACCGTATCTTGTCAATGTGATTCGTTGGTATCAACATCGCTAGGGTAGAATTTCGGATGAACTAGTTGCAACTGAATGTAAAACCTAGCTCACGCTCTCGCGCTGTTTCCGGTCTATAGCTATCCTAGGTTTGGGTCCAATCTCTTGCAAACCCTAGCCTAGGCAAGCTAGCATTAGGATCAACATCATCGTTCAATCGCGCCCCGAGCCCACTCTCGTGCAAACTCGGGCCGCGACCTAGGTTGGGATAGTTCCTACCCGTCCAATCTCTTGCAAACGGGTATCGGCACGGAATTGCAACCGGAAACCCTAGTATCGGTCCAATCTCTTGCAAACCGATACTACGGAAACTCAATTTCAACCCAATTCGGACTTCTAGGGTTTCCTATCGAATTGGGATCCAATCTCTTGCAAATCCCAATCGGTATGAACTCCTAGTCATCCGTAATAAATCGATCCCAAACTAACCCTAATAGCAATTCTAGCAATATTTCTACCAAGTCGTCACAAATCTGGAATTGGGCTCTAGGGTTCATCCCCACGCCCCAAGGCGTATAGACTACTCGCAATTCATAGCACAAATACAAAAATAATCAATGGAATTAACAAGAGAATTCATCACAATATTCAAATAAGCAATAAAAATAGTATTTTTAAAGGAGAGAGAGGCAAACCAATAGAGTTCTTCCAAGAATCCAACAAAAATCAACTTTCCTCTCCTCTCCAATCACAAAAATCTAAAGCTAAAAGTTTAATCTAAAAAGCTGCAAAAAGTCAAGAGAAAAGCTCTCTAACCTAGGGTAAAAACAGGGGTTAAATACCCCCCAAAATCGTCCAAAAAACTGTGACCAAAATACCCCTGCGCAGCCTGAAAATCGCAATTTTCGCTACAGGCAGCGCGTCGCACTCGGCCGAGTGACAAAAGTCGCTCGGCCGAGTGACAAACCCTGAGAATTTCCAGTAAGTCTGGGTCTTCGGGGGTCTTCACTTCGGGGGTCGCTCGGCCGAGTGAGTTGTCATCACTCGGCCGATGGCTTCTATGTACTCGGGCGGTCGGCATTTTCCACTCGGCCGAGTGGGTCTTCTGAAGCTCAGGCAGACGAAAAACAGTAAGTTGGCATTTTTTGATGGGCTTCGTCTGAGTGCCACTCGGGCGGACGGGGTCTCGTCACTCGGCTGATGTGGCTTCCGACGCTCGGCCGAGTGCACACATAAAACGTGTCCGATCTGGTCGGCCGAGCGGTGTCTCGCTGGTCGGCCGAGTGACTCCTTCACTCGGTCGAGTGAGACACCAAAAATGCCCAAACAGCTTGTTTTGGCCTCCTCGTCGCTCCTGCGACGTCCTTTCTTCTTCCGCTCCTCTCCAACAGCAAAAATACCCCTCGGGGAGGTCGTCGGTGACACTCTGGAGTAGGTGTATCTCGAGATCACTCCAAATCGCTCCAAATCACCTGAAATACGACAAAAACAACAAATCGTGAAAAGCATCGCAATATCATCGATATATCGTGAAAAACATGATTTGAGCGATCTAAATGGCATGCAAACATGCGGGAAAAAAGTGTAAAATATGGAGTGATCAGCGGGCTGGAAGAGGCGGCGGCCGGCGCTGGTTCGGCTGGCGTGGAGGCGGCCGGTGGCTCGGCTGGCGTCGCGCGCCGAGGGTGAGGGTGAGAGAGGTGGAGGAGGAGGCCTAGGGAAGAGGAGGAGGAAGAAGATGAAGAAGAGGGTTTGTTTTTTTTTGTAAATCTGAATTTGTTTTCGGTTTGATTCTGAAATGGTTTTTGGATCTGGAAATGGGTTGATGAACCTGAAGTTTGATTCAGATTCCTTTTTTTTTTCTTGTTTCAACCTTCAGTTTTTGAGTTTGAATTTGTTGACGATTTTGGGAAGAGATTGGGGAATTTTGGGTTCTGGGTTTGGGGATTCTGATTTGGTTTGATTTGGGGGAATGGTGAACAAACTTGCAGAAAGTTGGGTGAAATGGATTTGCAGGTTCATTTAGCAGAGGCGATGTTGTGTTCTTAAAGAGATTAACAGGGGACATCCCCTTTTCATTTGTCAAGGAGATTTTAATAGGATTGGGACTGAATTAATGGCTAACTTAGACTAATTGGGTTTGTAGAGACGTATTGTCTGCTTTAAACGAAAAGAGAAGCCAACCTAATTTGACCAACTGAAGAGTATTTGGCAACGTGGGTTTCGTCGTTTTAGGTAGAGTTAAGGTAAAAACGTAGTTAACGTAATTAAGTAATTGTTAAATGTAAGTAATTAAAAAAATTAATTAGGAATTTGTAATTAGTAAATTTTAGATGTAATTAATAAGGAAATTAGTGAAAGTAATTCGCGGGATAATTTAGTAAAACTTGACGGTAAATATTGACGACACGGTAAAATGAAAATAGTGACGCGCTCGCGTCAACACGTACGGACGAAAAGCTAACTGGATGAAAAAAATAAAATACTAACACGCACGAGCGAAGACACGCCTAAAAATACTGGCCGTTACATTCTACCCACCTTAGGAAAAATTCTGTCCTCGGAATTCTCATCAACTAAGGAGTAGAAAATAAATACGGATATCGTTCTCGTATCTCATCTTCCCGCTCCCAGGTAGACTCTCCTGGCGAGTCGCGACGCCACATCACTCTGACTAGATCAACTGTCTTATTCCTGAAGACTTTCTGACGTCGATCTAGGATCTCCACTGGTTGTTGTTCGTATGTCAGATCTGGTTGAATTGTAATCTCCGAGTAGTCCACAGCATGAGAAGGGTCGCTGATATAACGACGGAGCTGGGACACATGGAAGACATCATGAACTCCCTCCAAAGACGGTGGCAAAGCTAAGCGATAAGCTACTTCTCCAACTCGCTCTAGCACATCGAAGGGTCCAATATATCTCGGACTAAGCTTGCCTCTCTTCCCAAATCGAATCACTCCTCGATTTGGTGAAATCTTCAGAAACACATGATCTCCTGGCTGAAACTCCAGAGGACGTCGTTTAGCATCTGCCCAATGCTTATAACGGTCCTGGGCAATCCGAATCTTGTCTCTGATATCTCGCACTACATCAACTGCTTCCACTATCATCTCTGGCCCCAAGAGTTCTCTATCACCTACGTCATCCCAACTCAGTGGCGATCGACATTTCCTCCCGTAGAGAGCAGCAAAAGGCGCCATGCCAATGCTCGCCTGATAGCTGTTGTTGTAAGAAAACTCCACCAGGTGCAAATGATCTTCCCATGAACCCTTGAGATACAACATACAGGCTCTCAACATATCCTCCAAGATTTGAATGGTACGCTCTGACTGTCCATCCGTCTGCGGGTGATACCCAGTACTGAACTTCAGACTGGTACCCAAATTCGTCTGCAAACTCTTCCAGAATTGAGACGTGAATCTCGTATCACGATCTGATACAATGCTCACAGGGACTCCATGCAGACGCACGATCTCCTCCATATACTTCCTTGCTAATATCTCCGTGGATTGGCCAACTCGGAAAGGTATAAAGTGCGCAGACTTGGTCAATCGATCAACGATGACCCAGATCGCGTCGTTCTGCTTGGTGCTCCGAGGTAAGCCAGTCACGAAGTCCATCGTGATGTGCTGCCACTTTCATTCTGGAATAGGCAGAGGTTGTAGTAATCCAACAGTGCGATGATGTTCAGCCTTTACTTGCTGACACACAAGACACTTGGCAACGCTATGTGCCACACTTCTCTTCATCCCATGCCACCAGAAATTCTGACGAAGATCCGTGTACATCTTAGTACCTCCAGGATGAATAGAATAAGGCGAACTGTGAGCCTCAATCATCAACTCCTCTCTGATATCTCCTGCAGTCACGCAGATCCTACTACCATATCTCAAAGATCCATCCGCGTGAATCAGAAAATCTGTCCGAAGTCCTGCTTCGACTTGTTCTCTGATCTTCTTCAACTTAGCATCTCCAGTTTGTGTAGTCTTGATTCGATCCACAATCGTCGATTGAATCTGCATGTTCATCAATGACGATGTGACTCCGGGTAGAACAGCTTCAACATTCATCCTTCGTAGATCCTGCTGCAATCTCCACTGAGATGTGAGAATCATCACTTCGGGTAGTCGACTCAAGGCATCCGGTACAACATTCACCTTTCCTGGATGATACTGAAGATCGATGTCGTAGTCTGCCATCAATTCCAACCATCTACGCTGTCTCATATTCAGCTCCTTCTGAGTAAATATATATTTCAAACTTTTGTGATCAGTGAAGATTTTCACTTTCTCACTTAGTAAGAAATGCCTCCAAATCTTCAAAGCAAAGATGACGGCAGCTAACTCCAAGTCGTGAGTCGGATAATTCTTCTCGTGGATCTTCAACTGCCGAGAAGCATAAGCGACTACATGACCGTGCTGGTGCAGAACGCATCCAAGTCCCTTGCCCGATGCGTCACAGAAAATCTCGAAGCCTCCGCTTCTGTCTGGAATAGCTAAGACTGGTGCAGTAGTCAGTCTCTCCTTCAAGGTGGAAAAAGCTTGCTCACAAGAGTCTGACCAGCTAAACTTAACATCCTTTCTCGTCAATCTCGTCATCGGCTCAGCTATTCTCGAGAAATCCTTGATAAATCTGCGGTAGTATCCAGCCAACCCAAGGAAACTCCTGATGTCCGATGCCGATCGAGGTGTAGGCCATTAACTGACTGCTTTGACCTTCTCCGGATCCACTGAGATTCCAGCTCCCGATACTACATGCCCAAGAAATGCAATTCTATCCCGCCAGAATTTGCATTTGTTGTACTTGGCATACAGTCTATGGTGACGGAGCGTCTCCAATACTATCTTCAGATGTTCTGCATGCTCTTCCTCGCTCTTCGAGTACACCAAGATGTCGTCTATGAAAATCACCACGAACTTGTCAAGGAAGTCGTAAAAGATAAGGTTCATGAGATTCATGAACACAGCAGGAGCGTTGGTCACACCGAATGGCATGACAACGAACTCGTAATGCCCGTACTTAGTCCGAAAAGCGGTCTTGAGCACATCTTCCTTCTTGACTCTGACTTGATGGTATCCGCTCCGGAGATCCAACTTCGAAAATACCCTCGATCCACCAAGCTGATCGAAGATATCATCAATGCGGGGCAGCGGGTACTTGTTCTTCACTGTGAACTGATTCAACTCTCGATAATCAATGCACATTCTTCTCGATCCATCCTTCTTCTTAACCAGTAAAACGGGTGCACCCCAGGGAGATACGCTGGGATGAATGAAACCCTTCTGTAGTAGCTCATCTAACTGCTTCCTCAACTCTTCTAATTCTACATGAGCCATACGGTACGGCGCCTTCGAAATTGGTTGAGCTCCTGGCATAAGATCGATGCCGAACTCCAACGCTCGATCGGGCGGCAGTCCAGAAATGTCTTCAGGGAAGATGTCTTCGAAATCTCTCACTACTGCAGGCTTCTCTGGTTCAGCAATCATAGATGCAATGGTCAATTGGTAAGGCTGGGCTCGGAACTTGACAGGTCCAAGCGAATGTCCTCCGCTGACAAACTCGAACACTGGGTGGTCAGGAATTTCAAATACCACTTTCTTCCGATGACAGTCGATCGTGGCATAAAAAGCTCCTAACCAGTCAATGCCGAGAATAGCATCGAAATTGGATAGGTCGTGGACGATGAAATTAGCATATAATTCGAGTCCACTAACCACCAATGGGCATGGTCTACATCCCAGTGCAACCTTCACTACACCATTCCCAGTTGTAATATTCCAACACTTAGGAAGTGTATATGTGGGTATCGAGTGTTCGACTACGAACTTCCGAGATAGAATACACATGGAAGCTCCAGAGTCGAACATGGTCAAGGCCGGGTGAGTTGAAACTAAGATGACACCTAAGGGTAACATACAACTAGATTAACATGGATCTAACTAATCAAATATAATGCATAAATAAGAAGAACTAGTCTAGAGGTTACCTGCAATCACGTCGTCCTCAGCTTCAGCCTCAACGGCTGTCATATTGAATGCACGACGCTTAGGCGGATTGACCTGCTGGAAAGCTCGTTCCTGTGGAACCAGAGGTGGTCCGCGCTGTCCAGGTGCTGGTACGGTCCGCTGTGCAGGTCCAGGTGGTCGAGAACCATGGGTGCAATCCTTTGCAGCATGAGTAGGCGATCCACAGATCAAACACTGATTCAACATCCTCCTACAGTCTTTCTTCACATGACCGAGCTTGCAGCAGAAGTGGCAAGTCAGCTCCGCTCGGTTGGGGACAGGTGCAGCCGGCCTTTTGAACTGGGTTGTCTGAACAGGACGAAAACCGGGCCTAGGTGCACTCCTCTGTAGCTCCATCGGGCGCTTGCCCGTCTGACATGCCCTCTTCTGATAAGCTACCTGCTCGTGCTTCTTCGCAGCTACTAGGACTTGCTCATGAGTGGTAAAGGTGTGCCCGGACAACACACCATGTATGTCCAGATCTAAGCCCTATAGAAAGCGGTGTGCACAGTCCTCCTCATCTACTACCAGTGTAGGGGTGAATCGACTCAGCATGGTAAATTCCGCCTCATACTCATCGACTGTCCTGGTGCCCTGCTCCAGGTTGATGAAGCGCTGCTGCATCTCCTTCTTTGCAGCCTTCGGGAAGTACTGGGCGTCAAACCTCTTATGAAAGGTAGCCCAAGGAATCGGCTTGGTCAGCCTAGCCTCTTCAGCATCCCACCAATGACGGGCATTATCGGTCAGCTGTTTCTTGGCGAGTTCCACCCACTCGTTTGGATTGACTCGGGCAAGACCCAAGTTATCCGTAGTGTTGCGAAGCCATCCCTCGGCTGCTAGTGGGCCCTCTCGTCCAGAGAAGTTCGTCGGATGCATCTCTCGAAACTGCTTGGCTCCAGGCTCATAGCGGGGTGGAGGTGGAGGTGGAGGTGGTGGAGCTTGACGTCCCTGTTGGACTAAATGGTGCTGAACTTCCAGCATTTCCCTCATCACTCCAAGCATCTGGCGGATGTCGTCCTCTCCGCCTTCAGCAGATCCGGATCCTTGTCGGGTGTTTCGTCGCTCAGCCATACTGAGATAAGAAAATCCCGAGTTAATCTCGTGTATCTAGATGTTTTGGCTAATGAAAAATATTCTCATTGTTCTGAATTCGCAAATGTAAGACCTGCATGGGCCACCACTAAAACCTGTAATGCCCCGCTTCCCAAAACACGACAGAAGCGAGAGAGTTACTGAGGTCCGCTTGAACTAGAGCGGTGAAACTCGAGTTCAATAAGCGTCTGTGGTAAAAACACAGGAGAGGTCCTTACATGATTTTCAGAAACAATAAAAATATTCATACATTACAAGCCAAATCCAGAATTATAAATGTTCGTACACGCAATACATCAACAAGCCACAGCTGGGCCAAAGTAAAGACGTACACTCAACAATAACTGAAAGAAAACTAAAGTAAAACAGCAACGGCAAAGTCCACTAGTCCTCCGCAGGGAGAGACTCGGCGTCAACAGCTAACTCCTGACTCTCCAAGTCAGGTGTCTCGTAAGGAACTTCCTGGCACTGAAGCTCAGAATCTGACATACATCCAAAAACATGAATGTATGTCAGCAAGGGTCTGCAAGTAAAAGTTAGATCCCAAGGCAAGACATATACAAATTTATACTGCATTTAAGAGGCATTAATCATTTAAATGAGATAGCGACAAAAAGGATTAAACAAAATGATTATAAAATGAAATAAAGTAAAGACATCCTAACATGCAGTTCTAAACAGTGTAGTACGTAAAATAATTCTTTTCTTTGTTTCATTAGCATGTCAATTCAACTGAGATAACAATTTCAAGTTGCAAGTTTCACGATTGTTAGCATTGTCAATTCTACAATAGGGTTCTCGCCCTTAGGACGTGATGAGTGAGTCGTTCTTCTCACAGGGGCTTACCGTGATTGGCGCTAGCCCACCGCCTACGGGTGGTGCCCTTGAAGAGAGTACTCGTTCATACGCCTAGCAGCCGCTCAACCCTTACCCCACCCAAGATTTGTGTTGGAACACGAGCCAGCCTAATTCACGAATTACAAGCACGAATTTTGTCAACTCAATGACAGCACGAAAAATCACGATTTCGCCTTCGAGGCACACGATCTCACGATGTCACTCTCTAATGACCAAGCAAGATGTTCTTTCAATTTAAGTCGTCAACGTTTCACCGTTAATTTACAACATTCACAATAAATGAAAGAATGGCAAGCAGGTTCGTTTGATGAACATTTTGCAGAAAATGAATTTTCTTTGTTATCATTAAAAATTTAGCATATATCAAGTAAAAGACCAATGGAGCATCTAATTTCAAAAATACATTATAAATTGTATACTTGCCTGGTTTGACGTTTCGGGTATCCAGGTACTCGTAGGAAAGGCACGACGTATCTGCGATATTAAGCAACCCGATCTTAAAATATTATTAACCTAATAGTAAGGTATCTATTTATTAATATATACCTAACTGATAACATCATACTAGCATATAAGATCATTACTGCTAAATTCGTATTGAGGTATTAACATGCTAAGTTGTTAACCTGTATTATGAAAACTAACATGTTATTAAGTCTAACATTAATTAATAGTTAATTACCATGCTGAAATTAATCGAATTAGCTGATATTAAATCTATCACTAACAACCTGTTAATTAACCTAATACCAACTAATGATAGGATTTATTATCATGTTAACATTATATGGCCAACATCCTATTTAACAATCACACCCACTCCAACTATAAACTATTGATAATAATATCTCCCCTCTCTCATTCCTGTTAATAGGGATGTCTCCTTTCATTTTAATATTACTATCCCTTTCCCAATTAATAACCATGTCTCATTATCCCTATATTTATTAAAACCCATACTTCATTATTCTATTAAAGGCCACTGTCATTTTTTTTCCTTCTTTCTTAAAGTCTGGCTTCTCATTTCATACACATCCTAAGGCACACTCATTCTCACAGGCACCTTCATTCATTTCGTTCTCTCTTTTTTTTAATTCATTCACTTATTAAAACCCACTGCCTATTCATTCATATAGCCTTCTGTGCTTTATCCCCTTTGTGTTTTTTTAATACTTCTATCTTGCAGGCAACAGAAGTATGAACGGCTCACGCAAAAATCAAAGGGGGAGAGGGTCTTCTCACAAAAATCAACAAGGGGAGGGAGAAGCTCACCTTGCGACGACGGACAGAGGGAGGGCAGGCGGCTCCGACGGTCACTGGGCGGTGGCTCCGGCCATGCGGCGGCGCGCGCAGCTGGAGATCGGCGGCGGCGGGCTGGAAGAGGCGGCGGCCGGCACGGGTTCGGCTGGCGTGGAGGCGGCCGGTGGCTCGGCTGGCGTCGCGCGCCGAGGGTGAGGGTGAGAGAGGTGGAGGAGGAGGCCTAGGGAAGAGGAGGAGGAGGCCTAGGGAAGAGGAGGAGGAAGAAGATGAAGAAGAGGGTTTGTTTTTTTTTGTAAATCTGAATTTGTTTTCAGTTTGATTCTGAAATGGTTTTTGGATCTGGAAATGGGTTGATGAACCTGAAGTTTGATTCAGATTCCTTTTTTTTTTCTTGTTTCAACCTTCAGTTTTTGAGTTTGAATTTGTTGACGATTTTGGGAAGAGATTGGGGAATTTTGGGTTCTGGGTTTGGGGATTCTGATTTGGTTTGATTTGGGGGAATGGTGAACAAACTTGCAGAAAGTTGGGTGAAATGGATTTGCCGGTTCATTTAGCAGAGGTGATGTTGTGTTCTTAAAGAGATTAACAGGGGACATCCCCTTTTCATTTGTCAAGGAGATTTTAATAGGATTGGGACTGAATTAATGGCTAACTTAGACTAATTGGGTTTGTAGAGACATATTGTCTGCTTTAAACGAAAAGAGAAGCCAACCTAATTTGACCAACTGAAGAGTATTTGGCAACGTGGGTTTCGTCGTTTTAGGTAGAGTTAAGGTAAAAACGTAGTTAACGTAATTAAGTAATTGTTAAATGTAAGTAATTAAAAAAAAGTAATTAGGAATTTGTAATTAGTAAATTTTAGATGTAATTAATAAGGAAATTAGTGAAAGTAATTAGCGGGATAATTTAGTAAAACTTGACGGTAAATATTGACGACACGGTAAAATGAAAATAGTGATGCGCTCGCGTCAACACGTACGGACGAAAAGTTAACTGGATGACAAAAATAAAATACTAACACGCACGAGCGAAAACACGCCTAAAAATACTAGCCGTTACAATATGGCTCTAAAACTTATGAACTGATTTTTAAAATATTTTTAAAATAATTTATATGTGTTCCTAAGGGTGTGTGAGGTTCAATAAAGACCCTAACATACTACCAAGACACAAAATAAAGTTTACACCAAAATTAAAATGTTACATTAAGCACTTATGCAATTGCTCTTCATTGCCTTAGTCTTGGTTGCCCTTAAAATCCAATGTCTTTGTTGGCTCTATTCTCCCTTTATTTGAATGTTTGCTCATCATCTATATCTGCACTCGTGAAATCATTAATATCTAACATCTTTGATCATCATCAAATTACCAAAGAAGTCTCAAAACCAACAGTTTCATAGCTTAAGGGTTAAGTTCGTCGGAAGATTAATATTCAATGATGTTCCTTAGGCAAGTAATATTCGACGATTAATGATTAATCTTTAAATTAGCTTGGAGGGTTGATTATTATAGTCTTATTGCTACCTGTAAGTGTTTAGTCACATGCCATTATAATTTGAGAAATGTTGCATGCACCTTAAGGACTGAGGTGGATGTACTTTATTTTTGTCAAACAAAGCAGTCATGTCACATCATAAAGTCTTATCAAGCTCTTTCTTTACCAAAAATGGCAAATTTTGCACTAACTTTAAAATGCACCTCATCCTTTGAGGTGCAAATTTCAATTCTATAAAATTGTGACTTACAATTGATAATTGTTTGGAGAGGAAACATGTGACTAGTTGAGCACTGCACGTAGCATCCAATGAAATGATTGTGACTCATTGAATCCAATGGTCAAATGATTCTCAAAATAAATTATTTTTCAATATAAAATTATTAATGTGACATTCACCTCATCCACAACTCAAAAAACCACCACACGCTCACTTATTTACATAGTTGTCATTCCCTCTGCATCCCAAAAAATCACTACAAGCTCACTTATTTACATGTTTACACGTTTTCCTTATGGGATTTTTTCCTTAATAACCCCCAAGGTTTTTGCATTTATGCTTTCAACCCCGACGATACTGACACATGCACTTACACTTCTTACTTCTTTTCGTTTGCGCGCGTACACCGCATCCTGTTCGTGGGGGATTTTTCGCTCCGTGCACTGTGTACACGGATTATTTCTAGTTATTAAATAAAATAAAGAGAATATGAATAGAATTTCGTGTGCTGTGAGATACAAGGAGGTGTGCTAGAAACGGGTGTTTTCTGCAAAATCCCCCCCAAGCGACTCGGGGTGTCCATCGGGCCGGCCCGGCCTTGCCCGGGCCACAGACCGACCCGGCCCGGAAGGGGGCCGGGGGCCGGAAGCCCGGCCAAGCCTAGGCCCGGGCCGGCCTGGCCCGGCCTATTACTTATTTTTTTAAAAATTCTTTAAAAAGCTGAGTAAGACTAAAAAAATCTAAAAGATTCTAACAACTTCTAACAACTTCTAACAACTTGTAAAAAAATCTCCACTTACTATATAGTCTATATGTTATATATACATATTAATAGATAGTAAATTGTAATCATATAATAGTTTTAAAAAATATAATACATTATAATTTGTACATAAATAAATAAAGAAACGAACACATGCCAAAATAAAATTACAGCCCGAAATTCTCGAAGGTCCCGGGTTGAACCATTAAATTTTATTAAATAAAATCTTTTTTGGGGGGCGTACGTCGGCTTGCCTTACCCCTCATACAATGGCCAAAACAAAAAAAATAATACAACTAAGAAAATAATAATACATCACTCATCTTCTTGTTTGGAATCTTCGGAAAGGTCCTGGTTCTGCGAGAGGTTTTCAGCATGGAACCAATCCTTCGCACAAATCGTAACTTCAACTATGTCTTCCTTCAGATGTGATATCTTGTTGCTCAGATCACTACCACATGCACTAAAAGCAGACTCCGAAGCAACTGTAAATATATGTACAGATAACAAATCATGTGCCATGATGGAAAGAATGGGATAAACTGATTCATATCATTTCCACCAGGCAAGAGGATCAAAATGCTCATCATCCATTACTTCCTCTGAAAAGGAAAATTGATTAGCTAAATATTTGGATAGTTCACTAGTAGAACAATCCGACTCTACGGTTTTTTGTTTCTTCTTTCCTAACATCTGTCGGATCCTACTCGAAGAAGAAGTAGTAGCACTAGCAGGCACAGATGAATTATGTGAAACATTACCAAATTTAGCCTCATAATAAGCATATGTGGTTCTTAAGCTAGTTTTAACAATAGATACTTCTTCAACATGGGGAAATCCCATGTTTTTAGAATACATTTCAAATAAACCTAATGCAACATCCTGCTTATAACGTGGATAAAAACTTTAGATAATGAGTAAAGAAGAGGAACATGATTCCAATACTTTTACAGACATGTCTTATATCATAGGCATTATAGCAGTGTTAAGGAGTGTACTGTCTCTATGCTTAGATATCTGATCAAAAATAAATACTAATTGTTCTAATCCTAAAATAGATGTTGGGTAGTAAACCCCAGAAAATTTGTTTGTAGCAGTAAAAAAACTTCTTAAAAATCATGCAGATGCTCTACAGTTGACCACTCTATTTCAGTAATGTCAAAAACAGGGTCCTGTGAAAGATATGTAAGGGAATAATCTGTAAGCTGCTTTTATTCTTAAGCATATATCACAACATTAAGTAAGTTGAATTCCACCTTGATGCAACATCAAATTTAAATGCAAGGTATGGTCTCTGTCTAGTACGACACAGTTGTTTGTATTGAAGTCGCCTAGTGCTAGAAGTATGTATGAACAACATGAGATTTCTAATTTTATCTAAATAAGGTGAACAAGTTGCAAGTCTATCGCAAACTACCAAGTTCAAGACGTGGCATGCACATCTTTGATGGAACAACAATCCCTCCATATCTGGGGTCAAATTTCTTTTTAAAACGCTAATTGCACTAGTGTTATTGGATTCATTATCAAACGTAACTGAAAAAAATCTTTTCTGCAATATTAAAATCATGAATTACAGACTTTATTACATTAGAAATTACACCCCGGAATTAGCATGCTCTAACATTCTAAATCCAGTAATCATCTTATTTAGCAAGTAAGCATTATCTACAAAATATGATGTAACACATATATATGAAGCACCCCATTTTGTTGTCCAAATATCAGAAGTAAACGCTATTCTAGATTTTACATTAGCAAAAGTTTCAATCAATTTAGCTTTACCAGCTTCAAAAACTGACATAGCATCTCTTCAAAGAGTGTTTCTAGGCACTCTTCTAAAGACATGGTTAAGGGCCACTTAATTAAGTCTTTCTAATTCGGGGCTTTCCCCATAAGTAAATGGTAATTCTCGGTATATAACAAATCTTGCCATCTATTTTCTTATAGTCTCAGCAGAGTATGAGAAATTAGATAAAGAGGAAGAAGAGCTAGATAAGTTTAATGTTGTCTGTTTAAGGTCTGTTTAAGTGAGATGAATAGTGTCTCTTTAGGTGTGCTGTGCCTTCAGAAGGTTTGCAAGTAAATTCAGATCTACATATTTTGCAAGCTGCCCGCTTGCCCTTGCCAGGGACAGATTCAATTGTAAAGTGATCCCAAACCACAGATTTTGTTGATCTGGGTTGGGTTCGTTGTGTAGCTGTAACATCAACCGTAATAGGTTGTGCAGGTGTAGAAGCGTGTACAGAAGATGTTCGTGCATAAGTAGTATAAGCAGGTTGTATAGAATTTGTGCACTCATATGATTCAGTTTGTGACATGTACAAATGTTCATAATTAGGTGTTTCTATCGGATTAGCTCACATCATATTAAAGTTATCTTGCCCCTCAATGTTGTCAGGGTGGAATGTATAAGACCTACGGTTTGGTGCCGACATTATTCTAAAAATATAGGAACCTGATTTGTCGAGTTACGGGTGGTGTAGAGGGCAACTGATCATAATAGCAGAGGGATATGAGATGATCTTGATAGCGGAGGAAGATGAGAGCGATATCGATTTGAGCCTTGAGCTTGATGACAATATATAGTGCGAAGTTGACGAGATGATGGCCTTGATCTTTCTTGCTTGAACGTATGAAAGAGTATAAAAGAGTTTGATAGTTTGAGAATTGTGAAAAAAATAAGAGGGGTTGGCTAAAATTTATATGGATTTTCGGGTGTAAAATGACCAAAATACCCCTCCCAAATGGCCGTTTATGATTGTTGGGAGGGGTATTTTTGGTCAAATGACCAAAAAAATACCAAACGCCCCCCTTTGCTGCCCAAGCAAACAGAAAAAAGCGCAGCCGGCTGCAAACTGCAGCCGGCTGTAACGGGCAGGCGTGGGACGGGCCAGCCCGCTGTGCCTGGGCCACGGGCTGGGGGCCGGGCTGGGGGCCGGGTCGGGCTTCGGGCCCGCTCAACGCCTCCGGGCCCGGGCCGGGTCGGCCTGTTGACCTGGCCGGGCAGGCCGGGCCCCGGGCTTTCAGGCCTTTTGGCCATCTTGACAAGCGCCCGCCCATGACTCCTCCCTGCTGGTAACGGAACATTTTGCAATTGGGACCAACGTGCATTGGCACTTGCATCCCCCTCTGCACAGGAATTTAGACCCCTCTTCTCTCCCACGTGAGACCTAACCATATAGCTTCCACATCCAGCATCGAAAAAAATCAATTGTGAGCGGCCAAGCTCAGAAAAAAATCTGCTCGATCCACGCCCTAGCGCCGCTCAATCCATCTGCTTCTCCCAACGTAGAAGCCACACGTTATTCAGATCTTCAGAAACACAATATTTGACTTCTCTTTTGCAGATTGCCGATGGTTTTGGACCGCCGGTGCCGCAAGTCTCCAAGACGTTGATTAAATTTTGAGGCCTTCGGTTGCTTTGAGGTTTGATTAGATTAGATTTAGATTTCATTTTGGGAAATCGAGGACAAAAAAGATCTGAACTTGTTATCCTTTGAAATTTTTAATATGGTATTGGTGTTATGATATGAATGCTTGGTTATGATCCAACATTATCTGGTTGCATTATGTTGTTTTAAATCTAATTATGGTTGAATAAAGCCATCAAATATTCAAAATTCCATATTGGTATACTTTGATCTTAGTGCTGATAGTTAATAATTCAAGATAAGATTTCGAAATAGAGATACAAATTATTCTCCAACATCAATAAAAATCCCTTGTTTTGTTGTAGTTGTTATGAATCCCTTCGACCTCTTGGAGACTTACGGCACCAGCAGTCCAAAACCCTCGGCAAGGTGCAAGAGATAAGTCGAAAATTGGGTTTCTGAAAATCTGAATAATGCTTGGTTTTTGTGCTGGAAGAAGCAAATGGATCGAGCGGTACTATGTCGTGGATCGAGCAGATTTTTTATGTGTTTGGCCGCTCGTAATTGATTTTTTTATTTCTTCGATACTGGAGGTGAGAGATACATGGGTTGGGTCTCGAGTGAGAGAAAAGAGGGGTCTCAATTTCTGTGCTAAGGGGGGATGCAAGTGTCAATGCAAGCGGGGTTCCAATTGCAAAATGTCATGCTGCCAACAGTGAGGACTCACAGGCAGGCGCTTTTGGGGGTAGGAGGGGGATTTTGTAGAAAACACTATCATATATATCTTATTATATAATCCCGTGTATGTTGTAAACATTTCTCTTTTAAAATCTATTATACAATTAAGGGCATGCGATGTGACGTTTGTCCCAGTCACAAGCTGACTGGGACAAATGACACATCATCCCACCCGATTAGCCACTCAGTCAGCTTTGGCGGTTTGGGCTTTCTTTTGGGCTTTGGGTTCTGTTTTGGGTCTTTTTACCATCCGACGCTAACAACACACACACCCTCACTTCTCTCCCCTTTTTGGTTGTGCGTGTGCACCGCATCTTTTCGCACGGGTTTTTCTGCGTTGTGTACTTTGTTCACGTGTTTTTCTAGTTATTTATACAATTGATGAAGGGTGATAAAGTATGACTAGGACAAACGTGGGCCCCTCACATCACCACCTCCATTGTAAGGACCCTGGCTATGAGGAAAACACTAGAATGGGTGGGGTTGAATAGTGTTTATAAAATTTAAACAATAGTTATACCAATTTAAATTCCTAACCAACAATTAAGCAGAGTGTAAATAAACCCAAATTGAAACAATGCCAACACAAAGATGTTTCAATGGTTTGGATTACCCAAGTCAACTCCCGACTTGTTCCCGGTAATCCTACGTCCCTTCCACCTGGATATCACCGGATACTCAAGTTAGAATCCTAACTTGAGATTTCCTTAAAACCCACTCGTAGCAACCCTATAAGTGAAACCGAAACACAATCGATGTCCTGGACTCCCACAACTTGGGAGCAAGCAAACCACTCTCACAAACCGCGAGTTAAACTAATATCGAAAGATATGAAATAATGAAATATCAACACTTACAATCACCTATGCCTTGAAGTAGAACTTGAAGGAGCAAGTGTGTTGTGTGTTGAGGTCTCTTTTGAAAGAGAGAAAAGCCCTTTCTCTTGTCACCACCAATTGCCTATAGGATATCACTTTGATTCTAGGTTGGAGAGCAAGAGAGAATAAGATTGGAATTCTTGGGCTTTTGGATTTGAGAGCTTTGAAAAACTTGAAGAAGAAAGCTATGGGTTTGTAAGAGTTGATTAAGAAGATGAGTTAACTCTCAATGGAACATTAGAAGCTCTCTTTATAGGTTTCCCAAAACCCCCAAACAGAATCCCAAACCCCCCTTTGAAATCCGTGGAGAAAAAGCCAACAAATACAATTTACACAGTCGACAATCGACTGTTGAAGAAAACACAGTCGACTAATGCACTGTGTCAGAGGGTAGGTGAGAATTCAAACGGTAACTTACCACGTAGGACAGTCGACTGATGAAGAAAAGACATGCTACTGTTTAACAAATCACAGGCGACTGTAGCTTGGACAGGTGCCTGTATTTTGTACAACAGTCGCCTGATAGATGTTAAAGCCAAAAGGCCCAAAATCAATTGATTAAGTATGTGCATAACATGCGACTATAGAACAAATCACAGTCGATTGTTTTGAGACATGCGCCTGTAAATCGTTTAGCAGTCGCCTATTGAAATCCCAAAATGCACATGCTTGAGAAATATGAATTGGAGTCTAAGGAAATGTGATCTAATGATTTATTAGGACAGAAATGAAGATGTGTGTGTGCTCCAACATAATTCTACTTCTAAGCTACATACTAGAAGGGAATAAAAAGATTACATTTTGTAGAAGTCTCTCTTCTATCCAAAGCATGAGCTTGAATTTTTCTAGGAGCTTCAATCACCATCTTTAATCATTTAAGCCATTTTTCATGCTTTCATTGATCTTTGAGTGACATCCATTGCTAATTGATCTTCGTGACATGCTTAGACAGTGGATTAACTGCAAATAGGGGTTAGTCACAAGTATTTATGTTTGCTCATCATTAACACCAATAATGGAGAAGTCCAATAGTCAACATTCTCCACCTTTTTTGATGATGACAACCAAACATAAACAGAAAGATAAGTAATTATGCTTAATGAAAACTTACTCCTCCTACATAGATGCCAATCAAGTTAGTTAATGTATATAAAGACATCTATAAATCAATTGAAGCGAACAAGTAAGATATGTATGAATGAAATGATTTTCTTGAAATCTTGAAATCTAGGATTTTATAATCCAAGTTAATTATATCTTACTCCCCCTGAATCTAAGGTAACTTCAATCTTAGATTCAAGTTTAGAATTAGAATTTACTTAGTACATAATTATGATATGTTTATTTCTCTCCCCTATGGTATTATCCAAAAAGTGGGAGTAGAATAATAACAATATTACTAAATAAGTACTAAAACAATCATGAGAGTCTAAATATATGATGTATATCAAATGTGATGCCAACATAAAATCGAAGAAAAATAATCACGAAGGTGCATCTCACTGATATATATACCAAAAACTCATAAACACAAGAAATCTTAGTTGACTAAAGGAACGAGAATCTAATATCAACATTTCAAAACCAAATGAGAAAAACGTCTCACATCACATCATGTATATAATATAACATACAAAGAGAGACAATTTCACAATGTTCACACAATTAAAAAAATGAGACACAGTGTGAAGTAGTATATGATAAAGTAAAAGCATTGTCATATATATATAATCACAAGATACAAGGAGTATAAAATACAGTATCAACTCCATGTACAAAAAAAATATGATCGTCATACATACAACATCATCCATCAAAGAGTAACTCTGAGATGCAGCCAAAAGCATACTAGGAGTACAAAAGACTAACTCCTAATAACAGCATCCAGAGGACAGCCTGCCACACCAAAAAACACATACTAAAACCATAACAAAAATAAATCCTATGGTGAGTCGAGGCAGAGCAGCATCAGTCAATCTGAATGACAGAGGAGTCTGAAGGGCGACCAGAGTGACAGAACACCAATCTGGAAGAGCGACGAATAGGACACACACGAGCCTTCCGCTATGATAACGACGCACCAGCAGCAGGGGACTCCAAATGATCAGGTACAGAGGGTTGACCAACGAGAGTAGTAACAAGCACAGATGGCAGTACATCAGTAAAAGAAGGCTGGGTGAACTCAGCAGTAGGTGCCTGAGTATCAACAGAAGGATGGGGGACAAGAATGGAGAGCATCCTCGGAAGGAGGGAACATAGCCTGGAAGGCGGCTAGAACCGGAAAGCCATGATACTGAAATAACTTATAGTTCAGCTCAAGAAGGAGCGAAAGCTTCTGATCCATATCCGAAACTTTCATTTCAAGTGAAGAAACTCGCTTATTCAGCTGAACGAGGAGAGCGTCATCCGACGGATCAGAAGGTGGAGGAGAGAAAGGCTTGGCAACAAGCGGAGGAGAGGGTTCAACCTCAATAACTGAAGGAAGGATGATCAACGACTGAAATCCCTAGATACTCTTCAGAGGATGGCGAGGACAGCGAACTCGGAGAGCAGGGTGAGGAAGGAGAACCTAGTTTCCTCAATGGTTCCATGAAGACAGGTCGACAGAAAATAGGGCACGAACGAACAACAACGGAGAGATAAACCTAATCTACAACAATCGATGGGGAAGGAGAGAACCAAACTCTCAATCGGATGATTAGGAAGAGAGATTGATGGGTGGATCTTCGAATCGACGAGGAAATCAAAGAAAATGGTTAGATTTCGAAGGAGGAAGACAAGGGAAGTCGAATCGGATGAGAGAGAAATAATCGACGGCCTCGTGAATATAAGTTGGGGTCAAATGAATCTGGGCCATTGATCGTCAGATCGATGGCTCAGATTGAGTTAACGAACCACCACTGAAGTTGACAGTCGACTGATGTACTATCGTGTGTCGACTGGTTGTAGGATAGAGAATTAGAGATCAGCTTGAGTTGACATACAGTCGCCTGTTGAGTAATTCACAGTCACCTATCAGAGAGACAGTCGACTGTAACTTACTCAACAGTCTTCTGACAGAGAATCAAGAAATATGTTGATAAAACAGAGACATCTCAAGATTAGGACATGTGCCTGATGACCTACTTTCAATCGCCTGTCTCAGAGACAGTTTACTGAAAAATGTTCATCAATCGCCTGTGCGAAAAAATCAGGCTGTAGTAAGAAAAACTGAGTTGGGCAGGCGACTGTCGAAGGAATGACAGTCGTCTGTCCTCAGTGTTCTAAAAATCGGCCTGGGCGGCCGCCTAGGCGGCGCCTAGGCGCTAGGCGGCCAGTAAACGCCCCGATTATGGCCTGGGCGGTCAATCTGGGCGTTTTTGGGATTAATCGGCCGCCTAAGCGTTCTGGGCGGTGTCTGGGCGCTCTGGGCGGTTCCTAGGCGGTTCCTGGGCGGTTCCTAGGCAGTTTCTGGGCGTTTTTGGTAAATGGCTTAATTGCACAAGAGTATCTTTTAAATTTTATTTTGTTGCACACAAATACTCTAAAGTAGGTAAACTGGATTTGATTTAGTATGTATTAAATATTTGATGTATCTTAAATAATATATATATTTATATTTATATATAAACATAAAAATATTATATAAAAATAAATAAAATAATTAAAAACTGCAAATCCGCCTTGGCCGATTAATCCCCGATTAATGCTCTGGGCGCTAGGCGCTAGCAATCCGAACGCCTAGCGCCTAGCGTTTTTTACAACCTTGTCTGTCCTGGTCCAAAAATGCACAGAGAGGCTAAAATCCAGAGGATTGAGACAATTCACCCTAGGACCTATGATCTAACAAAATTCTAACCAAGAAATCAATATCAAAATATTATATATTAACGTATAAATCACGTAAATTAATCCAAACAATCGAAATCATCAAAATCTCAAATACATATCTTCAGGAAAAATATATGGGAACCCTATAGCTTATCAAAACAAGAGAAGTAAAATGATGATATGAGTTCAAGCACGATATAACATGAAAGTAGGAACTCTTATAATTCAGATTTACCCATAATCCCTAATTCTCCACGCAACCTCACAAATGAATCTTCTTTAAGAGGTTTACTGAAGATGTCGGCGATTTGTTTTTGGGTTTCAATGTATTATAAGCTGATGTTCTTCTTAGCTACATGATCATTAATAAAGTGGTGTCTCACATCTATGTGTTTGGTACGGGAGTGATGTACCAGATTCTTGGAAAGACAGATTGCACTTTAGTTATCAACCATGATAGGGCAAGTATCACAATTGACACCATAGTCTTTAAGTGTGTGTCTCATCCAAAGAACTTGTGCATATACAAGACCCTCGGCGATATATTCTGCTTCAGTCGTGGATGATGATACTGAATTTTGTTTCTTGGAAAACCAAGAAACTAGGGAATTTCCTAGAAAATGGCAAGTACCACTAGTACTCTTCCTATCGGATTTGCATCCGGCAAAGTCGGCATCACTATATGAGATTAGCTCATATGTACTAGACTTAGGGTAAAGTAACCCATAATCTAGTGAATGATTGAGGTATCGAAAAATTCGTTTAACCGCAATCAAGTGTGACTCTTTAGGTCTAGCTTGATATCTAGCACAAAAACATACGTAGAACATAATATAGGGCCTACTAGTTGTTAAGTAAAGTAATCTACAGATCATACCTCTATATAGACAAACATCTACATCTTTTCTGTTCTCATCCTTGTGTAGATGGGTTGTCGTACTCATGAGAGTTCGTTTACTAGAAGACGATTCCATCCTGAATCGCTTGATAAGCTCCCCGGTGTACTTTGTTTGATGTATGAAAGTTCCATCATTCATTTGCCGAATTTGTAGTCCAAGGAAGTAGTTGAGCTCACCAATATGGCTCATTTCGAATTCATCCTTCATAGACTTAGAAAATTCTTGGCAAAGATTAATAATAGTAGAACCAAATATTATATCGTCTACATAAACTTGAATTAACAGGATGTCATTTTCATAATCTTTAATGAAAAGAGTTGAATCAACTTCACCCATTTTAAAATCTAAATCCAAAAGAAAGGTTTTGAGTCGATCATACCAAGCTCTAGGAGCTTGTCTCAACCTATATAACGCTTTCTTGAGTTTGAAAACATGGTTTAGAATTTTTCATGAATGAAACCGGGTGGTTGAGAAACATAAACTTCTTCATTAACAAAACCATTTAAAATGCACTTTTAACATCCATTTGAAATAACTTAAAATTTTTATGGGTTGCAAAAGATAAAATCAATCTAATAGCTTCTAATCTAGCTACGGGGGCAAATGATTCTCAAAGTCAATACCTTCCTCTTACCGATAGCCTTGAGCTACTAATCTTGCTTTATTCCTTGTGATGTCCTCGTTCTCATCGGTCTTGTTCTTAAAAATCTACTTGGTCCCAATCACTTGGTGACCACTTGGAAGAAGAACGAGCTCCCAAACTTCATTTCTCTCAAATTGCATGAGCTCTTCTTCCATTGCAACTATCCAAGAGCTATCTTCACACACTTCTTGGATGTTCTTTGGCTCAATGGTAGATACAAATGCACAGTGAGAGAATTCATCAATTCTAGACCTCGTTCACACACACACACACACACACACACACACACACACACACCAATATCTCCAATAATTTGGTCATGGGGGGTGATTACGAACGGTTGGATAAACTTTGGGAATCCCTGCATCACTTGGAATATCTTCAACAATTTCATTAGTATTGTTAGTCTTAATAATAGAATCATTAATTTTAACATTACTAATTGAATCACATAAAACGTCTACACTATCAACAACAACATGAGGAATATCAAAATCTTCATAAAATGATACGTGTAGTGATTCCTCGATCGTTGAAGAGGTTTTGTTGTATATCCGGTAGGCTTTGCTACGAGTGGAATATCCAACAAAAATTCCTTCATCGGATCTTGGCTCAAATTTATCTAAGTTATCAAAAGTGTTCTTTATAAAACATTTTGAACCAAAAACACAAAAATATTATAGGCTTTTTATCATAAAATAACTCAAAACAAGTTTTGTTCGTTCGAGGTCTCACTAGGATCCTATTAAGCACATAGCATGCCGTGTGTACCGCCTCTGCCCAAAATTGTAGTCCAAGATGACTATCATGGAGCATGGTACATGCACACTCTATTAGGGTCCTATTCTTTCTCTCTACAACACCATTTTGTGGTGGTGCGCGAGGAAAAGAAAAATTGTGAGTAATCCCATTGTCATCATAAAATTTGGTGAAAGATTCATTCTCAAATTCTCCTCCATGATCACTATGAATAGTGATAATGGTGGATCCTAAGAAATTTTGAATTTTCTTTGCAAATATAGTAAACTCTTCAAAAGCTTCATTCTTATTGGTTAAAAATGAAACCCAAGTAAGTTTAGAGAAGTCGTCAACGACAACTACTCCATAATGAGCATTACCTAAAAAGGCGGTTCTAGTTGACCCAAATAAATCTAGATGAAGTAATTCTAGGGCCTCTTAGAAGTTATGCCTTCTTTAAGTTTGAAATATGATTTACTTGGTTTACCTCTTTGACAAGAATCACAAAAGTTTTTCTTACTAAAAACAATTTTCGGAAAACCTTTTACTAGATCATACTTCGCTAACTTATACAAGTGCTTAAAATGAACATGACCAAAACTGCGATGCCATAATAATTATTCATTTGAATTAGCAACTAAGCAATGTTCTATGGTTTTAGTCAAGCTCAAATAATAAATGTTTTTATGCCTAATACCAGTAAATAGAATATGTGAATCAATATCTATAATTTTACACATACCCTCTCCAAAGTTAACCGTGTAACCCTGGTCACAAAGTTGACTAATGGAGATAAGGTTATGACATAAACCACTAACTAAATAGACATTTGTAATAAGTGGGTTGGAAGGATCATCGACTTTGCCTACTCCAATGATGGTTCCCTTTTGATTACCTCCAAAAGTGATTGTTGCACCATCCTTGATGCTAATCACTTCAAAGAGAAATGTGGGATCTCCCGTCATGTGTTTGGAGCAACCACTATCGAGTATCCATCCTTTCTTTTTAGAGCCAATACGACTATTATTGCTCTCTTTCTTTTTCTTGGGTACCTACATAATATACTATAAGCTCATGGTATCCAAGCTTTGTTGGGTCCAAGGGGATTAGCCCTTTGGAAGCAAATGCCAAGTGGACTTTCACTTTCCAACATAATTACCACTATTTATTACATCACTAAAATAGGAGTCAACATAAGCATTCCTATCAATTATGCTAGTGTTCTTAGGACCCCAAATTGTGTATGTTTTAGGTGTCCTTTTCCCAGTTGCATGCACATTTGATTGTATTCTATGTTGTGCGTGCTTCCTAGGAGCATGAGTTCTAGCATACGAAGATGGAGGTGGATAAGCATTGGACATATATGGGTTGTATGCAAATTTAGGCGCATGCATGTTATATGCAACATATGGAGCATGCATAACATGAGGTGGATGAGCATACATGGAAGAGTGATGTGTATGAACATATTAACGTGTAGGGGCATGTGCATTAGTATTTCTCATGTGTGGGTTTACACGTGTCCGTGGGTGTGGAGCATAAAAAGTGTCATTAGTTTCCACATGTGAAGTAGGAGATTTCCTACGTGAATGAGAGTTGGTGTACATATATGCATGACCTTTCTTTTGGTTTCCACTCTTAGTGGGTTTCTTGACAAAAGGAAGAGATTGTGAAGTGGTAGCCTTCTAGGTAGGTTTGCTACCAATAGTGTTTTTGGCACCACTTGTAGATGCACCGGAGGATGGCCTCACAAAATCTATAGTTACACCACTATAGGAGGTGCGAGATTTAGATGCATTTGCTTCCACATAACCAAGTCCAACACGATGTGTGGCCAGAAATTGGTTTGCAAGCAATTCATCCAATTGCCCTTTCCCTTTGTTAAATTTCTTAACTTGGGAGGACATGAGCTCATATTTCTCCTTAGGAGAAGAAATATTGGTATCCAAGGTGGACACACGTGTTTTGAGCTCGTGCACTTGGGTTTTAAGAGAATCATTCCCAATACCTAATTGTGTGTTATGTGAAGCTAGATCAATACTATCTTTAGGATAAGTTTGATCTAGTTGAGATTTGAGGGAATTCACCTCATTTCTCAAGATGTCATTTTGAGAAACCAAAGTGGCTTTCTCAAGTTTAAGTGTATCAACAGTGGTGTCATTGTTGATAATGCATGGCATGGATGATTTGCTAATATTAGATTTCTTTAAAATAGTATATCTAAGCATAAGAGATTGATACTTAGAAAATAATTCTTCATTAGCAATATGAATTTCATCCATGGTTACCTCGGGTTCATCGATGTCACTATCACTCTCATCGGAGAGTGGATCTTCTCGGGCCATGAAACACATATGAGCACTCTCACCCTTTTCATCATCGGATTCACTTGAGGAATTTACGCT
Organism: Scilla litardierei; assembly: GCA_030789695.1. Classification (NCBI taxonomy): domain Eukaryota; kingdom Viridiplantae; phylum Streptophyta; class Magnoliopsida; order Asparagales; family Asparagaceae; genus Scilla; species Scilla litardierei. Next base: position 76,489,885 of record CM061141.1, on the reverse strand, counting down.
TGAATCATCGAACGTTCCAATAAGTCCTTTCTTCTTATCCTTCTTGTATTTGTCGGACTTGTGGTATTTTGGAGCTTTCCACTTTTCTTTGTTTCTAAGCATTGGGCAATCCTTCTTGATGTGCCCCGGTTTGTTACACTTAAAATAAAGAGATGAAGTATTGTTAATGGAATCAAATTTATTTTTGGAAGGAAATTTACCTTTGTGAAAGAAACATTGAAACTTCTTCTCCAGTTGTGCCATTTCTTCCAAATCCATTTCATTCTCTGATTCTTCACTATCGGAGGATGAAGAAGTAGCCTTGAATGCTAACGTTTTCTTATAGGCATCCATTGGGTTCATCATTGCTCTAATCTTCAGTCAGTTCTCCCTTCTTACTTTGTAAGACATGAGAGTACCGATGAGATTCACCACGATGTAGTTCTTCATGTCATTAGCCTCCTCAATGGCGATTGCTCTTCTTTCCCATTTCGAGGTCTTTCCCATGATTATCTTTCTCACCTTTTCTTCTTGGGTGTAGACTTGTCCAAGAGCTTCAAGCTTATTTGTGATGTCGGTGAAACGTCCGTACATCGTTGCAATGCTCTCATTATCCTGCATATGAAACATATCGAAGTTTTGTATTGCAACATATAATTTAGACAACTTTACCGTGTTTGTTTCCTCGTGGGTAACGACTAGATGGTTCCATATTTGATATGCACTCTTACATGTGTATATCTTATTGAACCCATCCAGATCCAATGCACAATGACGAGCGTTCATTGCCTTAGTGTTGTTCACTTCGGCGGACTTCTCAGAGGGTGTCCATTTGTCAAAATCCTCTTCGGAGGTGTTAGTGAACGGATACAAACCCGATTGGGTATCCGCATACCCGACCTGTTTCTCCCCCGCGACCCGTTACCCCCACACTCTAAGTGGGCTACGAATGAGTCAGACGAACGGGTCAGAAAATAGTTGGACTGACGTCGACATTCAAGGAAGAGTTAATGGGGCCGAGTAAATGGACAGCCGTTAGCTCGAATCCCGGAAAGGATCGTGTCCTAATCAATGAGGGATGGTTATGCCTCATCCAGTGAGAGCTGCCTATAAATAGGTTGACAGACAAAGGTAAAGGGGTTCCATCTTCAAGGTACGAGTGCTAATACATAGAACTCTATCTTCTTACTTCTCCATTCTATATTCAAGCTTGTGTCGTTAGTCTTGGGACGAACCTCAGCGGATCGATCTCAGCTACACCAAGCTCCCTCTCTTCCTTAAGTTCCTTACTAACTTAAGCATAGGAGGGGATTTGGGTCGGAATCCAGATCCGACCCCCTAACAACTCCCTGTGGTGCAGATTGACGATCGCCATCTAACGCCCAGTCGATATCTAGCCCTTCAACCTCGAACAGACCAACGGTTGTTCTTAGGTCGATCAACGGTCGTACCATCATCAACTACCAACTACCGATCCCTATTCCTCCAACTGAGGGTCCCACTCTGAAGGCTGACTAAGCTCTAGCTTAGTGCTTCGAGTCTCCATCATCTTGACAACTGTACCGATCAATTTTGGCCTTAACAGTTTGGCACCGTCTGTGGGAAACACGAGTCGACATCCCCCTTGACGAACCACTCAAATATACCGACTCATCCAACAACATCCTCCGAGGTTGCTGCAGGATCCCCCAGTGTCGGGATCACCAACATGATAATGGGAGGTCCCCCGCACCCAGAGCTATCAACCACTCTCCAAAGATCTTACGCTGGGAGATTGATGACAGTTTCCGTGGGGCGAAAGCACCCCAGATACTCAACGCATCATATCTCCTTCTCGGACGAAGATCTGGAAGGGGTGGAGCTACCGCACGATGATGTCGTGGTTATCACGGCCACGATCAGAGAGATTGCCGTGAAAAGGTTACTCGTTGACACCGGAAGATCGTGCGATATACTCTTCTTCACTACACTAGAGAGGATGAAGATAGCGTCTGAAGAGTTGACGCCTTGCACAGGACCCTTGGTGGGTTTCACCGGGCACTCCGCTCCGATAGCATGTATCATCACCTTGCCAAGTGATCCTCGGTACGTATCCTTAATAGATCACTCGCCTAACCAACTTTATGGTGATGCAAATCAACTCGGCGTACAAGAAGACCGCTGATGAGCGCCATAGAAGCGGTGATCACAACCTTTCACCAAATGATCAAATTCCAGACCCCCGAGGGGATCGGAAAGGCAAGAGGGAACCAGGAGCGTATGAGTCGACAGCTCATCCATACGTGCTGGGAGCAATCATCCAAACCCCCTGGGGGAGACATATTCGAATACACCCTCCGCTTCAACTTTCAAGCCGCCAACGATGGAGCGGAATATGAGTGGGCCATCAACAAACTCCGACTGGCTCGAGCCCTGGAGGCGAGAGTAGTCTAACTATTCAGTGACTCCGGCCTCGTCGTTCATCAACTAGACGGGGCATTCGAGACCCGCGATGATCCAATGCAGAGTTACGTGCAAGTGACTAAAGCAGAACTCGCCGCATTCACATATGCGTAAATCTACCACGTGCCAGGGTCAAAGAATCATCAAGCAGACACCACCGACAAACCTTGCTTCATCCACAACCCAAAACACCAGGGAAAAGCCGACCAATAGGTTCATTGTACATGATGATGGACCAGGTTATGACCTTCTTCTCCTACTTTAAATGCTTAGCCTCGCAGGAAACACACTACGTGATCTGGGAAGATCCACAAGGGCGATTGCGGGAACCCTTGCAGAAGAAAGTCTGTAGCCTTGAGGGCCGTAGAACAAGGGTATTTCTGGCCAACGAGGTTCAAAGATATCGTCAAACACGATCAAAGTTCCCTCCACCAAATGGAGGCAGGGACTCCTTGAACCATTCGAACCAACGAGTGGTCAATATATCCTGATAGTTGCGACCTGTTGTTTTTTCAAGTGGGTTGAAACGGGGCCCTTGTCCCGAATCACCTGAGGGGGGCTCGAAGCCTCGTCTGGGAGTCCGTCGCTGACTCATCCCGAGCTCACCCCAAAAATCCACCTGGCGGTGTCACAATCGCCAGGCGCAATATAGTTCCTAGGTGTTGACTCTGGGCTCTATCCGTAAGCAGACGGTGTCAAATTATAGTATAAAAGATTGTCAAATCCCACAGGGACAGTGACAGTGTATTGGGGTCTCAGATTATTTTTAGATCTCAGAATGAGATAGTAGTCGGTTTAGGAAGATTGGTTGTGATGGTGTTGTTAGGGATCACTGCTAAAATCGTCGGAGGTTGATGTTAGAATGGGATTCTTACGTTGCATTGGATTTAGGGGGTTGATCTCTCAGCTCATACCACTCTCGTGGGTTAGAACTTCGAGGTATTTCGGTGGCTCTCATTGGCGCAATGGCGGTAGCCGTCAATATAGTGATATAGTTCGTTGGTGGATTCCCTCAAGGCACGAGCCGAGCATGGTCACAAGCCTTGTTTGGATCCACTAACTCCCTATTTAAATCCCAAAGATACTCCTTAAGCTCATCAATTCCCCGACCGTGGGCATGATCTCAGTACGAGTTCTCCTAGGGATTTGGATAGATCGACCGAAATGATCTCCCTTTCTTCCCAACACAACCTAGAAATCCAGATCTACATCTCTTTTCTAGAGTCTTAGGGCTAACCCATCAGCCCTATGGAAAACTACTAACACGTATCGATTATGACAAATAAAAACGTAATTTCCACTGTAGAAAACATCGTAGCAATAAAATTAAGCGAGGAATTAAGATCTTACATACCGAAAATGAGAAAGAACAATGGCCAATAGAGATCCAAAGAACTTGCACAGATTCCAAAGCGCGCGAGATAAGAAAAATCCAATCTTTAGCCAAAGACGGCTCAAAATCCAAAAACCTAGATCTAGATCTACAATAGTTCTTTGATCCCCCTCTCTAAGCTCTATTCAAAAACATAAATCAAAAAGCTCTCTGACACGTTAGTCTAAAATCGCTCCTAATACATCAGTGTGGGGGCCCCACTAAAAATTCGAAATTCTGAAGTTTGGGGCCCGCTTGTCGTCGACCGAGTCAATGACTCGGTCGAGTAGACGCCTGCTCGGTCGAGCAGGCGCCTTAACTGCTCTGGTGAAGGTGTCCAGGCTCTCGGTCGAGCAGCCCCCCTACTTGATCGAGCTGTCAGTAGATCGGATCTCCTTCAAAAATGTCGCTTTGCCTACTCGGCCCGAGTAAGCCTTGCTCGGTCGAGTCGTCCGCTGGCTCGGTCGAGTAGGTCCTGCTCGATCGAGCACGATGTTAGTGAGATGCAGCTTGAAAATAGGTCGACTCGGGCCAAGTCACCACTCTGCTCGGTTGAATAGGATGCATATTCTGATGGGCTTGTGTATCAGCTCGACCGAGCAGCTTGTGCTACTCGGTCGAGTCGCCTGGAAAACATCCCTAATGACTCCTTTCTCTTGCTAGCTTCTCCTCTTCTCCTCACATAAGCTTCCGAACCTCGGCAAACTCATGTAGAACCTCGCCAATGAACTCACGGGCATGCTGGATGTGTCCATATCCAAAAAAAAATGGCTCTGAATCGCTCCAAAATCCTTGAAAATCCACAAAACTCTACGAAACTCGAATATAGCGTTAGAAGTGCAGTATCGCAAGAAAATGCAGGATTTGGATGCGAATATGACATGAAATGGAATGATGCTATGAAAAGATAGAAAATATGGACACATCAAAATCCCCCAAGCTTACCTCTTACTCGTCCTCGAGGAAGACGAATATTAGGCATGCCGGGCGATAAATAAAAGAAAATAAAAGAGATAAAAGATGGAAGGGGGTGCTAAAATGTTCAATCAGATCTCAAGCCTCAGTAGTATATCACGATGCTTCGAATAATAAAACACATGCTAATAGTATCCTCAAACCTTACTAATCATATGGCTGGCATGCAATAAAGGCAAAAGTAGGGATCTTCTAAAATCATGCCATCAATTCATATCAATTTCATGCAATCTATAGAGTCTAGTATAAAAAGAGTTAGCAATGCACTTTTTCAATCAATAGATATAAGTGGAGCACAAAGAGATCACACCAACATGCAATAGAGAATGGAAAGAAGTCATGCCAATCAAATATTCACTTCAAAACATGAAAAATCTCCAAAGCTAAAATATTTTGTGAAGTTCAAGCATTATCGAATCTCCGTGTTGTGCACCATCTCCACTCTAATGTTATACTCACTCATATAATCAAGTGGTTCACCCCCCAAGCTTGGCCTGAGGCGTCGCATCTAGGAATAGGATATGGAAATTTATTGTCTTTTCCCAAGTATTTGTAGTAGCTTCTAATAAGGGGATAGGAAATAATTTTCTTTCCTTTTTCTCTTTTCTTCTTCTTCTTCTTCTTCTTTTTTTCTTTTTCTCTTTTATTTTCATATATATATACATATATATTTTTATTTGGAAGATATCTTTTTCTTTTGGGATATTTGGAAAGTAGATGCGGTAGAAGTGGCTGTGAGGGGGTGAAACCAAATGATATGTAGAGAATCATAAAGATATGTGGAGAAGGAAAATAATGTATCACTTGGTTCACTCATCAGAGGTGCACAACTATTCAATAGGATAATACTCTAACTAAACTCATAGCTAGCATGGATATTTTCATTCATCTCAATGAATAGTGAAAGCATGCGGTATAAAGTACAATAGTATCAGGCATGCAAAACAGAAGTGGATATGATAACAAATGGGTGCTCCAAGTATTCTAATGATGCGTGAACCTAGGTGCATTACCCAACAAAGAACGTACTAGATACTATTTCATGCATTCAATTTCAATTCATATCAGTCATTAAATTAGAGAGATCAGCAAGAGAATATGCAAGCATATAAATAGTAAAACTGAGACTACCCTATATAGCATGTCAACAGGTATAAGCATCGTGAGTAGCTACTGAGGGCTATGAGAGGTATCACCATGCAGAACAATTCTAGCAAAAAGGGAGAAAAGCGGAGAAAGTAAGGAAAATAAAAACAGGCATGCAAGCATGGCAAAAAGTGAAAGACGTGATGCTGAAAAATAAAAAGAAAAGGTGATAAGATGGGTGGAAAATAAAAGAAAAATGTAAAAATAAAAATAAAAATAAAGCGATAGCGTTCATCCCCCAAGCTAAACGCATCAGTGTCCTCACTGCTGAGAGCACGCTGGCATGCTAGAAATGATGCTGGGGTGGGTGGGCAGGTAAAGAGATAAAACGTGTATGGAAAATAAATATATACAAAAGAAAGAAAAAATGATATGATGCAAATACATGTAATGATGCATGGTGTGTCCTCTCCCAAGCTGTGTAAGACTAAGGCTCCGAAAAGATAGATGTGCACAATATAAGATGAGGGAAGGACAATAATTGGTGGAGTGATAGCATCAAGCAGAGGCACCACCCTCTGGGGGTAGTGATGGGTCCCCCTGCTGTGGACCAGAGACGGTGGCAGCTGGCTGTGGTTCGAGGACTGGGTCGGCCAGTGGGTAAGAAGAAGTGGTGACAGCTGTCTGTGTTGAAAATAGGACGATAGCAGTCTCAACTGGTGCAGAAGTCTATGTGTCGACGACTGAAGTGGAGACGTCCATGGCTACCAACTCAGGTGCAGAAGTAGCAGGCCCTGCAGAAGCCTGTGAGTGTGGGGCACTGAGTGGTGAGGTGGTCAAGACAGGGGCTGGTCTAGGTGGAGGTGCATGAGCAATGATCACGGTAGGTGGGCCCCGTGTCTGCAGCAAGTCTATAATCGAGGCGAGGTCAGCCTCGACTCTCTGCTGATGGGTGGCTGTCTAGTGGGTGAAGGCATCGAAATCAAGCCTAAGGCGAGAAGTCAAGTCATCCATCGCTGTCAGACGAGCGTCAGTGGTACGGGAGTCGAGGGGAGGAAGGAAACTGTGAGACACGACTCGCATAAAGCGGCTCCTTGGAGGGGGTCCACGGTGCCTAGGCTGAAGGGTAGGAGAGTGTGGCCTCGAAGGGATATCAGCGACGATAGCTGCAGAAGCATCCACAGAGGAAGAAGGAGCTGTCGTCGACATAGATGTGAGGATAGAAGTTGAGATGCTCTCAGTGAGTACGGCTACTGCAGGTGAGGCAGTGGAGCCAGCGATAGGTAAATGGGATCGTTGGGAGATAGGCAGGGATGCAAGAAGGTCCCTAAGCCATGGAAGGGTGACGGCTGGCTCGTGCTCCGAAAAATCTAGAGCAGTAGGCTCGAGAGCAGATAAGATATCAGTGCTCTTGGGCATGGGTACAGAAGAGACAGCGGTAGGGGCCTCGGGGCAAAAGGTGGTAACAGTCCCCGAGGTTCCGACGGTGGTGGAGGTGGTGGAGACAGGGGTCGAAGAGGTGGTGCCTCCTGGTGGCAGAGGGTGTGTAGGTAGAGCTGGAACGGCAGCCACAATGGCGGCCAGGTCGGGCTCCTCTTCCTCAAAAGAGCTGAGCACCTAGTCGCCGGCGTCAACCTCGACAGGGGCTCTGGGTGGCTCGAGGATGTGGAGGGCGTGAAGTGGGTGGACCCTATCTATCATCTAGCCCTGCTGGACAGGCACTATGGTGGTGAGGTGAGGGTCGGGAAGGACAAAGTGGGGTGTGTGATGGGTGCATACTAGATAAGTCCAGTGACGTGCCCCATAAGGCTGGATGATGTGCATGTGCTCAAGCACACCTAAAGTCAAGCGCGTGGGGCCCTGGGGGTCACTAGGCTATCAGGAAGATCTATGCCCAGCATCAAGATAGTGAAGAATCTGCCACAGCAGATATCAGTGGCATAGTGGGTGTGGGCAGTCTGTAAAAGGCGATAACACAGCCAGTGGGTTGCATCAGAAAGGATAAATGGGCGGAGGGAGCCGTCAGGATAGAAGCGCAGTGGTCGGGTCATTCCCATAAGATGGGAAAGCTTGGGTAGGGACATGGTCCTGACCTCTGGCCTGCAGAAAATGGTGGTGGCAAGGTGTCACTGTGCGTAGCGATGGCAAGGATGCACAATGCATGATGCCTTCGACTGGCTGTGGTGGTAATGGTCCAGACCAGAACTGCGATGCCAGAAAGAGGAGGCATCGAACGTGGCCAGCTCGTAGTCTGGGGAGAAATCGGAACGGGGGTCAGGGATGGCAGGAAAGCGAAAGTGGCCACGGATCATGGCGTACGTGACCACAAAGTCGTGGTCCAGCAGCCTGAAGATAATACCATCGCCTGCCTGGGTGCAGGTGATGGAACTCAACGCCTCGAGAGTGAGGCGGGTGTAGGTGGGTGCGTGGGCTGCAAGGAGTCGGTCAAAACCGATGGTGCGGTATAGCCAATGGACTCCCTGCAAGAGTCCAAGGCGTCGGAGGGCGGGGAGATCGATAAACTGTGTGGGAATGAGTCTCCGCTGTGACAGGGATATGAATTGGTCACGGTGCGCATCGTCCCTAAATGTGATGCCGAATGTCCGCACACGCGGCAGTAGAGCGGCGGGAGGGGAGGTTGGTGGGGGAGGTGCAGTAGTGGGGATGTGGGCAGAAGTGGGGGCGAAGGGGCGGAAGGAGCGAGGATGTGTGTGTGATGAGGGGGAGAAGAGTCGGACGCAGACGACGGAGCGTCCATGTACTCCTCATCGGTGGTGGGTGTGGTGGCACGACAAGTGCGGTGTGAGGGTTGAGAAGAGGAGGCGCCAGTGGCCTTCCTCTTCCCATGACATGGATGTGTGGGACCCCCCTAGTGCGAGGCATCGTGCAAAAGGCAAGCTGAAGTGTCGGAATAAAAGTAAAGAGTGTATAGAGTGTACCAACACGACGATCACGACGAGAATGCTGTGAGCAGGCACGTGACTGTTGATGATCAGAGGTCTCCCCCGAGCTGCTCCGGGATGTGTCCTCCTTGAAGGGTTTTCTAGGACCCTTAGGGCACAAAAACTCTATTCTCGTCCTAAGTCGGACAGAACATAGACAGAAAAAGAATTTGCAGCAGAAAATAAAACTATGTTAATCTAATTAACATGCAATTAAATGATTTAACTTAGCCCTAAGGTACAAGACCCTTAGCCAAGATCTATGCCAACTTGGGATGGATCTGACCATCCCAAGAAGGATCTAACCAACTGCGATTAAATTAAACTAATGCTTATTAAAACACATACCTGGAATCTCAACCCTGGGGTAGGCGAGATGTTCCGCACCATCTTCCGATCTGCTCCCGTCTCACGCCGAGCCACTCCTTGAACCGCTCCCCGAACCGCTCCGCATCCCGAGGCGAGCAATCCTCGTGTCGCCGAGCCAACCACGCGCCGAAGAAAGTTTCATGCGAGTGAAACCTTTGCCTAGATTTTGGATCTGAATCCGAACTCCGTTGCGGCTTTGCTAGAGCCCTCAAGAGTAGGGCAGAAATTTAGGGAGAAAGAAGAATATTAATTTAAGCCTAAATCCGAGCGTGCTCCAACATTTACGAGAGCCGCTCAGATCTAGAGCTTGTGACGAGTTTTGAGGAGAAGAGCAGACCCCTATTTATATAGGCAGCTGACTGCTCACCTTTACTCAAAATCCGATGTGGGACTAAATTTAGAGTTAATTAAATCAAGTTAGTTTGCCTTTCACAAAGTGCAAACTTCCGTGAATTTTAACTCACTCACCGTTGAGCTTCATGATTGATACAACCTATCAATTCGAAGGGTGTTCAACGGTGAACGCATAGGAAAAAACCATTCGTCAATCGAAGTTCGTTTGACCCTCAAATTGACCTCCCAAAGTTCAGCCTACGACTTGTTTTTCGCAAAAACCAGCCGTCAAAACTGCCCACTAAACTAGGGTTCTGCACCCAATAGTGGGGCCCAGCAAGTGGGCCCCACTGGTCAGACCCATCATGAGATCATCTCCACTGCTTAACGGTGAAGACTAAGACACAATGGTCTATCCGATGTTTCGATATCCTTGTCTCGAAGCATCTACGACCACGAACCCTTTTAGACTTATGCTACAGACGGTCAAACATTTCTCCATGATCGAGATCTCATCTCGATACATGTTTGACCTTGCATAAAGTCTCAGGACTTTACCTAAGTTAATATCTAATGTTAACTACATTACAATATAACTTAGATAAATTATTACCAAACAGTTTACTGTTATTTCGAACAAGATGTTTGTGCTATTCACACAGAGATAAATAGTCTCGAAGGCATCATATCTCTACATCTCCCACTTGCACTCAGGCCCATTTATCTCAGTATCTAATACCGTTTTTACACATAAGTTTTCCCGAGTTCTTGTGGTAGAGCCTTCGTGAGTGGATCTGCTAAAACTGTCTACACTATAGACTTTATGGGGTTTCTATGTTCATGTTAGACCAACCATTTGAATCTCATTCAAATAATTCACTTGGTCTTTCGGAATCCATAATATTTTTATTTACTTGGATCTTATTCAGTTCATCGTATCTTACGTTAATAATTTTAAATTAGTTATTGGTCATTTCAATGGCTCATATCTATTTCTGATAAAGTATCAAACTCTTTGATCACTTCGTCAAAATATACGTTCCATCTCTTTGATGCCTCGCATGTAATTTACACGCTCCCACTGACCTTGAAAACTTTCTGGCTAATTCATATAAGTTGGTCCGTCTAAATCATATTTAGAAAAACGAACTTATAAGTGAATGCTCCAATTTTCATGGTCAACATGAGCGTTTTACATCGAGTTTGGTCCGAGTAAATCTGTACACATCTGCTGGCGAGACGGTTTCAACATAATCCGTTTATAGGAAAAACGTTCTCGACCAACATGATTGTACTTCACTATTTTCATTCTGCACCAATCTTTCAACCTAAGGATTTACTTGCAGAAAGTGAGGAAACATTTTCCTTGTACACGTAAACTAAATTCCAAAATTTATTTATGCACATGGACCTATTCTGATTGCATCAAGTTATAAGTCGGAGTTACTACTCTGAATTTCATCCTAGAAGTTGACTAAGTCATCATCAGTTATGATGTTTAACTCGACTCTTCGTCTCACGAAATTCGAGTAATTATACAACTTCCTAATGATTGATTTAATGAATATCTTATTGATAATGTCGTCATAGAACATTATCAAAACCTAGGCATTACTATCTGGGACTTAACTCAGTGGGAGGACTTAACTCAGAGTCACTGGCTATGGATCGCACCAAGTCTAACTTAGTGTGATTCATACCTTTTAACACACGGATGTGTCAACAGACTTGACCTGAGAGAAAAGCACATTTTCTTTTAAATACGCAAGATTTTATGTAGCTAAGTATTTGACCATTCGATCTAATCGAATCAGTTTAAATCCTTTTGTCATTTCATTCTTTATTTTATCAGACTTGTGTTTCATCAAGAACACGTGTCTGAATAACTTATTTTGGTTAATCTAGACTCGGGTTCATCCGTATGTACGAGACTGAGTTCGACAACTCATTCTCCCACTGTCTTACAGATGGACTTCGGCCATTTTATCTAAGAGGGTAAGACTCACAAGTGTCCATAGACTTCATAATACGAGAGGTCCGACCCCTCTTTATGTGACTTGTGAAGCTTAGTCTCTCGATACAGCCTAGTCTTTTTTGCCATATAAGTCTGCTACTATCTTGTGTATTTATATATTAACATTTAATATATGTATTATCGTTATACTATTACTCATTGCTTCAGAAGCAATATGACGACCTTCGTCAAAAAGTGTTAACCTTTTGTATAACAATAATTATGAAATCGTGACATCAAAATGTCACTTTTTTATTTCCTCCTACTTATGCCTTTACTAATGATAAATTAAACTATTTAACTTGATTGACTTTCCGGAGTACCTTCTTCCTTTTCTAAATCATATTTAGATATTAAATAACCAAACATAAATAAATAAATAGCTATGCAAGCATCTGATGTATCCAAACGCCTGAGAGTTGCAATCTTGAGTGTAGCTCAAGAAGTTGCTTGTTTCAAGATCCGATTGGGATACGTAGTCTTGCACCGCTCATGTACTCGTATTCGACTCAAACGGTTTGATCGAATTCTCGAACTTTGCGGATCAAAATTGTTTCTCCATACAACCTTGAAGGTAGCTCAACAAGTTGTAGAGAGAAACATACTTCGAATATCCTATATGTTCAAGCTGCCTCATATAGAGACGAGTGACATGTAGCGTGAATTTATTTATTGGACCCAAAACTTAATGAAATCATATGTCTTAAGTCTGTTCTTTAGAATGTCATTTTAATGTCAACGAGAATATAGTTTTAATTCTATCAATTAGAATTTAATTTGATATTCAATTAATCAACCTATTTGACCAGTTAACTTATTCCATTAAAATATTATATATCGATTCCTTCGGTAAACATAGTCTTGCCCTAGTTTAGCATATGTTCAATATTAAATATAGGTAGAATGTCTTTTATCTATCTACATCCTCCCACTATTTTTACAATCGTTTCAAAGCTTAATAACGAACGATTTAATCGAATTAAAATTAATAGGTAAGAGGTCCAATCACCTTGAGCCTAACAACCTTTAGTGTAGCTCATCAAGTTGATTGACTCTGTGATCGGAAGATGACTCTTCATCGATCATATCAGATATGACCCTCTTATCGGTTTTTACCCCTAGCCATTTGTGATCATAAGTGTGCTCATCCAAATCACAATGTCTAGTCTAGTCGGACCCTTGTTTTCGTGTCTAGCCTCGACTTGCCCCGCCGCTCGGTGTATTCACGACACGTCGGTTTGGGTCAGGTATTAGACTACATCTAGCCAGACTATATCATTGACATAACTTACGCCGACGCATGGTAATACGACGGTTTGGGTCTAGTCAAGATTTCATCTTATGTATTAAAGAATTTGGTTTCTATAAGGTTGCCATGTTACAGCTTGAGTGTAGCTCAACAACTATAACACGGGTCCTATAGTTGCCAACCCCTAAAACAAGGAGGGCTACGGCTAATCTTGAAAAAGATCATTAACGTATTTGACTTAGATATAGTCCAGGGTGTCATACAATCATGATTCGCAACATTGCGGTCCAGCGAAACTCAGCCATGACTAAGCCAGGATCACTATCCCTTAAAGGGTGATCCAGCAAACTTAGCCAAGCATATTGACTGGATCATGGTCCATTGAATGAAGCTTTTCATTTTTATATGCGTGCCATAGACTAAACAGCTTTTATTAACAACTAATTAATCCTATCAACTAGTTGCATCCTTAAATTCAAAATTTTAGGATTTGTTTAATAACTTTTATTAAGTCCTTATCAACTATAAGGTTCACGTGCTATCCTAATCGTTATTAGTATTTTAATAAATTTATTAACAACGCTAAAAGCGAAGTCCTTTAATGATAATTAATTATAACAATTAGAATTAAAAAATTCATTAAAAGGACTACCCTAATCAGGAATTAGGTCTTGAAGTATTGTTAATGTTTTAATAAAACATAGCATGTCATTAAAATTCAATTAATAAATTTTAATGATTTCTTAATGGCTAACCTAAAGGGTTGTCTTGTGTTATCAAATAAGGGACAAGAAGACAGCCATTACACTAATTTTATCGCATAAAATAAAAGTGTACAACTATTTAACAATTAAATAGACAACCGTTTATCAAATAAACTATTTTAGACTTTTAAAATCAGTTTTAAAAATATCTTATAAATTTAAAACATCATTTTAAAAAATTTCATGTTCAAAAAATTTATCATATAGAATTTTTAAACATCTAAAACATTTTAAACTTATCGCATAAATTTAAAAGGCCTTAAAATCAATTTTAAAATTATCACATAAATTTAAAACACCATTTTAAAACACATACCCAGAATCTCAACCCTGGGGCAGGCGAGATGTTCCGCACCGTCTTCCGAGCTGCTCCCGTCTCACGCCGAGCCGCTCCTTGAACCGCTCCCCGAACCGCTCCGCATCCCGAGACGAGCAATCCTCGTGTCACCGAGCCAACCACGCGCCGAAGAAATTTTCACGCGAGTGAAACCTTCGCCTAGATTTCGGATCTGAATCCGAACTCTGTTGCGGCTTTGCTAGAGCCCTCAAGAGTAAGGCAGAAATTTAGGGAGATAGAAGAGTATTAATTTAAGCCTAGATCCGAGCGTGCTCCAACATTTACGAGAGCCACTCAGATCTAGAGCTTGGGACGAGTTTTGAGGAGGAGAGCAGACCCATATTTATATAGGCGGCTGACTGCTCCCCTTTACTCAAAATCCGGTGTGGGACTAAATTTAGAGTTAATTAAATCAAGTTAGTTTGCCTTTCACAAAGTGCAAACTTCCGTGAATTTTAACTCACTCACCGTTGAGCTTCATGATTGATACAACCTATCAATTCGAAGGGTGTTCAACGGTGAACGCAAAACCGTTCGTCAATCGGAGTTCGTTTGACCCTCCAATTGACCGCCCAAAGTTCAGCCTACGACTTGTTTTTCGCAAAAACCAGCCGTCAAAACTTCCCACTAAAACTAGGGTTCTGCACCCAATGGTGGGGCCCAACAAGTGGGCCTACTGGTCAGACCCAGCTGACTCGGCGCCTAGCCCAGACCTGGGCGCGGGCGCCCAGGCGCCTGGCGCCTGGGCGCCCAGGCGGGCGCCTGGGCAGGCACCCTGGGTGCCTGGGCGGGCGGGCCCAGGCCCAGTGGCCTGGCACCTAGCCTGGCGGGCCAGGTGCCCAGGCCAGACCCTAGTCTGGCCTGGGTCAACCTGGTCTGATCCAGACTGAGCCATTTGGCTGTTTTGGGCATAAGTTGGGCATTTGGCGTCCGATTTGGACGCCGTTCGAACCTGGGCATAGACCGGGACATTCCCGTCTTACCCGTGAACTTTTCCTTGCGTTTAATTCATTAAATATTGTCTTAAACAATTTAAGACACATTTAATCTCTTTTGCATCAAATGCAAAATAGTCCATATCTAGGCTTAAATTATCATATTGCATCAAATGCAATTATTCCATCCCTTGCATCAAAAATGCAAAATATTCTCCCTAACTAATTTCTACCTATTACTAGACGAAGGTCGCACTCTTTGTGTGACCCTACGGCCTGACCCTACTACAGGTTGGGCTCGAAGCCCTATACGGCAAAGACCACGAGCAGTGGTTGATGTCCCTGTTTCAGCATCATCATAATGTGGTTAGCTCATCAATATGAGAATTGTCGGGACCACCTTGACCGTGTCTGTGATGAGTTCTGCAGTTATAGTCTTTTCATCTTAACTATGTCGTATGGATCAAGTCTAGGGTACGGTTAAAACTGTCAACCCCAATAACTTGACTCTGGTTAGTTTCTTTCGATCTTTAGTCAATTAATGTTGGACTTCTTCCAACATACTCTGCGTAGAGATTTAACCAAAGACTGAACTAACTCTACGACACTAACTCCCATTGACCGAGAGAGACGAATCCTCTCTTGGTCATTACTCTCCTCGTACGCTTCAAGTGACACCCAATCAAAGACCTTTCAACAGGCCTAGCCTCGAAGTTAGGTCAGTGATCTAAATGACACTGTTCACGCACAGGTTCGTAAATTGACCTCAAGTCAAAAGACCAACTTGCCTATCATCACTCATCACTAAGAGTTATCATTGACAGATGGGTCAATGTAACCATGTGATAACTCTTGTGGATCGTTCAGTGAACTCATTCTCTAATGAGCACCTGTGTCTCGTCTCCGACTTTGCCAAGTCGAACGATCATGAGATCATCGCCACCGCTTAACGGTGAAGACTAAGACACAATGGTCTATCCGATGTTTCGATATCTTTGTCTCGAAGCATCTACGACCACAAACCCTTTTAGACTTATGCTACAAACGGTCAAACATTTCTCCATGATCGAGATACTCATCTCGATACATATTTGACCTTGCATAAAGTCTCAGGACTTTACCTAAGTTAATATCTAATGTTAACTACATTACAATATAACTTAGATAAATCATTACCAAACAGCTTATTGTTATTTCGAACAAGATGTTTGTGCTATTCACACAGAGATAAATAGTCTCGAGGGCATCATATCTCTACACTCCTCTGTAGGCAAAACGTACCTGAAATAGAAGAAAATATAATGTCAGGGAATGAAAGGAGAAATAAGTAGGGGGTGTGTGTCGTTGCTCAACCGAGCACAATCATTGCTCGGTCGAGTAACGTAGGGGCATGGTTGGGGTACTGAGGATTGCTCGACCGAGCTGTAGTAGTGCTCGGTCGAGCGGGTCTAACTAGGAGGGTGGGTTGGTCGATGACTTGACCGAGCACTAATTGTGATCGGTCGAGTAGTTTCGATGGGGAGTGGGGTTTCTAATTGCTCGGTCGAGTCAGGAGACCATGTTGTCATTGTTTTCCATCTTTTCTTTTGCTCGATCGAGCATGTGGGTGTTCGATCGAGTAAGTGTCTACTCGGACCGAGCAGAGGCTACTCGGGCAGAGCAGTCAGAGCGCCGTTTTCATCAATTTGTTCTGCGCTCGACCGAGTAAGTGTCTACTCGATCGAGCAGATGGTCACTCGACCGAGCAGAAGCCACTCGGGCCGAGCAAGCAGAACGCTATTCTCCTTGTTTTTCCTGTGCTCCTTGTTACTCGACCGAGTAAGTGGTTGCTCGGTCGAGTCATCTGTGACTCCTGTGGCTCTTTTTCCTTTACTTGGCTGCTCTCCTTCCAGCCCTTTCTATTCAATACATCGATTTTTGCGCTCCCCTCAACGTTCAACCCTCAACGTTCAACCTGTAGAAAGGAAGAACTCGTCAGATTTTTATAATTCCTCATTTTTGTGAAATAGAAAGCGTTTTTATTTGGTTTTCTTGGATATATAGAGCAAAAACAAAAAATTGAAAAAGAAATCTACGATATAAAAGATCAGGTTGCCTCCCGATAAGCGCTCGTTTTGAGTCATGAGCTCGACTCCCTCAAGTTCTTCAATTGTTGTTTGGCGCGTAAGAGATGCGCTCATCATACTTGCCAATGATTCCATGCGGTGGTATTTGGAATGCACCCTCTCCATGGTTTTCCTTGGCCATGTGACTGATGGCTTCCGACTTCTTGTGGACAAAGAGTTGTCTGTGGGCTCCTCATCAAGCATACGAAGATAGGCGGAAACCGCCTTGTTGTAAATGGGGTCACCATTGTCATCAACACTTGTTCTCATCGGGTCCTTCATGACCCCCTCAGCGGTATACTCCTCTATGGCATCATCTTCTAAGAGCTCCAGATAACTAGCTCCTTCTTCTCAGAAATGCTCCATCATAGACTTTTGCAACCGGAATTGGGCTTCAATATTACCCACATTCATTGAGAGAGTCCCTTCACGAACATCTATAAGGACGCCGGCCGTCTCCATGAAAGGAAGGCCAAGTATGAGCTGGAAACTTCCTCCTTTCGGCATATTCATGATGTCAAAATCTACCGGCACACACAATCCGGGAGGTATTTGCAGAATGATGTCTCTGGTAATGCCTACCGGATACGTGATTGAGTGATCCGCTAGCTGTATGGACATGTTTGTGGGCTTCAATTCACTTCCAGTCTGTAGTCTTTTGAATATGGAGAGCGGCATCAAGTTGATGCTCGCTCCCAAGTCGATCAAAGCACGGTTGATAGGCGTACCTCCTATAGAGCATTGGACTGTGAAGCTTCCCGGATCTGGTAGTTTCCTCAGGAGATGGTTCTTTATGATGGAGGTAGAGTCATCCATAAGCTTTATTTCCACATGCTTCCGCTTCCCGTTAATGAGGTCCTTCAGAAACTTCGCATAGATAGGAATTTGAGTAATGGCATCCATAAAGGGGATGTTGAGCTGGATGCCCTTCAGAACTTCCATGAACTTTGAATGCTTCTTCTCCATTTTAGCTAAAGCTAGCCTCTGTGGATACGGCGGAGGGGGGTCGGCTTCCCTTATCCTTTGCGGAATTCTTAGGAGATGGCTTACTGGAACTAAGTGCATCGTCCCTTGGTGCCGGTGTGCCGGTGGGCATGGTGGAAGGCGAATCCGCCCTCTCTCCATTCATGATAGGCCCATCTGTAGCCTCTTCCTCACCACTGTCAATAGTGGCATCCTCGATTGTAACTTGTTCTTTGTTTGTGACCGGCACCATCACAGCGTCGGTTGTCCGTCCTCCACACGTGGTAACGGAGACCACAACATTAGCTTGAGCCCTCGGATTGGGATCCGGTTGCAAAGGCAACCTCCCTTGATTCTTAAGTAATTGGGACATCTGGCCCCTCAGCTCATCAAGAGACGTGTTTATGTTCTTGAATTGAGTAGTAGTGTCATGGTTGAACCTGACTTGTCTGCTCATGAACGTCTCCAAGATGGTCTCCAGACTGGAACGCGGCGGCGTTGGTGCATAGCCTTGTTGGGGCGGGCGATTAAATTGGTAGCCCGGTGGTCGATACAGCCCAGATGGCCTAAATCCGCTCTGCTGTTGATGTGACGGCTGTCCTTGTTGTTGTTGAGGAGGGGGTGGTGGCCTCTGAAACTATGGAGGTTGCAGCCCTCTACTTGGGTTCCCGCAAGACAATCCGGGACGATTCCTTGCAGTAGGATGTTGCCACCGATTTCGCCCATCTCCTTGGACATACTGTATCGACTCAGATGATTCGGCTCCGTCATAATGTCCCTCATTGGAAACGTAGCTTTGCTCTTCGTATTCCTCCAAAGGATGATAGGTTGTGGTGCTGGTAGTTGTTGGGATGGAGCCCAACCGTTGCTCGATCCTAGCCAACTGCTTGCAAAAGTCTCAATATGAGAATCGAGGTGGCTAACAGCTTTTACCTCAGGGGTCCTGGTGACAATGGTGTGCTCCTCGCTCCACTGTTGGTTATTCGCTGCCATATGCTCAAGTAGATCAATGTCTTCCTCGGGCGATTTGTCCAGTAGGGCGCCTTGTGCGGCATCATCAATTATCATCTTCGTGCTGGGTTGCAGCCTGTTGTAGAAGCTTTGTACCAGATCACAGGATTGGATCCCATGATGAGGACACTGATGCTGAAGGTCCTTGAACCTTTCCCATGCCTCGTAAAGAGATTCTTACGGAAGCTGCTTGAAATTAGAGATATCTCCTCTGATCCGCACCATCTTGGAGGGTGGGTAAAATTTGTCTACGAAGGCGAGCGCCAGTTGCTCCCATGTTGTGAAGTGGTTGGACGGGTGGGCTCGTAGCCAATATGAAGCTTTATCCCTTAAGGTGAAGGGAAAGAGCCTTAGCTTAATAGCGTCGTCACTCACATCTTTGGCTTTAAATGTATCGCACTTTGCCAGAAAAGTGTCGATATGATGGTTTGGGTTCTCGTGCGGATGCCCATGTAAGAGATCCTGCTGAATCAGATTTATGAGACCGGTCTTTAACTCGAATCTCACTGCCGCCAGTTGCGGTCTCAAGATGGAGGAATTGTTTCCGAAGCTCGGTTTCATGTGGTCCCGTATGGACCCGGTAAGAGGTGGAGTGGCGGTATTTTTTGCCATTTGATCAGGGGGTGTCTGACTTCTATTCGAGGCCCTGAGAGCTCTTGCTGTTTTCTCGATTTCGGGATCAAATAGCAATTCTTTGTCAAAAGCTCCAAAGCGAATGATCATGCACAATACAGCTCAGAAAAACACCATGAATAGCAAGATAATAAAAAAAGAATTTAAAAGGATGGAGAGACAGGAAATGGTGAGAGTTGCTAGTAGATTCTTTGAAATAAAAATAAACTGAGATACACCGTAATCGTCCCTAGCAACGGCGCCAAAAACTTGACGCACCCCGAACTCACACCTAAAATCCACCTGGCGGTGTCACAATCGCCAGGCGCAATATAGTTCCTAGGTGTTGACTCTGGGCTCTATCCGCAAGCAGACGGTGTCAAATTATAGTATAAAAGATTGTCGAATCCCACAGGGACAGTGACAGTGTATTGGGGTCTCAAATTATTTTTAGATCTCAGAATGAGATAGCAGTCGGTTTAGGAAGATTGGTTGTGATGGTGTTGTTGATTCAATTATAAGAGAAACTAGGGCCTTATGGATCACCACTAAAACCGTCGGAGGTTGATGTTAGAATGGGATTCTTACGTTGCATTGGATTTAGGGGTTGATCTCTCAGCTCATACCACTCTCGTGGGTTAGAACTTCGAGGTATTTCAGTGGCTCTCATTAGCGCAATGGCGGTAGCCATCAATGTAGTGATATAATTCGTCGGTGGATTCCCTCAAGGCACGAGCCGGGCATGGTCACGAGCCTTGGTTGGATCCACTAACTGCCTATTTAAATCCCAAAGATACTCCTTAAACTCCTCAAGTCCACCGACAGTGGGCATGATCTCAGTACGAGTTCTCCTATGGATTTGGATAGATCGACCGAAATAATCTCCCTTTCTTCCCAACACAACCTAGAAATCCAGATCAACGTCTCTTTCCTAGAGTCTTAGGGCTAACCCATCAGCCCTAGGGAAAACTACTCACACATAGTGATTACGACAAATAAAAACGTAATTTCCACCGTAGAAAACATCGTAGCAATAAAATTAAGCGAGGAATTAAGATCTTACGTACCGAAAATGAAAAAGAACAATGGCCAATAGAGATCCAAAGAACTTGCACAGATTACAAAGCATGCGAGATAAGAAAAATCCAATCTTTAGCCAAAGACAGCTCAAAATCCAAAAACCTAGATCTAGATCTACAATAGTTCTTTGATCCCCTCTCTCTAAGCTCTATTCAAAAACATAAATCAAAAAGCTCTCTGAAACGTCAGTCTAAAATCGCTCCTAATACATCAGCGTGGGGGCCCCACGAAAAAATCCGAAATTCTGAAGTTTATGGCCCGCATGTCGTTGACCGAGTCAGTGACTCGGTCGAGCAGTCGCCTTAACTACTCTTGGCTTGGGCGAAGGGGTCCGGGCTCTCGGTCGAGCAGCCCGCCTACTCGGTCGAGCTGTCAGTAGATCGGATCTCCTTCAAAAATGTCGCTCTGCCTACTCGGCCCTAGTAAGCTATGCTCGATCGAGTCGTCCACTGGCTCGGTCGAGCAGGATGTTGGTGATATGCAGCTCGAAAATAGGTCGACTTGGGCCGAGTCAACACTCTGCTCGGTCGAGTAGGATGCGTATTCTGCTGGGCTTGTGTATCAGCTTGACTGAGCAGCTTGTGCTACTCGGTCGAGTCCCCTGGGAAACATCCCTAATACTCCTTTCTCTTGTTAACTTCTCCTCCTCTCCTCCCATAAGCTTCCGAACCTCGGTGAACTCCTGTGGAACCTCGCCAACGGACTTACGGGCATGCTGGATATGTCCATATCCAAAAAATGGCTCCGAATCGCTCCAAAATCTGTGAAAATCCACAAAACTCTATGAAACTCGAATATGGTGTTAGAAGCACAGTATCGTAAGAAAATGCGGGATTTGGATGCGGATATGACATGAAATGCAATGGAATGATGCTATGAAAAGATAAAAAATATGGACACATCAGTCGATTGATGCTCTGGCATCCCACAATCCACAGTAACGGGCAACAGGACACAACTCGATAGCACCGGCTTCAGAGACTTCTGCGCAGAGCTAAAGATCAAGCTGGTCTTCGCCTCCGTCGCTTGCCCCCAGTCGAACAGCTCGATAGAGTACGCCAACCAAAGCATCTTTGGGCCCCTGCGAAAAAGAATATTTGGGATCGAAGAAACTTGACCAGATGAGGTCCTCGGCATGTTGTGGTCATACAGAACGACCCACGAAACCTCGACAGGAGAAAAACCCTTCACGCTGGCCTACGGATGCAAGGTCGTCGTATCCATCAAGGTCAATGAGCGACTGCTTCGTCTCCAATACTACGACTAAGAAATAAACTCGGGGGGTGGGCTCGAACTCGGCCTACAATTGGGGGACGAGGTCCACGAACGGGTGTTGGCAACCCTCTTCGAACAGAAGGGGCGCATGGCACGCTACTTCTACTTGAAAATTCACGGATGCAATTTCCTTATGGGAGACTTGGTGCTGCGCAAGGTCGCTTTCACTCCTGAGATCCTTGAGCAGGAAAAGCTTGCCGCAAGATGGAAGGAGCCCTGCACAGCGATCGACACCCTCAGTACAGCCACCTACATATTCTATATTTCGAATGGTAGGGAACTTCCTCATCCTAAGAGCGTGGAACACCCACGAGAGTATTAGCAATGATTGTACCAAAAGGGTAAGTCGATCATTCAGCTTTTATCCTATACATGTTCCTTATGAGTGCAAAGTAGATCGTTCTGTGACATCAGTCAGAACGACCTTCGTCGGCCGTAAGTCGAAGGGGCCATGCCCCTCGCCACCGAACGACCTCCGTCGGCCGTTAGTCGAAGGGGCCGTGCCTGTCACCACCGAACGACCTACGTCGGCCGTAAGTCGAAGGGGCGACGCCTCTCGCCACCGAAAGACCTCCGTCGCCTGTAAGTCGAAGGGGCCATGCCCCTCACCACCGAACGACTTCCGTCGACCGTAAGTCGAAGGGTCCACAACCCTCGCCATCGAACGACCTTCGTCGGATGAAAGGGCCACGCCCCTTGCTACCATATGAGCATGATTTATGGTGAAGACACCTAACCTATTCACGACATAACTTGCTTAAGGATTTCTATGTTCTTTCAAGTTAAGTCATCGAGGGGCCATACACACGCAGCAGATATAAATTTTTTGGATAAAGAAATAAAGCTGTAAAAAGTTTCTTCTTCATCGATTTCAAATCGAAAAAATTACAAAATTAAGGGTTACAAATGGACTGCCTAAAACCTAGGATGGAGGGAGAGTGCTCCCTGACATCAAAACATTGGCGAAGGCCTCCACCGCCTTCGTGACTTTAGCAGTCAGCTCGGCCTTCTCCTTCGCGGTGGCCTCCTCGAGCCCTGCAACTCTGGCTTGGAGCTCACCTTCTCCACCTTGATAGCCTTCGACCACCTCTCAAAATTGAAGACTTTGGTCCAAAGGTCGATCGTCTCCTTCTTGAAGGCATCAAGCTCCTCTTCTAGCCGAGCCCTATCCGTCTGCCACTGGAGCTTAGCGAACTTATGAACATCCGATAGCAACGATAGGTTGTCCTTAGCCGTCGCCGCCTCCCACTCAACCATCACTTTGTCAGTGAGGGTCTTCCCCAAGGCCTCTTCTGCCTCCTTCGTATGTGCCTCAGAGAGGAGGGCTCTTCGCTCCGCGTCCGCCACCCGCCGACCTCCGTCGATCAAGTTGACAGCCTGGCGACGCAACGAAGCCCCGAGAACGGACATCTGCAAATAAAATGAAGGTCAGTCAAGAACAACGACCAAGTGGGGTACCAAAAAACAAAGGCTCGGACGACAAACCTAGTACCCGCTCCCAACGAAGAAGTTGTCCATCCGCTCGAGGTCCAGCTTCTACAGGAACTCCGAATCCTTGGGGAGGATCGAGTTCTCCACCACCCTGGCTGTCGTCCCGAAGTCCGTCAGGGCTGACTCCTCCCTACCAACGGCGAAGGAGGGATGGTGAAGCTCACATTCGATCGGTCCTGAAGGCCAAATCGAGAGCCGATTGAGCATGAGCGCTCGATCGAACTCCCCAGGAATTGGGCCGACCAATGGGGTGGGCGACACAATGTCCCCCCACGGTCACATATCCACGAGGGGCGTCGCAGGGCCCTGATGCATCCACAGGGTCTCCGTCGCCTCTGGAGTCTCAAGAGGAGCAGCCCCCTCGCCCTTCCCCATGGGGTCCTCTTCGCCCACGCGCCTCCTCTTCGGGGACCCCTCCTCCTCGCAAGAGGATGTCTCCATGTTCTGACCGACTCCACCAGTCAGCTCAACGACGTCGACAAAGTCGACGTCAAACACCACTGGTACCACTCCGACCACGACGGAAGCCAGAGGAGTGGGAGGCCGCATAGTAGCCTGGCTAAAGGCCTCCCTCGAAGAGGCTCGAGGAGGAAGCCTGGGCGTCCGCCTAGTCTCCCCCCTTCGGAGGAGGAGCTCGGGTGGACGGGAAGTGGGGACCGAGAATCCGACCCCTCGACATGAGCGCTCGATCGATCGTTTCTGGCGCCTGACCTCTCGGCCGTCCTTTTCTTCTTCCTCTACTCCCTTTAGACCCGGTCCAGACTGGACTCACCGCTGCGTCGGTTGCCGTTGGTCATATCTGTAGACAACGAAGATAATTACTGTGAGTGGTGAATATAAAGATATCAATTCGAAATACCTTACACGGGCACCATAGAAGGATCTTTATCATGTGGTTGTCCAGCAAGTAATGAATCGACCTATCTTCTCTCGGTTGATTCAAAAGAGCCTTCACTGCCTCGGCCTCGCTCGGCGACAAACCGGCTCTTACTTGCTCCAAGGACAGATGCGACTCCCTCGCAAGCTCAGGGTTCAGAGAACTCTAGCCGTTAAGCAACGGTCCCAGGTCAAGTAAAGCGACAAACACGAAGGTGTCTGTTCACCTAAGGTCGAAAACTGGGAGGCCGTATATGAGCCTCGTACCCGGGCGAGCAACTAAGTGATACCACACCCGGCGAGGGTCGACAACTATCCTAAAGAAGTACCCGAACAACCTGAGGGTCAGGTAAACTCCACAGAGCTCGCACAACTTGATGAAGCCTATCAGGGGAGGAAAGGAATAAGGAGTAAGTTTACAGAGAGAAAGCTCCAAAGAGCACAACATCTCGACAATGAAGGGGTGAAGGGGGAATCAAAGTCCCAAGTGGAAAGACTTGAGACACACCCCAACCTCCTTCTTCCGTGGGAAACACACTCTCTCATCCGGATCAGGCACCCTAAACCTAAAGGGTTCGCTGAAACAACCTCGCCAAACCTCGACGATCAGATCAAGAGAGAACCAAGTGGCCATGTCTAGGATAACTCCGGGAACTTTCGACTTCTGATCCCTTCGATGAATGGGAAGGTCGGGCTCAACCAAAACTCCTTTCCCCTTTCCAGGAACTTCCACAGGGCGAGGGGGCCGGAGACGCTCCGCCAGTTCCTCAGAGGTCGGCACCTTGAACACAACCGGATCAAACATGCCTGATCAACCTACAAGAGAGTCAAAATCAAAGGAGGGAGATACCTTGGGAAAGAATAGGCGATCTCCAAGAGAAGGGGTGATGGAAGCAAACAGGTGAAGCAAGGAAGAATACGAAGCTGGAAAATTTCAACCTCTCTCTTCGAAATTTCTTATATGTTAAGAAACCCAACTGCCTAGCCCCCGATGCATGCCACGTGCCCAAAGCAAGCCAACAGAAACGGCAGAGATCGCTCCAAAGGCGAAGGGGTTTTGGCGGCACATATCAAATCAAATATTTTGAAATCCGTGTGCATTTAATGATAGTACTCATCATTCGGCCTCGATCAGCACTATCTCCTGAGAATGAATGATGGTGGCCATTGTTAGTGCACAGATATGAACCTGATTGGGTATCCGCATACCCGACCCGTTTCTCCCCTACGACCCGTTACCCCCACACTCTAAGCGGGCTACGACTGATTCGGACGAACGGGTCAGATGACCATTGGACTGACGCCGACATTTAAGGAAGAGTTAATGGGGCCGAGTAAATGGGCAGTCGTTAGCTCGAATCCCAGAGAGCATCGTGTCCTAATCAATGAGGGGCATTTACGCCTCATCCAGGGAGAGCTGCCTATAAATAGGTACGAGTTCTATGTATTTATAGGCAGCTCTCCACAAGGTAAAGGGGTTCCATCTTCAAGGTACGAGTGCTAATACATAGAACTCTATCCTCTTACTTCTCCATTCTATATTTGAGCTTGCATCGTTAGTCTTGGGACGAACCTCAGTGGATCGATCTCAGCTACGCCAAGCTCCCTCTCTTCCTTAAGTTCCTTACTAACTTAAGCATCGGAGGAGATTTTGGTTGGAACCCAGATCCAACCCCCCTAACGACTCCCTGTGGTGCAGATCGACGATCGCCATCCAACGCCCAAGGTCGATATCGAGCTCTTCAACCTCGAACGACCAAACCGACGGTCATTCTTAGGTCGATTAACGGTTGTACCATCATCAACCACCAACTACCAACCCTAGTCCCTCCAACCGAGGGTCCCACTCTGAAGGCTGACTAGGCTCCAGCTCAGCGCTTTGAGTCTCCATCAGCTTGACAACTGTACCGGTCAAATTTGGCCTTAACAGGAGGGTTCAAAGTATTCCTTGTGGAGGGTTATCCAAAGGAAAGAATTCCTAAGAAACGTCTCCATCCAGCATTTTCAATAGCCAAAATTTGTACCATTGAAATGCAGAGGACGAACGGTTGATTGTCCTTCAAAGATGGTAGACGCACCATCACGGTCGTGATTGTTGTACGAAGTCGGTGGGAAAACGTTGTTGTTGTTGGATGATATAGATATAAACCAACGCTCTGATACCAATTGTAAGGACACTGGCTATGAGGAAAACACTAGAATGTGGGTTGAATAGTGTTTATAAAATTTAAACGATAGTTATACCAATTTAAATTCCTAGCCAACAATTAATATGGAATGCAAATAAACCCAAATTGAAACAATGCTAACACAAAGATGTTTCAAGGGTTCGGATTACCCAAGCCAACTTCTGACTTGTTCCCGATAATCTTACATCTCTTCCACCCGGATATCACCGGATACTCAAGTTAGAACCCTAACTTCAGGTTTCCTTAAAACCCACTTGTAGCCATGATCACTCCGTATTTTACACCTTTTTTCCGCATGTTTGCATGCCATTTAGATCGCTCAAATCGTGTTTTTCACGCTTATTCGACAATATTGTGATGCTTTTCACGATTTGTTGTTTTTGTCGTGTTTCAGGAGATTTGGAGCGATTTGGAGTGATTCTGAGATGCACCCACTCCGGAGTGTCACCGACGACTCTCTTGAAGGGTATTTCGTGAATGGAGAGGAGTGGAAGAGGAAAGAACATCGTAGGAGCGACGAGGAGGCAAAAACATGAAGAATGGGCATTTTCAGCATGCCACTCGGCCGAGTGAAGGAGTCACTCGGCCGAGCATAGACAGCCCGCTCGGCCGAACAGATCGGACACATAACAAGGCTAATATCAGCATGCACTCGGCCGAGCATCGCCAGAACACTCGGCCGAGCACCGAGTCATCCCTCGCCCGAGTGGAGCCAAGACGACGGCAACAAAAGATGCTAAACTCTCTGTTTTTCGTCTGTATAGTCCCAAGCTCCGACTCGGCCGAGTGACCAACGCCGTCCGCCCGAGTGAAGAACACCCATCGGCCGAGTGAAGAAAAGTCACTCGGCCGAGTGACCTCCGAGGAGACGACCCCCAAGACCCCCAACTCTCTGGAATCCATCAGGGTCTCTCACTCGGCCGATTGACATTTCTCACTCGGCCGAGTGAGCCGCGCTGCCTGTAGCGTAAACTGCGATTTTGAGGATGCGCAGGGGCATTTTCGTCAGGATTTTTTGGGCGATTTTGAGGGGTATTTAACCCCAGTTTTTAACCTAGTTTAGAGAGCTTTTTCAAAACTTTTGGCAGCCTTTTTTGATTGACTTTTTAGGAATTAGATTTAGCTTTTAGGGAGGAGAGAAAAGTGATATTTTGTTGGATGCTATCTTGTTCTTCATTGGTTTGTCTCTCTTTCTCTCAAAAACTCCATTTTTATTGATTTATTGAATATTGCTATGAATTCCATTCATTTTACTTGTGAATTTCTATTGAATTTGATTATGAATTGTGAGTAGTTCATCGTCTTAGGGCGTAGGGATGAACCCTACGAGCCCAATTTCAAAATTGTGATGAATTGGTGAAACTATTGCTAGGATTGATTAGGGTTAGTTTGGGATTGATTTAATACGAATAGCTAGGGATTCATACCGATTGGGATTTGCAAGAGATTGGATCCCAATTCAATAGGAAGCCCTAGATATTCGAATTGGGTTGCAATTGAATTTCTCCGGAATCGGTTTGCAAGAGATTGGACCGAAACTAAGGTTTTCGATTGCAATTCTATACCAATACCCGTTTGCAAGAGATTGGACGGGTAGGAACTATCCCAACTTAGGTCGTAGCTCGAGTTTGCACGAGAGTGGGCTCGAGATACGATTGAACGATGATGTTGTTCTTCACGCTAGTTTGCCTAGGTTAGGGTTTACAAGAGATTGGACCCTACCCTAGGTTGGCTATAGACCAGCAATAGCGCGAGAGCGTGAGCTTGGTTCCACATTTAGTTGCAACTAGTTCACCCAAATTTCAAGTCTAGCAATTGTGAAACCTACTTGTCACAATGATGAGATACGGCAAGTAGCGGGGATTCCCTATCCCTAGGCGTCTTTATTAATTTGTTATTTCTTTTATACATTTGAACGACTGTGACCGCATATTTGCGAACATTTCTCGACTATTCTTATAGCCAGGTGATTGAAGAAGACACTGTTATTAGGCCTCCCTGTGTTCGATACCCGCTCGCCGCTACACCGTGCGCTTGCGGTAAGACTACAGTGTCGCCGCTCCGGGACGTGTATCTGGGGCGCGATCAAGTTTTTGGCGTCGTTGCCGGGGAGGGCATTTTGACGGAGTTCGATTTGGATCACCCGGTTATTTATCTTCAATTTCTTTCTTTATTTCTTCATTCTTTTCTAACTCTGTTTACAGCCCTATTTTGCAAGCTCTCCCGAAATTTTCCACGAGATCTTAACAGGTAAAATGGGGGATGCAATTCCAATGACTGAGTCTGGCCAGGGAGATGATGAATCTTTTGCGGAGCTCCTTAAGGAACTAATTGATGAGGTCCACGCTACCGGAGCTTTTGCTATTAATATCGAGGACCCCGTCGAACAATTGGTTGCTAGCTTTGTGATGGATCAAATCTCCCCGGATGGGACTATTGGGGGCGATATCAGAGTTGATGTGAAGGACGACAAGCTATATTTTGAAGGCGATAGAACATGCGTCGAAGAGTACTACACTCCCGAGGAATACTTCGAGCAAACCGATATTCAGGGAGATACACTCTATGACCCCCACTCTTGCATTTATGAATCCGCTGACGTGTTTCTTGATCTCAGGAATGAACCGGAGCAAAGTGGTGGTCTTATCGATGCAAGCGTAGAAGTGGAAAGCGTCTATTCAGATGCACCGTCCTCACTAGGAAGCGAATCTGAGCCTCCACTTGAGAGTGAGCTAAATTCAGATGTTGAAGGAGAAGCCAAATTCACACAAGATGACGAAACAAAGGGTACGGCACCCTTTGAGGTAGAGCTTAAACAATTACCACCGAATCTAAGGTATGCTTTCTTGGGTAGTAAATTGACCTTCCCGGTGATTGTTAATGCCCACCTCGGCCAAGATCAACTTGAAAAACTATTAGAAGTCCTTAGGGATCATAAGGATGTTCTTGGCTACACTATCTCTGACCTTAAGGGAATAAGCCCTAGGCTATGCACGCATAGGATCCACTTGGAAAACACTGAAGCCTCTTCTATTGAGCCTCAAAGGCGGTTGAACCCGAATATGAAAGAGGTAGTCAAGAAGGAAATCCTAAAATTGCTTGAGGCCAGAATTATCTACCCTATCTCTGACAGTAAATGGGTTAGCCCCGTTCACGTCGTCCCCAGAAAGGGGGGATGACCGTTATAAAAAATGAAAAAGGAGAGCCCATTTCTACACGCACTGTCACGGGATGGCGGATGTGCATTGATTATCGAAAACTAAATAAATCCACCCGAAAAGACCATTACCCACTACCCTTCATAGATCAAATGCTTGAACGGCTTGCTAAACATAAATACTTTTGTTACTTGGATGGGTATTCGGGGTTTTTCCAAATCCCTTTGCATGAAGACGACCAAAAAAAGACTACTTTTACTTGTTCTTATGGCACTTACGCTTACCGTAGAATGCCTTTTGGCCTTTGTAATGCACCCGCCACCTTTCAGAGGTGCATGACATCCATCTTTTCCGACTATATTGAAAATATTATGGAAGTTTTCATGGATGATTTCTCAGTTTATGGAAGTGAGTTTGATTCTTGTTTGGCTAATCTTACCAAAGTACTTAAAAGATGTCAGCAAAATAATCTTACTCTTAATTGGGAGAAATGTCATTTCATGGTCACCGAAGGGATAGTGCTTGGGCACCTTGTCTCCTCAAGAGGGATTGAGGTTGACAAGGTGAAGATTGAGGTAATCGAGAAACTCCCTCCTCCTATTAATGTTAAGGGCATTAGGGGTTTTCTTGGTCATGCAGGGTTTTACCGCCGCTTCATCAAGGATTTCACCTTGATTGCCCGGCCCCTTACCTCCTTGCTAGCTAAAGATGCTCCATTTGTTTTTTCAGGAGAATGTTTGTGGGCGTTCAACACATTGAAGGAAGCACTAATTTCTGCGCCCATCATACAACCACCGGATTGGAGCATTCCCTTTGAGCTCATGTGTGATGCAAGTGACCAAGCCATTGGAGCGGTATTGGGGCAAAGGAAAGATAGGAAGCTTCATGCAATATTCTATGCAAGCAAAACGTTGGATGACACACAGAAAAATTACACAACTACGGAGAAAGAGCTTCTAGCGGTCGTGTATTCCATTGAAAAGTTCCGCTCATATCTCCTTGGATCCAAGGTAATTGTCCACACCGACCATGCGGCATTGAAGTATCTCCTAAACAAGAAAGAGGCCAAACCTAGGTTGATAAGGTGGATACTTCTATTGCAAGAGTTTGACTTGGAAATCAAAGATAAGAAGGGTACGGAGAACGTTGTGGCGGATCATTTATCTAGGCTTATTCGCGACAAGGAGGACGAAAGCTTGCCCATCGATGACTCCTTCGTTGATGAGAGGCTATACGCCATAAGGACCAGAGAAGTTCCTTGGTACGCGGACTATGTCAATTACTTGGCTTGTGGGATTAAACCATGCGGGATGCCCACACAGCAAAAGAGGAGATTTATGCATGAGGTCCGTAGCTATTTCTGGGAAGATCCGTATCTCTTTAAGATATGCAAGGATAGGGTTATCCGGAGATGTATTTCTAAGGAGGAGGCCACCTCCATCATCTTGCATTGCCATGGTATGCCATGCGGGGGACAACACGCCGCTTCTAAGACTACCGCTAAGATATTGTAGAGTGGATTCTTTTGGCCAACCATGTTCAGAGACACGCACGACTTCGTCAAGGCGTGCGATAGATGCCAACGGACCGGGAATATTTCCAAACGAAATGAGATGCCAATGAAGCCCATCCTAGAGATTGAGCTCTTTGATTGTTGGGGAGTGGACTTCATGGGACCATTTACGTCAAGCAAGGGTAACAAGTATATCTTATTGGTCGTGGACGACGTCTCCAAATGGGTAGAAGCCATCGCCACCCCTACCAATGACGCAAGGGTTGTCTCAAAGTTTTTCAAGCAGAATATTTTCCCGCGCTTTGGGGTGCCCCGTACTTTGATAAGCGACGGGGGAAGCCACTTTATTGAAACCAAATTTGAAACTATGTTGAAAAAGTACGGGGTAAACCATAGAATCGGCATGGCCTACCACCCTCAGACGAGCGGACAAGTGGAAGTCTCAAATAGAGAAATCAAGCAAATTCTTGAAAAGACCGTAGATCGATCTAGAAAAGATTGGTCCATGAAGTTAAACGATGCTCTATGGGAAATCGCACGGCTTTTCGCACCCCTATTGGCACCACACCGTTCCGACTCGTTTATGGGAAGGCTTGTCACCTACCGGTAGAGTTGGAGCACCGCGCGTATTGGGCCATCAAGACCCTCAATTATGACTATAAGAATGCGGTGGTGAGGTGACTCTTGGACATCAACGAGCTTGACGAAATTAGAAGAGATGCCTACGAGAGCTCAAGAATTTACAAAGAGAGGACCAAGATTCTCCACGACGCCCGCATAACGGTCACGGACTTCAAGGCCGGAGACAATGTCTTGCTATATAATTCCCGACTCCGACTATTCCCTGGGAAGTTGAGGTCACAGTGGTCCGGACCTTTCACCATCAAGCGCATACAACCGGGAGGAGCATTTGAATTGGAAGGGAAAGACGGAGCCACTTTCAAGGTGAATGGGCAACGTCTAAAGCATTATTCCGAAGGAGTCCCTATGGGTGAGGTAAATAGAATATATCTACTCAAGGGACAGCCGGATGACCTTTCATACATCCTTGATGAGGTCATCGAAGAGGCGATCCCCCATTCCATCGGCGCACCCCACGAAGATAGCTTCGAAGAAGGCCTAGATTTGGCCAAGGAAGAGAAGATGGAGCACTCCCCCGATATCTCCATGGCGATTGATGATAGCGACGCTGATGTCGCAAGAATACGGGAGCTCTGCAAGCTCTCGAAGTTGAGGACTCCGAAGAAAGCTCCACCGATACGACGATCGGTGTCACCGGCAAGTCGAAGACCGAAGCAAGCTCTAGCTTGGGGGAGCCACCCCCCAACATTGCCCATGAAGAAGGGGCGCTGGGGAAGACCACACACCATCATGATCCAAATCCGAGCGGTCTTCCCGACAAATTCGACGGGTGCATCTCATATGCACCCAACATCCCGCGCTAAATTGAAAATTTAAAGGGGTCAAGCTCAAGACCTTAAACGAGCGCTTGTCGGGAGGCAACCCGACGGTTATCGCATTTTTTTTTCTATTTTTAGTTTTTATTTTTGTTTTAGACTTTATTAGTGTTTTTGAGTCGTTTGCCCGAAAAATTGTGACAACGGGTCCTATTTTCTTTGACATGAGAGGAGAAAGGGATATCTATCATTTCGAGGATGACCAAGGCGAAGAAGAGCACTCCAGGAACGCGCTCGAGGCTTAGGAGAAGGAAGAAATCAACTGGAGGAAGAAAAACAGAGATTATAGCCAAAACGGAGCCAAACAGCAGAAAACAGGGCCTCACTCGGCCGAGTACCATAGCCACTCGGCCGAGCAAAGAAATTCGTCCGCCCGAGTGGCGCACCAACAAGAAAAGTCTGCTGCATCCAACTCTCTGTTCCTTTTTTTGATTTCAGTATAAATTGCCACTCGGCCGAGTATATATCTTCACTCGGCCGAGTGAAACTGATACGCTCCTAGGGCGAGAATTGCCGAGTAGCTTGTGCCACTCGGCCGAATGGACTCTTTCCACGCGGCCGAGTGTGGCAAAGCCACTCGGCCGAGTCGTAAGCGGCGAGGAGTTTTTAAAAATAATTTCGTTACGATCACTCGGCCGAGTGACATAGTCACTCGGCCGAGTCGTAACTACTCCTATATAAGCTGACGCGGGCTCGGCGCGGAATTCGAAGCGACACAATTTTCTCTCGCCCGAGCCCACGCCTCTTCAACCCTCGCTCGCCCGCTGCTGCTCCCTCACTCGTCCGACCACCGCGCCCGACGGTCTGACCGCCACGCCGCCGACGGCCGACGATCACCGTCGCTCCGACCGACCGCCGGCGACTCCCTCGCCGCCGGCCAACCTCCGGTACCCCCAATTTCGCCCCTTTTCTCCATTTTCTCGTATTTTTCGACGATCCATGCACTAATCGAGCCCCTAAATCAAATTAATTTCATTATATATCTATTATACCCCTAACCCCCCATGTATTTTGAATTTTACACGCTGATATCGTTGTTTGATGTGCAGGCTATCTTGGGGAGCTTAGGGGAGCTCATGGGAGCTCTCGGACGCGCTATTGGCTTCGTGGAGGCGGCGTCTTTGCACCTACCCGCTGTTTTGCTCTCGCGGCGTGTTCAGGTACATTCGTTCCATCTTTTTAGTACGCCGCATTTTATATTAGTTGGGTGAGCACTCGGGGCACACATGCCGCCCCGTACACGGCCACGCACTCGGGGAGCTTCCGCCAAGCGGAAGCGGACGGATGAGCCCGGCCCCTCCCACGCTAGGGAGGACTCCCCTCTGCCTTCACCACCTCACCCCACACAGCCACTTCCAGCCGACCCCTTCCATCCGCAGCCACTTCCAGCCGACCCCGTTCATGCACAGCCACCACCGGCTCCCGTTGTCGGGCCGCTGGGGATTACGTTCAGAGACGACGCACAGCGCGTCCGATTTGAGCGTATCACCCAGCGCCCGATAGTACCCTCCAGGTTCGCTCACTTAGCAGACCTAGACCGCCTGGGGGTACTCAAGGGGATGCTCACGTTGTACGACAACGTGGGTTGGCGAGACTTTCTTTCTATGTCGGCGGACACCTACGTCCGTCCGACACTCGATGTACTCAGCTCGATCGCCCGGACCGCTGAGGGATGCTCCTTTAGACTTATGGATCGAGAGTGTCAGATCACTCTCGATATGCTTCGAGCATTCTTTCAGTGGCCCGTTGTCCCCACGCCCGACCGAGCCTACGCCCCCACACACATCCCTCCCCCATCTTTCGATTCACACGCCTTTTGGGCCAGGATCACGGGTTTACCTCAGGCCTTTGACCCTAGTAGGGCCAAGGCCTCGGCCATAGTCCACCCCTGCCTCCGTATAGCACATCGCCTTATGGCGACCACCTTTCTAGCGAGATACGAGCCTGGGACGGTGTTTACGCCTGAGCTCTATATGCTCTACGCGATGACTCGCCCTAGAGTTCTGGATAGGGATGGTGTTACGATGGTCCCCGCCGTTGAGATTGACGTCGCTAGCTGGTTTTTGGACCGCATCATCGTATCGGTGGGTGCTCGCTCCCCGATATGTTGCGGTGGCCTGATCACCCTGCTAGCCCTGATGACCGGCAAGGACCTTCCGGCTGACCTTAGGTGAGCCCCGGGCCCCACTGCACTCTCGATAGACGTCATGGCCCAGATGAAGATGCTTCGTCCGCATGGCCAGCGGCACTGGGTATGGTTGCACGGTCCTTTCGGTGCTGACTACATGATCCTTCCGAGCCCCGCTCGGACACACATAGGACCAGCACACGAGGACTGGCTTCCGGCGATGGATCTCCTGATCCCCGCCGCCTACGTGTTTGAGGCCGAGGAGGTTGTGCAGGCACACCCTGCACCTGTAGACCCTGTGTTCCCTCAGCCTGAGCCTGCACTTTCTACTGCTCCCGACACTTCTGTCCCCACTTCTCCCAGTGTCGGGAGTACACTTGCCGAGCCGTCCTCCATGCCCACCCCGTCCTCCACCACCCCCGCCACTGCTGTGCCCCTGTCGGTTGAGCCACTCACCTCTCTGCTACCCGAGCATCCACCTTCTATAGTTGAGAGCGGCGAGCCTTCCTTCACTTCTGTCGTGGAGACCCTATCCACTTTGATCTCCGCTGGGGTTTCACCTTTTGGACCCCACACTTCCTCCCCAGCGGTCGACCCTTCTGTCTCCACCGTAGCTGTTCTATCTGAGAGTGTCGTGACGTCTGTTCCCACGTCTGTGTCACTGACCTCTCTTGCCGCCTCGTCACCGATTCTGTTTTCCACTTCCACTGCTACTGCTTCCACCTCACACCAGCCTGCGTCCCAGCCTCGCACTGAGGCTGGGCATCCACTAGTGAGCACAGCACCCTTACCACACATGCCTGCTGTCCCGATCACCTACACTGCCCGTATTAGACAGCCCCGACCTGCTCAGCCTAGACCTGTCCGTCCCTCCGCTCCACCACCCCCTGACGCCTTAGTTCAGAGCGTTCGCGCTCTTGAGGGGGCGATGAGTGGACTCCGGGGCGATTTTAGGGCTCTGTCTTCCACAGTCACCGCCATGCAGCACCGCCTCGAGCTACT
Organism: Scilla litardierei; assembly: GCA_030789695.1. NCBI lineage: Eukaryota > Viridiplantae > Streptophyta > Magnoliopsida > Asparagales > Asparagaceae > Scilla > Scilla litardierei. Next base: position 76,454,228 of record CM061141.1, on the reverse strand, counting down.
TCCCGGCATTCACTTTTGCCTGACCCAGATTCTCGAGCGACTGCCACGACCACCACCCACCCAGCAGACTGTTCCCCAACTCTCTGGAATCTGTCAGGGTCTCTCACTCGGCCGAGTGACATTTCTCACTCGGCCGAGTGAGCCGCGCTGCCTGTAGCGTAAACTGCAATTTTGAGGCTGCGCAGGGGCATTTTCGTCGGGATTTTTTGGGTGATTTTAGGGTGTATTTAACCCCAGTTTTTAACCTAGTTTAGAGAGCTTTTTCAAAACTTTTGGCAGCCTTTTTTGATTGACTTTTTAGGAATTAGATTTAGCTTTTAGGGAGGAGAGAAAAGTGATATTTTGTTGGATGCTATCTTGTGCTTCATTGGTTTGTCTCTCTTTCTCTCAAAAAAACTCCATTTTTATTGATTTATTGAATATTGCTATGAATTCCATTCATTTTACTTGTGAATTTCTATTGAATTTGATTATGAATTGTGAGTAGTTCATCGTCTTAGGGCGTAGGGATGAACCATACGAGCCCACTTTCAAAATTGTGATGAATTGGTGAAACTATTGCTAGGATTGATTAGGGTTAGTTTGGGATTGATTTAATACGAATAGCTAGGGATTCATACCGATTGGGATTTGCAAGAGATTGGATCCCAATTCGATAGGAAGCCCTAGATATTCGAATTGGGTTGCAATTGAATTTCTCCGGAATCGGTTTGCAAGAGATTGGACCGAAACTAGGGTTTTCGATTGCAATTCTATACCAATACCTGTTTGCAAGAGATTGGGTGGGTAGGAACTATCCCAACCTAGGTCGTAGCTCGAGTTTGCACGAGAGTGGGCTCGAGATACAATTGAACGATGATGTTGTTCTTCATGCTAGTTTGCCTAGGTTAGGGTTTGCAAGAGATTGGACCCTACCCTAGGTTGGCTATAGACCGGCAATAGCGCGAGAGCGTGAGCTTGGTTCCACATTTAGTTGCAATAGTTCACCCAAATTTCAAGTCTAGCAATTGTGAAACCTACGAGTCACAATGATGAGATACGACAAGTAGCGGGGATTCCCTATCCCTAGGCGTCTTTATTAATTTGTTATTTCTTTTATACATTTGAACGACTGTGACCGCATATTTGCGAACATTTCTTGACTATTCTTATAGCCAGGTGATTGAAGAAGACACTGTATTAGGTCTCCCTGTGTTCGATACTCGCTCGCCGCTACACCGTGCGCTTGCGGTAAGACTACAGTGTCGCCGCTCCGAGACGTGTATCCGGGGCGCGATCAAGCAACCCTACAAGTGAAATCGAAACACAATCGATGTACTGGACTCCCATAACTTGGGAGCAAGCAAACCACTAGCATAAATCGAGAGTTAAACTAATATCGAAAGATATGAAATAATGAAATAGCAACACTTACAATCACATATGCCTTGAAGTAGAACTTGAAGGAGAAAGTGTGTTGTGTGTTGATATCTCTTTTGAAAGAGAGAAAAGCCCTTTCTCTTGTCATCGCCAATTGCCTAGAGGATATCACTAAAATTCTAGGCTGGAGAGCAAGAGAGAATAAGATTGGAATTCTTGGGCTTTTGGATTTGAGAGCTTTGAAAAACTTGAAGTTGAAAGCTACGGTTTTTCAAGTGTTGATCAAGAAGATGAGTTAACCCTCAATGGAACGGTAGAATCTCTCTTTATAGGTTCCCCAAAACCCCCAAACAGAATCCCCAAAAACCACTTTGAAATCCGTAGAGAAAAAGCCAACGGATACAATATACACAGTCGACAGTCGACTGTTGAAGAAAACACAGTCAACTGTCGCACTGTGTCAGAGGGTAGGTGAGAATTCAAACGGTAACTTAACACGTAGGACAGTCGATTGATGAAGAGAAGACAGACGACTGTTTAACAAATCACATGTGACTATAGCTTGAACATGCACCTGTATTTTGTACAGCAGTCGCCTGATAGATGTTAAAGTTAAAAGGCCCAAAAATCATTTGATTAAGCATGTGCATAACGGGCGACTGTAGAATAAATCACAGTCGACTGTTTTGAGACAAGCGCATATAAATCGTTCAGCAGTCGCCTGTTGAAATCCCAAAATGCACATGCTTGAGAAATGTGAATTGGAGTCTAAGGAAATGTGATATAATGATTTCCTAGGACAGAAATGAAGATGTGTGTGTGCTCCAACATAGTTCTACTTCTAAGCAACATATTAGAAGAGAATAAAAAGATTACATTTTGTAGAAGTCTCTCTTCTATCCAAAGTATGAGCTTGAAGTCTTCTAGGAGCTTCAATCACCATCTTTAATAATCCAATCCACTTTTCATGCTTTCATTGATCTTTGAGTGACATCCATTGCTAATTGATCTTCATGACATGCTTAGGCAATGGATTAACTGTAAATAGGGGATTAATCACAAGTATTTATGTTTGCTCATCATTAACACCAAGTAGGAAGAAGTCCAATACTCAACATCCACCTCACCCTCCATCTCACCCAAAAACTCACACCAAGACACTTATTTACATGTTTGTCATCCCCTCAAAAAAACCCCACCAAAACCCACATATTTACAAGTTTGCCATTCACCCAAAAAAAACCAAAAAACACCCACTTATTTACATGTTTGACACCCCAAGGTTTTTTGCATTTTAACCCCCGGACTTTGCACTTCTTGCCCCCCAACGATACCGGTACGCACACCCACATTTCTCACTCCTTTTTGGTTGTGCGCGTGCACCGCATCCTCTTCGTGGGTAGGGATGGCAGTAATGACCCGGCCCGACCGGCCCGACCTGGTTTTGACCCAGCCCGCCCGGCCCGCAGATGGGTCGGGGCAAGCTTGGGCTTTTTATCGGCCCGGCCCGCCCGGTAAACTAAAAAGGTTATAAAAAACCTTACTATTTTGATGCAGACCATGCGGTCAGCCAATAACCCATAAATCATCACTCCGTTCCACTGTTCTTCCAATTGGGCTAATTCCAAATTCCAAATTACCAAATAAATCACAATTCTCCCAATTTCCAAGTAAAACTTTTATTTGAAATTCATAGGGATGACATTAATGACCCGACCCGACCCGACCGGCCTAACCCGGTCCGAGACCCATCCATCCCGGCCTGTAGACGGATCGGGACAAGTGTGGGTAGTTAAATACCCGTCCCGACCCGCAATATTGCCATTCCTATTCGTGGGGTTTTTTATCTGCACTGTCATTGTGTACACGGGTTCTAGTAATAATTATAAAAAACAAGAATTTTATCCTCGACAGTGAAGATTATTTTATTTCACCTGAGCTATTATTAGTCAAAATTTAATGCAATATTTCAGAGAAACGTCAAAATATAAATTGTTATGAATAGGCCCATGAGGCCCATTGGGTATCCGGCCCATCATTGAAAGCTATAAATATGAGTGTAAGGGGCTCTTAACCCCTTACACCTATTACTCTACTTTTTCCTTCACAACACGTTATCAGCACGATCACCCTCGTTGGAAAAGGCGACGACGCTCAAAGAAGGAGATCCATCAATCACTCAGTTTTAAGAAGATCGTAATCTTCTCAACGGGGAGCAAAACGGGCATCCTTCACCAACCATCGTCTGGATTCCCTCGTCGAATCTAGAGGTAAATCCTCAAAACTGTTAGATCTAAACTTGCTTTTCCTGTAGATCTGCATAATTTAAGATCAAAAAGTTTGAAAACACGATAAAAATCACATTTTTATTTAGATCTGCATGTCTAAAAACAATAAAAATCGTATTTTTAAAGATCTGAATGTCTGAAAAATCTGTTTTCCCCCGCTAATCCATATACCGCACGCCCAAAGGGCGGAACGGCGGCGCCTTACCTGAATCCACCGGCGACACCAAGGCCGCGGCCCTGCTGCCGCGGCCCCGCAGCCGGCAGCCGCGGCCCGTCGCCACGCGGCGGCCACGCCCCTTTGCGCGGCCCGCCGTCGCGGTGGCCCGTCGCGGGCCCCCTCGGGTTTTTCCAAAACCCTAGCCCTTAAGGGCCAATTTTTTAGGAGAGGCCCAATTAACCCTAATGGGTTGTTTCATGGCCTAAAAGCCTGAAAATTAGCCCATTTACACATAATTTTTCTTTTTTCTTTTTGGCCCCAAAAGCCCAAATAATTAAAGAAAATTTAATTTTTGTGAAATGGTTAAAGCGGAAAAATAAAATATAAATAAAATGGATCAATGTAAAAAGTTTTCAAAATAATTTTTAGAACGTCACTCATTTTTAGATTACTTATTAATCTTTATATGCCTATGATATATTTCTCTGCGTGGCTGTATATATTTTTTAATATATTATCTGTGTGGATGTGCTATTAGGCTATGTTTTTAGGGATCAACCAGGTTTCTGACATCTTTACTTTCTCTGCATTTTTTTCTTTTTGAGAGAAATTTGTAAGTGAGGTTATACATGTAAAAAGAATCTGAAGGACCACCAAAAGGAGCTGAAGGCGTTTGCACAAAGTATAAGGGGCTTCTCTTTGAAGTTCCCGAGTTGTATTTACTTTTTCAAGCACTTTTTGATGTAATTTCGGACTCTCTTTTTTGTTGATGTCGGATGGCTGATTCCCATAGTCCTAATTTATTTTCATTGCATATACATTAAATGCGTGGATGTCTACTAACTCATGCTATTTTAATGTTAAAATGAAAATGTTAAATGCATGCGTGGATGTTTATTCCTTAAATAATTCACGTTATGAAAATGTTAAATACATGCGTGGATGTTTATTTCTTAAATAATACACGTTATGAAAATGTTAAATGCATGAGTAGATATTTATTTTTACATAACCCATGCTATTTAAAACGTTGTAAGACCGCATGCGTGGATGTCTATTTTACATAGTTAAATAATCCATGCTATTTTTATTTATGTTGCTAGATTATTAAATGGACAGACTTGCGAATGTCGATTTTTTGGTCCTGAAGGTCGATGGGTCGAACTACTTGAGCTAGCAGTTGGACCTGTAGTTCCATCTAAGATCTCATGGGTTCAGTCTAACACCCACTGAAAAGGCAACAATAAGTACTGCTGCAGTAGAAAAGGATGTTTCTATAGAAACCCCTCATACAGAAGAAGTTTCCGATATACTAAAGGCGAAAGCCATTATTTATATCAGGAAACATTTAGACTCGACCCTGAAGGACGAGTATCTTACTGTAGAGGATCCTTACGAACTGTGAGACGCACTTGAGGAGAGGTACAGACATCAGAGGGACGTCATACTCCCCCATGCGCAGTACGAGTGGACTCACCTCCGCATACAGGATTATAAATCCGTAGCGGAGTACAACTCAGCACTTTTTCGTATCACCTCACGCCTGAAGTTGTGTGGTGAGAATGTGACTAATAAAATGTTGCTGGAAAAGACGTTCACGTCTTTCCATGAGAAGGACATGATCCTCATGCAACAGTACCGCGAGAGGAAGTCCACGAAGTACTCTAATCTGCTTTCATGCCTTTTAATGGCTGAACCGAACAGAGATTTGTTGGTTGCCACTCACAACCTGCGCCCTCCTGGCTCCGCTCCACTGCCACCTCCTGCATAGGCTCACTTCCAGTCTTTCCAGAAGAAGAAGATGGACAAGAAGGCTAAATTCCAGAAATGGAAAGAACAGAAGAAGCGGAAGAAGGCCATTCCTCAAGCTCCTCATCAGAACAAGAAGATCGTGGAAAAGAAGCAAAAGTGGACGTCCAATAAAGGTGGTACTCTCAAGAAAGACTGGGAGGATAAATGCTCCAAATGCGGAATGACGGGCCACTGGTCCAAAATCTGCCGCAACCAGAAACACCTACAGGACCTCTACCAGGCAAGTCTCAAGCCTCACTCTGAGACAAACCTGATAGAAAGCGCAACATTGTCAGAGACCACATGGAATCCAAAAGAGTTCATAGGAGACGACACTCTCTAGTTATTGACCATAAAAAAATTTTATTTGCTAGCAATGTATCTTCCCTTTTTTATGCAACGTATCTTCTTTTTATTCCATGTCGAACTTATTGAGCATCTCAAATATGAATAGATGTAGCTTCTTTTTCGTATTATTCATTGCTTGTATGTCTTTCTTATATAGATATGGAATGCCTAGTGGACGGTGCATCGGCGCACTCAATCCTTCAAAACATGGATACTTTACGAGCATAAGTAGCTATTCTGGTCCATTGAGAACAATCTCAGGACCAGCTAATATAATCGAAGGATCAGGGGAAGCAATCATATTGCTCCCCGGTCACACACTAATCACACTTAGAAATGCGTTATACTCCCCTAAATCAATCCGAAACCTCCTAAGCTTTAAAGATATCCGTTTAAACGGGTATCACATAGAGACGGTCGAGGAAAATGAAAGGGAATACTTGCATGTAACGTCTCTCACAAATGGAAAAAAAACCATTGTGGAACGTTTCAAGGGACTCCCCTCAGGACTCTACCAAACAAGTATTCAAATTCCAGAAACATTAATGTCGGAGCACCTGTAGTGCCCCCAAACACCAGAATTCCAACTCTGGCATAGTAGACTGGGACACCCTGGATCTGTTATGATGTACCGGAAAGTTTAGCTTTCAAGAACACGAAATTTTGCAATAGGGATGGACGTATGATCGGAGCACTAATCAAATTAAGATCATGGTATTTTCTCAAATTGTGCTCCTCTCTGGCCTTAGCCAATAAAATTTGTGCCCTAATTACACATCCCAACATTAGCAATGAAATTGGGCAAGATGGGGAATTAGGGCTAAAATTAACAACCAATTTCAATGGAGTCACAACCCACACCAAATCACACTACTCAATCATACTAAACAAGATGAAATTTATAAACAAATCCATCACAAGTTCATTACAAAATGAGAAGTGCAAAATACAAAGGAGAAAAGGAAAATTTTCACTCAAGATCTCCCCAAATGAGCTTCCCTCTACCAATTTGCACCTCCACCAAGCTTCTCCACCATCCCCATGGCCTCCAAGCTCCTTCCTAGCCTTTGGGGAAGAAAACTCCCCTCCAAACCGTTAAAAAAAACTCAAAACCGCAAGCTAAACCGAGAGAAAAATGAAGCTCCCCCATCAAAATTCGCACAGGCGCACTTAAGAGCCATTGCGGGTCGGGGAAATCACGCCCGACCCCGCAAAATTCGATCCGCGCGCGCGGGTCGCCAGCTCGCGGAAATGGGCCGGCCTTTGGGCCGGCCGCGAGATCGAACCCGCCCCGCTTTGGGGCGGGTGGTGCTCAAGCTCGCTGGGCCGGCCAAGCGGGCCGGCCCCCAGCACAAAACAATTTGTTAATTTTTTTTATAACTGATTCCGCAGCTGCCCAGCGGATTTAATAGCGGGCCGGCCAGCGAGCCGGCCCGCCACTGTGGGGGGGTTTTTTTAATATTTTTTTTTCTTTTATAAATCCAGAAAAACCCTTAGAAATACTTCTCTTGCTTCCATAAATCACCAAAAATACCCAGAAATTCCCAAAAATTCTGGAAAAAATCCAGAAAATCCAGAAAAAATCCCAGGAGTACCTAAAAATATGAGAAGCAAAAATTAGCTCATAAAAATCACATTTTATGTATAAAATACGAATAAGCTTCAATATTACACAATATCACAAATACGCCCGTATTAAAGCCAAATTTAACAAGATATACACATAAAATACCCGAAAATGGGGGGAAAATAAGCAATTTATATCTCGAATCACACCTCCCAACTAGCTTTTTGCTAGTCCCTAGCAAAATTTGCGATAAATTCGGATTAAATTGAAAAACATGCACCAACTCACAATATTCTCATGGCACACCCAAAATGGTATTTCCGAATGATTTCAAAGCCAATATACCCAATGTATGAAAATAAACAACAAATGATACTCCCCTCGACCCAATTCAACGAAAAAGTGAAGTAATAAGCACCGTATCACACGTATCGGGAAATATCACGATGTCAAAATTTCCAATTTTCATGAAAATGGCCAAAACAAAAAAAAATTCCTCTAAGTTGTGGGAGATGAGATTGCATCACTCATGTGGCTTATTCTTTCAATTTTTCATTCATTTTTCTTTTCTTTTCCTTTTTTTTGTTTTTTTGTTTTTGATGTTTATGTTTTGCATTCACGCGATAACGCCATAAATGCAGACACGATCACATTTACATACACGCGATGACGTTATATATGCAAATGGATGTAATGATTCCCTAAATCTCATCTTTGGCATCATCCCGAATGTTTCGTGGGGCACCAGCTACTCGATTTGATTAGGAAAAACTATTCGCTTATACTACTCTCTTTTTCATTCTCCAACCTGAATTATCAACTCATCCACCCACTCCTAAGAGGAAAACAAAGCATGCACAATTGGCCAAATCCAATCCAATTAAAAACTACACCATTCATCCCAACACATGCAATCACTTACAACAAACTTTTCACAAATTATCTCAAAGAGAGTATCACAACATCTAATGTAGTTTCATACATGGCATATTAGCAATCGACTCCAAATTGGAAAAGAAATGAAAACGTGCCAATCGAACATCGAGAATTTGATACCAAAATGATAATCCAAAAAATCGCATGGCATTAAGCAAGTAGGGACTAAACAAAGCTAATGGCCGTAAGGACAAGGAGGCCAAAATATGATATGCAATGAAATTCATGGAATGAGGCGAAACATGGAGGAATCTCAAAAAAAAAATTTTAACACCAAAATCCTAACAAAATCTAAAGATTCTAACACTCTCCCCCCAACTTAAAATAAACATTGTCCGCAATGTTGGGGAGAGTACTAGATCTTAGCAAAAGATCCTAGAAAAGAGAAAAAAATACGAAAGCAAACATGCAAAAGCAAAATAACTAATTTTTTATTTATTTACACTACTTAAAGGAAAGAATACACCTTAGCAAATGGCGGATCCCGGATGTATAACGGCGGGTGGCAACTGCTCGATCATATCCTTTTGCTCCTCCGCCAGCTGCTTTGGAGCTTAGGCCGCCACGCGGCCCTCCTTGGATTCCAGGCAATGCAACTCCAAGCATCTCCTTTGGATAATATGGATCATGTGGGAGACAAGCTGCATCAATCCAAGCCATGTCCTCATGCCCTACAAAAGCATTCCAAAACGGGTCGTCAAAACAAATAAAAGAATTTAAATGCAATGGACGACAATCTGAATCAAAAATATGCGAAAGTGCAAATTGGGATTCAGAAATGCAAGGCATGATATGGTGGAAACTTCCTTGAATAATGGCGCTAGGTGTGGCATGATACTCTGCCTCAGGAGGAGGTGGAAGTGGCTGCAGAGAGGAAAACTGGAGTAGGAGGGAGCTCAGGCTCAATATATACCATCTCGCAATTCCCGTCACTATCCTCGTCCTCGACAATCAATATCCACAATCTCTACGGCACTCCCCACAACTGGTAACTGCTCCCGACAAACCTCCTCGATGACTGGCAAGTGTGCATCCTGAGGCGAGGGAAGTGACATCTGTGACAGGACTGGAGGTGGACTCGTCTCGAGCAAATCCAAGCACGCATCATCCTCGCCATCCCAGAAATAGTTCATCTCAGTCGTCCTCCTAAAGTACTCAACCGCCTCGACCTGTGAAGCTAACTCTGAAGTGGACTGTGGCTCAGGCTCCATGGTGTCCTCAATCTGCTCTAGGCCATCATGCACATCCGCTTCATCCTCAACCTCAAAGTGAAAATGCATCATGTCACCATCGTGGTCGACACGCACTCCATCATCTATCTCATCTGACTCCTCAAAATATATATGCTCAAATTCCTCTACTTGGCCCCAATGCACCCTCTTCACAGGTTTTTCTTGGTATTCCATAGGGTCGCATTGGAAAGAGCCCTCAGCTGGCTCCTCAGGCTGGTCCTGGACCTGCTGCTCTGCATCCTGAAGTGGAAAACTGGGACTGGCTATCATCCTCATATCCAAGTGACAGCTCTCTAGATGACACAGTCTGCTCCCACTCTGCAAGGTCCCCTCAGGTAACACCATGAATCCTCGGTCGAATAATCGAAGAACTCCCCACCGCAGCTCATCTGCACGAAATCTCGCCCAGATGGCGATAATCCAGTATAAAATATCTGCAGGAGATGATCCTCGTGGAAACTCTGGTGTGGGCACTCAAGCACCAAATCAGTGAACCCTCTGCCAAGCCTGATGGTAGGCCTCCCCATTCAGCTTGGGCAAAGCTCGCTATGTACTGCTCCATGGCCTGCCGCCCCTGTACCTGCTCCAAAAAGATAGGCCAAAAACACTCGGAGAAATTCAGCCTGAAACGACAACCAAGTAAAATGTGAGTCGAGAGACCAAAGAATCAAACCACAATCTAGCATCATCAAGTAAAGAAGAGGGAAAAAAATCTAAAATATATGCAATCATCATCAATATTCCCACCAAGACATGAAAACATCCACTCTTCAAAATTTTTTTATATGTAAATGAGGGTTCTCCCACACTCCGAGCCATGAAAGTATGCGCGGGAAGTGGGATATCCTCCCAAATCAACGTCCAAAAAATCTGAAGATGATGCCATGGTAAAAAAAATTTCCAAGAAAATGAAAATAACAACCAAAAGACTCAATAAAGGGAAAATAAATAAACGAAAAGACACACACTAAAAGATAGAAGTATCACACTAAAGATTTCAAAATCAATCAAAAATTGCTAATAGTAGAAACCGTTGTCCCCGGGCAATGGCGCCAATTGGTTGACCGCGAGACGTGCACAATCCAAGTAGGATGCACACGTTCACCTCCCAAGCATAGGAGTGTCAAAGCAATATAAAAATAACCGGTGAGTACCGGGTCGGATCACAGGGACAAGTCGTTCTACGTTCACAAGTTTTGATGGATAGAGAAAAATAAAGTGTTTTACAACTAACTCAACTAACGGTGGATGGGAGTGGGAAAAGAGTGGTGAAAACAAAAAATCTAACCTAAGTGGGTAGGGTTAGAGAGCCAAAGGGGATTTAGGGTAGCTAGGCGAGGAGGGATGGGTTGTGGATTCATTTAGATTGGCGTTAATTAAGCTCTAATTACCGCATTATAACCTCAATTGATCATCCGGCTAAGGAAGCACAATCGGAAAGTTTAGCTTTCAAGAACACGAAATTTTGCAATAGGGATGGACGTATGATCGGAGCACTAATCAAATTAAGATCATGGTATTTTCTCAAATTGTGCCCTCTCGGGCCTTAGCCAATAAAATTTGTGCCCTAATTACACATCCAACATTAGCAATGAAATTGGGCAAGAGGGAATTAGGGCTAAAATTAACAACCAATTTCAATGAGTCACAACCCACACCAATCACACTTCTCAATCATACTAAACAAGATGAAAATTTATAAACAAATCCATCACAAGTTCATTACAAAATGAGAAGTGCAAAATACATAGGAGAAAAGGAAATTTTTCACCCAAGATCTCCCCAAATGAGCTTCCATCTACCAATTTGCACCACCACCAAGCTTCTCCACCATCCCCATGGCCTCCAAGCTCCTTCCTAGCCTTCTGGGGAAGAAAACTCCCCTCCAAACCCTAAAAAACTCAAAACCGCAAGCTAAACCGAGAGAAAAATGAAGCTCCCACATCAAAATTCGCAACAGGCGCACTTAAGAGCCATTGCGGGTCGGGGAAATCACGCGCCGACCCGCCAAAATTCGATCCACACACGCGGGTCGCCAGCTCGCGGAAACGGGCCGGCATTTGGCCGGCCCGCGAGATCGAACCCGCCCCGCTTTGGGGCGGGGTGCTCAAGCTCGCTGGGCCGGCCAAGCGGGCCGGCCCAGCACAAAACAATTTGTTAATTTTTTTATAACTGATTCCGTAGCTGCCCAGCGGATTTAATAGCGGGCCGGCCCCGCCACTTGTGGGGGGTTTTTATTGATTTATTTTTTTTCTTTTATAAATCCAGAAAACCCTTAGAAATACTTCTCTTGATTCCATAAATCGCCAAAAATACTCAGAAATTCCCCAAAAATTTTGGAAAAAATCCAGAAAATCCAGGAAAAATCCCAGGAGTACCTGAAAAATATGAGAAGCAAAAAATTAGCTCATAGAAATCACATTTTATGTATAAAAATACGAATAAGCTTCAATATTACACAATATCACAAATACGCCCGTATTAAAGCCAAATTTAACAAGATATACACATAAAATACCCAAAAATGGGGGGGGAAAATAAGCAATTTATATCCCGAATCATGCCCCCAAACGACCAGAATTCCAACTCTGGCATGGTAGACTGGGACACCCCTGGATCTGTTATGATGTACCGCATCATAAAAAGCTCAAGGGGTATAGATTTGAAGAACCTGAAGATTCTTCAAAAAGGTAAATTCCCATGCCCACCCTATTACAAGGGTAAACTAATTACGAGACCCTCTCCACTGAAAGTGGACCTGGAGTCTCCAAGCTTTCTGGAAAGAATCCACGGAGAGATTTGTGGGCCTATACACCCATCAAGTGGTCCGTTCAGGTACTTTATGGTCCTGATAGACGCATCTACTAAGTGATCACATGTGTCTCTACTGTCCACCCGTAACCTAGTACTGTCTAAGCTTTTAGCTCAGATAATCAGGTTGCGGGCCCACTTCCCCGACTACCAGATAAAGAAACTTCGTTTGGACAATGCGGGGGAGTTTATATCACAAGTCTTTCTAGACTATTGCCAAGCGTAGGGCATTGAAGTCGAACATCCTGTAGCGCATGTTCACACCCAAAACGGGTTAGCAGAATCTCTAATTAAGAGACTGCAATAGATTGCTCGTTTATTATTACTTCAATCCCATCTGCTAGTAATGCATGGGGTCATGCAATTTTGCATGCTGCATCTTTAATAAAATTAAGACCCTCTGGAGGTCAGTCATCTTCTCCAATGCAACTAGCACATGGAGCCCCACCAATTGTCTCACATTTGATAATATTTGGTTGTGCAGTATACGTCCTCATAGCACCACCACAAAGGACAAAGATGGGTCCACAACGTCGCCTAGGCATTTATGTTAGGTTTGACACACCCTCCATAATAAGATTCCTAGAACCCCTTACGGGAGATGTTTTCAAGGCACATCTAGAAGACTGTGAATTTGATGAAACATCATTTCCAAGACTAGGATCACAAACAAAGAAGCTTGAAGCTTCAGACTGTATCACTTGGGATACAAAGACATTATGTCACATTGATCCGCCCATAAGCCAGTGTGAGGAGGAGGTCCTGGAGATTCTCCATATCCAAAACATTGTCCATCTCTTGCCGGACAAATTTACTGACAACCAGAAGATTGTCAGATCACACGTCCCTGCTGCTAACACTCCAGCTAGGATTGACATAGCGCAAAATGGATGCAATCCGCTTGTAGCAGAAATGGTTGGACCTCTTAAAAAGAGAGGGCGACCACCGGATTCAAGGACCAAGTCCCTCGAAAGAGTAGGACCCTTGGCAATGGTAAAACAATACCACCACAGGATACTACTATAAGCCGTGCTACCCCATCTCTCCCAAACTCTCAAACAGAGGAAAAACCGGGAGAAAATGAAGTTTCGATACACTATGTACGAACTGGGGAGTATTGGGACAGAAAGAGCACAACCATAGATGACACATTTGCGTGTAATATTGCCATCAACGTCGCGTACTGCGACGATGATATTGAACCACACTCTCTGACAGAATGTCAAAGCAGAGATGGTTGGCCAAAGTGGAAAGCAGCAATAGGAGTGAAGTTGGATTCACTCACAAAACGCAAGGTCTTCGGACATATAGTCCAGACACCAAAATGTGTAAAACCTGTGGGTTATAAATGGGTATTTGTTAGAAAAAGAAATGAACAAAATGAGATCGTTCGCTACAAAGCAAGGCTCGTAGCGCAGGGTTTTACCCAACGTTCAGGGATTGATTTTGAAGCCACATACTCCCCGGTCTTGGACGCGATCACCTTCCGATTCCTCATTGGCTTAACAGCCCAAGAGGGTTTAGATATGCAGCTTATGGATGTCGTGACTGCATACCTATATGGCAACTTAGACCGAGACATCTATATGAGATTTCCTGACGGTTATTCTTTGCCTACAGCACTAAAAGAGAGAAAACGTGACATCTACTCAGTGAAACTGTAAAGATCATTGTCTAGTCTAAAACAATCTGGAAGGATGTGGTATAACAGACTGAGTGACTTCCTTGCAAAACACGGATTTACAAATGTCCCAGTCTGTCCTTGCATCTTTATAAGAGCAAAGGCAACAGGATTTGTCATTATAGCCGTCTATGTGGACGGCTTGAACCTCATCGGATCTCCTGAAGAGATCGCTGAGATTTCTAGAAGCTTGACAGAAACTTTTGAGATGAAAGACCTTGGAAAGTCAAAATTCTGTTTAGGTCTTCAAATAGAGCATCTTAACGATGGGATCCTGTTACATCAGTCAACTTACACATCGAACTTGTTGAAAAAGTTCCAAATGGATAAGTGCCACCCTCTCAGTACATCAACGGTCGTCAGATCATTGGATGTGCATAAAGACCCTTTCCGGCCGCTGGAAGAGGGGGAGGAAGTACGAGGCCCTGAAGTGCCTTATCTAAGTGCTATCGGTGCACTCTTTTACCTTGCTAACTGCACTCGCCTAGACATAGCATTTGCAGTCAACCTACTAGCCAGGTATAGTGCTGCACCTACACAGCGGCACTGGGCCGGAGTTAAGCATCTTCTGCGCTACCTCCAAGGGTCCATAGACTTAGGTCTATTCTACAGGAAAGGGGCAACACAGGTTTAGTTGGTTATGCTGATGCAGGTTACTGATCCGATCCTCATACGGAGAAGGCTCAGACCGGATACATGTTTACCTATGGCGGCACTGCCATATCCTGGAGATCTGTGAAGCAGACCATGACGACCGTCTCATCCACTCACTCGGAACTTCTAGCGATCCATGAAGCAAGTAAAGAGAGCTTCTGGCTACGTTCCGTGATCCAGCACATTCTCACCTCCACCGGTCTAATGACCGGCGTTCTTGCGCCTACACCCCTCCATGAAGACAATGCAGCATGGCCCAGCTACAGGACGGCTACATCAAAGGCGACAAGATGAAGCAAATCTCCCCCAAGTTCTTCTGGACGCACAATCATCAGAAGCAAAAGCAGATTGAGGTACAGAAGATCCAATCATGTAATAACTTGGCGGATTTGCTTACCAAATCACTGCCTACTAGTATCTTTGAGAAACTTGTATATGGGATTGGGATGAGGAGAGTGAGGAAATGTAAACTGGGTCAGGATGAGAGGACTATGAATGCACAGATACATATGAGACTGATGTATAGATTCATAGGAAATCTACAAGCCTGAAGCTTGGTCAGATGAGGGGGGAGTCAACTGCAGAGTTATACCCTTTTCCGTTGGCTATTAGTTTTTTCCCACAGGATTTTCCATAGTCAAGATTTTGACGAGGCAACCTCGTTGACCCTGGATCCTGAAGTATCCACCTCTAGACACATCTCTAAACTAGGGGAAGTTATGGATAAACTGTTCTTTATTTAGCAAGGCAGTTATCCTAACTTGGATCCTGAAGAATCCACATCTTATTCAATGTTGGTTGGATAAGGGGAAGTGTTATGAATAGGCCCATGAGGCCCATTGGGTATCCGGCTCATCATTGAAAGCTATATATACGAGGGTAGGATGCTCTTAACCCCTTACACCTATTACTCTACTTTTCCCTTCACAACAAAAACATAAATATTGTTTTCTAAAAATGTAACCTGTGTTGTGAGTGGGGGAGGCCTTTGGCCTCCCCACCACTTATCCCCCCATTACTCCACCACTCTTAATGTGGTGGAGACCTTTGGTATCCAAGTCTCTTGGAATACCCTATGAAATTTATAAATAAAGCACCATGGCTATTTGCCATGGTTACTCTTCTTCCAATCTCTCTTAACACATTATCAGCACCTACGCTCTTATCTTTTTGAGCTTTTTCATCCCGTCTCCTCTCAAAAATCAAACCCCTAAACGCGCGAAGGAATCTATTGTTGCGGCGTACCGTTGCGGCGATCCTGTTTGGTGTATTAGGAGCGTGGATTTCCCTTTTCTACGGATCTTCTGTTTTTACGATCGTCCCTAGATTTTTTAATCCAGAGGTAATACTTTTTGATCCCATAGATAGTTACAGATATTAGCTACGATTATACATAGACTATTTTGGGCTTGTTTAAATCTGCCATATGTCTGTACAATATCAAAATTTAATAAAAAATAAATAAATAAAATAAAATAAATTTAAAACCCTCCGGTTCATCGCACCCCCCCCCGACAGCGGCGGGTGTTCATGTTCGCCCCCCCCCCCCCCCCCCCCCCCCTGTACCGCAACCCCCCCCCCCCCGACGGCGGGGGGGTTCCTGTTCGCCGCCCCCCCCCCCCCGAAGGGGGGGACCCTGTCCCGCAACCCCCCCCCCCCGACGGTGGGGGGGGTTCCTGTTCGCCGCCCCCGTGAAGGGGGGGCCCTGTCCCGCAACCCCCCCCCCCCCCCCCGGACGGCGGGGGGTTCCTGTTCGCCGCCCCCCGAAGGGGGGGCCCTATCCCGTAACCTCCCCCCCCCCGGCGACGGGGGGGTTCCTGTTCGCCCCCCTGAAGGGGGGCCCTGTCCCGCAACACCCCCCCCCCCGACGGTGGGGGGTTCCTGTTCGCCGCCCCCGAAGGGGGGGCCCTGTCCCGCAACCCCCCCCCCGACGACGGGGGGGTTTCTCTTCACCCCCCCCCCAGACGAGGGGCCCTTCCCGGCGCCGCCCCCCACATACGGGGGGCATGTCCCGCGCCGCCACCCCCAGGCGGGGGGGTCCTGACCAAACCCGCCCCCGGGAGGGGGGCCTGTTCCGCCGTCCCCCCCCCCCCACCCGACGGCGGGGGGGGGCTCTGCCGTTGGTCGCCCCCCTCGAAGGGGGGCCGTTCGTCTTTCCACCCCCCCCCCCCCCCAAGATGGGGGTTTCGCAGCGCTTCCCCCCCGAAGGGGGTCTGCAATTTCAAGCTCTTTGACGACTGATCTCCAGGACGGGGATTTTTGTGTACTGCCGTGTCAGGATGGGGAAAACGGGATCTGTATAATTCTGGGTTTTGGGAAACTTTTCACATTCCCTAAAAATTTTGTTTAAGGGCTTATATTTAATAAATTTGATAGCCTGTTTATTTGGGCCTGAAGCCTATTTGTAACAATGACAATATGGTTTATGGGCCAGCAGCCCCATTTAGATTAACAATTAACTTTGACTTCCAATATTGGGCCAGAAGCCCAGTTAATCCCATTGCAAACTTAATTTGTTAATTAAAATTTTGCCAATGGGTCTGAAGCCCAAATATTAATAATAATTTAATTTGGCTTATTGGGCTAGAAGCCAAGTTAATAAAATTGCCTATTAAAATGACTAATATTTTACTTATGGGCCTGCAGCCCCAATCAAAATAGTAATTTATTTTTATTTTTTTTTGTTATTGGGCCTGACGCCCAGTTTGTCATATTGCTAAAATTATGTTAAACATCACTCTTGCATTATTGATTATTTATGGAATATTAGGATTTTTTTTCAAAATATAATTATCTTAAGGATCCTGCGACCGCTCTGCCGTTAGTCAACTAACCTAACGGTGTATGACGTCTCCCCGTGGTCCGAGAGATTATTATATTTTATAGTCTCTTTTTCCATATTATATATGCCTGAGTTATATGCGTGGTTGTTTCTTTTGTGCCTGTAGCATATTATAAACTGCGTGGATGTTTATATAAGTTAAAATGTGTTTTTGGGATCGGCCAGTTTGATACCTTTTATATTCCTTGCACTTTTATTTTCTTTTGAGAGAATTTGTAAGTGAGGATTAAATGTATTAATGCCAAAGACCGGTGTACCAACAAATGAAGACGGAGGTGCAATTTGCAAAATATAGGGACCCATTGTGGGTTTCCAACTTGTATTTTTCTTTTCTTTATGAACTGTATATCGGACTTTGGACTTTGTACGTTTTCGGGTATCTGGCAGATCCCCACATTTTACTTATTTTATTCTTTATGCATGAATTTACATCTTAATTAATTCATGCTTGTTTTAAATTGCATAGATAAATGGCAAAATTGGCAAGCGTCGATTTCGAGGTCCTTGATGCTGCAGGAAAAAATTACCTGAGTTGGCGAGTGGACCTGAAGTTCCACTTGCGTTCGATGGCCCTCCTTGGCTCAATTTTAGCTCCTTCATCGGCCCCAGCAGCGGCCGATGCTTCTACTACATCTAGCAGCACCCCTACCACTGTCTCCGATGTGGATAAGGCGAAAGCCATTATCTACATTAGGAAACATATAGATCGGACCTTAAAGGCCGAATACCTAACGGTAGAGGACCCAATGGAGCTGTGGACAGCGCTGGAGGCACGGTATAAACATCAAATTGATGTAATATTACCACGTGCCAGTTATGAGTGGGAAAACCTCAGACTTCAGGACTATAAGTCCGTCGCTGAGTATAACTCTGCACTTCATAATATCACCTCACGCCTGAAGTTGTGCGGTGAAGAAGTGACAGAGCAACGCATGTTGGAAAAGACATTTACCTCGTTTCACGAGAAAGATGCAATCCTCATGCAGCAGTATCGTGAACGCAACTTCACGAAATTCTCTGATTTGATCTCTTGCCTCCTTAGGGCAGAGCAGAATAGAGATTTACTGCTTGCTACTCATAATTTACGTCCAGCTGGTACTGCCCCTATCCCTGAAGCCCACCACGTTTCTCCCCAGAAGTGGAAAAACAAGAAGAAGGCTAAAAATAACAAAGGGAAAGCTGTAATGAAGCAAGCACGAGGAGCAGCACCCCAGACCAACAAAAACAACAAAGGAAAGAGAAACTTCACATGGAAGCGAAAGAACACTGATCAAGTGTCACTTCCTAAGAAGAACTGGGAGGATAAATGCCATAGATGTGGCATGACTGGCCATTGGTCCAGAAACTGCCGCACTCCTCGCCACCTCCAGGAACTATATCAGGCGAGCCAGAAGTCTCTGCCTGAAACAAACTTGGTGGCTGTTCAGCCACCAACGATTTTCACTGCAAAAGACTTCGAGAATGACGACCTGCTCGATTGAGCTCCATCTTTATCTATGCATTTAATATTACATGTTGCTTCATCTTTAGTTTGTTTTAGTACGAACTTTTATTTAAATGTCATTTTGCATTTACTTAAATAAAATTTCGTTTTGCTTATATAGATGAAGTATGAGTGCCTAGTGGACAGTGCCTCGACGCACACAATCCTTCGCGAACATTGCTATTTTAATAGCATAAATAAATATGACGGTCCTGTTATCACAATTTCAGGACTGTCCCAAATAATCGAAGGATCTGGTGAAGCAATAATATTGCTCCCAAATAACACAAGACTTCAAATAAAAAATGCATTATTCTCTCCTAAATCAAATAGGAATCTCGTAAGTTTCAAGGACTTTCGTTTAAACGGATATCACTTAGAAACTAGAGATGAAAGTAAAGTTGAATATCTGTATGTAACTCGTCAAAAAGATGGCCAGAAGACCATCTGCGAACGATTCAAGGGACTCCCGTCGGGTCTCTACCATACGTACATTCAACCAATAGAAACTAATATGACTGAGCACCAGACGTGCTTATCATTGCCAGAGTTCCAACTCTAACACAACAGACTTGGTCACCCTGGATCAGCAATGATGCGACGCATCATCACTGAATCCCGTGGACATAAATTAAAGAACCTGAAGATTCTTCATAAGGGTGAATTTCCTTGTCCCCCTTGTTTCAAGGGAAAACTGATAACGAGACCCTCCCTCCTGAAAGTGGGATTAGAGTCTCCTGGCTTCCTTGAGAGAATTCATGGAGACATTTGCGGGCCTATTCACCCCGCAAGTGGCCCATTTCGGTACTTCATGGTACTGATTGATGCATCAACTAAATGGTCTTACGTGTGCCTCTTGTCCACCCGCAACCTAGCTTTTCCAAAGCTATTGGCACAAATAATAAGGTTGCGGGCTCATTTCCCCGATAACCATATCAAGAAACTACGTCTTGATAATGCGGGCGAATTTACTTCACAAGTCTTCGAAGACTATTGCCGGGCAACGGGTATTGAAGTTGAACATCCGGTAGCACATGTTCACACCCAGAACGGATTAGCAGAGTCCCTTATTAAGAGACTCCAATGGATTGCACGTCCATTGCTTATGCAATCCCAGTTGCATGTGGATGCTTGGGGGCATGCTATTTTACATGCCGCATCACTTATTAGGATAAGACCCTCTGGAGGTCATACATTATCCCCGATGCAACTTGCATATGGCGCACCTCCGGATATCTCTCATTTGAGAGTATTTGGTTGTGCAGTATATGTCCCAATAGCACCACCTCAGAGGACCAAAATGGGTCCTCAGCGTCGTCTAGGTATCTATATTGGGTTTGATTCGCCCTCTATTATCAGATACCTTGAACCCCTCACGGGGGACGCATTCAAGGCACGTTTTGCTGACTGTGAATTTGATGAGAAAATTTTTCCTAAACTAGGCACACAGTCTAAGAAGCCTGAAGCTACTGAGACCATTAGTTGGGACCAGAAGTCTTTGTCCCTATATGATCCGCGTACTAATCTGTGTGAAGATGAGATCCTGAAGATCCTTCACATTCAGAATACAGTACATCTTTTACCGGATAAGTTCACGGACAACCAGAAGATTGTCCGTTCACACGTCCCTGCTGCTAATACGCCAGCTAGGATTGACATCCCCATAGATGGATGCAATCCACCAGCAGCAGAATTGGCTGTACCTCAATTGAAAAGAGGGCGCCCACCAGGTTCAAAAGATAAAGTTCCTCGAAAGAGGAAGATTCCTGGAGATAATAAGATTATCCCTCCACAGGATGCTGAGCTCAGACCAACTACTTCTCCCCTCCTTATTTCCCCTGCAGAGGAAACAATATGAGAAACATCATTAAATATTATACGTATTGGAGAGATACTGGACAGACATAGCACAGTCGACGACGACGATTTTGCGTTCGATATTGCCGTTCACGTCACTGAATACGACAATGACGTCGAACTACGATCTCTAGCTGAATGTAAACGCAGAGATGATTGGCCAAAGTGGGACGCGGCAATAAGAGTAGAGTCGGACTCACTCTTGAAACGCAAAGTCTTTGGACCAGTAGTCCAAACACCAGTAGGTGTAAAGCTTGTGGGATATAAGTGGGTTTTCATAAGAAAAAGAAATGAAGATAATGTGATCGTTCGCTATATGGCACGCCTTGTAGCCCAGGGTTTTTTCCAAAGACCGGGGATTGATTACGAAGATACATATTCCCCGGTCATGGATGCGAACACATTCCGATTTTTAATAAGCCTAACTTCTCTGGAAAGCCTAGAAATGCAGCTCATGGACGTTGTGACTGCATATCTATATGGCGATATAGATAAAAAGATCTATATGAGACTTCCTGATGGGTTTAATCTACCTCCAGAGATGAAAGAGATACCTCGGGACGTATTCTCTGTAAGGCTGCATAGATCATTATATGGTCTAAAGCAATCGGGCAAAATGTGGTATAACAGACTTAGTGATTTCCTTGCACAGCAAGGATTCACAAATAATGAAGTCTGTCTGTGTATCTTTATCAAAAGAACCGGTACAGGATTCGTCATCATATCAGTATATGTTGATGACTTAAATATCATAGGATCTCCAGCAGAGATCAATGAGATATCTGAAAGCCTAAAACATACTTTTGAAATGAAAGACCTAGGCAAAACAAAGTATTGTCTTGGCTTATAGATTGAACATCTACGATGTGGAATCCTATTACACCAATCAAATTATACAAAGAAACTTCTACGTAAGTTTCATATGGATAAATGTCATCCTTTAGGTACCTCTATGGTCGTAAGATCACTAGATGTACATAAGGATCCCTTCCGGTCTCTGGAAGAGGGGGAGGAGATACTGGGTCCTGAAGTACCCTACCTCAGTGCCATTGGAGCACTTCTATATCTGGCTAACAGTACGCGTCCCGATATAGCGTTTACAGTTAATCTTCTTGCCAGACACAGTGCAGCGCCTATAAAGCGCCACTGGAACGGAGTAAATCATCTTCTGTGATACCTCCAGGGTTCAATAGAACTGGGACTTTACTACCAGAGAGGTGCCTCCCCCCAATTACTTGGTTATGCCGATACAGGTTATCTTTCAGATCCTCACACGGCAAAATCACAGACAGGGTTTGTGTTTACCTACGGAGATATTGCTATCTCCTGGAGATCGGTAAAGCAAACCACAACAGCTACGTCATCCAATCATTCAGAGCTCATTGCAATCCATGAAGCAAGCAGAGAGTGTTATTGGCTACGATCCGTCGTCCACCACATTCTTCAATCCACTGGCCTGAAGACCGGTGATTTGGAGCATATTGTCCTGTTTGAAGACAACGCTGCGTGCAATGCTCAACTTCAAAAGGGCTACATCAAGGGCGACAGGAAGAAGCACATATCTCCCAAGTTTTTCTGGACACACGAGGTAAAAGAGGACAAGCAGATTGAAGTTCAGCAGATCCAGGCCTGAAACAACTTAGATGGTCTTTTTATCAAATCTTTACCAAAATGTATTTTTGTAAAACTTGTAAAAGGAATCGGTATGAGACAGCTGAAAGACATACAAGCCTGAAGCTTGTACGGATGAGGGGGAGTAACTTGTGTGTTGCACTCTTTTCCCTTAAGCTGTTGGTTTTTCCCACTGGGTTTTCCATAGCTAAGGTTTTAACGAGGCAAACACGATTACTCAGGATCCAGAAGTATCCACCCCTTTTTAGCCTTATACGCTAAGACCAAAGTAATGGATGGATAAGTGGGAGTGTTGTGAGTGGGGGATGCCTTTGGCCTCCCAACCACTTATCCCCATATTACTCCGCCACTCTTAATGTGGTGGAGACCTTTGATATCCAAGTCTCTTGGAATGCCCTATAAAATTTGTAAATAAAACATCATGGCTATTTGCCATGGTTACTCTTCTTCCAATCTCTCTTAACAACCTGAAGATTCTTTTTTTAAACTTCTTTTGGAATTTAACCTCAGAATTCTAAGAAAAATGCAAGTCAAGTAAGGTGGCGGAAAAGAAGCAAAAATTCAACAGCGGATGTGGATTGGACGAGGCAGTCTGAGGCGCAGAGAGTGGATTGACGGTGTATGGATCAGATTTTTGCACATTTTGACACACATCCATACAACCTAATCTTGAGGTTTTGACACATCCATACAACCTTGAGGCTAAAACCCATTTGATTGCCAGGGACGGCAGTAAGTGCAGGAAGTTTAACAATGCTGGCCTTGTTGATCTCCGTGCTCCTTCCTCTTCTCCTAAGCGTCTTCTTGATTAAGATCCGCTTCAAGAACCCCCATGGCGCCTCCGGCCGGCTGCCTCCGGGCCCCCGGCCGCTCCCAATCATAGGCAGCCTCCACCTGCTGTCATCCCTCCCCCACCGGGACGTGGCCCGGCTCTCCACGGCCCACGGCCCCATCATGCTGCTCCGCCTGGGCTCCACCCCCACCCTCTTCGTCTCCCCCCCTCGGCTCGCCGAGCAGTGTTCAAAGCCCAGGACCCCGCCTTCGCGGACCGGCCCTTCACCGAGGCCGCCGGAATCTTCTCCTACGGGGGCAGAGACGTGATATTCGCCGACTACGGCCCACGATGGCGCAAGCTCCGCAAGCTCTGCATCAACAACCTCCTCGGCGCGGCCAAGCTCGAGAGCTACGGCTTCATCAGGAGAGAAGAGGTGACTGCTTTTGTTGAGAGCATGCGGGAGGCAGCTCAGGCCAGAGCCGTGGTTGACGTCACCGTCAAGGTATATCTTAAATTAGTAAACTGATTATAGTTTTTGGTGTGTGGGATCGATGTGGTTGTATGCAATGATTTCTTTCCGAAAATAGGTGCGGTTGCTGGTTGCCGACACGGTGTGCAGGATTGTGATGGGAAGGAAGTGCATGGAGGAGAGCATGGACGGGGCCAGGTTCAGCGAGCACATCGACGAGATCATGCGGATCCTCGGGTCGTTCAACCTGAACGACGCCGTTCCTCTCCTCGCGCCGCTCGACCTCCAAGGACTGAGGAGGCGGACGAAGGCCGTGATGAGACACGTCGACAAGTTTCTCGACAAGATCATCGACGAGCATACACGGCCAAAGGAAGAGGGGGAGGATGAGGAGAAGAAGCACGAAGATTTCATCGACGCCATGTTGCATTCCACCGATGACAAAGATTCGGAGCTCGACCGTGCTAGCGCCAAGGCCGTAATTTTGGTAAGAAACTCTCCACGGTACAACAAGATTTGTGGTTACAAAGTAGCAGCGTTATGCTCGTCGTGTTTGCGCAGGATGTGTTTTCAGGCGGGCTGGATACGTCTCCTGTCACCATCGACTGGGCCTTGGTCGAGCTATTGAGGCATCCGCGGGCGATGGAGAAGGCAAGGGAGGAGCTAGAGCGAGTCGTGGGCTTGCGTCGTGCCGTGGAGGAGTCGGACGTGCCGAAGCTCTCCTACCTGGCGATGGTGCTCAAGGAGACGCTCCGGCTTCACCAGGTAGCGTCGTTCGTCTTTCGCCACGCCAAGGAGGGGGCGGTCCTCGACGGCTACCACATTCCGGCGGGGACTGATGTGGTGATATGCGTCTGGGCCATGTGCCGGGACCCCGCCGTGTGGGAGAAGGCGGAGGAGTTCATACCCGAGAGGTTCGAAAACAGTCGGATCGACGTGAGGGGCCACGACTACGAGCTTCTTCCGTTCGGATCCGGGCGGAGGGTCTGCCCCGGGATGAGCTTTACGCTGGCAACGGTGCCGCTGGTGTTGGCCCAGCTGGTCCATTGCTTCGATTGGGAGCTTCCGGCCGGCATGTCGCCATCGGAGCTGGACATGAAGGAGAAGTATGGATTTACATTGCCGAGGGCAGCCCATCTGCATGCCACTCCGATCTACCGCTTGGTTCATGGCTGATGACGTGCATATATGTGTATGTATAATATGAAAAACAATAGCAAGCTTGCAAAAACCTTCCTCGTTTCTAATATAGATGTATCTTTATTATATACACGTGTAGAGCACGTGCCAAATGAATATTTTAATGCCAAACAAGAAAATGAGGACATGAACGTTAAAATATCGCACAAGGAAAATTTGTTAATGTTTTGTTCACTCACAAAAAAACTTACTTTATGCATTGTAAGAGAGGGGTCATTTTGCCAAACAAGTCACGGGCATTATACATAACCGAGGCGCTTGTTCGCTGTAACGAGTTTCGTAGCACTCGGTTTATACACTGAACAGTCGGAAATGAAAGGGTCTAAATGTACAAAGATCCAGAGTCTACAGATTGCTAACCTGGGCGAACACAACAGTCGACAGTAGCTAGTGATTCATCTCATACTCAGTTCGATGTCGTCGTCGTCGTCGTCGTCCATATCTTGATCCATCGACGGCGGTCGAACCCTCCTCCCATCCCGCACCGCCATTCCTCCTCCCTTCTTCGGCTTTCCCCTGTGAAACGAAACCCAAAATTTTCAGCAGTTTAGAATGAATGAAGATACAATGGTAACAGCCAACAAAGCATGATTGTTGACCTGATTATTCCACTCGGTTAATATTTAGGATTAGTTAGAAGGATAGTGCCACCTCCCTTTATTTTGCTCACAAAAAGTGTTGTGGGCTACATAGGTCATGTTCACTAGTGGAAATCGAAATCATTGCAATATGACTAATCCTACTCACCCTAAGAGTAAGCCTAGTTGCCCTAGTCATACTCATGCACCATTACTTTATGACTAAGCCTAATTACCTGAAGGCTAAGCTTAATTGTCATAATCCTAAGCCTAGTTACCATAATCCTATTCCTATGCCTAATTACCATAAGAATAGTCCTAATTACCCTAACTCTATTCATATGCCTAATTCCCCTCAAGACTAGGGCTAATTACCCTAATCATATTCATGTGCCTATTTGCCCCAAGACTGAGGCTAATTACCTACCCTAAATCCTATTTCTATGCCTAATTGCCTTAAGTGTAAGGCTAATTGCCAGACTCCCAATAGTGGGCGTAATTGCCATGAGATTAATCCTAATTACCATAATCCTAATAGTCGGTGTAATTACATTATGACTAATCCTAATTACACTAGTCATATTCCAAAGCCTAATTACCCTATGGCTAATCTGAATTATGCTAATCCTAATCATATGCCTAATTACCCTTTGACTCGGCATAATTACCTTAATTCTATTCCAATGCCTAATTATCCTTTGATTATATCTATCTACACATATACATTCAGACATACATATTAATTAATGAAATTTTCATAGGCATAATACTAAGCTTCGTCCTAATTAGTGCTAGTCTAATCCGAATGACCATACGCCTAAGTAAATTTACTTCTCCGTGTCATATAAGCATGCATGCGTGTGCATAAGCCTTCCCGTGTCATGAAGTGCACCCATGATCAGGGGTGGGACCACGATTAGATCACCAGGGGGCATTGCAAGAATGCATACAAATTGCATTCGTAAGGTGCATAGATGCGATGGTGCTCAAGTCGAGAAGTCCAAATAGATAAAGGAGTTGTTTTTCCATTACGTTTAAGTATATTTGAGGTGACGAAGTAAACAACAAAGTAAATATGAAAATTATTGTTAAGGACATATGCAGCATGTGTTTTGAGGTCATGTGATCGTGTAAGAAAGCCGAAAACAAAAATAAGTTTTAATTGCATAAAAACGAAAATTAGTTATGAAGATTCAAACTAAATTACTTTAAATAGGTAGCAAATTTTCGCGTGCATTTATTAAATACAAAATCGTTCACATATTAACGAATATATGAACAATAAACTAAGGCTGATTACATCGTTAATTTACAAAAAAAAAGCAAAATTTTTAAAATATAATTATTGGAACTAGCCAAGAATTAATTAATCTTTTAAATTTAAGGGAATGTGAGAAGCATGTCTAGTAACTAAACATTTTATATAGATTACATTAATCATGACAATTTAAAAACGATAATTAGAAATCATAATGTTTACTTGTGTGATCAAACAATTTGATGTTTTACAATGACTTGTGTGGGAATTTAAACTTAAACCAAGATGTATTTTTTTAGACTTTTTTTCTTAATTAGATGCTGACTCCGCTATGTTATAATTTACAACATGAAAAACAAATTAAACAAAAATAAAAAAAATAAAAAAATTCAAACCAAGCAAGAATGGATACCATAACCTCTTAAGTGAGGAGGAAACGTATTACCACCAAGCTAACACTACAACTTTAAGATTGGTGATTAAATTATTAAGTTAAACTTATATTGCTTAAATATAAAAAAAGCTTGGCAGCATGCAGGAATTGAACCCGTGACCACGTGCCCAGTGAGCCCACGGCGAACCCATGCCTCGACGTCCTCCTCCCCTCTCTGATGCAGCTGAAGGCCGCCGTTTCTCCAACGACAGCCCCCAGCGCCGAAGTCGCCGCAGCTCACATCACTCCGCCCCGCCTCGATGCCACCGCCTCCGCTCTCGTTCGTCGTCGCTTCGAAGGTCGCCACCGCCTCTTCGCCGTCTCGTCTCGACCGCCGTCCTCCGAGAACCCTCGCCGGAGCCCCACCGCGACGCCAAGCAGCAGCTGTTGCTGCTACCTTTGCACGACGCCGTCGTCGTCTCCTCGCCCAGATAGCGCCGCCTCCTGCGCCGCTCCACCGCCTCGCAGTTGCCCCGAGCTCCCGCCGCTCGTCGCCATCGAGCACAGACCCCCCCTTGCACGGCGACGTTGAAGAGCGTAAGTGAGGATAAATCTTCGATGGCATTTTTGTAAATAAGAAACGTATTTTTGTATTTCCGTAATTTTGTTAATTATTAAATGGAGTTTTATGGTTTTAAATTCATAACTAAAAATATAGGCCTCAGAAAAATGTGAAACTAGCTCCAAAAAATCGAAAATAATATTCTGGATCCAATGGCTAGGGCTGTTGACGAACAGAACGTTCGACGAACTACTCGTGAACAAGCTCGATACATGTTCGTTTATGTTCGTTCAGGAAGCTTAATGAACAAGCTTGAACAAATTTTTAGAGCTCGGTTAGTAAACGAACAGAGCTTGAACATAACCGTGTTCGTTCATTTATGTTCATGAACAAGCTCGTTAAGTGTTCGTGAATAAGCTCGTTAAGTAATGTTCATGAACAAGCTCGTTAAGTCTTCGTGAACGAACATGTACCGAAAATAGTAAATTTAGATAAATACTATATTTTTTACTATGCTTGGAATGGATGCTTGTGATGGGATTTATGGAGCTATTATGCTGGATTTATCTGTTTTTGTTCTGCAAATATTTAATCCTTTTATTTAATTGATTTAGTCATTGGCAATTATGTTTAATTATTATTATTCCTGAATAAAAATTGATGTTCGTTTGTTTGATTGAAAATCTGTGCATGGACAAGATTGATTGTGTGTTCACGAACATGTTTCTGAACATGTTCACAAACAAGCTCGATAAGTCTTGTTAACGAACAGAACGTTCGATTAACTACTCATGAACAAGCTCGGTAAATGTTCGTTTACTTTGTTTACATTCGTTCGATAAGCTTAACGAACAAGCTTGAACAGGTTTTTAGAGCTCGGTTAGTAAACGAACAGAGCTTGAACATGGATTTTGTTCATGAACAAAACCAAGCTCCCTGTTCAAGCTCGTTCAAGCTCGTTCGTCAACAGCCCTACCAATGGCGTTAGTCTCATATCGATTAGACGTTTAGTTTTTTTCAAAATCATTTTTAAGCCTAAAACATAATTACATAAAATTCTTTCTAAAATTCGTAACTCTTTGTTTTCACGTATACTGATACGTGATAAAAATATATGTTATAGTAATCTTCGAGACGATCGTTTTGACTGCTCACTTGGATATTTCCGACTAGTATCGCACCTGAAATAAATTTTGGAAGGTTTACGTTACTTAAGTAGATTGGGGGTTTTTAAGGGATTTTTAAGCTTCTGAAAATTATAAAAAATAACTGAGGCTTCTGAAAATATTTTCCTTTTTCAGTAAAATCATAATATTTATTTTCAACTTATATAAAAAATTTGAACGTTTTCCGACACCGTTTCAACTCGTTTTAAAAATCAAAACGATCTAATTATTTGAATAGGAAATGTCGTATTCTTTAACCATTTTCCTTTGTGTTGCAGGTACCAGTTCTTCTACACCATCTTCAGCAGAAGCCTTAGATCCAATTTCGGCTTCCTACGACATTGAATTTGGTTAGTCACAATGAGATTCTATGTTTAGAAAACTAGTCTAATGTACTTGTACGAACCCGTAGAACATCACTTATAACCTCAGAACGGCTATTCAAATTGAACCGAACTGTAGACCTAATAGGAAAGTAATCAACCAAAGATTACTTTACCAACTTTCAACTTTGGTGGTTGTAGCACAGAACCATCAACTTGGGTAAATTGTGTGCTAAACCACACTACCACGTGCTCAAAGCACGGAAGTAACAACATAAATCAACGTGAATGAATTTCTATGTCCCCTCTCACTTTAGCAAGGAAAGCTTGGACTTGTCTTTGTCCTCTTTTTCCACCTTCTGGTTTTCAATAAGAAAGTCAACCAGTTGTCTTGGTTCGACTAGCAACATGTGGAACATCCTGTGGAATATCCTGTAAAGAACTTGTACTTGACACATCACTGGGGTATTGGGGTAACTCATAGTTTGAGAGAGTACGTGAATGACTGGAGTTCCATCTTCCTGTCATATTGCCTAAGTTTCGGCATCCCGTCCAGCTGCCTGAGTTTCGGCAAAATACATGTACTGCTGCATGTGTTTCGGCATTCGTCTGGGTAAGCGCACCCAGGCAAGAGATGAACTTGATGGTCACATATTGTACTCTCGTACTTGAGTCACGTAATTCTAGCGTAGCTTACACGGTCACCTTCTTTACAGTACGTGCACTTTACTTTCCTACACTTGTACAGCCACCGTACTTTACTTTCATTTTGGTCTGCTTGTACGTAGTCATACTTGTACAATACTTCTTTTCTTTATTTAGAATTGTTGTGACTTACCTTCGGTTCCATTTATGGCACCTGCAAACGACGACCTGATCGAGAAGATTGCCCCAGAGTTCGAGGAGCCTGCATTTGACCCAGAGGCTGCAGAGTTTTAGCTGTCTGTGTTTGTGTTTGTGTTGTACTATGTATTTCCATTTCGCATTTCCTTTCAGTACCTTTCCTTTTTATGTACTTTGGGTGAGAGAGTGCTGCTGCTTGTTGTACTTTAATTTGGACTGTAATAATGTCTGTACACTGGTTGAGTGTTTGCTACATTTCTGGGTTGTGGCTATGCTGATTTCACTGGTAAACTGCAAGACCTGCAAATAAATCAAATAAGTAACTGGCCTCCGAGAGCGGGTCGTTACAGCTCCACATTGGATCCACATCAGAACCATCGTGGATCAAGTCCCTCTGCAATTTTTCGCCGAAAGAAACAGGGGACAAGGAAAGCAGACGGTAAAGTGGGCTACAGCGGAAGAATATGGTCTCAAACAGTGTTTTCCCCCAATTTCTAACCCACTTTCAAGTTGTGGAACATGCCCTTATGAGCTCGTTGATCAGTTGGCATTATTCTAACACTTGTAACACTGGGCATGTTTGTTTTGTGGAAAATGGGTTCGAAAGAGGGGGTTAGAATCCTAAATTTATGGCAATTGATTTGCGCGCATACCACTTAAATTTTTTGAAAAATAACAAACTGTCATTTTCAAAAACCACGAAATACGACTGCCAAAAATTATTCCTCACACATACCAAATTGCTCACCACGCACAACAAACAAAATTTTTTGCATGTTGTGTGTTTTGAGTAATTTTGGTATATGCATCACTTTTTACTCACCGTGTATAACACACAAAATTTTTACATGTTGTGCTTAGCAAGTACTTTTGTTAAGTGCATCACTTTTTAAACATCGTGCAAAATTTTTTGTTTAACATGACGAAAATCAGTCTTCAACCCATATGTAAGGTTAATCTAATCTTAATAAGATATAAACATGAAATTCATCTATGGTAGGAATACTAAATATTAAGCAGAAGCATAACTATTGCTGAAAAATTTGACTTTAGATTAATGTAGTTTTGATAAGGGTTATTTAGTACCTGTAATGCCCTGAAAGCTACTGCACAAGTACTAGAGGGGAGTGAATAGTACTTTAAAATAACAAGGAGTATAATTCCTAATTATCGTGCAAACTACTACCAACAAATGCGGAAGCTAAAAATAGACAACAACAAATAATCAATGCAAACAATTGATATTACTGGGTTCGGATCCACCCAAGTCTCCCCGACTTGTTCCCGGTGATCCTACGTCCCAACCACCCGGATCCCCTCCGGATACTTAGGTTAGAAACCCTAACCCAAGATTTCCACTATGAATATCTTGTGAAAAACCTTCACAAGATCAAATCATACAATCAATAGCAATAGTGAATCCCACAACCCGGGATCACAACCTTCTCTCACAACCGAGAGAATCAATAGCAATAAAAGAGTTTATATGAAATAAACAACAACTTACCACAAACCCTATACCTTGAGTATTCTTACCGAATTAGGGCAAGGAGGGATTTGAGGAAGGAGAAGTCACCAAGACCTAGCACCACCAATATGAGTAGCAATGGGTGCCTAGGAATGAGAAGGAGACTTGATTCAAGCAATAGCTTGGAAGGCTCAACAAGAACAAAGTTCTCTCAAGATGGATTCTAGATCTCAAATGAGGGAGAGAATGATTTCTTGTGAGGAAGAGAGCTTTGGAAATGAGTTTTAATCTCTAACTCTTTCAATCTGAATAAGTCTCTTAATGGCAGCTCTTTTTTTGAGAGAAATGACCAAGCTTCGTATTTATAGGGTCCCATAAAAACGAGCTAGGTCAAATCCCAACGGATAGAAATCTGAAGCAATTAGTCGGTCAAAGAACAACCACTGACCGACTAGTTCATAAACTAGTCGGTCGGTGAAACAACATGAACCGACTAAGTGATGAACAGTGAACAGATGAAGTTTCAGACCTAAAGAACTAGTCGGTCCAAGAAGACTTTCTGACTGACTAGTTTCTCAACTAGTCGGTCGGTCAGTTAACTTAGACCGACTAAGAGTCAAAAACTATTAGTCTGAATACAAATTGATTTAGTCGGTCCAAGAACAAATGTTGACCGACTAGATAATCAACTAGTCGGTCACCAAACGTTCTTAGACCGACTAACGATAAACAGTAGCTCAGGCTCAAATTTGCATGTACAGTAAAGCTCAACTAGTCGGTCCAAGAAGGAAAGTTGACCGACTAGTTCATCAACTAGTCGGTCACCAAACGTTCTTAGACCGACTAATGATAAACAGTAACATGGCAAGAAAAGACTGACTGAAACTAGTCGGTCCAAGAAGCTTGGCCGACCGACTAGATCACCATCTAGTCGGTCAGTTTTTTCTTCTTGAACCAACTAACATGCACAAGAAGTCCGAATCGAAGCGCGATGCTTCGGGAAAGTTAGAATGGACTTCTACTAAGATCCTAGAGCTAAGATAGGAGCGATATGAAGATATAAATCGTAAGACCTACTCAAGGCTTAACATTCTACGATAGAAGCTTAAAGACTATAAATTAAACTTGACGATACCGTCTTCAATAGCTTCAATCGAATCTTCATGACTTCTAAAATGGTCCAAAAGCTTCAACGAAGCTTTAGGCATATGAATACGTGCTTTGAGAAGTCTTGAGACGTCGCTTTGGATGTTCACGTGAATTTGGCGACGATCTCCATAACTGCGCTCACAAAGTGTTAGTTCACGATTTATTTATGTTTGCTCATCATCCAAAACCAAATCCGGGGAGTCCAATACTCAACATTCTCCCCCTTTTTGGTGATGACAAACCAACATAAATAATAATAAAAAATAATGATTCAAATGTAAAATACTTACTCCCCCTGCATTGATGACACGTTAATTCCAAATTGAATAAATATAATACGCATCAAGCAGAAGTGAGAGATATAAAACATGATCCAATTATTGAAATTTTGGATCGTAATCCATTTTTATATATCTTTACTCCCCCTGAATCTAACATAATAAATTAGATTCATGGACAATAGAGCTAAATTTTCATTTTGCCCCTTGTCATTATTACTATCTCTCCCCCTTTGGCATTATCCAAAAAGAGTGGGGGGGTATACAACGACAACACAAGGCTAAAGAAAATCGAACATCGGGAGTCGAAGAATACGACGATGGTCCAAAAGACACCAAGGAAATACAATACATGAAGAAAATCAAGGTGTGCCAAATTGACCATTATCCAAAGGCGAAAAATGAAATCATCAAAATACCAAATATAATTCACTTATTGAGCAAAGGAACGTGCTCTCCAATCTCAACATTTTGGTTAAATTAGTGCATGGAAAACAATTCTATGTTTTCATAGAAATAAATTCTTTTTAACCAAGGTATTATCGGCGAGCGACGATGTCGAACATCATAGACATTAAAACGAATATAAAATGTGCACAACGAAGTAAAAGAGAACAACGATGTATATATATATATATGAAGCATCATGAGTACAACCAAAAGATACATCGACTCCATACAAACAAAGGCACAAAATACACTGACTACATCAACATGTCACATAGTATATCAACATCAAAACGTCAAAATCCATCATCGATATGAACATCATCAACATACATCCAAAAATGATACAACAGCGACATCAAGCATCAAAACATCCAAAATATATCAAAACACCACCAACCCTGTCCTAACCCAAAACTCTCTCTAAGAGATGAATCATCCAAGGAGCATCGGAGAGTCCTCCAAACAGACTCTCAAGAAGGAGTGGTAGGATCAGCAGTCTCCGTAGGTCCAGTCGAAGGAGTGGACTCAGGCTCTGCTGGGAGGAGAGGTGTGTCAACAGATGCAATCGTCGGGGCAGGAGTGGAAACATCAACAGCAGGCTCAGCAGCAGAGGCATCAACTGGAACGTCAACAGGAGCAGACGTCTCTGGAGCAACAGTAGACTCATCCACTGGAGCAGAAGACTCTGGAGGACCTGAAGAAGTAGCAGCACCAGCGACGGATGTGGTAACAGCAGCAGGAGTGGCCTCAGCGCCACGAGCAATAGAATCAACGAGCTCATCGAGCTCCTCATCATCCATCTCCTCATCCTCAGAAACAGGAGGAGGAACCTCAACACCAATAGTACGAGCAATACGGCACAGAATCTCCTCGGTACGAGCATACCGAGACTCGAGACGACGAACGTCACGAGCGAGACTATCAAGTGTGGTGGGAGGTCTAGAAGCAGCAGCTGCAGAAGATGTGCCCTGAGAAGCTGAAGGAGTCGACCTCTGCACGTGACGGAGTGCCGCAAGAGATTTCTTTACGGCCGTCGCGTTCAGGGGAGGACCAAGAGGACGCTCATCGTCAGGAGGCAAAGGCACGTGGAAATGACGAAACACCAAAGTCAACAGACAAGGATAAGGGATATGCGCAGATTTCGTGGTCTTGCGAATACACTCGAAAGAGTCCATCTTATCGAGTATAACGCGAGCCCAGTTAATCTCGCAACCCAAGAAAAGAGCGTAAATCAACTTTAGGAAGGGCTGGGATGGCAGAGAAGATGAGCCGTACTTGGGAAGCAAGCACGACTTCAGAATGAGATTGAGCACCCATGCATTTGGCTTAAATGACTTCGATGGGACACCAATGAAAGCTGGAGGGATCACATGGAAGATATCGGCGAGAACGGACTGATCCAAAGAAGAGATATCATCAACTGAAATGTCTGACGGGAGGAGACCACACGACGAACAACCCAGCAACTCCCCCAAGATTTCTGCCGTGAGGACTATAGGAGTCCCCAAGACAGTAGTCTCGATGGTGTGGGTTTCATCGTACTGGCCTCGGGTACGATTTGCATAAAAAAGTTTGACCAGGCGAGGATAGGGTCGAGGGTTCGCCTTAGGGTCGAAGCGAAGGTAGTCCAGAAGCCCACTATAGGATAGGAGATCTGCTAAGCCAAGGAAGTCGGAAAACTGAACAAAGTGCTCCAATAACAGCGGGCAGTGCTCAATCCGGTTGTAAGCCGCTAGACACATAGGGTCGTCGCGACACAACGAGATGTCTACACCACCTGCTGGCATTGGGGCCTTTCCCTTAGGCTGTCGAGTCCTAGGACGAAGTGGAGGAGTGGGTTCCCTACGGCTAGGCTCATCCTCGGGTCTAAACTCAGTGTCAGAATCTGGAGGTGTAGTGGGGGTATGGAGTATAGGCTTCCTAGACTTAGAACGTTTACTGGGTTTGACGGTCGCCGTCCTCTGCTTCTTCAGAGGAGGCGAAGACGATGAAGGTAGGGTTGATTTAGAGCGTCGTTTGGGTTTCGAAGGATCCCTAGGGTGTGGTTCTACAGACATAGGAGAAGCACCGGAGGGAGTGATCGGGATTCTCGTTTTTGCCATAAGTCGTGACAAAACAAGATCAAACAAACAATCGCAAGAAGAGATTGAAGAACCCTAGTTATCGAAACCCTAGAGCTGAAATCGAAAAACGCTTGAAACCGAAACCCTAGGAAGGAAATCGGCCTAGAACGAAGCCCTAGATGCAAAGAGAGAAGGAGGGATACCTAGGAGGAAGATCGACGGCCGTTGATGGTCGGAAAACGGCGATCGGACGGCGGAATCGACGGTGGAGGACGGTCGGAAGTTCGGGGGGTCGGGGGTTTTAGCTGGAGAGGGGAAAGTCGATCGATTAGAATGAGAATTAGTCGGTTAGAAATGAGTATAAGTCGATCGGAATGCGAAAAGACACGGCTGTCCCTGAGCACTTAGTCGGTCACAGTTCAAGCACTGACCGACTAGATTACGATCTAGTCGGTCGGTCAATGAGCTTGAACCGACTAAGTCGAAACAGGGGCCAGAGAAAGTTTTTAGGGCTAGAGTTAGTCGGTCAAAGTTCAAGTACTGACCGACTAGTTTTCATTCTAGTCGGTCGGTAAGTGAACGTGGACCGACTAAATGAAGTCAGTAGCAAAGGAAAATTATAAGCTTGAACTAGTCGGTCTGAGTTCATTAGCTGACCGACTAGATGTGCATCTAGTCGGTTGGCTGATGAACTGAAACCGACTAGGTGAGTCCAAAAATTTTAGAATACGAAATTTTGATTTCTCTCCCAATCGCACTTGGACGAAACATCGTTCAACTCTCAAAAATCATCATACTACCCCAGTAAACATCGAAAAACTTAAATACGACGTTCAAGAGTAAATTCGAGCATAAATTCCAAAAATTCACAAAAAAATCCCGAAAGAATCCAATAAGTCTAGCATGAACAAATATAGCGAAATAGAATGGCATGCAAGATTATTGAATAAAAATGAATCCTATATCTCGGATTCACCCATAATCCCCAATTCTCGACGCAACCGCACAAAGGAATCCTCCTTTAGGGGTTTCGTGAAAATATCGGCGATTTGCTTCTGGGTTTCAACGTACACTAATATGATGTCCTTTTTAGCAACATGATCATCTAAGAAATGATGTCGGACATCTATGTGTTTCGAACGGGAATGGTGTACCGGGTTCTTGGAAAGACATATTGCACTTTGGTTGTCAACCATGATAGGACAAGTATCACAGTTTATACCAAAGTCTTTAAGTGTGTGTCTCATCCAAAGAACTTGAGCACACGCGGCACCGGCGGCAATGTATTCCGCCTCGGTGGTTGAAAGTGATACGGAATTTTGCTTCTTGGAAAACCAAGAGACAAGAGAATTTCCTATAAAATGGCAAGTGCCACTAGTACTTTTCCTGTCGGATTTGCATCCCGCATAATCGGCATCACTATATGAGATTAACTCATACGTGCTAGATTTTGGATAAAGTAATCCAAAATCAAGTGTATAACTTAGATAACGGAAAATACGTTTTACCGCTACTAAGTGTGACTCCTTAGGTTGTGACTGATAACGAGCACATACGCATACGGCAAACATAATATCGGGCCTACTTGCGGTAAGATAAAGTAAACTACCAATCATACCTCGATATAGACGAATGTCTACATCTTTACCG
Organism: Scilla litardierei; assembly: GCA_030789695.1. Classification (NCBI taxonomy): domain Eukaryota; kingdom Viridiplantae; phylum Streptophyta; class Magnoliopsida; order Asparagales; family Asparagaceae; genus Scilla; species Scilla litardierei. The sequence continues at coordinate 76,416,985 of CM061141.1, read as the reverse complement.
CCCGTATCCTTATCAAGATGCGTAGTCGTGCTCATTGGAGTCTTTTTCCCGGAGGCATTCTCCATTCCAAATCGCTTTAGCAACTCCACCGTATACTTCGTTTGGTGGATGAAGATTGCATCGTCCATTTGGCGAATTTGGAGACCTAAGAAATATTTGAGCTCACCCATGTGGCTCATCTCAAATTGTTCCTTCATCACATTAGAAAACTCTTCGCAAAGAGCAAAGTTAGTAGCACCGAAAATGATATCATCAACATATATTTGAACTAAAATTATATCATTATTCGAATGCTTAACAAAAAGTGTAGAATCGGCTTCTCCCATTTTAAAATTCAAATCCAAAAGAAAATTCTTTAGGCGATCATACCAAGCTCGAGGAGCTTGTCTCAAACCGTAAAGTGCTTTCTTTAGTTTAAAAACATGATTTGGAAATTTTTCATTAATAAAGCCCGGAGGTTGAGAAACATAAACTTCCTCAACGACATCTCCGTTTAAAAATGCACTTTTTACATCCATTTGAAATAGTTTGAAATTTTTATGGCATGCAAAAGACAATAATAATCTAATTGATTCTAATCTAGCTACCGGAGCGAAGGATTCTTCGAAATCGATACCTTCCTCTTGACGGTAGCCTTGAGCAACCAACCGAGCTTTGTTCCGGACGACGATTTGATTTTCGTCGGTTTTGTTCTTGAAGATCCACTTTGTCCCTATTACGGTGTGGTTCTTCGATGGCAATGGAACAAGCTCCCAAACCTCATTCCTCTCGAATTGAATGAGTTCCTCCTCCATGGCTAAGATCCAAGCACCATCTTCGCACGCTTCATTAACATTCTTTGGCTCAATCGAGGAGGCAAAGGCACAATGAGCGAAGTAGTTCACTTGCGATCTCGTCTTGACACTATCATGGATATTGCCAATGACTTGCTCATGAGGATGGTCACGAACGGTATGAAGCCGTTTGGGAATACCTTGATCACTAGGAACATTCTCAACAACTTCATTAGTTGGGTTAGTCTCAATAGAATCAATAGAATTATTAGAATTAGAATTACCAATTGAATCACATAGGACATCCATAGAGTCATCATCATTAGTAATTCTAGTTGGAACAAATCCTTCATTAAATGAAACATGAAGTGATTCCTCGATCGTTGAGGTTCGTTTGTTGTATATCCGGTAGGCTTTGCTACGCGAAGAATATCCAACAAAAATCCCCTCATCGGATCTTGGATCGAATTTGTCCAAACTCCCATACGTGTTCTTAATAAAACATTTTGAACCAAAAACACGAAAATGTTTAACTTGAGGCAACCTACCAAACAACAATTCATAACAAGTTTGTTTAGTGCCGGGCCTCAAAAGTATTCTATTAAACACATAGCAAGCGGTATGTACCGCTTCCGCCCAAAATTGATGGCCAAGTTGGCTATCATCAAGCATAGTGCGAGCACACTCCACTAGCGTCCTATTCTTTCTCTCAACTACACCATTTTGAGGAGGTGCACGAGGGAAAGAGAAGGTGTGTGTAATACCAACTTCATCACAAAATGTCTCAAAAGACTCATTCTCAAATTCCCCTCCATGATCACTACGAATAGTGACAATGGTGGTTCCAATGAGATTTTGTACTTTCTTAACAAAAATTGTGAAGTTTTCAAAAGCTTCATTTTTATTACATAATGAAAATACCCAAGTAAACCTAGAAAAGTCATCAACGATGACAAGCCCATATCTAGCATTACCTAATGAAGCAACTCTAGTTGGCCCAAATAAATCTAGATGTAATAGCTCTAGAGGCCGCTTAGAAGAAATGCTTTTCTTAGGTTTAAATGAAGATTTTGGAAGCTTGCCTCGTTGACACGAGTCACAAAAGCTTTTCTTTTGAAAGACAAGCTTAGGGAAGCCTCTAATAGAATTTAACTTGGAAAGCTTAAATAGTGTTCCAAAGTTCACATGACCAAAACGTCGATGCCATAAGTGTTGTTCACTTGTGTTGGCAATAAGACATTGTTCATGTGATCTTGGAAGATCTAGGATATATATATCCTTATGGCGTGTGCCGGAAAACAATAATTCATTATTATCTTTTCTTAAAATATGGCACATTCCTTTCGCAAAGTTAACTTTGTAACCTTTGTCACAAAGTTGACTTATTGAAATAAGATTGTGGTTTAATCCTTTAACAAGGTAAACATCACATATAAGGGGTTTAGAAGGATTACCCACTTTACCAACACCTATGATGGTTCCGCTCTCGTTGCCTCCAAAGACTACCCGGTTTCCATTTGCAATGGGAACCACTCCGGAGAGCAATTGAGCGTCACCCGTCATGTGTTTTGAACACCCGCTATCGAGTATCCAATTTCTCTTGGAGCTAAATTTAAATTTGTTGCTCCGTTCCTTTTTCTTGAGTACCTATAGATATGAAATGTCGTATCACGGTACCCAAGGTCATTGGGTCCAAAAGATTAGACCTTTGGAAGCCAAGTCCAATTGGACTTAGACTTCCCCACATAATTTCTACTATGCACAACATCCGAAAAATAAGCATTCATGTAAACTTGTTTTTCATCCATGCTTGTGTCCTTTGGGCTCCAAATTGTGAATATTTTGGGAGCCCTCATCCTATTGGGTGCATGCATGCGACGTTGATTTCTACGTGATGCATGTTGTGGATAGGCATAAGGAACATGATGGAATGGTGCACGACGATAATTATTCATATGATGACGTGGGTGAACATATGCATGTGGGGAAACACGTGCGTGAGGGTGTCTCACATGGTGTGCACGTGCCCGTGAACGTGTAGCATAGAAATCATCATATGTGTGAGCCGGTGGAGTAGGACGTGTGTTCCTACGTGGCATGGTATTGGTGTACATGTAGGCATGCCCCTTCTTTGGAGGTCCACCCAAAGTGGGTTTCTTTCCAAAAGAGGGTGTGGACGAGGTGGAAGCACCATTGGTAGATGAACTACCAATAGAGTGTTTGCTACCACTCGTCGAAGCACCGGAAGTTGGCCTAACAAAAGTAGTGGCCGACTTGGATGAATTTCCCATCGTATACCCCAAGCCAACATGGTGATTGGCCGGAGGTAAGACACTTAGGATATTATCCAAATGGCCCTTACCCTTATTGAATTCACTGATTCGGCCTAATGTGTTCTCATATTTCTCGGTGAGAGAACGCAAAGAAGTATCCAAAGTGGATACTTGCGATGTGAGCACATAAACACGAGATTTGAGACTTTCATTCTCAATACTCAAAGTCGAGTTTTGAGAAGTCAAATCCTCTATCTTATGTTCTTCCGGATCCTCAATGCTAACATGTTCAAGTTGAGTCTTGAGATTAACAATCTCATTCTTCAACTCTTCAACAACGGTGTCGTTGTTGGTGATGATAGTTTTAGGCGAGGTTTGGATGCTAGCTAAATCATCTTTTACTTTAGTATACCTATTTACTAATTTAGTATACTTAGACCACAATTGAGAATTAGCATTCCTAAGGTCATCCATTGTTACCTCATCGCCTTCGTTGTCGCTATCATCGGAAGAGGAAGATCCTTGATCATGCTCCTCTCTTGCCATGAAGCACATGTGTGCTTGCTCCACTTGCTCATCGTCCGACTCTCCGCTTGAGGAATCCTCGGAGTCGGTGAATGTTGCTCCGACAAGTCCCTTTTTGTACCCCTTTTTGTACTTCTTGGACTTATCGAACTTCGGCGCCTTCCACTTCTCCTTTTGTTTGTTTAGAGGACACTCCGCTTTCATGTGTCCTGGCTTGTTGCATTTGAAACACAAGGGAGAGGAGGCGTTAGAAGAACCAAATTTAGCTTTGTTCTTATAGTTACCTTTTCGGAAGAACCGGTTGAACTTCTTGGCCATGAGTGCCATGGACTCCAAGTCCAACTCGTTTTCCGAGTCTTCATCATCGGTTGATGTGGATGTGGATGGAGCGGCCTTGAAAGCAATAGCCTTCTTCTTTGGCTCGTCTTGCTTTAGATAGGACTTCATCTTGTCCTGCAACTTAAGCTTGCTATCCTTGCGAACCTCGTATGACATTAAAGTACCCATTAGTTGAACAACGGTATAGGTTTTCATGTCATTACCTTCCTCGATGGCGAAGGTCCGTTTCTCCCAACTAGAAGGAAGTCCATCGATGATCTTCGAGACTTTCTCCTTTTGGGTGTAGGTTTTGCCGAGAGCCTCCAACTCGTTTGTGATGTCGACGAAGCGAGCGTAGTACTCCTTCATCTTCTCACCCTGTATCATATGAAACAACTCGTAATCTCTATTAACTACCACGAGTTTAGAGTCTCTTACCCTACTAGTCCCTTCATGTAATATGAGGAGGGAATTCCATATTTGATATGCACTCTTACATGTGCATATCTTATTGAAATCCTCGGGTTCCAAGGCGCATTGCAAGGCGTTCATTGCCTTGGCATTGCTCACCTCCGCGGCGACCTCCGCGGGAGTCCACTTCTCGAAATCCTCTTCGGCGGGCTCGACGTATTCCTTCATCGTGGCCCTCCATAGTGAAGCACTCCGGAGGAACGTTTCCATCCGGCATTTCCAGTACCCGTAGTTGGTACCGTTGAAGTATGGAGGCCTCGTTGAGGAATGTCCTTCCATCACCGAAGATGCTCCTTCACGGTTCCTGAAGGTGCTATAGTCGGAAGGTGGACGCACGGTCTTGTTGTCGTTGGCAGACATAGCGTAGACTTGGCTCTGATACCAAATGTAATGCCCTGAAAGCTACTGCACAAGTACTAGAGGGGGGTGAATAGTACTTTAAAATAACAAGGAGTATAATTCCTAATTATCGTGCAAACTACTACCAACAAATGCGGAAGCTAAAAATAGACAACAACAAATAATCAATGCAAACAATTGATATTACTGGGTTCGGATCCACCCAAGTCTCCCCGACTTGTTCCCGGTGATCCTACGTCCCAACCACCCGGATCCCCTCCGGATACTTAGGTTAGAAACCCTAACCCAAGATTTCCACTATGAATATCTTGTGAAAAACCTTCACAAGATCAAATCATACAATCAATAGCAATAGTGAATCCCACAACCCGGGATCACAACCTTCTCTCACAACCGAGAGAATCAATAGCAATAAAAGAGTTTATATGAAATAAACAACAACTTACCACAAACCCTATACCTTGAGTATTCTTACCGAATTAGGGCAAGGAGGGATTTGAGGAAGGAGAAGTCACCAAGACCTAGCACCACCAATATGAGTAGCAATGGGTGCCTAGGAATGAGAAGGAGACTTGATTCAAGCAATAGCTTGGAAGGCTCAACAAGAACAAAGTTCTCTCAAGATGGATTCTAGATCTCAAATGAGGGAGAGAATGATTTCTTGTGAGGAAGAGAGCTTTGGAAATGAGTTTTAATCTCTAACTCTTTCAATCTGAATAAGTCTCTTAATGGCAGCTCTTACCTAGAGAGAAATGACCAAGCTTCGTATTTATAGGGTCCCATAAAAACGAGCTAGGTCAAATCCCAACGGATAGAAATCTGAAGCAATTAGTCGGTCAAAGAACAACCACTGACCGACTAGTTCATAAACTAGTCGGTCGGTGAAACAACATGAACCGACTAAGTGATGAACAGTGAACAGATGAAGTTTCAGACCTAAAGAACTAGTCGGTCCAAGAAGACTTTCTGACCGACTAGTTTCTCAACTAGTCGGTCGGTCAGTTAACTTAGACCGACTAAGAGTCAAAAACTATTAGTCTGAATACAAATTGATTTAGTCGGTCCAAGAACAAATGTTGACCGACTAGATAATCAACTAGTCGGTCACCAAACGTTCTTAGACCGACTAACGATAAACAGTAGCTCAGGCTCAAATTTGCATGTACAGTAAAGCTCAACTAGTCGGTCCAAGAAGGAAAGTTGACCGACTAGTTCATCAACTAGTCGGTCACCAAACGTTCTTAGACCGACTAATGATAAACAGTAACATGGCAAGAAAAGACTGACTGAAACTAGTCGGTCCAAGAAGCTTGGCCGACCGACTAGATCACCATCTAGTCGGTCAGTTCTTCTTCTTGAACCAACTAACATGCACAAGAAGTCCGAATCGAAGCGCGATGCTTCGGGAAAGTTAGAATGGACTTCTACTAAGATCCTAGAGCTAAGATAGGAGCGATATGAAGATATAAATCGTAAGACCTACTCAAGGCTTAACATTCTACGATAGAAGCTTAAAGACTATAAATTAAACTTGACGATACCGTCTTCAATAGCTTCAATCGAATCTTCATGACTTCTAAAATGGTCCAAAAGCTTCAACGAAGCTTTAGGCATATGAATACGTGCTTTGAGAAGTCTTGAGACGTCGCTTTGGATGTTCACGTGAATTTGGCGACGATCTCCATAACTGCGCTCACAAAGTGTTAGTTCACGATTTATTTATGTTTGCTCATCTTCCAAAACCAAATCCGGGGAGTCCAATACTCAACAGTACCGACCCCCTGTGTTTTCTCCAAAATTAGTATCACCCGCCTATGGTTTCAATAATTAGTAAGAACCCCCTCTGGCACCTCAAGTTTTTCGCCACAATTAGTATCACCCCCGGTGTTTTCTCAAAAATTAGTATCACCCCCCTATGACAGGGGTGTCTTACTAATTATTGAAACCATATGGGGGTGGTACTAATTTTTGAGAAAACATAAGGGGTCGGTACTAAATAACCCATTTGATAAAGATGATCTATTTTTTGACAAAGAGCAACGTCACACTGGAACGAAGTTTTACTCATGTTATTGGCATTTGGATACTAACACACATTGTTAGAAAACCACAGTTCTATTAACGTAGGAACACTAACACCCACTATCCAAGGTTAGTTTCTGCAAATATTCATAGTTCAAAGACATTTAGCAATTCACTGATCATAAATTCAAGGGTGTGGCAGAATTTCCGTTTTTAATTGTTCCAAGCTGCTTTGAAACTTAAATAGGTTACCACATAGCATTGGCTATGCATCTCTAAAATTTCCTAATATTTTGAATATAGTTTATGGCGTGAGCATTAGGAACTTGGTTTTCTATTATTTTGAAGAGATTCATGTAGATCAGGTGCCACCTGATCTAATACATCATGCCAAGACACAAAAATGTGTGCCCCACAACTACAAGGTTATGTGCGGCTTTTACTTTCCACTTTTTTGTGTCTTAGCACTTGATTTATTAGATCAGTTGTCACCTTTTCTACATTAAATCCTATTTTGAATATAGTTTATGGTTTTAGCATTTGGAACTTATATAGCCACTATATATAATGTAAAAGAAATGTTTGCAGAATTTCCGTTTTTTAATTGATCCAAGCTGCGTTGGAATTGCAAAATTTCCGTTTTTTAATTGTTCCAACCTGTTCTGAAACTTATAACCCTATGCATCTTTAAAATTTCCTATTATTTTGAAGATAGTTTATGGCAGTAGCATTTGGAACTTATATAGGTTTTCCTATTATTCTGACAAGTTTGTGGCGGGGCATTTGAACAAACAAATAAATAAATAAAGTAAAAATAAATAAAATAAAAATAAATAAGATAACATAACATAACATACAACATGTACGAATATATTATTAGCTTGTCGCATGAGATTATTATGGCATTACAATTTTGTACCAAAAATGTTACAAATTATTTCAATATCGTTAGCAGCCAACTGGTGTGGGATTGGATTGTTTACATAGGGACAATCACAAGCAACCCCCGAAATTATGCAAGGATGACCAAATGAGACTAAAAATCAAAGAAAGATGGATCCGATGGCCAATGATCAACTATATTCATCCGGATTTTCTCTACTCCTTATAAGAGGAACACCGTCTTCTCTCCAAACTATGCGCTCTTCGCACAACGCTGAAACAGCCTCTACATATACATTGTGCTCCTGAAATGCAAAAGATATCATGATCAGAACAGCCTACGATTGTCAGAATCAGATGATCACAAAAATTTAACCGATACGAAAACAAATTAACTGAACTACTATTTTTAACATCATCATCAATGTTCAAGCTTTCAGTTGCTTATCAAATGATGCCAAAACATTATGAATACACACGAGTTAGATTCCTCTTAGCTAAATGAGAGTTCTCTGAACCTCTCTTCTTTGTTTGCAGATTCAAGTGGATGCATTGAACATCATTGCTTGATGTGCGCGCTCTCTTTTTCTGTTAATCTTTAAGAACAAGTCTTTGATAGAGGAAGACAAGAGGAAAATATAGACAAGTGCTACATCAACAGCTTGCCTCGTTAAAAAGCTGCTAGTGTATATCTATGCATACACTGTTCTTGGATTCAGGCTTTTCCTGGGTATATGAATGCCTACATAGACAACATTCATATTAACATGTCAATTCCTAGGAAACTTGGATGCTAGCTAAAGTCAAGCCAATAGAAGTAAATATTTTTTAAGGATGATTTTGATTATGGTGGTGATGGGTATTCGGGTTGAAATGTTTAGATACAGCAGTTTAATATATGACACCGTTGGCATCTCATAGATTTGTTTTTTTTCCTGGTATGAGTGATATTTTCGGTTATCCATCTTGCCGTATAGATGATGATTATGTACTGCTTCTTCAACAGTGAAAAAACCCACATTCATTAAATTGACTTATTATCATTATTATTTGAGAGAACTTGTAACATTGTTCTAAGCCTTTTTAGATATATTAAGGGCAAATTGCAGTAAACCACACATACTATTCCAGGTCCTACACTTTGTCTCCTTGTACGATCAAATTCTGTACGATCAAATTCTAAACTTTGTACGATCAAATTCTAAACTTTGCCATCAAAAACTAATGGAATCAACTTTTCTATTAAAGGGGGGTCACGTGACTTCTCAAATTCCAGAGCCCCCAAATCATCTCCTTCCCCTCCTCAAACATCTTCACCACTGCCTTCACTATTCCAATGGAAATTTCCAACCTAACGCTAACTTCGCTATCACCTCCTCCTCCTCACCACCATTACCACTGTAATCTTAATCTAAAAGAAACCATGCCCAACCCTAAATCCTAACGCACCTCTTCTTCCAACCACACCACTACCACCACCGTCTCTGTCATTCCTCATCATCACCATGACTATCACCATCTCACTTCCCCTCTCCGCTTTAGCACTCCCACAACCACTTTCCCATCACTAAAAATCAGAACCTCCTCCGCAACCTCGCACCATACTTGTTTGATTTATTTATAATTTTTAAATTAATTGCTTAAAGGAACAATTTTATTTATAAAACATAACTAATAAAGATAAAGTTAATTAGCATGGCTAAGGGAGATGGGGGTTCATGTGTTGCTCATGCGATCCCATTTTTGACAGCCTGCTTAAAGGGAGTTTGATAGGATTTTCTAGGGTTTGTGGAATAAACAGGATTTTTAATATATTTTGGGGGGAAAGATCAGATTTTTAGGAATTTGAGGGAAAAAGATCAGATTTTTATTATTGATAAAAGAAGGAAAGACAAGGATAACATGGACTCTTTCGAGAGGAGGACCGCTCTCCCAAGCTTCAATTCGAGAGGAAGTTGAACTCTTCCACTAATCATAAGGGTTCTACTCCTATTCTCAATTAATTCTTCACCAAATTCAACCTATCCCACACTAACCCTAGCCCTGTATATATAGTGGACTGATTAGGCCAAAATTATAAAAATACACATGATGCCAAAAATTTCAAGTTTGCCACTGATTTCCGTTGCACCCTCAAATCGCATCTTTCCAAAGAACCACATTGTTTTCAAGGTGGCGCATGAAGTTCGTGAGCCACGCTACTCTAAATGGGATGCTCGTCCCCTCCCGGCTCGTCCTCCACAGCTGTTTGGCCTTCTTCATCCTCGAACGACCAAAATCTGGAGAGCACGATCCCGACATTGATGTCCCGGCTCGAACTTCTCGCCACATCGAAAGCATAAACCTTTGACGCATCTGTCCAATATTTCTTTCTAATATTTCTTTCTGTGTGAGATGCTTGAACATGTTGCATGTTTGAAGCCCATTACTCTGCTCCTGACTTGTCTGACCCACCGCTGGCTGGGACTTCTGAGCCTCTGTCGTGACATGAGTACAGGATACGACCCCACTCATCGCTCGTTTAGCAGCCCACACTGCATTGATCTTGTCTTCCACCATTTGGGCCAGTTCTATAGCATCTTCAAACCCCCTCGGACTTAGTATACGTAGCTCAGCTCTGATATTCTCCTCAGACCCTTAATGAAATTTTCCTCGAGCGTCGCCTCAGATGGATTTTCAACTCAAAAGAGATTATCTTTTACCCTAGATTTGCATCGCAGTAGTCGTCGGTAATCAGATCCGATACCGGATCGTCCTTCAGATGGATTCCTCCTCAAAAGAGATGATCTTTCCATTGTTCTTGTCCAAAGACACCGCCTTTTTCCTCACATCTACGCCGTTGACTTTATATTCCTTCAGATCTGGCTTCGTCCGCTCTTTCTCAGGTGATGGACGACGATCGATCACCAAAATATTCTCCATTAGGGCAGCCATCGCCACTTTTATCACAGATTCAATTCATGCTTTCACCTCATATTTGAATGATGAAAATCTCTCTTCCATAGATTTCTTCAAATCCGCCACTTCACTATCGAGTTTCTCCTCTAAAGTTTCGAACTTTTTCACCGCCGCCATTAGAATCTATGCTCTGATACCAATTTGATAGGATTTTCTAGGGTTTTTGAAATAAAAATAGGATTTTTGATAAATTTTAGGAAAAAGATGGGATTTTTTGGGGATTTAAGGGGGAAAGGTGGGATTTTTATTGATAAAAAAGGAAATACAAGGATAACTTGGCTTATTTCGAGAGGAGGACCGCTCCCAAGCTTCAATTCGAGAGGAAGTTGAATTCTCCCACTAATCCTAAGGATTCTACTCCTATTCACATGCAATTCTTCACCAAATTGAGCATATCCCCCAATAACCCTAGCCCACATATATATAGTGGACTAATTTGTCCAGAATTACAAAAATACCACATGATACCTAAAATTACTAATTTGCCACTGATTTCCGCCGCACCGCCAAATCACATTAGGGTTAAAGTGTAAACTTTCAATAGATAAATGGGACAAAGTGTATGACCTGAGATAGCAAGGGGGGTTAATGCAATTCATCCTTAAAAATAAACTATATTCACACCTTAACATGCACAAAATAAGTGGACTATGTGTGGCACCCAAAAAATGCATACCAAACAATTGAGGTCATGAATTGGAAGTGCCTTACATATTAGAGAAGTGGCCAAGAAGCATATTGTATCTGATATGCACAAAGATGGCTTTCTGATATTCTGTCGGCCAGACAAAATTTTTGGATGTATGTCAGGAAACAAGGATACATTAATACCTAGTGGATAAAGGTTGGATACACATTTTGACACATCTTAAGATTTATTACAAAGTTGTATAAGCAAGAAGTATCTAATGAATGGAGATTATTCTTGTGATCATTCACTTGCTTTTTTGTAATGCATGAGCTACTTGTGCATTACTTAATCCCTCTTTCTTCTCTAAGATAATAAATACAAAATAATTGTGATATGTATTACAGATGGACTCGTTGGACGGTAATCTGTTAACCTGCAATCTCGATTTTATTGTGGATATGCAGTGAACTGGTTTATTCTTTAGCTATAGTTCCAAAAATTCTGTTTGCAACATTTGTCTTTCAATTCTTTAGTCATTTCCCATCCCCAGATGAAAGCTTAGCGCATCAGTGTCTGTGTCTGTGAAACGTGCCTTTGGAGCAAGATGCAAGGGGAGGATCTATGTCAAAGCAGTAAGTGTGTATGGTTGGATCAAATGAGAGAAATAAAATATAGTTCTCAGAATGCATGCTCATTCCCCTCCATCTTGTAGATGTTTTATGGTTCACTAGTGTCATTATCAAAAGTCTAAAATAAAATTTAATCTGTAAAGCCCCTCCCTCCAACCAGCATATCGTGTAAACAGAGAGGATTGCCAATAATGAAAAAAAATTATAACACAAACAATGTTATTACTTCTGCTAGAAGTTCCGTAACTTTGGGGGCATAGGCGAATTGCAAGACCATTTACCTTGGAGCTTTAGTTAAATTGTAAAGCCTATGTTTGGATAGACGTATGTGAAGCCAAGGAATCTGTAAATCCAGCATTTGATTAAAGGTTTCCCTTTTGCAAAAAAAATACATGAACTACTGGAAATTGTACAGATGGGATTTTGATAGGAATGAGGACTGATTTAGGGCAAAAAGATTTTTATTGATTTAGGGTTTGGAACTACAAGATTTGGCCTCAATTCGATAGCAATGATAGTTTTTCCAAATATCCTAGGGCTAACTAACCTAGATAACAACTAATAATCTATCACAATTTTCCGCATAATCCCCTTCATAATCGCCCCAGCATAATCTAATAAGACACCGTCCCAAAATTACCAAACTGACCTAGGGTTTGAGCCACCGCCTTAAAATTTTAGAATTGTCACTCCCTTGTTTTGTGCCGACGTATCATTACTTCCCTCCCAATGAGACACCTTGACTTCAAGGGGAATTAACGAAAAGAGGTATTGGATTGCTCTTAGTCTCACCAAAGCCATGTGGACCTCTCATGTCCTTGTCGAAGCATCATCGGTCTCCCCCGATGCCGCTGTCTCCCCTAGGTCTGTTGAGTCCCCATCGACCTCCTTGCTCCGTCGCCCCCCCAAGAGCCAAAAGGGGTCGTTTGCAGCTCCACCGCGTGGACATCACTACAGACGCCCCCTCGTGTGTAAGCCTGTCGTACATGAAGCATTCGCCGCCCATCTCCTCAGGCACGAGCCCGTTGTAACAAAAAAATCGCCACATGCACTTGCTCCTTCGGGCATGGCCCAGGCGGGTGCTCCGCCCGCGTTGACAGACGCGGCCTATGTGGGTGTGTCACTTGCGCCAGCAGCCGCAGCCCCACCCGCATGGGAAGGGCATGCCGCATGTACCCTTGCAGGCAGCCCAGGCAGGTGCGTCAACCCTGCAGTTGCGGGCGGGCCAGGCACACGGGAAGGGCGCACTGTTCGCCCCCTCTTTCACGGCCCATGTGCACAGGAAGCGTGTGCCATTGGACTCCTCTAGTCCCGCTTCCAACCAAACACATTAGTCACATGCGGATCTGGTCTAATTTGGCCAGACCAAACCACCTCCGAGGCTAGTGCATCCCACCATCTCAGATCTATTGTTTGGTTGTATTTCCTCCGCGATGACATCTTTTTCTTTGTTGTTGGTGCTTTCCATTGTCGTACCGTCTTCTTCGACGGCTTTCCTTGGAGGGTTGTGCCTTTTGTTGTTTTGTCGCCTTCTCATGCGACTCCTTTGCTTAGATCTGTCTCTACAGAAACAACCGATCGACAACATTTCATCTCCAGTAACTACTTCATCATAGCTTTCAGAGACGAAAACCATTCATCCACCGTTTCGAAAAGTTCCACCATCATCTTCTTGAAGATTTCCACATTCTTTACCATCATTGTCCCCAGATTCAATTGGTCTGATACCAATTTGATAGGACCGGAGACAAATTTAGAGCAAAAAAGATAAGATTTTTATTGATTTAGGATTTGAAACTACAAGATTTGGTCTCCATTCGAGAGAAATGCCACCTTTTCAATATTTTATGGTTAATTAATTTAGATAACAACTAATAATCTCACACAAGTTTCTGCATAACCATCTTCATGATCTCTCCCCTCCCATTTTTAACAAAAACTCTCTTATGCCCTGAAATTACCAAACTGCCTTTGCCTAGAATAGCCGCCGCCCTGAAATTACAGAATTGCCACTCCCCTATTTTGTGCCAACCTATCAGTTTTGAATGTAACAAATTCTAAGTTGCAAATATAAAGATCCAATAGGATACGATGCAACATAATGATGTTCCAATCTTGGAAAATTAGGATATGGTACCATAGGGATATGCCATCATATAACATGTGAAAAATGTTAACTTATACATGTTTTTGCCTATGACTAGATGGCATACGACATGTATGGAACTAAAAATCATTAAATATTGAAAATGATACACTAATATTTAAAAAAGAGCATAAGATTGCAAACTGAATTAACATCCAATAAGTTCATCTCGCATACAAGTTACAATCGTTGAACCAGGATACGCTTAATCAAATGATCCTTGTGCATTCATTTACAATGAAAGAAAGAGCCATAAGTCGAAGGTATGAATTAATGTGAATCATGAATCCCATATTATTTCTTAATCTGGAATACAGATCCCTAATAAGTTTTGGATATGAGGTGATCTTTTGATCATGCAATGTGTGTGTATCCAACAGTATTCAGTTTGGTTTCAGTATATTTGTAGGCAATACTGGTTGCAGAAACCGCTACTAATTTCACTACAATTGTTGAAAATAGGTTGTATGTTTGGTACGACTTATTTGGCTGCATCATTTACTCCACAATTTTTCTACAAAAACCAGCTTCATTTCCTAGAGATGAGACACTGGCAGATAACCAAATGGAGGAAAAGGACCTCCTGCAGCAGCTCCTTTAAAGTCAAATAAGAACCTCCTTACACATCATTCTTTTACAATATCAATCATATTTATAAGTTATGACAAACTTTGAAGTTAATTTACATTCATCAATGTACAGAAATAAGAGACTAAGAGTGTAATACCTCATGTAGGACCCTTGCAGCCAATTCTTTTGCAGAGTCACTTGGAAGCACTGGCACAACCCTCTGAGCTAGGATACGACCAGTATCAAAATTTTCGTCAACAAAGTGCACTGTAGGACCGGAGTACCTTCAACATTAAGAAATAAAAATTATAATCAAATTTGAATGAAGCTAATCCTTTGGGTTGACAGCTACTACGAAGCGCTAGATATAAATGTTTCCATTCATAATACAAAATGCTTAGTTGAAAAGGAATCTGTCCCTGTGATTTGTTCAGTTTTCAAAGCACAAACAATTATTATAGGAACAGTCAGCTGAAATCAGAACTCAGTTATAAGGATGACATATTAAAGGCTTTATTGGCTGTCCTAAATAAAGGGGGACAGGGAAGCATAATGTGAAGGAAAAGCCTCTGGATTTTCTTATAAATTGGAGGGGAACTCATCTCATATTTGGACTCTTAAAGGGGTTTGTGATGATGCCTGCTCACATGTGAGTGGAACTAGAAGGGTATGTATCCTGTTTTATGTCTGGCTTCTCTTATATATCATAATGAATCACATGTTATTTACTCTGAAGTATAAAAACTAGGGGACTGAAGGTGATGCACATGTGGAGTTTAAAGGGGTCATTGTTTTATGACATGGAGATGCAAAAAATCTTTGGAGCCAGATGTTCACTTTGAGTTACATCATCTGGTAATATATGTGAAAATGGACACCTAGTGGAGCTTGAACTAGTCATTGTTTCACCTTTTGACGTATTTTGGTGGCGATGTACAAAAAAATCTTCTGGAGCCAGAAATTTCTGGAGCTATATCATCCAATGGCATAAATGAAAATTATAAATCACTGACTGCAAAATGATGAAGATCCAGAAGTTGGTTCATGAGCAAGTAAAAACAATTCTTGAGAGCACCTGGTACAGTCATTGACCCGATTAACGATTGTTTAGAATCGAATGCACCATTTTCGTGTGTGATTGAAACCTCAGGAATGACTGTGTATCAAGGTTTGAAGTCTCGACCCATATTGATATGAATTGAGCGTATCATATTGGATTTCAAAGATGCCGATACAATACATCAAAAACTACAACCGATTCTAACTAATAACTAGTATATGAGGTGATTAACTATGTGAATCACCAAAATCTGAAATTTTATTTTATTTCATATAATGGGAAAAAATCTCATCTGATAGTCAAAATCAATGTTCTATCAATTGTCATGCTAATCGAATAGGTTAGAAAATTAGATGATAGTGTCATCAACGACAGAGATGATCTATGAACAATGAAGCACTTATTTAAAGATAAAGATATACCAAAAATCAATATATTTAGCTAAAGCAACGTATGCGTAAAATTCAATACATTCGATACATATCGCCTAATACTTTCAAAACAACCATACTATAAATTGTTGGCCGCTATTAAGACCAAAACCGAGACATCAAACCGTATTATGTATAATGATAGGATTATGATTTGATGACGTGTATTGTTGTAATGCACTGAATATGTCCACCTATCAACTTTGTCAAATAATGAGGTTTCATTACTTTGTGGAGTATTTTGACTAATTTTACACCTCTCATTACTTTTGGATTCTTCTGATTAATTTTACGCCTCACACACTGACACACACTCATATACATAGATCCAGATGTAAATGGAT
Source organism: Scilla litardierei (assembly GCA_030789695.1). Taxonomy (NCBI): domain Eukaryota; kingdom Viridiplantae; phylum Streptophyta; class Magnoliopsida; order Asparagales; family Asparagaceae; genus Scilla; species Scilla litardierei. The sequence goes on along the minus strand of CM061141.1, from coordinate 76,400,592 downwards.
ATATGAAATATCTGAATCTGCTCACTATCCATATTAATTTAAGCAGATTCAGATGTGGGTTTATCTGTGGTATATCTGAATCAGATATCTAAACAAATATTCGCTTAAAACGGGATGGACTTCGGAGAATATGTTATCAGCATTGTTAAATCTCTGCTCTGCATGTATTTAGATATTGATACATGAAATGCAATTGTCATTACTAAATTTAACATGTTCATTATTATCAAACAATTTAAATTGTTTGACATAATAATCAGCCATTGAAATGAAGTATTAAGTTTGATTGTTTTTCTGCATTTACATGTTTGCTCTTATCAATGTTTCATATTCCAAACAGAGGTTTGACATAGTCTAAGAACCCTAAGAAGTAGATTGGATAATACCCCAATTCAAATAATAGTTGTATTCGATTGCGGTTAGCATACAAAATATCCGATCGGATATCAGATTGGGGTTGGATAGCAAACTCATTGTTTGGATTTGGATACGGATATTACAATGTATCTTTGTTGAAACCCATACATGCAGGTGGACACACAAACAAATCCCTACACATTTCCCCACCCCCTTTCTTTTATGATAGCATTCCATGAATGAGTCCCATAATAAAATAGATGGTTTTGAAATCTTGTTTACTTTATGGTTTAAAGAGTAACACGATCCCAAAATTTAAATTCAAATCTTCCATGCAATAGCAAGATGTTACCTTAATAGAGCTATTTGTTTTCCAACGCTTCAACTGTCAATCGAATTTGATACGTATTGGGAATATAACATCATACTTTAAGCAATCCGTTATGATAACATCTAATATGAAGGTATGGCATAAATATCACATGCCTGTTTTAGTATCTTGGATCGGACAATATTGATCATTATGAGTCCAATACCATTCAGATATTATTGTTTAAACTATAACGAGCATCCTAACCTAGATCATGTAACTAAGTGTATTTTCCCCATTTCTAAAAGAAAAAAGATAGAACCGCAATGGATTTCCTCAATGATCCATCCCATACCCTAACAACATTGACAGCTCGTATGCTTTAAATCGATTTTTGGTATTAAATAATTGTCCATGACGCACCAGCTGTGAAGTAACATGGCATCTTAAGCTTTCTAGCTATAAAGCAACTCAGAATAGACAAAAAAACTAGTTATATATAGATTATCACTGCAATGAGTACCATGTTACACAATATTTCATCTTAGTATGATTAAAATTACATAAACTATTCCAAAAAAAGTTAAATTATTGTTAATTATTTTACTTTTTAATGATTTTAATTATTTTTATAAAAAAGAAATAGCCGGTAGTATATGTTTGAGATAGTCAACATTGCCGATATTGACAGATACGTGTGCCATAAACCTTTGACCGATACCAATATCATTATCAAGATCTCAAACCTCGATTATTTTAATAACAAACAAGTATTTAAATGCTATGCAGGAAGAAATTTGCTTCCAATACATGAGACAAGAAAGTCATCTGACTGCAAGTTACTTCGCATACCATTACAAAAAAGGAAGTTCCAAGGGGGGCCATGGCTGCCAAAAGATCAAATCAAGAAACATCAAATCAAGAAACAAAGTTTTCCATGCATGTCAAATACCCTAGCAATTAAAGAGCTCATTTTAAGCTTAAAAGTGAGGTATGTCTTCGATTTTTTTAATAACTTCTTTAAATAGATTTATTCGAAAATTCTCAAGCGGCTTTCTTGAGATGAAAAGATTTGTTTTCTATTTTGCAGATGATTTTTTATGCATTCATTGTTCACTCTTGCTCATAAGATAAAACCTTATTTTTGCAAAGTTTTGCAAGCAAAAAGGTTTGGCAGTTTCGAAAAATTAGGAGTGGCCAAGGAAGAGAAATAAAAAATCATGCTTCAAGTATTTTTGTGGTTTTAGAATGAATTTCCATTTCCACGATATAACAGACAAAAAAAGCGGTGGAATGAAGAATATGTCTCTCTAAGAGATAGCAAGGATCATGCTTAATTAACATAGCCTACCCACAACTTTTTGGCAAAAGCTATAAATGCAACATGATATGCCATTAATAGGTTTATCATTTGAAAAAAAATCTTTCCAAAAGTCCAAATAGATCACAATATCGTTTACTTCAAAGTTTTTACTGCTAGTGTTTTATTCTTAATCTTAAGTATTTATCCATGTTCGTTTCCAAGTTGATTTGTTGGATATTCTAATTCTAGCAAGTTTATAGAGTTTTATAATAGGAGAACTTCCAGTTAAAGATTCCATGCATTTTAAATCTAAACAAAATGAAGCTATATAGTTTTATGTAAGAGACCACAACAAATTTCCTTAATTCCTAACATGTCATTTAGGAAATAGACTGAAACAGTTTTATCAACCTATACTGTCATGCACAGAATTTAGATTGGCATCTCACCGAGCACCAGATGCAATGACAGCTTTGTGAACCTTCAGACCATAAAATCCCTTGCCTCCAAAAGCAGGAAGAAGAGAAGGATGAATGTTTAACATAGATCTTGGATATGCCTGAACCAATTCAGTTGGAATAAGTTTCAAGTAACCCGCAAGAAGAATGAAATCCACCTTAAGCTTCCTGTTAATTGACGGACAAAAAAATCATCTGGAGAAGGTTCATTAAAAAGGCAAAATTATGAAACCTGATGAAAATATGTAAACATGCATTTCATTAACCTCTGGTATACCTAGCATAGTTATATAAGGTGACCGTTGACTTGAATATATTGCATGTGCATCAATTCCTAACGCATCCATAAAAGTTTCTGCTTTAGCCATATTTCTCATTTTCTATATATATCTATATGCACAAATAGTGCTCTTAAAAGTAAATAATGTCCCTCCTTTTTCTCTCCTGGCATTCTAGAAAAGGCTAATATTGTAATCATGCTACCCTTTGTTTTAAATTATACGGATATTTTTGTTCTTGTATTTTAGATATTTTCTTCTACTCCTTTTTTGGATCTAAAGAGAGAGAGACAGTAGCTCACATTCTGGCAAAAAAAAATAGCTTACAAGGCAACATGCAGAGATAGCTGTGATTAGCAACCCAAAAATCTTAATCAACTCTCTCAGTACACCACAAATGATTCAATTCAAACATGCGTATAACAAGGTTGTGTTTCCTACAGTAAGCTTCAATGTTAATAAATATACCTTAAGGTTGATTGTCATGTTGAGTTACATGTTTTTAGTTTGTACTTTCCAATGAGTTTTACATTAACTATTTCAATACTACTTTTTTGGTGTCAACACGCAAACCGTGCATTTTACTAGTGCGCACACGTGCGCACTCTTTACCTTACCAGAAAGTACTGTGCACATTGTAACAAGAAAATGATTTTAAAAAAATTATAATTAGAAGTGGATAGTTGTCAATTTGTCATTAATATTAACCATGGCTCTTTGTTTGTGCTACTATAAGAAGCATAAAATGTCACATCTGATTAAATTTTGTTTGTCAATTTTATCCAATTTGAAAATTAAAGTTATAATTAAAGTATTTTCATTATAAATTGAAATGAATATCAACCCATAAAACAATGAAAGATTTCAAAATATAAAGATTTAAGTGTAATATATATAACACTTAATAAGAAAGAAACAAAATTTTATTGCACCTTGATTTTCATCATTTTCTTCAACTTAATAAGAAAGAAACAAAATTTAGTACAGGTGTTTAGACAGAACAAAAAATAAACAGTAATAGATTATTTTTAGTACAAATGGTAAAATTTACATTCCTTTTTGTTTCTTCATAGTGTTACTTTTTCCTCTTTTTCCTTTTCTTTTTTCCTTTAAACATTTTAGAGTGAAAAATACCCATGTTTAGAATTGGTATGGTCCACATGGATAAGAGTTGTTTAAATTGAAATTAATTAAAAAGGACGGATACGATAAGAATCCTAGATATGTCGATTGGGAGATGCACATTTAAAATTTAGAAAATAATGGAGAGAGGAAGAGGGAGGGGGAGAGAGAGAGAGAGAGAGAGAGAGAGAGAGAGAGGTGATAGAGAAGATAACAACCACAAATTAGGAGTAGCAAAAGCAACACACAGCCTTGAATCACAAAAACTATTAAATTAGAAAAAAAGTTCTTTCCAAATTCAAATGTGTAAAATTGCTAAACCATGTTGCACCATCCCTATATAATATTTATTTCAAAGTTTCACGCAATTATATTTTCCTTCCACTTTGGGCAAAATTGACAGACGCAATTTAATCAAATATTCCCAAACTCTAGCTTTATTAGGAGAGAGTGTTTGTGTGTATAAGAGCGTAATAATCAAATGATAAGTGCTAGTTGCATATGATGTACTTAATAGAAAAGGAAGAAGCAAATATTTTAACGTAAAAATATTAAAATAAATTATCCACCTTAAAGTAGCCACCAGGTCAATAGATGATAGCTTCTCGGGTGAGAGTCTGGTCTTAGGAAATATTACGACTGGGATACCATTATCTCTTGCATATTCAGCTCCCCCACAATCTGTCATTCAAATCAAATAACCCTCTTATTACAAGTTCATTGACTGGAAAACAACATGCATTTGTTATACTTTGACTTCTTGAAAAGTACGAAACTAGCTAGCTCATATAGAAACTGATGGCATATTTAAAGAGGAATAAATTACAAGCATCCCTCAACCCCATCCCTCAACCCTTACTGTCAAACATCTGCCCAATGCCCAATGAGCAAATATGCTGAATCATCAAGCCCAACTTCTCTTACTTTTAATATAAGACAAGTTCTGCTAAGATGTAAGAGCCGATATGTATATCCAATACTTTGTGGCTATCATGGAAGCTGCACATATCAAATGCAGAGCCTTTTGAAAAATTTCAAGTCGGTCATCCACCGACTCTCGACTAGTCATCGACTAGTCGGCGACTAGTCGACGCCTCGATAGCATAGCCTGTGATATATTTGATTTGATTTATGAGTGGAGAATATGCTAACAAAAAGTTACCTGTAGAAGAAAAGCTAAAGGGTCTAGGTTCAGAGGAAAAAAAATTAGATAATGTATGAATACACATCATGCCTCAGGTTTGACCTTGCTAAGGTTGCACATTAAGAATTATGATACTAGATGCTTAATTATTATGAAATTCAATAATTAACCATTTGTTCATGTATGCAATGCATAATGCAAAATAAATATGTTGTTTACAGTAAAGTCACAACCATGAAAATCGGTACGGCATGCTCATGAGTCATGACACAGATAAGATGCATCCAAATTCAGTAAGTTTGCTATGTGAAATTCAATATTTTTAATGAACCATTTTCCGCCTCCAATACAAATTATAGTCAAATGCCCACTGAAGGAAACCTTCAGGAAAACAAAAGAAGCAGTAAGATCAAGTACTTCTGGATAAGATCTTCCCCACTCAAATTTTGAGTCAATTACCAATGAATAAAAATTAAGAACAAACAAAATGTAATACACATTTACAGAAATTAATGTAATGTAAAGGAGCAAAGACAAACTTAGGTTGATTTTTAAATTTTTTACAGTAATTTTTATTTTTTTTGATTTGATTTCATATGTGTAATTTACATTATTTTAGAGAATCTTTATATTGATTGTTTGGTTGGTTGAAAAGTTACTGAGTCAAAAATAGGCAATAAAATTATGTGCATAAGAAAGAAAATCACAAATTTTAAAAATATATTTCCTAATAGAAATTTTTGATATCACAAGTGTAGGATATTTCTATATTCTCTCACCAGTAGAAATACTCACTCCAATATATAACAAACTACTTTTTTCAAAATTCATCCAAAGTCACGTATTTTTGTGATTTTGTGTGACATCCAAACACACCCTTAGTTACATTAGAACCATGAAGAGTGATAAAGCGTATTGTAATTTCAGAAAGCAGTAGACTTTATTCCTCTCTATCAATTGATCAATATCCGTATAAAAAGTAAAATCACCAGGCTTATCTGTGATCAACGCCACGACATCTCCATGAACCAAACCGCATATTGTAGCTTCATGAATCGACCGAAAATTTGAACCTCCACCAGAGACAAAAACTGCAAGCCTCTTCCTTCGAATTGCACATTCTGAATGTTGACCACCTTTACTCTTCTCCAACCCCTCGACTTCTCGACCACTGCATCGGCACTCAAACCCCATGATGTGTGTCCCCATCTTCTCCACGACTATATTTGCAGCCAAATTCGCTTTGCCAAAAAATTTTCTCCGAAAAGAAAGACCAAACGAGGAAACCCTATTATCAAATTGAAGTTGTAAAACCCGAGATCTTCTCATGGCATTGCCTACACTTGGGTTGGGAGAGATTCTAGATCCCAACGTTGAACTTGAAGCTTCCATTGAAATATCTAAGCCAAAACAACTAATCAATCACAAGAAAATTCACAAATCAAAATTTTTGAAAACAATCTGGCTAGAAATATAATCCAAAAATAGAAAAAATATATGCAAACAATATGGAAAATAAGCATAACATAATTCATGGCATTCGCTATGTAACCAACGAATTTGTCCAGTTCATTGTGAACTAATTTGATTGGGCTCAACAAAATACAAATCATGACAAGTTTCCGTTAATCGGAAAATAAATGGGAAGAAAAAAGCATAAAAAATCTTACCTTCTATCTCCAAATCCCAATTTCCCCGCAGCCTCCTCTCCTTCGTCAAATTTCTGTCAAAAATCATGTATTTTTATTTCAAAAACCCCAAAACCCTCGTTCCATGATTCATCGAATCAGAGAACGAAGCCTCCCAACGGAAACGGGTCGGATACGCTTTACCCGATTTGAATTGGGCCGTGGATCGGGTCAAGTTGTGTCCTTGTGTGCGGGTGTGATTTTTAGCGTCTTGGTCCCTATAGCAATGTGTGAGTGCAACTTTATCCATTACACATCCATGCACTTTCTTAGATTTAGATTATAATTTAGCACTATATGGACTATTATTTTTAATAATAATACTTCATGGTTAACTGATTTTGTTGATTTTTTGATATATTTAAGTCATATTTTGCGATCATCGAGGATTCAAGATGTCCCATCGTGACAAAACTAATATTACAAACTAGACAACAAAACTAATATTACAAACTAGACATCATATGCTGCTCGCTAACTGGGGCGGATACAAAAACGGATTAAACCCGCTACCAATCAACACTTCCAAAGGCCGAAAAAGCGGGTCGGGCAGACGATCCCAATCGTACCAAGCCCACCCGCCGCACTTATCGGGCTCGACGTTGACGGGCATCTGGTTCGTGTCCGACAGCACGGCCCTCACTATGACGGTGACGAAGTGAGAGGGCTTCGGATCGTCCGATTGCACGCTGTTGACGACGGTCAGTATCTCGACCTTCCCGATATCCAAACCCGTTTCCTCCTTCACCTCTCTCGACGCGCATTCCTCAAAGCTCTCCCCTGGCGCACAGTAAACGGGTCGGAGTTAAGACGAAAATAGTAACCCGATAAGCCGATAATAAGCGGGTTAATCTTACCGAACTCGAGGCGGCCGCCGGGAAGGGCAAAGGTGTCTTTTCCTATGGAGGAGAGACGCTTCCCGAGGAGGACGGAGGCGCCGTCCTTGATCACGAACGCCGCCACGGCGACCCTCGGGGTCCGGTCACCGCCTTCGCCTTCGCCGTTGCCTTCCATCTCGCTGTCTGGTCGCATCCCTCGATTAATCTCCCCCTTCTCTAATGGGCTTAAGCCCTATTTAAAGGCATACAGTGAAGTTACAGATGGCACTAATCCATTTGCTAATTAAAAATGTTGACTTTTGTCTTTAATTGGTCAACAAGTAAAGGGGGGATGAGGATAAATGGCCGAAGAGAGGTGTATGCCACATGTCATGCGAGTACAAATCTAATATAAAGCTTAAGAAGCTATTCTACGTTATTATTTTGAAATGTATATTTTAGAACTCCAAAATATTAAATACCATCTATTCTTAAATTTGTTCTTTGCTGATCTAGCAGTAACAAACGTAATATTATTATTGTTATGGTATAAAGATCGTGATATCTCGATCTTCTCTCTAAGTTCGACAGGGACACGGTAAGCTCGCTCGTTGTCCGTAAAGTCCGTCTCGTCTAGCGGAAGGGCGCCCTTCATCCCGACCTCGTCGGTTGGTCGCCTGCTACCTTCTTAACCAGCGCGCCACCTGTGAGGTCCGCCCCACCAAACAGGAAGGTCGTCACTTCATCCCAGCCTCTCCGGTAGGTCGCCCCCCCAAGCTCGCCGGCCGAGCAACCAGCTCGCCCATCATCCTCCAGGAGCGACCGAGCGATCTAGGTGCGGCCCCGCTTCTCGGACGAACCTTGGCAACCCATCAGCTTATCGAACACGACAAATGTCCTCGTACGGCAGCGCCACTGACACTTCCGCCGCTCGATAGCCTGACAAAGGAGCCCCTGGCCACTGCGCCGTCTGATCGAACGACGCTTTCAGCTCTGACACCCTGACAAAACACCCCCTGGCCGTTGCGCCGCCTGACAAAAGCATGGCTGACACGCACAGCTCTGACATCCTCGGCCGAATCTTCCGCAGTCTGACACGCCAGCTCAGCGCACCAGCTCAGCCTTACCTAACCACATCCATCAGTTATAAATACACATCCACTTCCATCGAGGCAAGGATTGGTAAATTGATTCTTAAACACTCACTCACACACAAGAGCGAATATCGTCCATATATTTGTTCTTCCACTCAAGCTCGCCTCGTTAGGTCGACCTACTTCTAGCTCGGCCTACGTGACCGACCCATGTTTCTAAGCCCTAATTCTGACTTAGGCATCGGAGAGGCTACGGGTTGGAACCCAACCCGGCGTTTCTGACAAGCTGTTCTTTGCACAGGTGGGCTCTGTTGGGGTTTTGGCGGACCCCCAGAGCTCGGATCTGTGTCCGTCCTAAGTCGGTCGGACCACAGGGGCACAAAAGCGCAGTGGAAATCGAAAACAAAATTTTCTAGACTAGCTAAACTATTTAGCTAGGCTCTGAGGGAGCCAGAACCTAGCCCGATCTATGCCAACTTGGGGTGGATCTGACCACCCCCAAGAGGGATCTACTCTAAAGTGACTAATTAAATCTACACTAAAATTACTTAACCACATACCCGGAATCTTGGCCCTGGAGCAGACAAGATGTACAGCACCGTCTTCTGAAGCTCCTTGTAGACGAGCCGCCTCGACTTGATCTGCCTGAGCCGCCTCGCACCCTCGAACTGATCCGCCCGAACCGACTTTCGCCTCCGAGCCGATCACACGCGGTAGAAAGTTTCACTTGAGAAGAACCCATGTCTTAGACGTCCGGATCAAAAATACAAACCCCCTTCGTAGTCTTGCTAGGACTACTCCGGAGAATAGGAAGAGAGAGAGAGAATAGTTTAGTCGCCGATCGAGCTTGCTCTAAAAGTCTGGAGCTACTCGATCGAGGACTTGGTGTGTTTTTTCAACGAAGAGAGTGCACCCCTATTTATATAGGGAGTCGACACTCACTCTCTCGTTGCGAGCAATGTGGGACTATTGCAAATGGGAGAAAAATCAATTAAGCCAATTTGGCTTAATTTCTAGTTTAAGTGAGCTTTTTATAAAAGCAAACTTTAACTAATTAATTCTCTTTGCTCATTAAACTTTAGACACCAAACAAGCTATCAATCCGAAGGGCTTCGAATGGTGAACGCATAGGAACCGACGGCGACGAATTTTGACTTCGTTTGACCCCTCAAACAATTGCTCAAAGTTGGGCAAATAATCGATTTTCGTAGCCGTCATTTGGGGTTTCAAAAAACCCTAAACGACTTAAGTTGCGGGCGCGCCCGCTAAGCTTAGCGGGCAGGCCCGCCCAAGGAGACAAGGGCGGGCCGCACGCACGCTGGGCAGCGGGTGTGCCTTTGTCTATGGGCTTGTTAGCCCAGTGGGTTTAACCCACTTCGCCTTGGACTGTTTTCGCGTTTCTGGGCTCGTTTGAGCTCCGATTTGGACGCGGTTTGAACCTGTGTTTAAACCGGGACGATCCCGTAATTCAGGTAACCCTTTCCAATATGTTTATTCTTACTAAATTTATCGTAACCAATTTACGACACGTTTAATCTTTGGTTTGCATCAAATGCAACAATTGTCCCTATTGCCATTGCGACTAACTTTCACAACTTGACTTGTGAATATCATCAAATGATTTTCTCTCAATTAATCTTCCTATTACTAAGACACGAATACTACTCGGTATGAGACCCTACAGCCTGACCTTACTACAGGTTGGGGCTCGGAACCCCTAGACGACGGTCACTACGAGCAGTAGCTGTCGTCCCTGTTTCAGAATCATCATAACGTGATCGACCATTTGACAAAAGCATCATTGGGTTTACATTGGCTGTGTAAGTGATGAACTCAGTTAGCTATAGTCCCTTCGTCAAGACTGTGTTCCTGTTGGCCTAGGGTATGGTTTACTGTCAACCCTATTAGACAACATTGGTCAGTATACGGCGGTCTTTGTTGTATACACGTTGTACTTCTTACAACGTACCCCGGCCGAGGATTAACACAAAGATCGTACTGAGCCTGTAACACTAACTTCCCTTTAACGGAAGTGATGAATCCCATCTTAGTGATCTACTTGCCTCGAGAGCTTCGGGTGCAGCTCAACCTAAGATCTTTCAGCAGGCCTAGCCTCGAAGCTAGATCATAGGTCTAAGCTACACCGTTCACTCATAGGTTTGTACAAATGACTTCAGGTCTTAAGGACCAGCTAACCTATCATCACCCTAGAGTTATTAAAGACAGTTTAGTTAAAGTCAACCATTTAATAACTCTAATTTGGTCGTTCGGTGAACTCATTCTCCAATGAGCACATGTGTCTCGTCTCCGACTTCACCAAGTCGAATGACTATGAGATCATCATTACCCTAAGGTAAGACTAAAACACAGTGGTCTATCCGATGTGTCGATATCCAGTTCTCGATACATCTATGACCACGAACCGTTTAAGACTTACGTTTATATTCGGTCGCTTACTTACTCATAATCGAGATCTCATCTAGATACGTAAGGACTTAACTATAAGTCTATGGATATTATCTAAGTATATTAATACGAACGATTTATACTTAGAATAATAGGTACCATATACAGTATGAACAAGACGTATACTTTTGGATAAATTGCCTTATAGGCATATATTCTCTTACATCTCCCACTTGCACTTAGGCTATTTATCTCGGTATCTCATACCGTTATAGCATATCAGTCACATTGACATTTATATGACAAACCTAAGAGTGGTTTTACTAACGAGTATCTACAACAAATTTTAATGGATTAATTAATACATCTCTTGATCACACAGGGTTGTCCTTTGGAAAAATGATCTAGATCAATTTTCCTATCTTTGTATAGCTAACAATTAGCTTATACAATCTAGATGTAGGGTGTAACATTATAATCTATAAGTCAGTCTTAGCTCACCACTTTTCTTGTGTCAATATGTCAAGTATATACATGACACCCTAAGTCTCTATATATACGATTAAATCAAAACAATTTTGATTCAATGTTTTATATAGATGATTTGTTTAAGGTGGAAAATCTTTTTACTTAGTCCGAAAAACCGGAACCAAGTATACGAGCTGGCTCCCACTGACTTTAAGAATTACCTGGTTAAATACTTCAATTATAATATCTAAATCAAATTTAGATTTATATAAAGACATAACCATTTGGTAAGTGCTTTAGATGGAATGTACTAGTGTCAGGTTCGGTTTGACGACTGAGTCAAGTCAAGATCGGTTTAAGGAGTCTTGACATTGACTCGCTCAATCAAAACATCCTACACTGTAATTTTCCCTTAACCACATTTAATATTAACTCTTTAATAACTAAATGCAATTTATTAAGAATTAATCTTAATATGCGTATAATTGTGATCGCACACAATTTATACGCCCCTGGAACCTATACTTAACTACCAATTGACTATAACATTAAGTCAGCTCAAAAATCAACATTTTCCGAAGCTTCGCATCATCATTCGAGAATTTCCGCAATCAACTCAGAAAGCCACAATCACAGAAAATTTAAGCCAATCAAATTTCAACTCAACAGAAAAACGCAATTCCCGAGACATTCATAAAACAACGGATTCATTAAGATGAACCGTAATTTGTTTATCCAATAAACTTTGAGTGTAGAACACTCAATCATTGTTTTCAACCTTTAAGAAATGATACATTTTATTTAAATCAAAATTTAGTATCATCTCCTTCTTGTTCATGTCTCTAGAAGTCTTTGAACGGCCTTAGCAGCAACGATTGCTCAGATTGTCGACCGTCCTCCGCACTTCTCCCAATCTTCGCTTCATATCAGCCACCTGTATACATTACACAGATGTCTTTAGTATCTCATACTATATGATTGGAAATAATTACGTTTGATTGAATTTAATTTGTACCTGAGGTAGAGGCATCAGTATGCCCCTTCTTCTTCTCTGCAAGATAGATCTTACAGTTCCTCTTCCAGTGGCCAATCTTGTGGCAATGGAAGCACTCAGATTTTGATGGGGCCCCTTTAGTCTTTTTCTTCCCTTTCTTTGCCTTCGCAGGTTACGGGACCTGCCTCTTCTTACCCTTGCCTTTCGGCTGGTCGGAAGAAGCAGAACCAACAACCAATGCAGTCGGCTTCTTCTCAATCTCCTCAAACTGTCTAAGCATATTGAGGATACCATGAAGATCCGTTTCAAGACTGTTCATTATAAAACCAGTGATGAAAGGCTTAACTCAGGAGTTAAAGACTTCAGGATAATGTCCACGGACATCTTATTGTCCAGGACAAATCCTAACTGGGCGGCGTCCTCTACGTACCTGATCATCTTGATAACATGATCATGTACGGGCCCTGCCTCCATCTTTGTGCCCCAGAGGTTGCTAGTGGCTTCGAACTTGGCAGCTCGAGATCGCTTGTCGTATAACTCTTGTGCATTGAGAAGCATACTTTGAACATCCATATGTTCATGCTTCCTCTGCAGCTCGTTACTCATCGAAGCCAGAGTAAGGCACCTGGCCTTCTCTGCATTCCTCTGGTACAGCTTATAGGCTTCCTTTTCCTCGAAGGTCGAATCTTCATCGGGCTTATCTGGAGCGTCCTCGAACAGTACGTATCCTATCCCGGCTAGGGAAATGACCAACTTAATGTTCCTAAGCCAGTCTTTGTAGTTCGTTCCATCGAGCACGTTCTTCTCAACCATATATCTAAGACCCGAATCCATTCTGCATTTTTATAGATACTCTAGTCAGTATATATTCGTAGTATAGTTTTAATGGTTTTTAATAAAACTATATTCGCCCACTAAATTTATTAAAGACATAATAATAAACAATTTATTATATAATAACATTTGTGAGAGAGGGATCCGACTGCCCTGAGTCTGACAACCTTGAGTGTGTCTCAACAAGTTGTCCGACTCTGCAGTCGGTAGACGAACTCGTCGTCAATCATATCTATTATGATTCCCTATCGATTTTTACCCCTAGTCATTTGTGATCATGAGTGTGCTCAACCGGATCACAATGGCTAGCCTAGTCGGACCCTTATTTTCATGTCTAGCCTGACTTGCCCCGCCGCTCGGTGTATGAACGACACGTTGGTTTGGGTCAGGACTTAGACTACATTCTTGGTTAGACTTACGCCGATGCTCGAAGGATGAGACAACGGTTTCAGTCAGGTCAAGATGTCAATCAAGAAATCGGTTTCTATAAGATTGACATGTCACGGCTTGAGTGTAGCTCAACAACCGTAACATGTTTCTTACCGTTGCCAACTCCTAAAACAAGGAGGGCTACGATTTATCTTGAACAAGATTATTATCGTATTTGACTTAGGTATAGTCGATGGACTTTCACAGTCATGAATCGACTCCTTGCGGTCCAGCGGACGCGGCTGGGGAATTGACTAAGACATGACCACTTATTACCCAGTCTAGCTAGGTTGGTCCAGCAAACTTAGCCAAACACATTGACCAACATCATGATCCATTGAAGGATTTTTCATCAATTCTATATTTTTCCAAACAACTAAATGGCTTTTAGTTAAGAAAACTAGTTAATCCTTATCAACTAGTGGATCATAAAATTCGAAATTTTATGGATTGGTTGAACAATTTTTATTAAGTCCTTATCAACTATAAGGTCCATTCGTTCAACGTGCTACCCGAATCTAATTAGGATTTTATAAAACAATTCAACATTTGTCTTTTATGAAAATCATCAATTAAACGATTTAATGAAATGATTGACAATCAAAGGGACTACCCTAATCTGGTATTAGGTTTTGATGTTGTTTTTGTTTTATCAAACATAGCATGTCACTAGTTTATAAAAATTTCATCTCATAAAATTTTAAACATTTAATGGCTAACCTAATAAGGTTCATGAATACATTATTCAATATGTCCATTAAAGATGAAACAACTAATTTATCCGCATAAATAAAAGTTTCAACTAGTGACATATAACGAGTATTTGCAAGTTTAAAATTATCTACATAATAAAAACACGCAAATCTAAAATTTAACAATTAAATTCGAAGATAAAAATTTAAAGCTTCAAAACATTTTATCACATAAAACTAGGTATAAAATTATCAAATAATTCTAAAACCTAGGCTTTAAAATTTTAATCATTAATTTAGAAACATATATGTAATTTAAAAGAAACTTAATTTATCTCTTCATCTTATGAAAATAAAATATTTCTTTCAAAGTACATATCCATTAGAGCAATTTTAAAACACTTTTAAAATCATTAGAAATCGTTTTAAAAGCTTTCAAACAAAGTTTTAAAATTTCTAATCTTTATGTAACTTAAGAAAATTTAAATTTCAAAAATAAAATATTTCTTTGAAGTTACACAAACTTTAAAACTATTAAATGCTCGGAGAAATTATTATATCTCATAAAAATTTTATAAAGCATTTAAACGTTCGAGATCCATTTAAAATTATCGCATAAAGTTATATCGTCTTAAAAAACAATTTCGGGTTGCAAAAAAAATTTTTTTAAAACTCAAAACAATTTTTAAAACTAATTTTAACATAAAGCCAAAAATAGTTCGTATGTTTAAAATAAGCAATTTTGAAGATTTAAAAAGTCGTTATAATAGATCTATAGTATAATTGTGGCTCTGATACCACTGTTGGGGTTTTGGCGGACCCCCAGAGCTCGGATCTGTGTCCGTCCTAAGTCGGTCGGACCACAGGGGCACAAAAGCGCAGCGGAAATCGAAAACAAAATTTTCTAGACTAGCTAAACTATTTAGCTAGGCTCTGAGGGAGCCAGAACCTAGCCCGATCTATGCTAACTTGGGGTGGATCTGACCACCCCAAGAGGGATCTACTCTAAAGCGACTAATTAAATCTACACTAAAATTACTTAACCACATACCCGGAATCTTGGCCCTGGAGCAGGCAAGATGTACCGCACCGTCTTCTGAAGCTCCTTGTAGACGAGCCGCCTCGACTCGATCTGCCTGAGCCGCCTCGTACCCTCGAACCGACCCGCCCGAACCGACTTTCGCCTCCGAGCCGATCACACGCGGTAGAAAGTTTCACTTGAGAAGAACCTGCGTCTTAGACGTCCGGATCAAACTCCAAACCCCCTTCGTAGTCTTGCTAGGACTACTCCGGAGAATAGGAAGAGAGAGAGAGAATAGTTTAGTCGCCGATCGAGCTTGCTCTAAAAGTCTAGAGCTACTCGATCAAGGACTTGGTGTGTTTTTTTCAACGAAGAGAGTGCACCCCTATTTATATAGGAAGTCGGCACTCACTCTCTCGTTGCGAGCAATGTGGGACTATTGCAAATGGGAGAAAAATCAATTAAGCCAATTTGGCTTAATTTTTAGTTTAAGTGAGCTTTTCATAAAAGCAAACTTTAACTAATTAATTCTCTTTGCTCATTAAACTTTAGACACCAAACAAGCTATCAATCCGAAGGGCTTCGAATGGTGAACGCGTAGGAACCGACGGCGACGAATTTCGACTTTGTTTGACCCCTCAAACAATTGCTCAAAGTTGGGCAAATAATCGATTTTCGTAGCCGTCATTTGGGGTTTCAAAAAACCCTAAACGACTTAAGTTGCGGGCGCGCCCGCTAATCTAGCGAGCGCGCCCGACCAAGGAGACAAGGGCGGGCCGCACGCCCGCTGGGCAGCGGGCGTGCGGCCGCTGCCGCCACAACGGGCGCGGGCCCGCTGCCGCAGCGGGCGCTGGCCCGCTGTGCAGCGGGCGTGCGCCCGCTGCAGCCAGCGGGCTGCACCCGTTTGCCTTTGTCTATGGGCTTGTTAGCCCAGTGGGTCTAACCCACTTCGCCTTGGACTGTTTTCGCGTTTCTGGGCTCGTTTGAGCTCTGATTTGGACGCGGTTTGAACCTGTGTTTAGACCGAGACGATCCCGTTATCCAGGTAACCCTTTCCAATATGTGTGTTCCTACTAAATTTGTCGTAACCAATTTACAACACGTTTAATATTTGGTTTGCATCAAATACAACAATTGTCCATATTGCTATTACGACTAACTTTCACAACTTGACTTGTGAATATCATCAAATGATTTTCTCTCAATTAATCTTCTATTACTAAGACACGAATAGTACTCGGTGTGAGACCCTACAGCCTAACCTTACTATAGGTTGGGGCTCGGAACCCCTAGACGACGGTCACTACGAGCAGTAGCTGTCGTCCCTGTTTCAGAATCATCATAACGTGATTGACCCTTTGACAAAAGCATCATTGGGTTTACATTGGATGTGTCAGTGATGAACTCCATTAGCTATAGTCCCTTCGTCAAGACTGTGTTCCTGTTGGCCTAGGGTATGGTTTACTGTCAACCCTATTAGACAACATTGGTCAGTGTACGGCAGTCTTTATTGTATACACGTTGTACTTCTTACAACGTACCTCGGCCGAGGATTAACACAAAGATCGTACTGAGCCTGTAACACTAACTTCCCTTTAACAGAAGTGACGAATCCCATCTTAGTCATCTACTTGCCTCAAGAGCTTCGGGTGCAGCTCAACCTAAGATCTTTCAGCAGGCCTAGCCTCGAAGCTAGATCATAGGTCTAAGCTACACCGTTCACTCATAAGTTTGTACAAATGACTTCAAGTCTTAAGGACCCGCTTACCTATCATCACCCTAGAGTTATTAAAGACAATTTAGTTAAAGTCAACCATTTAATAACTCTAATTTGGTCGTTCGGTGAACTCATTCTCCAATGAGCACTTGTGTCTCATCTCCGACTTCATCAAGTCGAATGACTCTGAGATCATCATTACCTTAAGGTAAGACTAAGACACAGTGGTCTATCCGATGTGTCGATATCCAGTTCTCGACACATCTATGACCACGAACCGTTTAAGACTTACGTTTATATTCGGTCGCTTACTTACTCATAATCGAGATCTCATCTAGATACGTAAGGACCTAACTATAAGTCTATGGATATTATCTAAGTATATTAATACGAACGATTTATACTTAGAATAATAGGTACCATATACAGTATGAACAAGACGTATACTTTTGGATAAATTGCCTTATGGGCATATATTCTCCTACAGGCTCTTCCAAGCAGCGAGCAACCGGCGACCTACTCAAGGAGAGCGACAGACAAAGGGCGACCTTGCGGGATTGATCTTGAGATCGTCTTCCGAAGTCCGCCTAGCCTCAACATCCTCATAAATGTGTAAACAACCTTCCTAGATCACCCCCTCACTTGTAACCATCGTGCCCTTGGTTCCCATTAAAATAAATTCATTGTACGCGAAACTTCCCCCACAATAATTGCCACCGTCTGTGGGAAGTTTAGGGCCACACCCAAGTCAAATTCCATACCCATAAATCACAGTCCCAACCGTGGCAAAGCCCACATAGATGAGGAGTCCCACTCTCACCCGAGGACCCCTTTGACGGACTTACCCCCCGAGGGGATGGCCGAGACCATTCAGGCCTCAGCCCGTGCTCTCCATCAAAGCTTCGAGGCCTTCGCCAAGATGATGAAAGACTTCGATGCGACCAAAGCAGGGGCACACCCATGCCCTTCTGAGCCTCCGAACTTGAGGCGAAACCTTCGTCCTCAGTTCGAAGAGGAAGCGGTTGCTCAGTGAAGAGGGCTCACAGAAGAGATAGCTAACCAACAATAACTCCTTGATGAAGAAGCGAGAGCAGCTCGGCAGTGGAAGCTCGTCGAAAAATCTGCTGTCAACAGAAGATACCTGGAGGACGAGGAAGATGCCGCTCAACAAGCCCATCTCGACGAAGAAGCTGCTCTTCGGTACCTCTGCTTCATCATTGCTGAGCACGAGAGGCTTCAGAGGGAGAACCGTGAGGTCCCAGAGATGTCGACCTTAGGCCTACGGTGCAGAAACGCGCGTAGTCCGCCGTCAGCAGGGTCCCCACCGCTCAAGAGGAGCCCACTTCGACAACCGCGCCATTCACCTGGGCATGATGATCATTGTCAACGAAGCCGAGACCGGAGTAGAACCCCCGAGAGACGGGGATGGCATGTTCCCGAGCCCCGAGGCATCTCGCTAGCCAGGTCCGAAGGTCGACGTGAAGACCGAGATGGGCATCGCGACGTTCGAAGGTTGCCCGAGCGTCCCCCTGCCCTGGGGAGGCCAACCCAATGGCCAGATGGGTAACTTCTTCTCCGATACCTTTTAGGCTCAAGCTTCCCCAACTTGAGCTCTATGATGGTGCGGGCGACCCCCTCGAGCATGTGTAGAGGTACATGGGGGCAATAAAGATCCAGGGCATAGACGACGTGCTCCTATGCGGGGCAAGAACACTTTGAAGAGGTCAGTCCTAGAATGGTATAACGGTCTGCCCACCCGGACCATCGAATGCTTTGGCGAACTATCCCGCAAATTTTGCCAGCAATTTCGTGCGGGCGGATAAGGAGGAAGCCCTCGGACTATCTGTTCTCAATTGTCCAGAAGGAAGGAGAGACCATCCGAAAATTCCTGCACCGCTTCCAAGATGAGAGGCTCGGCTGAGGATCTGCGGGAACGAGCTCACCATGGCGGCCTTCAAGAAGGGGCTGACCAATCGGAGTCTCCACAAATCTCTCCTCTAGTACCCGTCGGCCGACTTTGATGCGCTTGTCATTCGAGCGGAAAAGTACATGCTAAGCGAGGAGGCCCTGTGAACGAGGAGGAGGTCGCCAGAACAGGGGCATCCCATAATGAGCATCGGCCCGGCTTTCTACCGAGGCAGGAAGACCGATCCAGGGGCCGTGATCAGCCGGGCCAGCAAAGGCATGACACAAAAGGCCATAGGCCACAAGACCGCCCCTGCCCAGTGCGAGAGTTCGACGCTGCCAGAGAACCCCCGCGGCTGGTCCAGAGACCAGAGAGACCGCGGCGGGCCCAGTACACACAACTCAATGACCCCATAATCGTGGTGTTGGAAGTCGCGACGAGGGCCAGACTTCTCCCAGACCCACCTCAAGGGTTAAGGTCGAACCCTGCTACGAGGGATCTGCAAAAGTATTGTCAGTATCACAATGATCACGGTCACGATACCGATGATTGCTTTACGTTGAAGAGAGAGATAGAGCGGTTGATTCAAGAGAGCCATCTCCGAGGGTACATTGGTGTAAGAGACCGGCCCAAGAAGAGAGAGAGCCCCGGGAGCGTGGAGGCCAAACACTCCCCAGAACGTCGAACAAGAAGCTCCTTACCCCCCAAGGCCGGTCATGCACATAGATGTGATATGCGGTGGACCGACCTCGGGTAGCATCTCATTATCAGCCAAGAAGGTGTATGTTCAGCAAGTGATGGCGGCAGGCCTTGGCGCAGGGGCAAAGAGGAGAAGAGTAGCTCATCCCCCCATCTCTTTCATTGACGATGACTTGGAGGGGGTCGAGCTACCACATGACGACGACATCGTCATCGAAGCTCAGGTCGGGACAGCCATTATCAGCCGCCTTCTGATCGACACTGGAAGCTCCTGTGACATCCTGTTTATGTCGACAGTCAAGAAGATGGGACTGAAGCAGGTGAACCTGAAGCCTTGTACGAGTCCGATCATCGGCTTCACCGGCCACTCGGTCCCCATTACCGGAGTCATCACCCTGCCAGTGTCTCTAGAGGAGGAGAAAAAGGTCGTCACTCGCATGACACCATAGCATCACAAGAAAAAGGTCGTCGACATAGCGTCGACGTACAACGACATTATAGGGCAGCCATACATGACCAACATCGAAGCTCTCCCCAGCTTGCTGCATTAAATGGTTAAATTCCAGACTTCGCGGGGGGGTGGGGCAAGTGCGATGGAGCCAAAAGCTGTCCCGAAGTTGCTATGTATGCTCCACCAAGCACAAGGCGCCAGAGCAGGCCCTGTCGGTCGACCTCCTCGACGATCGGGAGGATTGCTGCGACCAGCGACCAACTCTGGTGGAGGAGGTCGAGGAGGTGCCGATATCAGCTGAGGAGGGCAAGACCGTATCCATTGGCACAAAGCTCCCGGCTGCTCTGAGGACGAGACTCATCGATCTCCTCAGAGAGAATGCGGACATCTTTGCATTGTCGCCCTCGGATATGCCCAGAGTCGATCCCGCAATGATCGCTCACAAGCTAAATGCAGACCCAGAAGCTCGTTCAGTTAGGCAGAAGAAGAGGAGCTTATGAGGAGAGAAGATGCAGACGACAGGCGAGGAGGTGGAGCGGCTCCTCGAAGCAAAATTTATCAGGCCGGTAGCTACCCAGAGTGGCTCGCCAATGTCGTTATAGTGAAGAAGGCCAGTGGTAAGTAGTGCATGTGCGTCGACTTCACCGACCTCAACAAGGTGTGCCTGAAGGACAGCTTTTCCTTGCCGAAGATCGACCACTTGGTCGACCATGCTTCGGGCTACGAACTACTAAGCTTCATGGATGCTTTCTCGGGCTACAATCAAATTCCAATGGCAAAGGTCGATGAAGAGAAAACGTTGTTTATCACTAACAAGGGGACTGTCTGCTACACAAAGATGTCGTTTTGGTTGAAGAATGAGGGAGCGACCTACTGATTCGGGTTCAATATTACATATTTAACCCCCCATTTAGCCCTATTTTGTGCTCATGTGATGCTATATTGTTCTCTAATACATTCGTATTTTGTACACCATCGTTTATTAGAGAAATCAC
Organism: Scilla litardierei; assembly: GCA_030789695.1. NCBI lineage: Eukaryota > Viridiplantae > Streptophyta > Magnoliopsida > Asparagales > Asparagaceae > Scilla > Scilla litardierei. Next base: position 76,379,408 of record CM061141.1, on the reverse strand, counting down.
TTTATTTGAGCACAAAACAGTAATTAATGGAGTATTTTTTCACTTTTTATATTTTTCATAGCTTGGTCTCGATCTCACGATTTCAACGACTATTTATTTGTATTTTTCTGAGATCTGTGCTAATTACTGTGTATTTTTGAATGCAGAATACTAAAAAATGAGATGCGCACGAATCTTGGCGCATGACGTGGCCTACATCCACGCGTTCCCACTCGAATCCGACGGCAGAAGATAAGCGGGCGACGCGTCATAATATCAATCACCTGATCGCGATCCGACGGCTCACGTAAGCGGAGCGATTCGAATTCGAATTCGACCGATGCGGGCGACGTGGCTTGCTGACATACGTTGGATTTGAATCCAACGACCCAAATGAGCGCGCATCCAAGCGGCGACGTGGAAAATTCTGAAGCGTCGATCTCAGATCCAACGGATGAAAAGCACCCTGACGCGAACTTGGAGCGGAGAGCGGATGCGGGCGGCGCTCGGACCCGCTAAGATGCCACGCGTCAACGTCTCGTGCGATCCCGCATCGATCCGACGGTCGGTATTTGTGCCTACGTTTGTGAAGCGGGTTGGGTTTGATTTGGATGCAGGTTTCAACCCGTTAAGCCTCTTAAACCCGCAATGCCTCTATTTAAGGTATTCTAGGGTTATTGTGACGTATCTTGGCGTATTCTGGGCGTATTGGGGGCTCTAGGAGCCGTATTTCTCCTCTGAAAAATTCTGTAAAATTCCAGAGGCTATTCTTCTTATTTCCAGAGAGTTTTGGTGTCTATATTGGAGATTTGGTGATAAATTCTTAAACTTATACCACGTATTTGGTACTTTTCTATTGTATTTTGCTATTGGAATGATGTATTTTGCTATGAAACTTGATTTTTCTTGCACCATGAGTAGCTAAATTCTTATTGTGCATGGTATGGTGTAGTTAGGGGATATGATTTTTGTTTGTTTGGTTGAATATTCGTTGTGCTAAATTGTTAACGTTGATAAAGTTATAGTCTTTGTTATTAATTCTTCTCTTCATTTTCCAAAAGAATGTGTTAGAGTAGATGATCACCCACAAGGGTGAGTTTTGATTTCCCCAAAAGGGACTTTCATATCGTATTTAAAAGACTAAAACTTTAGCAACGATCTTATTGAATTTTGTGCTTGAACCCCCAAAAGGGTATTTTCCGATGAATTGCTCCCAAAAGGAGAATTCATTGAGTTATATTGGGTATTTTCCGGTGAATTGCTCTCAAAAAGAGAATTCATTGTGTTATATTCGTCAACCAGATTAATACGACTCATGGACCCTAATGAACACATACCATGTGTATACTTTTCATCGATATTTTCATACACGACTTTTCTTTGTTCACATTGTTCACTACGATCCAACCCATTAAAAATCATCGTCACCATAAGTGGTTAGCTTCTTTTCGTTGGATTTCTATTTCATTTAAGCTGTGGTTGCAACAGATTTTCTCCCGAGGATTCGACATCTGGACTCCCAGATTATATTACTTGTACGGACTCTTGCGCTTGAGAGAAGCACTATTTTGGGCCTACCAAGTTTTTGGCGCCGTTGCCAGGGAGAATGGTTTGTTACCACAGTTTATTTCATTTAGGGGACCTTCGGTGAGATCTTTCCACTTTACTGTACATAAACTTTTGTTTTTTTTATTTTTATTTTTATTTTTATTTTTTTAAACATGGAGTATATGAATTTCTATTGCACAAACAATTGGCATGATGCAGAATACGCTAATGCACACAAACATAGGATGGAGAAGCTCAAGATCGTTAGTTTTAATCAGACTGATTGTGAAACTTTCTTTCAGGCCTGGAGGAGGTTCACAAACATAGTATCGAGCTATCTGCAGCATGGGTACACAAATGAAGAGCTTATGGAGTCCTTCCTATATGGACTACGACCAGAGCTGCAGGAATTTTTGGGAGTCATGACGTCGACAGAGGCATGGGAATACATGGAGTCTCTGCAAGAAAATGAAGAAACCATGGAAGCGACTTTAGAGTGCGATTCAACGGAGCCTTCGTGCCTCGATCAAGGAGAGCAAAGCGTAGACCTACCTTTGCAATCCTTGAAAGAGGAAGTTTACTTGATTATTCATACACAGGAGGCTACATCCCATCAATTCCAAGAGAATTTCCTTGCTCGGAGTCGGCATATTCAGAAATCCATTGAAAATCTTAATTTGATTGCCACTTGCTTAGAAGAAAATAATTCTTTTGAAATTCAACTTCAAGAATCTAATACGAGTTTATCGTCTATTGCAAGAAAATCGAGCAAGCCATGTCACGTTGAGTACACGAATATAAATATCTACATGGCAGGAAGTGTGTGCAAAAGAGAGGACGAGCTAGCAATTTTGGATGAACGAGAGGAGGAGACAACTAGGGACAAGGGTTTTGAGATTATCGCCATGGAGACAGAACCATTTCCTCCCCCAGTTTTTTCCCAAAATCATTTACCCCTCTCTCCAATGACCGAGCATCATATCGAGAGTAGTGCATATCTTTCAGGGAGTAGTCGTCAACTTGCTTTAATTTATTTCAACTATTTTGATGACTACATTTGGAATATTTTTATTGAGAAGAATCTTAAACTAAAATGGATTGACGTGACTCATCTCTTGCAGGATACAGATGAACATCTTATAGAGATGCTGGGAGTTACGTTGCTGGGATCCAATTTAGTCGTTGGAGGAAGATTACTCGCCGAGGAGCGTAAGGAGAAAATTGAACAACTTCCTCCACAATTAAAGATTCGGGATCCGCCATTTGACCACGGTGTGTTCTTTCCAGTAGTGTAGATTTTATATGCTTTCTAGGTTGCTTTGAATAAACTCGTATGCCTTTCGACATTGAGGACAATGTCCATCTTTAGTTGGGGTGTGTGTATGAGACCTTAGGATTTTTTTGTTAAGAGAAAAATAAATCACCAAATATCATCATTTAAAGCACCTTCACATTCCACAAATACGGATGATTATACATTAATTGAGTTCTAAAAATTGTTTGTGGCTTAAGTTAATTATTTTTCATTCATGGAATTACCGTTAATATGCTATTCATGAAAACTTTCAATTTCCATGATTAATATCTCGAAATAGTCTGAATTTATTTCATGCATGCTAAAGTGATGAAAAAGCTTAAGTATACACGATTTATTAGAATAGTCTTCAAGTTGAAGAGGAATTTGGCCATTGTTATTAATGTTTATGATTCAAAGAATGGGTGTTGAGTTGCTTACAAAAAAACAGAAAAAAATGAGAAAAATGAAGAAACAAAAAAAAATGAATAAGTATGTCACTAATAAATAACTTGGTTGGCTCGAGTAGTACAGTCCGAGGGGTCCTTTTTGGCCTAATGCCCTATTATCCTCTGATTTGGGAGCCATTGACCGGAAACTCACTCATTTGATGGAGCAATCCAAGTTATACATTTTTCCGCAAATGTTGCTTTATGCGCGTTACGCGGAACTAATAAAAGAAAAGAAAAAGAAAAGAAGTGGCGAATAAACTAAGCAACCTCAATGCCCATGACTTGAACGATCTTTGTGAGATGCCAATTCCATGGAAACAAGAAAACTAGAATATAACGACGTGTTATACTTTTACTTGCGCAAAACGATGCTTGCATGCTATTTATTCAAATTAAATTAGAGAAAATATCATGTGATTGATCTTGTGCATGGATTGTGTATATTGATAGTCTAGATCATGTTGGAAAGCGTATTATTGAGCCATGCCATAAGCGATTGATAGAATTTATTGTTTTATTAATCATCCGTATTAATCGCTCTTTTTGCTAGAGAATAGCAAATCGCTAGTTGGGGGTGTGATTCGGGTTCAATATTACATATTTAACCCCCCATTTAGCCCTATTTTGTGCTCATGTGATGCTATATTGTTCTCTAATACATTCGTATTTTGTACACCATCGTTTATTAGAGAAATCACTTTATTTGAGCCCAAAATAGTAATTAATGAAGTATTTCTGCACTTTTTATATTTTTCATAGCTGGTCTCGATCTCACGATTCCAACGACTATTTATTTGTATTTTTCTGAGATCTGTGCTAATTACTGTGTATTTTTGAATGCAGAATACTAAAAAATGAGATGCGCATGAATCTTGGCGCATGACGTGGCCTACATCCACACGTTCCCGCTCGGATCCGACGGTAGCAGATAAGCGGGCGACGCGGCAAAATATCAATCGCCCGATCGTGATCCGACGGCTCACGAAAGCGGAGCGATTCGAATTCGAAATCGACCGATGCGGGCGACGTGGCTTGCTGACATACGTTGGATTCGAATCCAATGGCCCAAATGAGCGCTCATCCAAGCGGAGACGTGGCGAATTCTGAAGCATCGATCTCAGATCCAACGGATGAAAAGCACCCCGACGTGAACTCGGAGCGGAGAGTGGATGCTGGCGGCGCTCGGACCCGCTAAGATGCCACGCGTCAACGTCTCGTGCGATCCAGCATCGATCCGATGGTCGGTATTTGCGCTGACGTTTGTGAAGCGGGTTGAGTTTGATTTGGATGCGGGTTTCAAACCGTTAAGCCTCTTAAACCCGCAATGCCTCTATTTAAGGTATTCTAGGGGTTTTGTGACGTATCTTGGCGTATTCTGGGCGTATTGGGGGCTTTAGGAGCCGTATTTCTCCTCTGAAAAATTCTGTAAAATTCCAAAGGCTATTCTTCTTATTTCCAGAGAGTTTTGGTGTCTATATTGGAGATTTGGTGATAAATTCTTAAACTTACACCCCGTATTTGGTGCTTTTCTATTGTATTTTGCTATTAGAATGATGTATTTTGCTATGAAACTTGATTTTTCTTGCACCATGAGTAGCTAAATTCTTATTGTGCATGGTATAGTGTAGTTAGGGGATATGATTTGTGTTCGTTTGGTTGAATATTCGTTGTGCTAAATTGTTAACGTTGATAAAGTTATAGTCTGTGTTATTAAATCTTCTCTTCATTTTCCAAAAGAACGTATTAGAGTAGATGATCACCCCACAAGGATGAGTTTTGATTTCCCCAAAAGGGACTTTCATATCGTATTTAAAAGACTAAAACTTTAGCAACGATCTTATTGAATTTTGTGCTTGAACCCCCAAAAGGGTATTTTCCGATGAATTGCTCCCAAAAGGAGAATTCATTGAGCTATATTGGGTATTTTCCGGTGAATTGCTCTCAAAAAGAGAATTCATTGTGTTATATTCGTCAACCAGATTAATACGACTCATGGACCCTAATGAACCCATACCATGTGCATACTTTTCATCGATATTTTCATACACGACTTTTCTTTGTTCACATTGTTCACCACGATCCAACCCATTAAAAATCATCGTCACCATAAGTGGTTAGCTTCTTTTCGTTGGATTTCTATTTCATTTAAGATGTGGTTGCAACAGATTTTCTCCCGAGGATTCGACATCTGGACTCCCAGATTATATTACTTGTACGGACTCTTGCGCTTGAGAGAAGCACTATTTTGGGCCTACCACCTACCAATGGATGGTGGATAAAATCTTCAACCCTCAGGTCAGGCGAAACCTTGAAGTCTACATCGATGATATGCTAGTCAAAAGCAAGGAGGCCCAGGATCCCCTCGCCGACCTGCATGAGACATTCCAGAAGGTACGCTGTTACAATTTAAGGCTCAACCCAGCAAAGTGCATCTTCAGCATGCAATCAGGAAAGTTCCTTGGCTTCATGATTACGAAGCGAGTGATCGAGGCGAACCCGGACAAGATATCGGCCCTCATTAACATGAAGGAGCCTCGAACTATTAGATACTTGCAGAGGTTGAACGGGAGGATCACTGCATTGGGGAGGTTCCTATCAAAGTCCACCGAGAGATCGCTCACATTCTTCAGAATCTTACGGTAGTCTCTTTGCTGCAGAGAAGGACGCGAGGAAGGTGGTCGAATGGGACGACACTCGTGCCCAAGCGTTCGCAGAGCTACGGGCCTACTTGTAAAGTCCGCTATTGCTCACGAAGCCAGAGGAGGAGGAGCAGCTGGGCTTATTTCTTTCCACTAACGAAGAAGCTGTCAGTTTGGCCCTCGTTAAAGAAGAAAAGGGCACACAAAGGCCGGTCTACTACACGAGCCAGGTGCTCCGAGATGCGGAGACCCATTATAGCCCTATAGAGAAGGTCACTTACTGCCTCATCACGACAGCGAGAAAACTCCGGCCGTACTTCCAAGCTCACACCATCATCGTCTACACCAATTTGCCCCTTGAAAAGAACTTGAAGCGATTGGAGCGATCGGACAGAATGCTAAAGTGGAGTGTCGAACTCAGTGAGTTCGACATCATATACAAAGCCCGGATGGCGATCAAAGGCCAAGCACTGACGGACTTCGTGGTGGAATGCACCATTGAAGAACTTCCCGAAGTTCCGTCGGGCGCTCGATCGGCCGTTGGCTGTCAGAAACCAACGGTGGCAGACGAACCTTCGACGTCCGCCCAGGGAGGAGATGGTAAACTATGGGTCTTCCACGTTGATGGGTCGGCTGCAGGGTCGAAAAGTGGAGCAGGCATCGTCATAGAAACTCCTGACGGATTGCTGGAGTATACGCTCCGCTTCAAATTCTCGACGAAAAACAACGTGGTAGAGTACGAAGTCGTTGTCAATGGGTTAAATCTATGCCAGACGATAGGGGCGACGAATGTGCTGCTGCTAAGCGACTCGAGGCTCATCGTCTAACAGATTCAAAGGAGCCTTGAAGTAAGGGAGGAGATGATGAAGCGTTACTTAAAGTGCGCCTAGGCCTAACTTCAAAAATTAAAGAAGGCGGAGGTGCAACATCTGCCTCGATCGAACAACCTCCGGGCCGACTCTCTCTCTCGAAGCTGACCTCCTCTTCTCCGGCCAAGATTGGGAAGGCCATCTACGTCGAGAACCTGCTGACACCGACCATTGAGGAGTGCGAGCTAATGTGTGTCAGCTAGACGGCGACCTGGATGAGCCCGATCATGACCTACCTCGAGACGGGAGTCCTGCCCGAAGATCCACTTGAAGCGAAGAAGGTCGAGAGGCGAGCCCATTTGTTAGTAATCTTCGACGGCGTGCTCTATCGGAAGCGTCGTGCCAAATACGACATCTTGCCTTATTTGAAGTGTCTGGGGCCGGACCAAGCTGAACAGGTTATCAGGAAGGTGCACGAAGGCTTCTGTGGAAACCACTACGGTGGATGCACCATCGCTCATAAAGCGGTGCGTCAAGGATACTACTGGCCGACCATGATCCATGACGTGCTCCAGTACGTCAAGAAGTGCAGGGAGTGCCAGAAGTTCTGTAGACACACCGCTGCACCGCCGGCTGACCTGGTCCATATTCTCAGCCCGATCCCATTTGCCAAGTGGGGCCTCGACATACTCGGACCCTTCCCGATGGTGTCTGGAAGGAGGAAGTTCCTTGTCGTCGCCGTCGATTACTTCACTAAGTGGGTCAAGGCCGTACCACTGGCGCACATCACCTGGAAGGATATGAAAAGCTTCGTGTGGAAGTCCATCATATGCAGCTTTGGAGTGCCTCACTCCATAATGATCGACAATGGGAGGTAGTTTGACTGCGCGGACTTCCGAGGCTTCTGTTTAGAATGTGGCATCATGTTGTACTTCGCTTCTGTGGCTCATCCGCAGTGCAATGGGATGGCAGAGGCGGCGAACAAATGTATATTGGGCCCTTGAAGAAGAAGGTTAGCGACATGCTTGGATCCTGGCTGGACGAGCTACCGGGCATCCTATGGTCATATCGAACAACTTACAAGGCATCGAACATGGAGAGTCTGTTTATGCTGGCGTTCGGGGCGGAGGCTGTCGATACAGTAGAGGTGGGAGAGGAGACTCTTCGGCTCAAATAGTTCGATGAAGACATCAACATGAAAGGCCTCGACCTTAACCTCGAGCTCATCAACAAAGTAAGAGACCGAGCCCTTACCAACCTCGTCAGGCATATCCAGAGGATGGCTCGACACTAAAACTTCCGAGTGAAGAAACGAAGCTTCAGAATTGGCGATTAGTCCTCAGGGATGCGACCTTCAAACCAGAGATCGTTTGTTGAGGGAAGCTCGCACCAAAATGGGAGGCCCCCTATGAAATCATCGACATCATCAGGCTGGCTACTTACATCCTTGCAACCATGGAAGGGGGCGAGCTAGCCCACCCATGGAATGCTAAGCACTTGCTCAAATATTACCAATAATTTTGCAAAATATCAATGACATTGTCTTTCTTTTTGTGCACATTCTCGGATGTTGTCTTCTCAACTTAATAAATTTCGACTCTCCTCCTAGGTTAAAAGCTCCCCTGCAAAGGTCGACCATATCCCATAACGCTCCCACCAACATGAAAAGACATGAGGAACGAGGTCGCGGAGCAAGGATAGACGTCCGGAGCTACAGGCTCGTACCCGCTCATCACTCAAATTCCGGGGCAAGCTTACTGAGCATCGCCCTCGATAGGCTCCGGAGGGCTGGGGCCGAGCTACGGGCTCATACCCTCCCCTCCCTCAAACTCCAGGGCAAGCTTACGGAGCTTCACCCTCGATAGGCTCCGAAGGGCTGGGGTCGAGCTACGGGCTCGTACCCTCCCCTCCCTCAAACTCCGGGGCAAGCTTACGGAGCTTCGCCCTCGATAGGCTCCGGAGGGCTGGGGCCGAGCTACGGGCTCGTACCCTCCCCTCCCTCAAACTCCGGGGCAAGCTTACAGAGCTTCCCCCTCGATAGGCTCCGAAGGGCTAGGACCGAGCTATGGGCTCGTACCCTCCCCTCCCCCAAACTCTGAGGCAAGCGTACGGAGCTTAGCCCTCGATATGCTCCGGATGGCTAGGGCCAAGCTACGGGCTCGTATCCTCCCCTCCCTCAAATTCCGAGGCAAGCTTACGGAGCCTCGCCCTCGATAGGCTCTGAAGGGCAAGGGCCGAGCTACGGGCTCGTACCCTCCCCTCCCTCAAATTCCGGTGTAAGCTTACGGAGCTTCGCCCTCGATAGGCTCCGGAGGGCAAGGGCCGAGCTACGGGCTCGTACCCTCCCCTCCCTCAAATTTTGGGACAAGCTTATGAAACTTTGCCCTCGATAGGATCTGGAGGGTCAGGGCCGAGCTACGGGCTTGTACCCTCCCCTCCTCAAATTTCGGGGCAAGCTTATGGAGCTTTGCCCTCGATAGGCTCCGGAGGGCGAGGGCTGAGCTACGGGCTCGTACCCCCTCCCTCAAACTCCGAAAGACAAACTTCGGTCTATACTCTCGACATCCGGCACGGCCTCTCCCCAGTTCTCGACCGCCTCGAATGCCAGGGGCAATACACATAAGGGCAATGCTAGAAAGCAATGCTAAGTCACAAGTCAAGAAACTGAAGTCCGGATAATAATCTTCATTGATCAAAATGGAAAAAATTTATACAAGTATGCCCAGGTGCCAACATTACAAAAAATGGTCACACCTAGGCTGACACCACCAAAGAAAAAACCAAAAACTTCAGCCTAACGAAAACAAAAAGAAAACAAGTCCTACACCCAGGCCCCTAGACCAGCCTCTAAAGTCCCCACTATAGCTTTCACATCGCGCCCTGGTCACCCTCGCCATGGTCGCCTCCGACCGAACCTTCACCTCCCTCTTGGGCACGGCTCCCCACTTGTTGCTCGATTGTCGTCGCCTTCCCTTCGGTCGGTGTGCCGACCTCCTCCTCCTCCTCGTCATCTGAGGCCACAAGCTTCGAGAAGTATACCATGACCGAGGGATAGAGGCTTCCCATTCTCTCTTTAATCCTCCGGAGGCATGCCTCCCAGCCCTCTGCTATGCCATCCCTCTTCATCACCGCCATTGCCGGGACGAGCTCCGTCATCTGGTAAGTGCGGACCGTCTCCACCTGCTTCGCTTTTAGTTCGGCCCTCCCTGACGTCACCAGCATTTCCAGCTCGGCCGCCCATATATTCCCCTGCTCAAAAGTGCCCTCCAGCTTGATCCGGCAGGCTTCTTCTACCTGAACCCTTTTCTTGAACTCCTCCAAGCATACTTCTTGTTTCTGAATCGTCGCCCTCTATTCGGCAAACAACTCATGCATCTTGGTATATCGGGTCATATGCCTCGTCGCCTGCTCCTAAGCGGCCTTCTTTACGGCTTCGAGCTCGGCCTCCTTCTTCCCCAGCACGGCATCGGCCTTGTTAATCCCAGACGTGTGGCGTCTGAGGCAGACCATCATGACATTCGCCTGCACAGAAAACGGAGAAGGTTAAAGTGCACACACGAACAAGGAGCTGTATCTTAAAGGGGTGGCCGACCTACCTTCATGCTGTGCCATGTAAGGATCGCCTTACCCTTTCAATACTAACAACACACACTATAGGGGGTGAATAGTGTAATGGCAATAAAATTGTCCAATTAAAATTAAACTTGCAAATGCGGAATTATAAATGCAAGAGGAAATAATTAACACAATCAATCCAAACGCAAACACAAGGAATTACCCTGGTTCCCCAAACTTGGGTACATCCAGCCACACCAATATCCACTATAATCCCACACAGAGAAGTGAATACAAATCTCACAAGGAGATACCCCACAAAGAGGATTTATGCCCTACACAAGGACCCAACCAACCCTATACAAGGGTCAAGACTCCCACACAGAGAATCACTAACTCCCACTCAGAGAATTAGGGTTAGCCCTACACTAGGACACTAAACTTCCACAAAGAGAGTTACTCCCACAAAGAGAGTTATTTCCACAAAGGGAAAAACCTAATCCCACAAAGAGATAACCTCCCACAAAGAGAGAAAGACTAATTCCCACAAAGAGAATTAGAGACAACAAATACACCAAGTAAAGTAAATACTCTTACCTATGCCTTGAGATGCTTACTCATGAATGGATGCAATGCATGGAAGAGGATCTCCAAGTGTTGAGATATACTTGATAGCACTTGGATGAATTCCCTTGAGCTGGACTTCAATGCATGAAGATGAATGAGAGCTCTAGAGAGGGAGTTGAGGGAGTTTGATAGTGGCTTAAGGATCTCTTGAGGTATTCAATAGCATCAAGAAGTATAAGAGATATCAGCCCACTCATATAAATAGGAACCCTATATCAAACCCCAAAACCCAAGAAAACAGCCAAAGAATCAATTCTGCAACGGCTAGAAACTGTGCGAAAACGACAGGAACAGTCGACTGATGATCAAAAGATAGTCGACTGATCAACGGCTAGAAATTATCCAACAGCTATAATCTGAGCCAGGACAATCGACTGATGAAGACAGTACAGTCGACTGAGAACAGGACAGCCACTTATAAATCCTTCAGCAGGCGACTGCATCAGAGGATGGAATAAAACAGAGAGCTGCACTCTTTCTCCAGTTAATCGCACATGCGACTGATGTCAATAATAAAGTCGACTGTCTATTAGTCAGGCGACTGTAAAACCTTAATCAGTCGTCTGCTGAATAAGATGGAGAAAAGACAGAGAGATGCAGAGATTGCACTTACGCTACACAGGCAACTGATGACCAATCTACAGGCGACTGTAAATATACAAGTGACTGTAAACTGACCAGTAGTCGACTGTGCGTAAAGCTCAAGTTTGAGTCAATTGAAAAGTTGACTTGAGCTGTGCATATCAGGCGACTGTAGAAGGATCTACATGCGACTGGAAATCATCTGGTCGACTGTGTTTCCTTCATCAAGCGACTGATGGAAAGCCAGCGACTCCAAATGAGTCTTTGGACAGAGTGAACCTATTGGGTTGGATTCTATGATAATCCTAAGGCTCACTAAGATGGTTAAATGCATATGCATGAATGAGTAAACCATCTAACAAGGCATTACATTAATCCTAGACTCAAAAGAGAGAGAAAGCAATAAAGTAAATTACATGGATTACAATGCTTTCCTTAGAGTCTTAGTCTTTAATCTAGATGCCTTGATTGCTCTCCACCATCTCCAAGCTTTGGCACTCCTTGAGTCCAAGCTTTGGTCCTTCTTCACAAAATGTCCATCCTTACACCAAGTGATTAGTCTCCAAGAAAGATATTCTTGAAAAATAACTGAGAGACTAAAACATGAGAGTCATTAGCAACAACATAATGTTGTGATCATCATCAAAATAAGATTGGTATGAAACACCAATACTCAACATTCTCCCCCCTTTTGATGATGACACACATTATGTTAAATACAAATAATTAAAGCACAATGCTAATGAGCTCCCCCTACTTATATGCACCAATAAAACAATAAGCTACACAATAGTAAATACTCATTATACCAAATAATATTATGGTGACATATAATAGGCAAGGATTACATAAACCAATAGAAATAGACAATATCATGCAAACATGAAAGGTTTATCTAATCCCATATATATATCCCCATAGATATATCTCTCCCCATATGCATAAGTATATAACTCTCCCATATAAAGTTACATAATGCATATATCTCTCTCCCTTGACATCGTCAAAAAGGTGGACATCAAATATATCCCCCTTTGTCATCTTCACTAAGATGTGACAATATGCAAGAAAAGAAAGAGATGTATGATACCAAATTGAAAAATTTAGTGGGTATCAATTCACTATCCCATGCTCCCCCTAGATCATAGAAATGGTCAACTTTTGACTTCTAGGATCTAACACCAATATTGGAGCCATGGGCCTTAAAAATGTATCAAAGCAATTGATATGGAAAAAATCAAGCTTCAATGATACACAAAGATATTGCCAAAATAAATATAACATGAAACATGTTGGCAATAAATAAGAGGTTTGGTTTGAGATCAAAAATAACCAGTTGACATAAATGTAAATAATGATCTCAAACAACCTCTGAAATGAGAGTCAAAATATGTTTTAAAATATTTTAAACATATAACATATTAACTCCCCTATTGACATACACATAAATCAAAAGTGCATGCATGTCAATAAAATCCCCAAGATTCCCATTTTCATGAAAAATACATACATTTGAAAGTATTTTCAAAATTATGAAACACACACACAATCAATGGGTATGCAAAAATATAGCATTAAGCACAATACACATGCAATATGCAAATGTGTGTGGGGAACCTAAACATTAGGGAACCAAACCCAAGAGGAGTTTGACTTCCTAACGTAATCACACGAGGTGATCACATCCATAACTAGAGAGTTGATGTAAATATCACTCTCTTGCACACTAACCTTAGTGGGAATCCATAATCTCAAGGATTTCCTAGGCAATGGTTTTACCTTTGCAAGAGGGATGGATGTGGCATGCGTAGGTATAGAAACGAATTTCTTAGCCGGCAAAGAATGATGATTTTGCTTCTTAGCAAAAAATGAAGATTTTTCATTCTTCCTCATTACCTCGTGATCTACATGCTTCTTGTTGATGTTATTGTTGCACAAGAAAGCATGGTGATTCTTCTTAGGTGCTTTAGCAATATTTCTTGTATTTGCACCATAAGAGGAATTAGAGGTGAGTTTGGGTACCACATTTTGAATATAACCCAAACCTCCTCTATGATTTACCGGATGTTGTTTTTCCAACAAATAGTGGAGTGAATCCCTAGAATACACAAAGCTTATGAGCTTACGGGATTCCTCTTCACATTTCAACTTAAGTTGTTGAATATGAGAATCTAAGCTAAGGTTTTGAGCAACAAGATTTTCATTAGTTAAACTCAATTCCTTAACTTGAGAGAGAAGTGTGTCTCTCTCACAAGTGTCATAAACATGCTTTTCATCATGAATTACACTTGCAATATCTAGTTCATGCAATCTACTCTTAGCAATCTTATATTTTGCTTTTAATTTATTGTAAGAGTTGATGCACTTATTAGCCTTTTCAGAGACCAAGTCGAAGTTGTTCTTGAGCTCCTCGTATGAGATCTTTTCTTCCTCGATCTCAACGTCAACATCATCCTTGCTAGAGCTTGACGAAGACTTCTCCTCCATAGCCATGAGGTACGAATCCTCATAGGAGTTGTATGCGTTGAGCCAAGCATCCAACTCTTCTTCATTTAATCCGGAGGGGATTGGAGTAGGACCATCAATGACTACAAAGCATGCGTGAGCATCCTCCTTTGCATCCTCTTCTTCGTTACTCGAAGTGTCCTTACTCGAATCATCAAAGGTCCCGACAAGTCCTTTCTTTTGATTTTTGGACTTGGATCTTCATTTCCAATGCTTCTTCCCTTTACCCTTATAAGTTTCTTTGTTGGGTTTGGAAGGCCATTCGGTGGACAAGTGACCTTTTCCACTGCAAGTATAACAAGTAGGAACCTTGTTAGAATTTGAGGCAAACTTTAACAAAGACTTACCTTGCTTGCATTTGAGGAATGCTTTGAATTGCTCTGCAAGCTCCTCAATTTCTTCTCCACTTGCATCTTCTTGCTCATCTTCTTCACTAGGAGCTTCTCGATGGAATTTCCTCCTCCACTTGATTGGATCCTCCTTGACATGGAACGCAATCCCCTTTTGCTTCTCCGGCTTCTCGGGCTTTGTTGGTTGAATCTCCTTCTTGTGTTGAAGATTTACTTCATACGCCATGAGATTACCAATGCACTCCTCAACGGTGTATTTGGACGTGTCATAAGACTCCAAAATTTCGTTGGCCTTTGACTCCAATCAAGGTGAGAGAGAGTCAAGGATCTTCTCTACACGATCATCTTGGGAAATCATCTTCCCGAGTTCCTCTAAAGCGTTCACGATATCAGTGAACCTAGTGAACATCTCTGAAATGCTTTCGCCTTCCTGCATCTTAAACATTTCATATTTAGATCTAAACACAGTTTGTTTAGATTTCTTTACCTTTGTTGTCCCTTCATGACAAATCTCCAAAGTATGTCAAATTTCATTGGCCGTTTTGCACAAGGAGATGCGGTTGAACTCATTGGCTGAGAGGGTGCAATGGAATGCATTCATAGCCCTCGCATTGTACTTAATCGATTCCTTCTCCGCCTTTTTCCTTGAAGCCGTAGGAGTAGTGGGCTTCTCAAATGGCACATCCGTAATGTCCCATAGGTCTTGACCTCCAAGTAGATCATCATCCTGATCTTCCAACTAGGGTAGTTGGTTCTGTTGAAGAGCGGGGGTCGGACGGTTGAGTGACCTTCTTCATGAGACGCGGATGTTGCGTTGAATGCTATCGTTGCAGTATGCTATAACCTCACTCTGATACCAATTGTAAGGATCGCCTTACCCTTACAATACTAACAACACACACTAGCGGGGGTGAATACCCTTACAATACTAACAACACACACTAGCGGGGGTGAATAGTGTAATGGCAATAAAATTGTCCAATTAAAAATTAAACTTGCAAATGCGAAATTATAAATGCAAGAGGAAATAATTGACACAATCAATCCAAATGCAAACACAATGAATTACCCTGGTTTCCCAAACTTGGGTACATCCAGCCACACCAATATCCACTATAATCCCACACAGAGAAGTGAATACAAATCTCACAAGGAGATACCCCACACAGAGGATTTATGCCCTACACAAGGACCCAACCAACCCTACACAAGGGTCAACACTCCCACACAGAGAATCACTAACTCCCACTCAGAGAATTAGGGTTAGACCTACACTAGGACACTAAACTTCCACAAAGAGAGTTACTCCCACAAAGAGAGTTATTTCCACAAAGGGAAAAACCTAATCCCACAAAGAGATAACCTCCCACAAAGAGAGAAAGACTAATTCCCACAAAGAGAATTAGAGACAACAAATACACCAAGTAAAGTAAATACTCTTACCTATGCCTTGAGATGCTTACTCATGAATGGATGCAAGGCGTGGAAGGGGATCTCTAAGTGTTGAGATATGCTTGATAGCACTTGGATGAATTCCCTTGAGGTGGACTTCAATGCATGAAGATGAATGAGAGCTCTAGAGAGGGAATTGTGGGAGTTTGATAGTGGCTTAAGGATCTCTTGAGATATTCAATAGCATCAAGAAGTATAAGATATATCAGCCTACTCATATAAATAGGAACCCTATATCAAACCCCAAAACCCAAGAAAACAGCCAAAGAATCAATTCTGCAACGGCTAGAAACTGTGCGAAAATGACAGGAACAGTCGACTGATGATCAAAAGATAGTCGACTGATCAACGGCTAGAAATTATCCAATGGCTATAATCTGAGCCAGGACAGTCGACTGATGAAGACAGTACAGTCGACTGAGAACAGGACAGGCGCATGTAAATCCTTCAGCAGGCGACTGCATCAGGGGATGTAATAAAACAGAGAGCTGCACTCTTTCTCTAGTTAATCGCACAGGCGACTGATGTCAATAATAAAGTCGACTGTCTATTAGTCAGGCGACTGTAAAACCTTAATCAGTCGTCTGCTGAATAAGATGGAGAAAAGACAGAGAGATGCAGAGATTGCACTTACGCTACATAGGCGACTGATGACCATTCTACAGGCGACTGTAAACTGACCAGTAGTCGACTGTGCGTAAAGCTCAAGTTTGAGTCAATTGAAAAGTTGATTTGAGCTGTGCATATCAGGCGACTGTAGAAGGATCTACAGGCGACTGGGAATTATCCGGTCGACTGTGTTTCCTTCATCAAGCGACTGATGGAAAGCCAGAGACTCCAAATGAGTCTTTGGACAGAGTGAACCTATTGGGTTGGATTTTATGATAATCCTAAGGCTCACTAAGATAGATAATGCATATGCATGAATGAGTAAACCATCTAACAAGGCATTACATTAATCCTAGACTCAAAAGATAGAGAAAGCAATAAAGTAAATTACATGGATTACAATGCTTTCCTTAGAGTCTAAGTCTTCAATCTAGATGCCTTGATTGATCTCCACCATCTCCAAGCTTTGGCACTCCTTGAGTCTAAGCTTTGGTCCTTCTTCACAAGATGTCCATCCTTACACCAAGTGATTAGTCTCCAAGAAAGACTAAAACATGAGAGTCATTAGAAACAACATAATGTTGTGATCATCATCAAAATAAGATTGGTATGAAACACCAATACTCAACATGCCAGATGGCTGATGTGTCATAATATTCCACATTTTTATCTATATGTTTACACGTCAAAATAATTGCTTAAACCCCCATTTTATACACTTTTACACTATTATTTGACACAATATGACTTTCGGAGCGTTTATGCCCATTTCAGGGATTTGGAGCGATATTGGAGCAATTTGGAGTCAATAGGACGATCGGTGACGTGAGAGCACCAAGAAGACTCATGATGACATGCTTGAGGTGTCAAAGAGGAAGAAAAGAGGGAGAGAGAGAAAGGAGCAGCCAATAAGTGACCGAGTCAGTTTTCCAGGCGACTCGATCGAGCAGCATCAGCTGCTCGGCCAAGCTGACACGCGGATGCCGTGGAAACGGATACGCCCTACTCGACTGATGCGGTTGAGTGCTATGTGCACTATTTGTGTGTATTTGATTGCCTACGTGATACTATTGTGTATAGTAATGGTTGTAGTAGTAATGATATTCTGAATATTTGGGCGATATGTGTGTGTGTGTGTGCGCATGGTTGTAGGGAGTGTGCACAGGAGTGGCACACTTGTAATTAAGTGTTACTGTGGTATATTTGTATTGGATGGTAGTGATGCGTGAATGAGTATATATATGTATGGTTATTAATCTATGTTGGCATGCTTAGGGATAACCCTTGAGAGGGGCTAGTGTGAAAAGGGGTAAGGGTAGTTTGGTCTTTTGGAGAGTTGCGTGTGTACAATAGGAGTGTAGTAAGGAATGGCAAACTTGCAATTACCTAGAAGATGGAGGGGTATTTTAGTCATTGCCCTCATGGAATGTTCCCTTGGAACATTCCATTCTTGGATGAGAAGGAAAGAATATTCCTTAGGATATTCCTTTCTTGGATGAGAAGGAAAGAATATTCCCTAGGATATTCCTTTCTTGAATGAGAAGGAAAGAATATTCCCTAGGATATTCCTTTCTTGAATAAAAAGGAAACAATATTCCTTAGAATATTTCTTTCTTGGATGGAAAGGAAACTAATCTATTTATTCTCTTCTTCCTACACTCTTCTCCATCTTCCTCTTTCTTTTCTCCTCATTTTGTCATCATCTCTTCTTCCTCCCTTTTTCCTATGATGGCCGAACCTCTCCATGGCCGGGAGAAATCACTCTTTGGGCTACCCAACACCCACTCTGCACGCATTGGAAGCTTCCCTTCCAAGAAAGGGTGAAGCTTGCTATTAGAGGAGAGGGCTTGAAGAGGAGATTTATGTTGGAAGCAACGATCTAGGATCTCTAGTTTGATGATGACAAACGTTGTGTTATATGTAACGTGTGTGCTAAGTGTGTTTGAGAAAAAGCGAAACGATACTTCTTTCAATACGTGGAGTAATTGCTAATCATATAGCAAATTGGGAGAGAAATGAAATGGTGTGCACAAAGCTATTTGGACTTGGTTAATATTGGGAGAGATGGAGACAAATCTAACCAAGATGAGATTTGATCAAATCAATTAAAGATTTTTGCTCCTATCTATTCCCTATTCAAATCCCATTTAGACCAAGTCAACCTCTTAATCAATCTCTAAATCCTAGCCTTCCATCTCGCCCCTATTGCCGCAAACCCTAGTCATCTCATCATATAAAACCACCAAGCAAGGGAAAGAGAAAGAGACGTCGGCCAAAAAGTATAGGAGCCGAAAATTTTGAGAAGCCGGCCACATTGCACCCCTCAAGCCGCTACCTGCTACCAAGGACTAGCAAACGGAAAAGAAAAAAAAGGGCAATGACTGCAAATCTGCCTGTTGCCAAAAGGAGCATGCTTACATGCTTGCATTGAAGAAAAAAGGTAAGTGCTTTAACTCTTTATTAAACCAAAGTTTATTAGAGGTTGTGTGCAGGCAATCAAGGAAGAATTCAAGTTTTTATTAGAGGTTGTGTGCAGGCAATCAAGGAAGAATTCAAGTTTGCAAGCCCATGCAATCAATTGAGAACGAACACTTTTGTGCAGCCTTGGGAACAAAATTCTTTGTGCAAGATTTTTTTTGGGAGCATCCAAACCAATCTCCTTGCATGCCATCTGCCAGTACCGACCACATTTTGAGGAGAGCCGGCCTATACTACTGCAAATCTCCAAGAGCCCACAAATTTAATGCGCCTTTAACATCTCTGTTTTGGTGTTTGACGTGTTTTAAAGGTGGTGTGCACTAACTGGGTTTTTGTGTTGCAGGCACTACTCCAAGTCACCTTGCGGCTATGCATAAAAACAAATAAAAATAAAGTTGTACACAGTTTTATCTAATAAGGGGTGACTGCCGAAATTATTTGACTATTTTGTGTTTGTTTTGCAGGTTCTTCTTGAAGCAATCATTGTGAAACAAAAAGAAAACCAAAAGAAACTTACTCACAGAACTTCGAGGCCTCTTTGAATACTTATTTTTTTGGTGTTGCAGGTGGAGCAAAAAGAACTCAAAAAAAATGTGACGCATTCGTCTCGGAAAAGGACCTTTTGTGTGCAGAACATTGTGTGCAAGTTATTTGTGTGCCATCATCTAGGAAAGCTTGTTTACCGCAAGTTGCAAATCAAAGAACATCCAATTGCATGACTTGCGGAGATGACTTCAGCACGTCAGATACAGATCTGACATGCGCCTATTGACAGAGACGACTATGATACACAAACTGAGCATTTCTGAACTCTAGTATTATTTTATTTGTGTAGTAGTAGCGATCTCTGTAGTGGAAACTTTACCAGTTTATTGTGTCTTTGGGGACTTGATGAGTTGGGGCTCGTCAAGGGTGAGAGCATCTGACTAGGTTGATAGTGTAGAGCACGCGAGAGTGCGTACGGGCTAGGTGAGAGTTGATTTGGTGATCTTGACTCATTGTAGTTGTACCTTGATTACATATCTATCTAGTAGTTGTTTTCGGGGCTGGAGTAGGTCGTGGGGACGACCGAACCAGGGTATATCTGTGCGTACTCTGTGATTGCTATTTTATTGCACTGTCTGTGCCTATAACTGCGTGGGATTTCTCGTGGGTTGCACGAGAATTTTTATTAGCCTATTCACCCCCCCCTCTAGGCTACGATCCAGATCCAACAAGTGGTATCAGAGCCAGTTTAGAGGATCTAGTCTAGATTTTTAGATGACCATGAATATATCTGATTGTGCTTTTGCTGAAGGTCAGTCTATAGCCCGTCCCCCTAAGTTTAACAGTGTAGACTTTGCATATTGGAAGGTTAGGATGAAAATCTATTTAGTGTCCGTAGATTATGATGTGTGGGATATTGTTGAAAATGGTTATAGTCTACCCACTATTAAAATTGAAGAAACTGTTATGATTAAGCCTAAAGACAAGTGGGATTTAGCTGATAAAAAACTTTATACTCTCAATGGTAAAGCTATGAATGCGCTTATATGCTCTCTTGATAAATCTGAGTTTAATCGTATCTCACATTGTCTAACTGAACAGGAAATCTGGCATACTCTGGAGGTGACACACGAGGGAACATCGCAAGTGAAAGAATCCAGACTTGCATTGCTTTGCACAGAATATGAGAGCTTCCGCATGCTACCAACAGAATCAGTGAAAGAGATGTTTACGAGGTTCACGGACATCGTCTACAAATCCAGTTCCCTCGTAAGCCATACTCTAGCCATGAACAGGTACGAAAGATCTTAAGGGCGCTACCAAGCTCGTTCAGGCCTAAAGTCACCGCTATTCAAGAAGCTAAGGACTTATCAACAATGAAAGTGGAGGACTAGATAGGCAACCTAATGTCACACGAGCTTAAGATGCAGAGTATAGAAGCCAGAGAGAAACTTGAAGAGAAGACCAAAGCTTCCACACCATTGGCTCTTCAAGCTAACGACGATGATCTTGATGAAGAGCAAGCCCTAATGGTCAGAAACTTCAGGAGATACATTCAGACTGATCAAGGAAGAGCTGAGATAGGAAAAAGGTTCATTTGTTCTAATAATTTTAATTTTGGTAGAAATTCCTATGATCAGAAAGCTATTAATAGAAGTGAATGTTTTAAATGCAGGAAGAAAGGGCACCACATAAAAGATTACCCACAACAACACACAGCTCAAGTTGCAAAAGGAAAAACGAAAGTGCTGACGTGGGACATGGATAGCGAAGCTGAGGATGAGGATGAGGAACATGAAGCCCACTCCTGCATGGCATTGATGGCCAAACACAATGAGGTAGAATCTCCCACTAAAGCTGAACTTTTAGAAATATGTAAAGGAATGCAACATAGAATTGATGAGCTAGAAGCTGATGTGGAATGTTATAGGAATGATAACTTTGATATGCAACAAACTGAGTATGACATGTGTAACGACCCACTTACGGGGCCCGTTACCGCTTGGAACATGCACAAGTCCTGCTAGGCACCAATGAAGTCAACACCGACTCTATTGCAGAAATACGCCAAAATATTGATAATGAAAGTGGTTTTACAACCTTATTACAACCCAGCAGCTAACAGGAAAGGAAAATACAACAGAATACAAAAGATACATCAATCCACTCTGAAAGCAACATAGTAAAACTCCCACACTCACTCTTAATACTCAGGGTCCTACTGGTCCTGCTGGTCAAACTCAACTACGAACTCAGCGCCTACAGCCTCTGGTGCAAACTCCTCGACCTGGGGGATATCTGGCGAGTCCACCACAAAGAGAAGGGTCGCCAGGATCAGACGTAACTCAAAGTATCTCTAAACATGGATATTAAAACAATTGTACAAGCATGGCAATTTAAAAGAGGTAAAGTGCGAACAATAATGGTAAGGGAAAAAGAGAGCAGAAAAGTAACTTTGCAGTTTTACGTCTATCATCAATTTCCAGCAGTTAAAAGTACAGTATTAAAAGTAACTATGTTACGAGAGTCTAATTGTGCCTTACCTAGACTGTGACTTATAATGCGGGGTACAGTAAGCAACCAAGAGTCCAACTCTTGCCGCGGGTGCTACCCGGGCAAACCAATTCTCTGAGTACTGTGCAATAATCTGTGATCTGTGATGGTTGTCACCGGCACTGTTATGGGTTGCTAGAACCCGCACTGTGACAACAAAGTCTGGACTAGTCGCTCCCGCACCCTCGCTATTATAAGTTACCCCAAAACTCAGTGTCGGTGCAATTTTCTAGCATGTCACATTTCCAGTTACAATCTGTCTGTCAATCATGTCATGTAGCCCAATTCTGCTTCCTTTATGATACTGTGCAATTTACGATACGATGACATGCAATTTTAGCTAACAGTTCAAAAACGGAAACACTGTGATAATGAAATAAAACTAGGTTGGCATGCATTTGTTATTGTCTTAAGACCTATGTCAAGGGTACGATGAGTTACCGTTTGCCTTGTAGCAAAAGGCGCGTTCTTTGTCAGTGGTAGGGGTACCTGGTTCACATGTGTTACAAGTGAGTTAGCTACACAAAAATAATATGCTAAGAGGGCACGTTACACTAACTAACTTATAACTAATTACCGATAAAAACTTAATTTTATGTCGATGGTTATTACTTAATTAAAAATAACTTCTATTAAAATTTATATTAAAACTTAGGCTTATTAAATAACCAACCTTTATAAAAATAACTTAATCTTATTTAAAACTTAACTTAATATAAAATAACTAAACTTTATAAAAATATAACTCATATAACTTTATAATAATATCTTTAAACTTAATTAATCTTAAAACTTATTAAAATATAACTTAACTTTAATAATAATAATAATAATATTAATATAACTTATATTAACTTTACCCCTTCTCTCTTACTCACCCTCTCTCTGTTCCTCCTTTCATTTCTTCTTCTTTTCTTTTTTTTGAAGCCTGCAGGGGCTCACGGCGGGGATCGAGGCAAGGGGCCGGTGCAGCGGTGGATCGGGGGCGGCGGTAGGGCGGATCGGCGGCGATCTGAGGTCGGGGCGACGGGCGATCGGGCGGCGTGCGAGATCCGAGGCGCGGCGACGGCTTCGACAGAAAAAGGGCGACAGCGAGGCGACTTCCAGGCGACGGAGGGCCGGGCGACGGCGGGTAGGGGGCTGGGCACGGCGGCGCTGGGCGGGCAGGTGGGCGGCTGTCGAGATGCGGCGGCGGTCGCGGATCGGGCTTACGGCGACGGATCGGAGGAGGGTTTTGGGGTTTCAATTTGGGTTGATTTTGGATTTTTGGTTACAGATTTGTTTTTTGGTTGATTTTTTGATTCTGGATTGTAATGGGTTGGATTGCTGATGGGTTGCGTGGAGGAGGTGATGGAGATGTTGGGTTGTTTGCTTGTGCGGTGGAGGGGATGGTGGCTGGTTGCTTGTGATGGTTGCGCTGATGCTCCTGTGGGTTGCTTTAAGAACGGGAGATGGATGCGACAACTCTTTGAAGGAGGTGGTTGATGGTAGGGGAGAATTGAACGCAGATGTTGGATCTCACCGATTTCTTTCGGTGGGATTCAATTAGGTAGGGTTAGTTAGGTTAAAGTGATTTAGTAAATATAAATTAGTCAAAAATAATAAGTTAATTTGAAATTAACCTTTAGTTAAAAGTAATTTTGTGATTTTAAATAGTTAGTAGTAATTAGCTAATTAGTAATTAACTCTTAATTAAAAGTAACGGCCAATAGTTACGCCACAGCAAAACTAAAATAAAGACGCACTGGCGTCAACGTACGGACGAAAATCCCTCGGACAAAAATAACCGGATCAACGAAGTAAAAAATACACGCACACAGCAGTCAAAAATACTACTAGAAAAGCAGGCCGTTACAACATGTCTATAGAAATGAAAAACATTAAAGAAGAGCTTGTTGCATGCAAATCTACCATTACCATGTTAGAAAAAGAGAAAGCTAGCTTGCCTGAAAAAACTGATTGTGTTTCATGTCCCTCTTTATTAAATGATATTAGCATGTATAAGCTACATAAGATAAAGCTTGAAGTTGAAAATGAATTGCTTTCTGAAAAGATTAACATGCTAAATCTTGAACTTAAAGAAAAAATGAGGGATTTTGAAAAGAAAGAAGAGGAAAACAAGCAAACTTTCATTAGTAAATGCACTTTGCTTGTGAATGAAAACAATATCTTGAAATCCAAAGTAACCACCCTAGAATTGTCATTAAAGAGATTTTCCATTGGAAAACAAAATTTGGACATTATTCTTGGAAATCAATTGTATGGCAATAATAGGCGTGGCCTTGGATTTAGCGCTAAAAATGTTGAAAAGCCTAAGTATAAAAAATTTCACAATGTGCCTTCCATTGCTAAAAATGTTTATGCAAAGTGTTTTACATGTGATAGTGTTGGTCACACATCGTACTATTGTAAATATAGGAACTCCAACATTAAATTCAAACAAGTATGTGTTCCTAAATCTTTATTGACTAACACTAGTGGACCTTGTTGGATTCCAAGGTCACACATAACACCTCTTTTGTAGGTGGATGGAAATTTGACGAGGAGCGATAAATTGAATGTCTCATTATTTTTTAGCTCCTTAGTCAAACGGCGACGCGAAGGTATATCTCATTCTTTGAACTTAATGCATACCTTCATATCATTTTTTTAAACATTTTTTGTGTGCTTGGATTTTTTTGTTTTTGTTTTTGTTTGCTTGATTGTTTTTAGTGTGTTTTTAGTTCATTATAAAACTGAAAAAATTTGAAACAGACAAAAGCAAAAAAAATGAGCTTATTGCATATCTTCCTATTTGCATCATTCTAGTGCAACAAATGAATGATGATCATATCCATGTAGAAATTGTAGTATTATTTTTATGGCTACATAAGCATGTCTTATTTCATAAATAGATATGCCAAGTTCAATGAATTGATAATATGATTTCTACACCTACTTTCACTTCCACGAATATTAGACTATGTCGTACTTTTGGAGATACTTTTTATGAATATTGAAAAGTGAATGTAGGATGACTATTAACTGAAAGATCTAAGGGATATGATGTGAGTTGCCATGAATAAAAATTGAGCACAAAACAAAGGAAATGAATAAAAAAATATATTGCTCCGTATGAAAAATGGATACAATTCATGGCAAATACACTACCCACGAGTATCCAACATAAGCTTTATGGGTAATCTTTAGCGTTGGTGTTTTTACTCGTCAAGCAATGTCACCCCCATATCTAAGAGTCCTTATAGGCTATGTTTTGGGGTGTGATACCTTGAACTCATCCTTGATGAGGTGGAAAAAATCAATCCTAGGTGATACAAAGTTATTTTGGAAAATGTTGGATTGATTTGGTTGAATTTGTAAAGGTATCTCCCTTTGCACTTCTATGTTTAATAATTGCACTTACACGATGGGGTTGAATTCTAATTATTATTATCGTTGGATTTGCATTGCTACTTATATAATGACGACATGCAAATGCTAGTTGTAGTTAATAATGCTCTCTTTTTGCTTGTGGTATGTTTCAATCTTCAAGAATACACTTTTGATGATGACAAAGGGGGAGAAAAGTGTTGAGAAGATTTGTGTTATTATTGAAAAGTGTTGAAAAGATTTGTGTTATTATTGGGGCTCAAAATACGGTATTATTGATTGAAGGGGGAGCATTGAAAATACATGAATATGGGGAGCTTGGAAAAAGGGGGAGCATGCTAATTTTATTGTTATATTGTGCATGCTAGTAATGTTTGATCTCATCTCATTGAATATATCATATTGCATTACCACATTACATCCTTTATCACACTTTACACACGCACACTTATTTGTACAAATCCTTTATGGGTTTGTCATCATCAAAAGGGGGAGATTGTTGGAAGCAACGATCTAGGATCTCTAGTTTGATGATGACAAACGTTGTGTTATATGTAACGTGTGTGCTAAGTGTGTTTCAGGAAAAGTGAAACGATACTTCTTTCAATACGTGGAGTAATTGCTAATCATATAGCAAATTGGGAGAGAAATGAAATGGTGTGCACAAAGCTATTTGGACTTGGTTAATATTGGGAGAGATGGAGACAAATCTAACCAAAATGAGATTTGATCAAATCAATTAAAGATTTTTGCTCCTATCTATTCCCTATTCAAATCCCATTTAGACCAAGTCAACCTCTTAATCAATCTCTAAATCCTAGCCTTCCATCTCGCCCCCTATTGCCGCAAACCCTAGTCATCTCATCATATAAAACCACCAAGCAAGGGGAAGAGAAAGAGACGTCGGCCAAAAAGTATAGGAGCCGAAAATTTTGAGAAGCCGGCCACATTGCACCCCTCAAGCCGCTACCTGCTACCAAGGACTAGCAAACGAAAAAGAAAAAAAAAGGGCAATGACTGCAAATCTGCCTGTTGCCGAAAGGAGCATGCTTACATGCTTGCATTGAAGAAAAAAGGTAAGTGCTTTAACTCTTTATTAAACCAAAGTTTATTAGAGGTTGTGTGCAGGCAATCAAGGAAGAATTCAAGTTTGCAAGCACATGCAATCAATTGAGAACGAACACTTTTGTGCAGCCTTGGGAACAAAATTCTTTGTGCAAAATTTTTTTGGGAGCATCCAAACTAATCTCCTTGCATGCCATCTACCAGTACCGACCACATTTTGAGGAGAGCCGGCCTATACTACTGCAAATCTCCAAGAGCCCACAAATTTAATGCGCCTTTAACATCTCTGTTTTGGTGTTTGACGTGTTTTAAAGGTGGTGTGCACTAACTGGGTTTTTGTGTTGCAGGCACTACTCCAAGTCACCTTGCGACTGTGCATAAAAACAAATAAAAATAAAGTTGTACACAGTTTTATCTAATAAGGGGTGACTACCGAAATTATTTGACTATTTTGTGTTTGTCTTGCATGTTCTTCTTGAAGCAATCATTGTGAAACAAAAAGAAAACCAAAAGAAACTTACGCACAGAACTTCGAGGCCTCTTTGAATACTTATTTTTTGGTGTTGCAGGTGGAACAAAAAGAACTCAAAAAAAAGGTGACGCATTCGTCTCAGAAAAGGACCTTTTGTGTGCAGAACATTGTGTGCAAGTTATTTGTGTGCCATCATCTAGGAAAGCTTGTTTATCGCCGGTTGCAAATCAAAGAAGGTCCAATTGCACGACTTGCGAAAACGACTACATCACGTCAACTACAGATCTGACCTGCGCCTATTGACAGAGACGACTATGATACACAAACTGAGCATTTCTGAACTCTAGTATTATTTTATTTGTGTAGTAGTAGCGATCTCTGTAGTGTAAACTTTACCAGTTTATTGTGTCTTTGGGGACTTGACGAGTTGGGGCTCGTCAAGGGTGGGATCATCTGACTAGGTTGATAGTGTAGAGCACGCGAGAGTGCGTACGGGCTAGGTGAGAGTTGATTTGGGGATCTTGACTCATTGTAGCGGTACCTTGATTACATATCTATCTAGTAGTTGCTTTCGGGGCTGGAGTAGGTCGTGGGGACGACCGAACCAGGGTATATCTGTGCATACTCTGTGATTTCTATTTTATTGCCATGTCTGTGCCTATAACTGCATGGGATTTCTCGTGGGTTGCACGAGAATTTTTATTAGCCTATTCACCCCCCCTCTAGGCTACGATCCAGATCCAACAATTTAGGGTTTTATGGAGCTTGAAGATGGAGAACCATGGTAGACTTCATGGAGTTGATAGAGGGCCTCTAACCTGCAATTAAGAGAGGACTTTTGATCCTGCAAGAGGTAGGAATCCAACCCTAGCTCTTATGTTCATTTCATTGCATATTGATTAAAGCTTACATTTTTAGGGTTTTTTTGGAAACCCCTTGACATGGCATGTTGAATTTGTATGTTGTGATGATTTATATGATGCCATGATTTAGTCTCATGATGCTCTTGAATGTTTTGCTTCACTAATTATGTGAAATTGCTTTCATTTGGATGGTGGAAGTTTTACTATTCAAGTTTCTTGGTATGAGGAAAATGTGGATTATGGGACAAAAAAGTTGGGATGTGCAATTGGCCATGAATATGTTATCAAAATGGAGGCTTGAGGCCACCCTTAATTTTCGCATAGGGTCTCTTGTAGCCCTAGTACCATGATGTTGTGTTGGTGAGCGAAAGATATGTAATGAGAATGAACTGGAATGAGAATGAGATGTAGCCTTCATTAATTACCATGAAACCTGGGATTGTAGTGTGATGTATGTTTAGGGGCTCTAGGGTTGCATGTGATGGGAGGTATGAGAGTTGACATAGCATCCCCCAAAGTGGTTGTGGTGGTGGTATGTGGTTATGGATATGATGGGCATGGCACATGAGTGCATGACCCCTTTGTTATGATGATATGCGGACGTGTTATGTTTTTCCATGTGGGTAATGTCATGGGGACCACATGGCCTATCACATATGAATCTGGGACCTCTAGGCAAGCCTCCATTATAATACCAGGTTTCTGCTTATTGATATTGCAGTTTACTTCTCTTCCTGTAGTACTCACTTTGTTTTGCAGGCCTTCCTTTGTCGCATGTATGTGTTTCCATTATTTATGTCTTTACAATTTCATATATGATGTGGTTATATGGTTACGTACATCCCTTTCATGATAGGACATGAGTTAATTCACAGTTTCTTGCATAAGTGCATTGCATTCCATTGCACCATGTGAGTTGGGTTTGGAGTTCCTATTGGGTCACGCTGTGACGTGCCCCTCCCTTCTTTTTCAGGAACTTGGAGTTGGAGGCCCATTAGCTCAGCTGGTTGGAGTTGATGGTGTGTGAGTGTGTGAGAGATTTGGGTGTATCTTCTTGTACTTGGTGGGATGAGAGTTCTTGTTGTATATGAGATTGTATAGGGATGTTGTATAAACAGTTTGTATTTATATATATCAGAGTTTGGGTTGTTGGTTCTTTTGTCTTGTTTTGGAATGCTACATGTATTATCCCAGCAGTGCGCAGTGGACCTGCTTGTGTTTGTATTTTCCTTCGTAACACTTGCTGCTCAGGGAATCCTGGGGAGCGGGGTGTTGCAACTAGACTCGATCGAGTAGGGGGCTACTCGACCCGAGTCGACGCGGGCCTAGAACTTAAGGTTCGGCCAGAATTGACTTTGGGCAAGAATTTCAGAGGTTTTCTTAGGTTATTTGCTAGGGTTTTGAGGGGACTATATAGAGGAATGGTAGCCGTCATTAGGGGGGATCTTAGAAGGAGTTTTGAGTTAGATCTTATTTTCTATCCAGATTTGGAGACGATCTTTTGGGGAGTTAGGCTATGCCATAGGCCCCTCTCTTGAACCAAGATAGGTACTTTTGTTCTCGTTAATTCTATCGTTAATTCTTATTGATTGCTTATTGAATATCTCTTTGATGCATGCAATGAAGTTTTCTATCGTTCTTATATCTATTGCTATCATGCATGAGTAGTCTTTTCTAGGGCTAATGGATTAGCCCTAGGATATTAGGAAAAAGATGCGAAGTTAGGATTTTTAGGTTGCATTGGACAATAAATGGGGAATGTTTTTTGGTTGACCTAGCAAAATCCTTAGGAGAACTCTTAATGAGATCGTGCCCAGATCGGTGGAATCGATTAGCTTAAGGAGTATCCTATAAATTTAATCAGGGAGTTAGTGGATTCAACCGAGGCTCGTGACCATGCCTGGCTCGTGCCTTGATGTGATCCACCGACAAGCTATACCACTAATTGATGGCTACCGCCATTGCGTCAATAAGAGCCACCAAAATACCTCGAAGCTCTAACCCACGAGAGTGGTATGAGTTGAGAGCATTCGAACCACGAGAGTGGCGAGATTATTGTAGATCCTTAATGCACATACCGTATGCATCTATCATGCGAGCGGGGTGAATACGGTATGTTAGATTCTGTCATGCCACGTTCTCACAAATACCTTATTAGGCATTCTATACTATGGAAAAGGGAGGATGGAGCTTGACAAGCCGCGGTGTAACACCAAGCGTAATTAGAAAACACCATAAGCAGGCCACTGCAAATGCTGGGATCATACATCACATTATAAAAGGAAAGAAGCAACACATACAGCCATCACAGAGAGTACATAATCACATAGTTACATAACCAGAGAAAGTACTACACAACAGCATTAAGTACAAAGTGAAACTAACTCAGGTATACATGAGAAGTACCACAAGCTCCCAACACATACCACAGCTACAAAAAGACAACATGCTCACTACACGACCCACTCACACTACACGACACATCCCAAAAAGAGTACTGTCCCCAAGGTGTCAGCTCACACATGGGTAATCTCCTTAGGGAGATTCTGCTCTGGTGTCACCTGCTCAAGACCTGAAAAGTAAAATGAGCACGTCAAAGTGTTCCCAGTAGGATACTAACTAGGGTAGGGAAAATCATTTAGGGGTTATGAGTGTAAAGGTAATATGAGTACAAGCAACCAAGGTGAAAAGTACAACACACAAATGTGCAACAACAACACATATAAAGTTTATTAGTTAGCAGATGTTAGTGACTCTTTGGAAGCCTGTGTATCACCTAAAGATAAGGGCATGGACCTCGCCCCAAATTTGGGGCAAATATAGCACACGACGCAGTGGACACGGGCACTGTACGCCGAGCCTCTCAGCTCCACCGTCCCTGGTAGGAGTGAGGCTTGCCATAATAACATAGCCTCCGTATGTCCCCTCCACTCCCGGTAAAGGTGAGTGGGAATCAATATCACATATCACATATCTTTTCTCCCAACTTCTCAGTCCAGTCCCTTATACTTAAGTAATACACAAACTTCCCACATCCCCATACTAGGATGCTCACCTGCCTTGTAGCAGATCGAGACACCCCAGTTCACATATCATTTGTCATATTCTTCAATAATACATGGCATCAACATTTTCATGGCTATTTCCCAAGTATCTTTAATATCACGTTCAAAGGGGCAGTTCGACAAACATATAGGGGTCGCCATATAAATGAAAGGTGTCACACCATCAAATTTAGTAACAAATAGCATAACTAAACTTTCTTATAGGTATCAACATCATTCATGCATATTGAAATGGAAAATTAACTTGAAATGGAAAATTAACATCACCACACAATTCCAACTTCATCCAAAACAGTCCAGCATGCTGAAACTTGCTAGAACGGCTACAAGATCAGCATGTTTAATCCATTTTTATTGTGCATTTGATAAAACTCTATAAATGAAAGTTGAAGATATCGTAGTTCTGGATACACCCATAAAATTTCATGTAGAAATGTGGAATGAGTGATTTATAGTGAATTACTTGGTAGAACCTATACAGTCTGTTTTCCTGACAGATTTCAGGGTCTGTATTAAAAGCCAATTTTAGGCATGTTGCAGCCAGAATTTCGAAAAATATGCACCAAGATGAAAATGTAGATAAACTTGTTAAATTTACAGCAAGACCAAGAACAGCAGATTCCATAGAGTGTGCAGGTGATAGGCTTCATTTTTCTAAACTGTGTCCAGTTTGACAGATTTTCAGACATGTTGTAAACATTGAATTTTTGCTCATGCTTATTGAACTCAACATATGTCATATTTTATATGAATCTGGGGTAGGACTTCAGGATATACACTTACAAATTTTTTTCAGAAAGTAATTCAAGCTATAGAGACTAGAAATCAAGTTGAAACATGCAGCAAGGGTTTCAGAATTTCAGAGGGGGTGAATTGCTAAGAAAACTAACGAAAACTTGATTCTTTTAATTTAATGCACACATATCACATGAATTCCAGTGTATGAGCAATCTAAATACCATCATAAAACTACCATAAACCCTAAATAAAATTCCTAACCAAGTTGGAATCCTACCTCAAGAACGCCTCTTTCTTTCTCTCTTCTCTTTCTCTTCCTTCCTTCTTTCTTTCTCCTTGAAGTAGCCTAGGGTTTCTTGGATTTTTGAGGTAAAATTAGGGTTTTGGAGGCTTGATGAAATGAAAAGGGGGGAGAGGGAGTTTGGCCAAGGCAATAGGGAGGAGAGGTGGAAATAGGAATGGAAATAAAAAGAAGAAGAAAGTTAAAAAAAGTTGAAGAAAGTTAAAGAGGTTTCCTACAAAATATCTCATACTAGAATCATCTTTAGGATAAGCATGCATAGGCTAAAATGACTTTAATACCCTTCCAAAATTATCCCTCAGGTTTCAAGTATTTACAAGTTTGCCATTACTTTATGCACACACTTTTTTTACTACACACACCCCCCCTTTTTTAGGCCTAAAGACCATTTTGCCCCTCACCCTTCTAAATATTTACGAGTATGCCACTAATCCCATCCCTTTTTACACTAGCCCCTCTCACACTAACCCACTCTTTCAAAATTTACAAGTATGACATTACTTTACACACCCACCTTTACTCTATACACACTTCCACCCATATTGTCAAATGACCAAAATGCCCCTACACTCTTCACGAAATTACACGACTGCCACCATCCACATACACGCCATATCACCTCTTATCGACTCCTTATACTCCCTCTACTCGTGCGTAGAGGACTACCATGTCAGTCGCTGTATATGGCTAAACAGGCCTCAACATGTCCTCGAGGATCTGAATAACGCGCTCAGATTGCCTATCTGTCTGGAGATGATATGCGGTACTAAACTTTAGATGAGTCCCCAAACTAGACTGCAAACTTCTCCAAAAATGTGAGGTGAATCTGGTGTCTCGATCAGAGATTATACAAACAGGAACTCCGTGAAGCCTCACGATCTCCTGCAAGGAAAGGGTATGTCAAACACCTCACGTTACCAAATATAGAAGATGTAAGGGTGACGAAGGAGGTTTACCACCATGTATTTTCGAGCCAAATGTTCGGAAGACTACCCAACTCGAAAGGGAATGAAATGTGCAGATTTGGTCAAGCGATCAACGACTACCCAAATTGCGTCATTTCCCTTGGGTGTGCGGGGTGGCCCAGTCATAAAATCCATCGTCACGTGTTGCCATTTCCATTCAGATATGGGGAAAGGCTGCAACAGACCTGCAACTCTTTGGTGTTCGGCCTTCACCTGCTGACAGACCAAGCACGAGGCCACACTTCTGGCTATACTGCGCTTGATCCCATGCCACCAGTAATGTTGTCCCAGGTCACGGTACATCTTTGTCCCTCCTGGATGAATTGAATAGAGTGAGCTATGGGTCTCTTTAAGAAATTCTTCTCGAATATCACCAGTCGGCACACATAGCCGAGATCCGAATCTGAGAGAGCCAGCTTCATGAATGTGAATGTCACGCCCCGCTTCCCAAGTATGGAATGCGAGATGTGAAGAGGTCCGCTCAGACATGGAGCTGTGAAGCTACAGTCTGATAAGCGTCTGGTAATTTAATCCATTATCAGGTTCTTTACATTACGACGAAACAACAATAATAATAATGAGGGATAGACAAATAAAATTATCCAACACTCAACATCCACAGATTTTATTCCAAACATTATAGCGATAGTCATAAAGTAAAGTACAGAGTCTGAAAAGAAGGCCTAATCATGGCTGAAACTAATACAAAGGGAAGGGTGCAACACATCGAACAACCTAACAACAACTACTAAGAAAGTAAACAACAACTAAGGAAAGTCACCAGCTGATACTAAGGGTAGAACTCAGGTGTCCTCGAACTGGACGTCAGCAACTGTGTCCTCAGCAACTAAATCAGGCTCAAAACCTAACATGTGACACCCAAAGAGAAAAGGGCACATGTCAGCAAAAATCTCCAAAAGGAAGTGATACTTTTGTGCAAGGAAAGATAAGGTCAAAAGTGTACAACTAGCAGTTTTAAAATGATGGAGATGACATGACATGTTATTTAATGAATGCATCAGTTTAAACATGAGCATGAATGTAGCAGTTTAAGATGAACATGAAAGTTAACATTTGCACGACATGTTATAGCAAAAAGCTACAAAACAGGATATCACGATTTCACGATGAAAACATGCATTCACATTGTGCACATAGTTTACTCCTTACAGCTGAAGGTGCGGATCTGACACACTTCTACGCTGTGTGATAGCTTAACCCTATCCCACCCACAGAGTTTACGCCTTACAACTGAAGTGGCTGTACGAGCACACTTTTACGCTGCGTGATCGCTTAACCCTACCCCTCCACGTGTATATCTTCTGGATCAGGAGCCAGGAAGTGTTTTTCACTTGGCATAGGGGTGCACCTAGCCTCAATCAATACGTAGGAGTCAAGATCTTACTCGCCGCAGCTTACAATTTTAAAGTAGCATGTGCTACGCATATATAGTAATACAATCAATGCATGAAATGACATGACAAAATGCATGAACATGACAATAAGCAGATGAAAAGTGCGTACAGTTAACCTGAAATTAAACATGACATGCGACATGAAATGATAGCATAGTAAAGGTGTCGGATATAGCTTCGTTGTCAAGCTAGATCAAGTTTGGTCGTCTATGCGACTATCATTTCACCGCCCAGTTTCTTTTACACAATCTTACAAAATGGTCTAAAACATGGCCTAAAAAATTATTGTGCAAGTTTCACTTGCCTGAAGGAGACTTGCTGCAATCACAGATCAGAGAGGTCCAGAACTTCCTATGTGCTCAATCTACGCCCAGCCTACAGTCCCATATTATTAATCTTCAATTAGTGAGTTACCAAAGCAATGAAAAACACAGTTTTAATCTTGTTAACATCCAGGTGTGGGTCCTACGCTTCAGGTATAACTTAACACGACGCGAGAGCTACACTGACGTCAGGTAGCGACGTCAGGGGTTAGACTCCGGTACCGCGAACGGTACGACGGATAGCGGCGACGAACGACGATCAACCGGGTAGCGATACGATCAACGATCAGTGGTACGAAGGGAAAGGATAGTGGTACAATGTCCTACAACGTCGGGAAGGCATGGACAGCAGTACGGAAAGCACAGGAGATGGCGGACAGATCTGTCAGCGGGTTCGGGTAGCGCAGATCTGAAGTTGCGCACGAATCTGAAGTTTGC
This sequence comes from Scilla litardierei, assembly GCA_030789695.1. Classification (NCBI taxonomy): domain Eukaryota; kingdom Viridiplantae; phylum Streptophyta; class Magnoliopsida; order Asparagales; family Asparagaceae; genus Scilla; species Scilla litardierei. The sequence continues at coordinate 76,344,476 of CM061141.1, read as the reverse complement.
ACGTGCATGGGAGGAGCTCCAGGGGTTGTAGCAGTTAGGAAAGAACCTGCACAGATAGGGGGAAGGCCTGAGGGGCAGCTGGCGGCGACGGGACAGCCCAGGCCGTGGGTTTTGGTAGAGCAAACTGCATTTTTCGGCGCGTATCCGGGTGTTTGCGCGCTGTTTGCGGGAGGAGGAGGAAGAGTTATCGCGAGGGAAGCTAGGAGGTGATATGGTACGTCGAGGGGAGTGATCGACGGCCGGTGGGGGTCACCGATGGCGACGGCGGTGGCCGGGGCATGGGGTTTGAAGGGGAGGTGGCTGACAGCAGTTTTTGCAATGGGTTGGTGTTTGCACGGAGTTTAAAGTAAGGAGGAGGGGTGGTTGACGAGAGGAGGGTTGCCGGAGGTGGAGGGAGTCGAGGGGAGGCTAGGCCAGAAGTTTGGTGGTCGCCTGAGGTGGGGAGAGGGCTGGCTAAAATTTTTGGGGAGGAGGCGCCGCACAGTTTTGCAATGGAGCCTAGGTTACGGTTTCATGAAATAGGAGATGCTTGCTATACAACTCTAGGGTTTTGGTATTCTATGTATTATAGGAGGAGAGAGGGAGAGATAGAGGGGGTTTAGTTTAGCTAAAACAGAATGGTGAATAGCCCAATTAGGTGATTATATGAAACTTGTTTTGATAAAGCGTTTTTAAAGGGGGGGAATATTTAGGTGATTGTAGAGAGAAGCTGTGAGATGATGGAGGTAGACTTCGGTTAATATGTGATGGAGAATAGCAAGGAAATATTTTCATGAAACACATAAGGCCTAGTTTAATTAGGTTAGTTAATTAATCAAGTTAATTAAGCTATGTGTATTAGAAGGGGATTAGGGGAAAAGTGGGTCAAACGGTGTCCGATAATTATGATAAAAATACCGGGACGACCGTGTCGATGAGAGGGTCGAGACTAAGAAGGTCGGTCATGGGCTAGGGCGATGGAAAACGGAACTTAAAATAAAAAGGACTAACGACGAAGGTGGAAGCTACGACACCTCTTCAAACAAAGTTATTTTGTGGGAGAACGGCCCGTGAAATGAGGATCAAAAATAATTCCACAAATAAGTACTCTTCCATAGGGTCACAACGGCATATCACATCGAAGATTATGGATATAAGAAGATGTCAAAATAAATACGCATACGAACAAAAGTACGCGCACGAAAATCAGACAATCGAAAAGCGACCGTGACATCCTACCCACCTTAGAATAAAGTCCGTCCTCGGACTTTCTAACTATAAATATATCTGGCCACTCTAGTAACTACCCCAATAGCATCACACTATAATACAAACCATGTATAATCACTACAAGTGCTTATATATGCACTAGATAGTCAAAAATTAACACTACAAATATGTATATATATGCACACTCTATACTTATGCCTATCATAGACAGTCAAATTCATACAGGTACTTCAATCATTCATGTAGTCACAGACATCATCATATAACTATCACACACTTATCACATAACCAAGGTACACATACTTACATAAAAGAAAAAAATAGTTCACACTAGCAAATATAATTATAGTACTCATGTATATATGTAACCACCTATGCACAACAACATGGATATACTACTCTCTATATCTCCTAGTATACATCCATACCAAACATATCAACACATGCAATCACTGTTGGGGTTTTGGCGGACCCCCAGAGCTCGAATCTGTGTCCGTCCTAAGTCGGACGGACCACAGAGGCACGAATGCGCAGCGGAAAACGGAAATTCAAAATTTTCAGACTAGCTAAACTATTTAGCTAGGCTCTGGGGAGCCAGAACCTAGCCCGATCTATGCCAACTTGGGGTGGATCTGACCACCCCAAGAGGGATCTACTCTAAAGTGACTAATTAAATCTACACTACAACTTACTTAACCACATACCCGGAATCTTGGCCCTGGAGCAGGCAAGATGTACTGCACCGTCTTCAGAAGCTCCTCGTAGCCGAGCCGCTTTGACTCGATCCGCCAGAGCCGCCTCGCACCCTCGCACCGATCCGCCCGAGCCGACTTTCGCCTCCGAGCCGATCACACGCAGTAGAAAGTTTCACTTGAGAAGAACCCGCGTCTTAGACGTCCGGATCAAAATCCAAACCCCCTTCGTAGTCTTGCTAGGACTACTCCGGAGAACAGGAAGAGAGAGAGAGAGAATTTAGTCGCCGATCGTGCTTGCTCTAAAAGTCTGGAGCTACTCGATCGATGGCTTGGTGTATTTTTCAACGAGGAGAGTGCACCCCTATTTATATAGGGAGTCGGCACTCACTCTCTCGTTGCGAGCAATGTGGGCCATTCCGCAAGAGGGAGAAAAATCAATTAAGCCAATTTGGCTTAATTTCAAGTTAAAGTGAGCTTTTCATAAAGGCAAACTTTAACTAATTAATTCTCCTTGCACATTAAACTTCAGACACCAAACAAGCTATCAATTCGAAAAGCTTCGAATGGTGAATGCGTAGGAACCGACGGCGACGAATTTCGACTTCGTTTGACCCCTCAAACAATTGCTCAAAGTTGAGCAATTTATCAAAATCCGTAGCCGTTATTTGGGTTTTCAAAAAAACCTAAAAATGACTTAAGTTGCGGGCGCGCCCGCCCAAGGGGGCTAAGGTGGGCGGCACGCTCGCTGCAGTCAGCGGGCTGTGCCCGTTTGCCCTTGCCTATGGGCCTTTTAGCCCAGTGGGTCTAACCCACTTCTCCTTGGACCGTTTTCGTGTTTCCGGGCTCGTTTGAGCTCCGATTTGGACACAGTTTGAACCTGTGTTTAGACCGGGACGATCCCGTCATTCAGGTAACCCTTTCCAACATGTTTCTTCCTACTAAATTTGTCGTAACCAATTTACGACACGTTTAATCATAGTTTGCATCAAATGCAATGTTTTGTCCCTATTGCTATTGCGACTAACTTTCACAACTTGACTTGTGAATATCATCAAATGATATTTCTCTCTATTCTATCTTCCTATTACTAAGACACGAACACTACTCGGTGTGAGACCCTACAGCCTGACCTTACTACAGGTTGGGGCTCGGAACCCCTAGACGACGGTCACTACGAGCAGTAGCTGTCGTCCCTGCTTCAAAATCATCATAACGTGATCGACCCTTTGACAAAAGTATCATTGGGTTTGCATTGGCTGTGTCAGTGATGAACTTCGTTTGCCTTAGTCCCTTCATCAAGATTGTGTTCTTGTTGCCCTAGGGTATGGTTTACTGTCAACCCTATTAGACAACATTGGTCAGTATACGGCGGTCTTTATTGTATATGCGTTGTACTTCTTACAACGCACCCCGGCCGAGAATTAACATAAAGACCGTACTGAGCCTGTAACACTAACTTCCCTTTAACGGAAGTGACGAATCCCATCTTAGTCATCTACTCGCCTCGAGAGCTTCGGGTGCAGCTCAACCTAGGATCTTTCAGCAGGCCTAGCCTCGAAGCTAGATCATAGGTCTAAGCTACACCGTTCACTCGCAGGTTTGTACAAACGACTTCAGGTCTTAAGGACCAGCTAACCTATCATCACCCTAGAGTTATTAAAGACAGTTCAGTTAAAGTCAACCATTTAATAACTCTTATGTGGTCGTTCAGTGAACTCATTCTCTAATGAGCACCTGTGTCTCGTCTCCGACTTCACCAAGTCGAATGACTATGAGATCATCATTACCCTAAGGTAAGACTAAGACACAATGGTCTATCCGATGTGTCGATATCCAGTTCTCGATACATTTATGACCATGAACCATTTAAGACTTACGTTTCTATTCGGTCACTTACTTACTCATAATCGAGATCTCATCTAGATACGTAAGGACCTAACTATAAGTCTATGGATATTATCTAAGTATATTAATACGAACGATTTCATACTTAGAATAATACGTACCATATACCGTATGAACAAGACGTATACTTAGGATAAATTGCCTTATGGGCACATATTCTCCTACATCTCCCACTTGCACTTAGGCTATTTATCTCGGTATCGCATACCGTTATAGCATATCAGTCACATAGACATTTATATGACAAACCTAAGAGTGGTTTTACTAACTAGTATCTACAACTAATTTTAATGGATTAAATAATACATCTCTTGATCACACAGGGTTGATCCTTTGGAAAAAAATTGATCTGGATCAATTTTTCATATCTTTGTATAGCTAACAATTAGCTAATACAACCTAGATGTAGGGTCTCACATTATAATCTATAAGTCAGTTTCAGCTCATTCCACTTTTCTTTGTGTCAATATGTCAAGTACATACATGACACCCTAAGTCTCTATATATACGATTAAATCAAAACAATTTTGATTCAATGATTTATATAGATGATTTATTTAAGGTGGAAATCCTTTTTACTTGGTCCGAAAGATCGGAACCAAGTATACGAGCTGGCTCCCACTGACTTTGAGAATTACCTGGTTAAATACTTCAATATTATATCTAAATCATATTTAGATTATATATACAAAGTTTTAACCATTTTATAAGTGCTTTTGATGGAATGTACTAGTGTCAGGTTTGGTTTGACGAATGAGTCAAGTCAAGATCGGTTTAAGGAATCTTGACATTGACTCGCTCAGTCAAAACGTCCTACACTGTACTTTTTCCCTTAACCACATTGTAATATTAATTCTTTAATAACTAAATGCAGTTTATCAAGAATTAATCTTAATATGCGTATAATTGTGATCGCACACAATTTATACGCCCTTGGAACCTATACTTAACTACCAATTGACTATAACATCAAGTCAGCTCAAAAATCAACATTTTCCGAAGCTTCGCAACATCATTCGAGAATCTACGCAACCATCTCAGAAAGTCACAATCACAGAAAATTTAAGCCAATCAAATTTCAACTCAACATCAAACGTAATTCCTGAGACATTCATAAAACAACGGATTCATTAAGATGAACCGTAATTTGTTTATCCAAATAAACTTTGAGTGTAGAACACTCAATCATTGTTTTCAACTTAAAAGAAATGATACATTTTATTTAAACTAAAATAGTATCATCACCTTCTTGATCTTGTCTCTTGAAGTCGTTGAACGGCCCTAGCAGCAACGATTGCTCAGATTGCCGACCGTCCTCTGCACTTCTCCCATCTCCGCTTCATATCAGCCACCTGTATACATTACACAGATGTGTTTTAGTATCTCATACTATATGATTGGAAATAATTACGTTTTAATGAATTGAATTTGTACCTGAGGTAGGGGCATCAGTATGCCCCTTCTTTTTCTCTGCAAGATAGATCTTACAGTTCCTCTTCCAGTGGCCAATCTTGTGGCAATGAAAGCACTCAGATTTCGACGGGACCCCTTTAGTCTTTTTCTTCCCTTTCTTTGCCTTTGCAGGTTGCGGGACCTGCCTTTTCTTACCCTTGCCTTTCGGCTGGTCGGAAGAAGCAGAGCCAACAACCAATGAGTCGGCTTCTTCTCAATCTCCTCAAATTGCCTAAGCATATTGAGGAGACCAGGAAGATCCGTTTCAAGAATGTTCATAATAAAACCAGTGATGAAAGGCTTAAACTCAGGAGTCAAAGACTTAAGGATAATGTCTGTGGACATCTCATTGTCCAAGACAAATCCTAACTGGGCGGCATCCTCTACGTACCCGATCATCTTGATAACATGATCATGTACGGGCTCTGCCCCCATCTTGGTGCCCCAGAGGTTGCTGGTGGCTTCGAACTTGGCAGCTCGAGATCGCTTGCCGTACAACTCTTGTGCATTGAGGAGCATGCTTTGAACATCCATATGTTCATGCTTCCTCTGCAACTCATTGGTCATCGAAGCCAGAGTAAGGCACCTGGCCTTCTCTGCATCCCTCTGGTACAATTTGTAGGCTTCCTTTTCCTCGAAGGTCGAATCTTCTTCGGGCTTATCCGGAGCGTCCTCAAACAGTATGTATCCTATTCCGGCTAGGGAAAGGACCAACTTGATGTTCCTAAGCCAGTCTTTGTAGTTTGTTCCATCCAGCACGTTCTTCTCAACCATATATCTAAGTCCCGAATCCATTCTGTATTTTATAGATACTTTAGTCAGTATTAGTTCGTAGTATAGTTTTAATGGTTTTTATAAAACTATATTCTCCCACTAAATTTATTAAAGCCATAATAATAAACAATTTATTATAAAATAACATTTGTGAGTGAGGGATCCGACTACCATGAGTCTGACAACCTTGAGTGTATCTCAACAAGTTGTCCGACTCTGCAGTCGGTAGACGAACTCGTCGTCAATCATATTAACTATGATTCCCTATCGATTTTTACCCCTAGTCATTTGTGATCATGAGTGTGCTCAACCGGATCACAATGGCTAGCCTAGTCGGTGCCTTGTTTTCGTGTCTAGCCTGACTTGCCCCACCGCTCGGTGTATGCACGACACGTCGGTTTTGGGTCAGGACTTAGACTACATTCTTGGTTAGACTTATGCCAATGCTCGAAGGATGAGACAACGGTTTCAGTCAGGTCAAGATGTCAATCAAGAAATCGGTTTCTATAAGATTGACATATCACGACTTGAGTGTAGCTCAACAACCGTAACATGTTTCTTACAGTTGCCAACTCCTAAAACAAGGAAGGGTATGATTTATCTTGAACAAGATTATTGTCGTATTGACTTAGGTATAGTCGATGGACCTACATAGTCATGAATCGACTCCTTGCGGTCCAGCGGATGCGGCCAGGGAATTGACTAAGCCAGGACCACTTGTTACCCAGTCTAGCTAGGTCGGTCCAGCAAACTTAGCCAAGCACATTGACCGACATCATGATCCATTGAAGGAGTTTTCATCAATTCTACGTTTTCCAAACAACTAAATGGCTTTTAATTAAGAAGACTAGTTAATTCTTATCAACTAGTGGATCCTAAAATTCGAAATTTTATGGATGGGTTGAACAATTTTTATTAAGTCCTTATCAACTATAAGGTCTATATGTTCAACGTGCTACCCCAATCTAATTAGGATTTTATAAAACAATTCAACATTTGTCTTTTATGAAAATCATCAATTAAACGTTTTAATGAAATGATTTACAAACAAAAGGACTAACCTAATCTGGTATTAGATTTGATGTTGTTTTGTTTTATCAAACATAACATGTCACTAATTAATTTAAAATTTCATCTCATAAAATTTTAAACATTTAATGGCTAACCTAATAAGGTTTATGAATACATTATTCAATATGTCCATTAAAGAATTGAAACAACTAATTTATCCGCATAAATGAAAGTTTCATGTTTGTGACATCTAACGTGTATTTGCAGGTTTAAAATTATCTATATAATGAAAACACGTAAATCTAGAATTTAACAATTTAAATTCGAAAATAAAACTTTAAAGCTTCAAACATTTTATCACATAAAACTAGGTATAAAAATTATCAAATAATTTTAAAACCTAGACTTTAAAATTTTAATCAATTATTTCCTAAATTAAAATATCGCATAAATAATTTTAGAAACCTATATGTAAATTAAAAGAAACTAATTATCTTTTCATCTCATGAAAATAAAGTAGTCCTAAGATTTACATGTCTACTAAAGCAATTTTAAAACGCCTTTTTAAAATCATTAGAAATCGATTAAAAGCTTTCAATCAAAGTTTTTAAAGTTTCTAATCTTTATGTAACTTAAGAAAAATTAAATTTAAAAATAAAATATTTCTTAAAATTACATAAACATTTAAATGCTCGAAAAATATATATTTATAAAGCATTTAAAACGTTCGAGATCCATTTAAAATTATCGCATAAGATTAAATTGTCCCAAAAATTTTCGTGTTGCAAAAATGATTTTTGAAACACAAAACAATTATTAAAACTTATTTAACATAAAGCAAAAAAAGTTTTATATGTTAAAATTAAGCAATTTAAAAGATTTAAAAAAGTCGCTATAGTAGATCTATAGCATAACCGTGGCTCTGATACCACTGTTGGGGGTTTGGCGGACCCCCAGAGCTCGGATCTGTGTCCGTCCTAAGTCGGACGGACCACAGAGGCAGGAATGCGCAGCGGAAAATGGAAATTCAAAATTTCCAGACTAGCTAAACTATTTAGCTAGGCTCTGGGGAGCCAGAACCTAGCCTGATCTATGCCAACTTGGGGTGGATCTGACCACCCCAAGAGGGATATACTCTAAAGCGACTAATTAAATCTACACTACAACTTATTTAACCACATACCTGGAATCTTGGCCCTGGAGCAGGCAAGATGTACCGCACCGTCTTCAGAAGCTCCTCGTAGCCGAGCCGCTTTGACTCATTCCGCCTGAGCCGCCTCGCACCCTCGCACCGATCCGCCCGAGCCGACTTTCGCCTCCGAGCCGATCACACGCGGTAGAAAGTTTCACTTGAGAAGAACCCGCGTCTTAGACGTCCGGATAAAAATCCAAACCCCCTTCGTAGTCTTGCTAGGACTACTCCGGAGAACAGGAAGAGAGAGAGAGAGAATTTAGTCGCCGATCGCGCTTGCTCTAAAAGTCTGGAGCTACTCGATCGATGGCTTGGTGTATTTTTCAACGAGGAGAGTGCACCCCTATTTATATAGGGAGTCGGCACTCACTCTCTCGTTGCGAGCAATGTGGGACATTCCGCAAGAGGGAGAAAAATCAATTAAGCCAATTTGGCTTAATTTCAAGTTAAAGTGAGCTTTTCATAAAGGCAAACTTTAACTAATTAATTCTCCTTGCACATTAAACTTCAGACACCAAACAAGCTATCAATTCGAAAAGCTTCGAATGGTGAACGCGTAGGAACCGACGGCGACAAATTTCGACTTTGTTTGACCCCTCAAACAATTTCTCAAAGTTGAGCAATTTATCAAAATCCGTAGCCGTCATTGGGGTTTTCAAAAAAACCTAAAAATGACTTAAGTTGCGGGCGCGCCCGCTAAGCTTAGCGGGCGCGCCCGCCCAAGGGGGATAAGGCAGCGGGCCAGTGCCCGCTGGGCAGCTGGCGTGCGCCCGCTGCAAGCATCGGGCACTGGCCCGCTGCAAGCAGCGGGCCGCGTCCGCTTGCAGTGGGCCCCGCTGCGCCCGCTTGCAGCGGGCGCGGGCCAGCTGCATGCAGCGGGCTGTGCTCGTTTGCCCTTGCCTTTGGGCCTTTTAGCCCAGTGGGTCTAACCCACTTCTCCTTGGACCATTTTCACGTTTCCGGGCTCGTTTGAGCTCCGATTTGGGCACGGTTTGAACCTGTGTTTAGACCGGGACGATCCCGTCATCCAGGTAACCCTTTCCAACATGTTTGTTCCTACTAAATTTGTCGTAACCAATTTACGACACGTTTAATCATAGTTTGCATCAAATGCAACGTTTTGTCCCTATTGCTATTGCGACTAACTTTCACAACTTGACTTGTGAATATCATCAAATGATATTTCTCTCTATTCTATCTTCCTATTACTAAGACACGAACACTACTCGGTGTGAGACCCTACAGCCTGACCTTACTACAGGTTGGGGCTCGGAACCCCTAGACGACGGTCACTACGAGCAGTAGCTGTCGTCCCTGTTTCAGAATCATCATAATGTGATCGACCCTTTGACAAAAGTATCATTGGGTTTGCATTGGCTGTATCAGTGATGAACTTCGTTTGTCGTAGTCCCTTCGTCAAGATTGTGTTCTTGTTGGCCTAGGGTATGGTTTACTGTCAACCCTATTAGACAACATTGGTCAGTATACGGCGGTCTTTATTGTATATGCGTTGTACTTCTTACAACGCACCCCGGCCGAGAATTAACATAAAGACCGTACTGAGCCTGTAACACTAACTTCCCTTTAACGGAAGTGACGAATCCCATCTTAGTCATCTACTCGCCTCGAGAGCTTCGGGTGCAGCTCAACCTAGGATCTTTCAGCAGGCCTAGCCTCGAAGCTAGATCATAGGTCTAAGCTACACCGTTCACTCGCAGGTTTGTACAAACGACTTCAGGTCTTAAGGACCAGCTAACCTATCATCACCCTAGAGTTATTAAAGACAGTTCAGTTAAAGTCAACCATTTAATAACTCTTATGTGGTCGTTCAGTGAACTCATTCTCTAATGAGCACCTGTGTCTCGTCTCCGACTTCACCAAGTCGAATGACTATGAGATCATCATTACCCTAAGGTAAGACTAAGACACAATGGTCTATCCGATGTGTCGATATCCAGTTCTCGACACATCTATGACCATGAACCGTTTAAGACTTACGTTTCTATTTGGTCACTTACTTACTCATAATCGAGATCTCATCTAGATACGTAAGGACCTAACTATAAGTCTATGGATATTATCTAAGTATATTAATACGAACGATTTCATACTTAGAATAATACATACCATTTACAGTATGAACAAGACGTATACTTAGGATAAATTGCCTTATGGACACATATTCTCCTACAATCACACCACACAATATTAAATCAGGTTTACTGTATCTAATATACCTTCACCACTACTATAATTTCACAAATATATAGTTATTCAAATACATGCAGATATTTCATCTTATATACACATCACATACAATCCTATAACTATATTCAAGGGTCAACACACATACTATAGTCGCAAACACCTATAGCTAAGCACATACTTATCCGTGCATGGTGCACACACACACGCCAATATACCATCCATACATGCCACTCATACCACTATATACTTAATACATCTACACACCAAATTTAGCAAACATATATACATTCAAACATGTAAAACCTTCGTAATTAACTATACCACAAGACCAACACATATAACTACGTAATGGTATAGACACCCACACTCCTGTGCGTAACACAACTAGACACAACCAATCATATCTACATCATCCATTACTATATTCATAGTACTACACGCAAACCACAGACATATGTAACAATATACTTAGAGTATACTTATTCAAGCTTTTGTGAGACTCAAGACCCATATCAGAATACTCTATGTACATAACACGATATTTATACATACACCAACACCACTCCAATATATATATATATCTACCAACGTAAACACATACATACCATAATATCAATCACACTTTATATTTAATCAAGTAACACCATCATAATACAATCACTTTACATACTATAATAATATTACATTATCAATACACGTATACAATCATAATACACCCTCTTACACATGCATTTATCGTACAGTCACCTACATATATAATATATACACACCATAGCAATATACATATAATTAGTATACCCCTATATATACCTATCCATACATAGTTACGACATTCAATAATCGTGTATACCTCGTGGTATACACGCACACACACAACATCCCGTAAAGGCAAGCAATACTATATAAAAGTATAATCCTATTACCATACGTACATCACACATATATTCATATAGTAAGCACATATCTACCCAAGACTAAACACATACATATCTACGTACGAGCACACGCTCACACGTACCAACACATAGATCATATAACAAGCCTACACACTTAACTATAAGTACACATATTATCATTACACCTAACATGCACATGTGTGTGTATATATATATATATTGAAAAGTTAGTAGATCTTTATTGATGGATTGGCTCTTTACAGGAGTATAGAAAGTTGGAATGAGAGATCAATAAAAAGAGGAGGGGGCACAAGCGCCGACACTCGTAATTAGAGAAATCTCATCCCAGGCAAGCTATACAAAAAATACAAAGTATGTAAACAAGAAAACAGATTCAAGGCTTAGCCCAAATCTCTGAACTCCCAGTTCGCAAAAACCACAGCCTCCAATGTGGAGGAAGGATTCTGGCCTACCATGGCCACTCTGATGTCAGCAGCAATCACCTCAAAAATCTCAATTTTCCCTCTGCTCTTCCCTTCAAACACCCTACAATTCCGCTCATGCCAAATGTGCCAAACCATGGATGAAAGTGCAGTATTGGCCAGTCTGCTCAAAACACCTTTCCCATTAAAATTCGCCAAGTAATAATCCCCAATCTCAGCAAGTGATGCACCAATTTGGCGATGGACATTTAATTTCAGCAGAGATCTTTTTAGGAGATAATTAGTATAGGGGCAAGAGAAGAATAGATGGTTTATATCTTCCATGATATCATCGCCACAAAGAACGCAGTTTACCGGCGTATTTACCCCATCTACTAATAATTTCTCTAGTCAGGAACTTACCCCTGAAAGCTCTGAGTAGGGTGATTGCCCATTTCGGAATATGACCTGGGAACCAAACCAATCTATGAAACCGGAAAGCTTCCATACGCATATGAACTCCCTCGTAGGCCTCTTTAAACTTGAAGCCCTCAGCAGCCCGGCCAAGAGAATGGAATGCAGTAGCACCCCGTCCAAAAGAATGGACAGGAGTTGGAAGCCTGCTCCCAGAGGCAAGGCCACCCACCGCATGATGCAAGCACCCTGAAGCCAAACGGCCCTCAGCCTGAAGCGGACCTGGGCAACTCGGACACCCTGAAGCAGTAGAAGACCGGACCTGGGCATCTGGAGAACCTGGGGGAAGCACGTGACTGGTAGGCGCCCACGTCCAGGAGTCCGACCCAAGAGTGAGACCAATCTGATCCAGAAGATGCCGAATGTTGGAGATGGAAGGATCATTTGTCCAGGCACCTTGTACCCAATAGTCTCTTACTCGTTTCATAGAGCAATCCGATGGCACGGCCATTAAATTTTTGAGAGGGCCACAATCTAGCCAAAAATCGTGCCAGAAAAGAGTAGTACGACCATCTTTCAACACACGCCTGATTAGTTTACTAGACGCATCTCTGCAGCGAAGCATATGTTTCCAAGTGCCAGAATGCGTCAGTAAACCATGTGTTGCGTAAAACCCATCAGCCCGATCATAATTGTCTCTCATTTGCTTAGCCCATAAGCCCGTAGAGGTAAGAAATCTCCACGTAAGCCTTACCCCAGAAGCCACATTAAGATCCTCCAACTACATACACCACTAGTAGATATTCCAATACAAATTTCAATATATATACAGACATTCTTAAAGTGGTATAGCTATCCACACATATATAACTATTAGCATTCATACAACTTCACACATATATCATGAATAACACTGAGTATACATACATAACACAAGAGACAATCATTAATAACCCAAGGATAGCACACTCATACAGGCCCACACACTCTACCTATATACATGCACCACAACGACCTCACAAAACCAATGGGTCCACTACTAAACTAGAGTTGACACAGACAATGACAGCACTAATGGCTAAACAATAGAAAGGAACCGAAACCAAAAGCGTAACGAAACAAGGTCGGAAAGAACGAGTTCAGATAAGGCGAGGACAAGGAGATAGCTGATTGGGTTGGACAGAAACATTGTTCTGAATAATTAAATAGACGAAAGAGGGTCATGCGTAAAATATGGTATTATATATACATATATTCTTATAAACATATGTAGAAATAGCGAGCAGATGGAAAAATTTTAAAACTCAGAAAAAGTGTTAGACGAAGGCATAAAGAGTAGGGTGAGATGGTGATTGGTCTGCAATGAAAATAGATTCATACAAGGATTTTTGAAGTATGAGCACGATGAATCGTAGAACTGATATATTAAAAAATTGAAGTTCTATTTAGCTTAGAAAAATATTCTAAAAGTATGTACTGTAAGTGGTTAAAAATTGAAGTTCTATTTAGCTTAGAAAAATATTCTAAAAGTATGTACAATAAGTGGTTAAAAATAAATTTCGTAGTTTAGAAAAAGAAGGATGATATATTGAATTATCAAAATGGTAACAAGGTTTTAAAACTGAAATACGAAAGATACCGGTTAGAAAATTGTTACAAGATAGTAACTAAAATTACGACCAAGAAGGTTTCAAAATTCAAGTAAGAATTTTAACTCAACCGAAATGCAAGAAATTTAAATATATAGTAAGCGGTTTTTAAAGAAGTTAAACTAAGCGAAGAATTTAATAAGAGAAATCGAAAATACTTTTAGAAGAATCGGGATTTGCGATAGAGATTATTCAAATAAATTTAAAGATAACCGTCATGGAGCGATCACGTGAATCGAGGGCAAGGAATATGATCGCATGATGAATACACCTAGGATATAATTCATGAAAAGCTACAATGGGATTCTACGGTCGATAACACAGAAGTGTAATGATCAGGAAAACAATAGAATCAGTGGTTCTAATTACCAGGTCGACTAAAGATCTAGAGAAACTTAACACTAAGACTCTCAAATGGACTAGATTGTAATAGAGATCTCAGGAAAAGGGTTCTTAGGGAATCAAGATTACGTTTTGCTGGGCCCGAAATTTGATGAACCCAAGCGAACGACTAAAGGAGAAGCTCTAGAAATATACTATGGTCAGGGCTGGGTGAGAAACAACTAAGGTAACCTAAGACGAGTACAATTAAATCTTGACGAAGGCACCTGACTATCACACCTGGACGTCTATCTAAGTCTTCCTACCATCTAAGACAAGGAAAACCTTTAGGTTAGACTCAATTCATGACTTGAATGTTCAGAATATTTAAAGGGATGTTGTTATCATCATTGTTGTTCCAGATACAAAGAGGACCCGCATGGACCACCACTAAAACCTGTCACGCGCCGCTTTCCAAGTATGGAAGGCGAGACATGAAGAGGTCCGCTCAGACTTGGAGCTGTGAAGCTACAGTCTGATAAACATCTGGTAATTTAATCCATTATCAGTTCTTTGCATTACGACGAAACAGCAATAATAATAATGAGGGATAGACAAATAAAATTATCCAACATTCAACATCCACAGATTTTATTCCAAACATTACAGAGATAGTCATAAAGTAAAGTACATAGTCTGAAAAGAAGGCCTAAGCATGGCTGAAACTAATACAAAGAGAAGGGTGCAACACACCGAACAACCTAACAACAACAACTAAGAAAGAAAACAACAACTGAGGAAAGTCACTAGCCGAGACTAAGGGTAGAACTCCGGTGTCCTCGAACTAGACATCAGCAACTGTGTCATCAGTAACTAAATCAGGCTCAAAACCTGACATGTGACACCTAAAGAGAAAAGGGCACATGTCAGCAAAAATCTCCATAAGGAAGTGAGACTTTTGTGCAAGGAAAGATAAGGTCAAAAGTGTACAACTAGCAGTTCTAAAATACGGAGATGACATGACATGTTATTTAATGAATGCAGCAGTTTAAACATAAGCATGAATGTAGCAGTTTAAGATGAACATGAAAGTTAACATTTGCACGACAAATTATAGCAAAAAGCTACAAAACAGGATATCACGATTTCACGATGAAAACATGCATTCACATTGTGCACATAGTTTACTCCTTACAACTGAAGGTGCGGATCTGACACACTTCTATGCTGCGTGATAGCTTAACCCTACCACACCCACAGAATTTACGCCTTACAGCTGAAGTGGCTGTACGGGCACACTTCTACACTGCGTGATCGCTTAACCCTACACCTCCACGTGTATATCTTCTGGATCAGGAGCCAGGAAGTGTTTTCACTTGGCATATGCATCTAGCCTCAATCAATATGTAGGAGTCAAAATCCTACTCGCCGCAGCTTACAATTTTAAAGTAGCGTGTGCTACGCATATATAGTAATAATGCATGAAATGACATGACAAAATGCATGAACATGACAATAAGCAAATGAAAAGTGCTAATCTTAAATTAAACATGACATGCGGCATAAAATGATAGCATAGTAAATGTGTCGGATCTAGCTTCGTTGTCATGCTAGATCAAGTATGGTCATCTAGGCGACTATCATTTCACCGTCCAGTCTCTTTTACACATTCTTACAAAATGGCCTAAAACATGGCCTAACAAATTACTGTGCAAGTTTCACTTGCTTGAAAGAGACGTGCTGTAATCACAGATCAGAGAGGTCCAGAACTTCCTATGTGCTCAATCTACGCCCACCCTACAGTCCCATATTAATAATCTTCAATTAGTTAGTTACCAAAGCAATGAAAACAAAATTTTTATCTTGTTAACATGCGGGTGTGGGTTCCTACGGTTCAGATATAGCTTAACACGACGGGAGAGCTACACTGACGTCGGGTATCGACGTCAGGGTCAGACTCCGGTAGCGTGAACGGTACGGCAGATAGCGGCGATGAACGAAGATCAACCGGGTAGCGGTACGATCACCGATCAGCGACACAAAGGGAAAGGACAGCAGCACAACGTCCTACGACTTCAGGAAGGCACGGACAGCAGTATGGAAAAGCATGGGAGATGGCGGACAGATCTGTCCGCTGGTTCGGGTAGCGAAGATCTGAAGTTGCGCGTGAATCTGAAGTTTGCACGCGCGTGGGAGGAGCTCTGGGGGTTGTAGCGGCTAGGGAAGGACCTGCATGGACAAGGGGAAGGCCTGAGGGGCAGCCGGCGGCGACGGGACAGACCAGGCCGTGGGTTTTGGTAGAGCAAACGGCAGTTTTTCGACGCGTATCCGGGTGTTTGCACGCTGTTTGCGGGAGGAGGAGGAAGAGTTATCGCGAGGAAAGCTATGGGGTAATAGGGGACATCGAGGGGAGTGATCGGCGGCCGGTGGCAGTCGCACGTGGGGTTTGAAGGGGAGGTTGCTGATAGCAGTTTTTGCAATGGGTTGGTGTTTACACGGAGTTTAAAGCAAGGAGGAGGGGGTGGTTGACGAGAGGAGGCTTACCGGAGGTGGAGGGAGTCGAGAGGAGGCTAGGCCGGAAGTTTGGTGGTCGTCGGAGGTGGGGAGAGGGCTGGCCGAAATTTTTGGGGAGGAGGCGCCGCACAGTTTTGCAATGGAGCCTAGGTTACGGTTTCATGAAATAGGAGATGCTTGCTATACAACTCTAGGGTTTTGGTATTCTATGTATTATAGTAGGAGAGAGGGAGAGATAGAGGGGGTTTAGTTTAGCTAAACCAGAATGGTGAATAGCCCAATTAGGTGAGTATAAGAAACTTGTTTTGATAAAGCGTTTTGAAAGGGGGGTATGTTTAGGTGATTGGAGAGAGAAGTTGTGAGAGGGTGGGGGTAGACTTAGGTTAATATGTGATGGAGAATATCAAGGAAATATTTTCATGAAACGTATTAGGCCTAGTTTAATTAGGTTAGTTAATTAATCAAGTTAATTAAGCTATGTGTATTAGAATGGATTAGGGGAAAATTGGGTCAAACGGTGTCCAATAATTATGAGAAAAATACCGGAACGACCGTGTCGACGAGAGGGTCGAGACTAAGAAGGTCGGTCACGGGCTAGGACGATGGAAAATGGAACTAAAAAAATGACTAACGACGAAGGTGTAGTGACCCTGTGCTATGAGGAATAAACACTAGGGGGGTGAATAGTGTTTTATTGAATTATAAGGAATTTACGCCAAATAAAACCCTAATTAACCAAAAAAAATGCGGAATGAAAGAAATGATCAACAACTCAAGCAAGAATGCAATGCTAACATGCAATGTACACTGGTTCGGTGCCACCCAAGTCTCTCCGACTTGTTACCGGTGCCCTAATCCAGCAACACCCGGATCCCCTCCGGATACTCTAGTAAAACCACTAGAGCTTTCCTTTTGGCCCACTTGCGAAAACCCCACAAGTGGAATCAACCTACAATCGATGTCCGTGTATCCCACAACCCGGGAACACGCAAAACCTTAATCCCACAACCTGGGACTAAGCACACTCTCACAAACCGAGAGCAAAACTAAAATCTTGACTCCCACAACTTGGGATCAAGCCAACCCTCTCAACAACCGAGAGTATACAATAATTAAGAAGTATAGATAATGAAATATAAAGCTTCTTACCACAAAATCCTATGCCTTGAGAAATACTTACAAATTTAGGGCAAGAATGGATTTTGAGGAAGTAGTTAGCACCAAACCCTAGCTCCACCAAGATGGACAACAATAGATGGCTAGGGTGAAGTTGGTGACTTTGATTCAAGCTCTTAGCTTGAGTAGCTCACAAAGAATGAGAATCTCTCTTGAGGAATTTGGGCTCAAAGAGAAAGGGAGATATTCTTGTGAGAAGAGAGAGCTTAGAAATGGAGTTGAATGGCTCTTCTCTTGGATGTAAAAATATCTCTAATTTCAGCCTTGAATCCTGGTTTGAAGCAAATCAAACTTATATATAGAAGAGATAAAACGGTCACAAAAATCGTGGCATTAAATGCCCAACGGCTCTATTTCTGAAGCTGATTAATCGGTCTAAGAAGGATCACTGACCGGTTAGTTTTGCAACTAGTCGGTCGGTGAACCTTCTTGGACCGACTAGATGGTTGACAGAGAAGATGGTGAAATCATGGGTAAGCAGTAGTCGGTCTAAGAAGGATCACTGACCGATTAGTTTTGAAACTAGTCGGTCTAAGAAGGATCATCAATCGACTAGATTGACAACTAGTCAGTTGGTGAACCTTCTTGGATCGACTAGATTGACTTTTAATCGATTAACCATCCTTCTTGAACCAACTAACTGGTCAACAGTACAAAGGCTGAATTAACAAGTATGGCTAGTCGGTCTAAGAAGGATCTCCAACCGACTAGATCGTCATCTAGTTGGTTGGTTCTTCTACTTGAACCAACTAAGATGCATACGAAGCCGTGAAATGAAGCGATAAGCTTCGAAAAAGTTTCTAATGGATTCTAAGGCAATCCTAGAGATAAGATATGAAAGTTATGAAGATTTCTAGGCAAGTACTACTCAAGGCCTAACATTCTATGAGATGAAGCTAGAAGACAATATAAATACCATGACGAACCGTCTTCAAAGCTTCAACATGGAGAATCCGAATCCCTAGACTTCATGAATAACTCCTTGAGCTTCAATGGAGCTTCAGGCACAACGATCACGCGTTCTGAGGAAGTCTTGGGACGTCGCTTGAGATGAACAAAGTACTTTGGCGACGATCTCCATAATTCTTCAAGGTCTTGAGTCTTTTAGTTGAATGACTTGAATATCTCTAACGTCATAGTCTTCGAAGCTTTTGACTCATCCATTCCTATCTTCTCTTTGGATTGAATCTCCATTCATTTGTTGATGCCATTGGCTTGAGGTTTGAGATAGCCTTTGAGTTCTTCAAGCCAATGCTTCACCTTTGTTGATCTACCAAGTCCTCCACTTGAATCAACACGTGTAGTCACTTTTGATCTTCTTGAATCTAATTGGTGACTTTTTAGCTAACTGCAAACACATGAGTTAATCACAATGATTTGTGTTTGATCATCATCAAAATCAAGGTGAAGAGTCCAATACTCAACAGAAGGTGGAAGCTACGACACCTCTTCAAACAAAGTTATTTTGTGGGAGAACGGCCTGTGAAATGATGTTCAAAAATACTTCCACAAATAAGTACTCTTCCAGAGGGTCATAACGACATATCACATCAAAAGTTACGGATACAAGAAGAGGTCAAAATAAATACGCGTACGAACAAAATTTCACGCACGAAAAATGTACGATCGAAAAGCGACCGTGACAGTGAAAGTCGGCTCGAAGTCTGACCTCTACCCGTTCTCGGATTCTTCGTAACTTTTCATCCTCTAACTGCGCGGCTTTGATCCGGTCAACCAGATCGGACTGAACCTGCAAACCCACATGGTTACCTTAACACCCAGAAGAACAACCTCTATCTCCATTTGTCGTAGTGCCCACTGGAGCTGAGGTTGAGAGGTCAACATCATCACAGCAGGATATCTACTGAGTGCATCAGGGACCACGTTCACCTTTCCAGTGTGATACTGGAGATCAATATCATATTCTGCCATCAGCTCAAGCCACCGACGTTGTCTCATATTGAGCTCCTTCTGGGTGAACACATACTTCAAACTCTTGTGGTCGGTGTACACCTTGATATGTTCTCCTAGCAGAAAGTGTCTCCACAGCTTTAGGGCAAAAATCACGACTGCCAGCTCTAAGTCATACGTAGGGTAGTTTAGCTTATGTACCTTCAGAAGTCTAGAGGCATAAGCTACCACATGTCCATGCTGATGTAGGACACATCCAAGCCCTTTACCAGAAGCATCACAGAAAATTCCAAATCCTCCAGAACGATCTGGAATCGTCAGAACTGGCGCGGTAGTCAACCTTCTCTTCAACTCCTCAAATGCATGCTGACATTCCTCAGACCAGACATAAGCAACATCCTTTTTAGTCAGGTGAGTAAATGGTGCCGCAATCTTGGAGAAATCCTTGATGAACTTCCTGTAATAGCCAGCCAATCCCAAGAAACTCCGAATCTCTGAAACCGATCTGGGAACAGGCCATTTCTCCACTGCAGCCACCTTTTCTGGATCAACTGATATACCTTCTCCTGAAACTATGTGCCCCAGAAAAGCCACTTTAGACAGCCAAAACTGGCACTTACTATATTTGTCATATAACTGATGCTGCTTCAAAGTCTCTAGAACAATCCTCAGATGCTCTGCATGCTCTTCCTCATCCTTGGAATATATAAGGATATCATCAATAAAGACTGCCACGAACTTGCCTAAATGTCATAGAATACCTGATTCATTAATCTCATGAAAGTAGCTGGAGCATTAGTCACACTGAAGGGCATCACCAGGAACTCATAATGTCCATAACGGGTTCGAAAAGCTGTCTTCGGAACATCTGACCCCCGAACCTTTATCTGGTGATAACCGCTTCGCAAGTCCAACTTTGAGTAGACTCGGGATCCACCAAGCTGATCAAAGAGGTCATCGATGCGAGAAAGTGGGTACTTGTCCTTTATTGTCACCTTGTTCAATTCCCTATAGTCAATACACATCCTCCAGGATCCATCTTTCTTATTTACCAAAAGCACTGGTGCTCCCCAAGGTGACACGTTTGGTTGTATCAACCCTCGCTCTGATAGGTCCTTTAACTGATTACGAAGCTCAGCCAACTCAGGTGGTGCCATCCGATAAGGAGCCTTCACAATGGGTTGCGTGCCTGGTATCAAATCAATGGTGAACTCCAATGATCGATCAGGAGGAAATCCATGAATGTCATCAGGAAAGACTCGCACAACCCTGGGTAAGACTGGCTTTGCCTCCATGGCCATTGCCCACACTTCTGCTTCCACTGGTGTCGCTCTGAATCTTACAGGTTCTAATGTGCAACTACCACTTCTTAACTCAAACTCTGGATGATCGGGAATCTGAAAGACTATCCTCCTTAATTTGTAATCAAGAGTGGCACAAAACATTGCTAACCAGTCCATCTCAAACACAGCTTCAAAAGTGGGCATCTCAATCACAAGGAAGTCAACATATAACTCCCGACCGCAAATTTCCACTGGACAAAAATTGAGCCCTAAAGTACTCTAATTACACCACCCCCTGTATGAATATTCCAATTAACAGTGAAGGAGTCTACTGGTATAGCATGTTTGTCCACAAATTATCGGGATAGAAAACAATGTGAAGCCCCAGAATCAAAAAGCGCCAAAGCAGGAAAATATGCTACTTTAACCATACCTAGAAGCCAACAAGGGAATCAAGCCAATGTCCATCATAACTAAGCAACAAGTGATATAATGTAAAGAAAGGAGAGGGCTAGAACCATACCAGTGATAACCTGACCTGAGTTTTCTGCCTCTACTGCTGTCATGTTGAAATCATGTGACTTTGGAGCAGAGTTTGTCTTCTTAAAGGTCTGCCGCTGAGGAGGCAAGGAAGGTCCTCTAGGGGCTGGTACATGGTCCAACTGGTGCCAGAAGTGAAGGCCGCTGGAAACCAGGTGAAAGAGCTCGCTGCTGCATTGGCCTAGCAGCCACAGGTGCTACTGGGGCCAGGCAGGCACCCTGCTATGGGCAGAACCTGCTAATGTGTCCTCGGCCACCACAAGCAAAGCATTGTCTAGCCCAAGCCCTACACTCCTTCTGCTAATGACCAGTCTTGCCACAGAATTGGCATGTCAGACGTCTCTGTGTCACTACATGGGCTCTTGGCCTCTTGAACTGGGCCGTCTGTACTGGCCGAGATAATGCTTCTATGGTCCTGATGGTCTTCTGTCACCTGTAGGCATTTTCCATATGCTCCGCAAATGGATCTCATATAATCTTGCCACCTCAAGCACATCCTCCGGTGCGACAAGTTTCTGTGTAGATATCACCCCTCTATACTCCAGATCCAGTCCCATACGGAAGCTCGACCTCGGGTGGTATCAGTCGCAACAACCTCCGAGGCAAACTTGCTCAGCAAGGAAAACTCGGTATCATACTCATCCACGCTCCGCCGGCCCTGAGTAAACTTCTCAAAACGCTGCCTGAGCTCATCCTTTGCTGTCTCTGGAAGGAACTTGGACTCAAAATGCTCCTTGAAAGTCTTCCAAGAGATAGGACCTGTCAGATTCCGCTCCTAGGCATCCCACCAATCTCTGGCCTGATGTGTCAATTGCCTTTTTGCTGCATCAACCCAACCCTCCAATGGAAATCCAACAGCTGTGAGATCATCCTCTGTGCGTCGTAACCACTCATCGACCTCCAATGCAATCTCCTTGCCAGAAAAAGTCCTCTGCTTCATTGCCCTAAACTGATCGAAGCCTGGGGTCTTATAACCCTGCATCTTGGCGAGCATCTCAGCCTGCTAACCTAGACTCGCCTGGAAACCCAGCAAAATCTTCTCCATCAAAGAGGGCTCAGCATGCTCCATAGTTGACAAAGATTTCCCATTTCCACTATCCATTCTACAGAGAAAGAGGACAACACAAGAGCAATTAGTACCATATGTGATGGCATCAAAGTGTTTGATGTATCATCCTTTCACATGTCGCAGTGAGAGTGGACCTGCATGGGTCACCACTAAACCTGTCACGCCCTATTCTCACAAATTCCCTATAAGGCATTCTGTACTATGGGAAAGGGAGGGTGGAGCTTGACAAGCCGCGGTGTAACACCAAGCGTAATTAGAAAACACCATAAGCAGGTCACTGTGAATGCTGGGATCATACATCACATTATAAAAGGAAAGAAGCAACACATACAGCCATCACGAAGAGTACATAATCACATATTTACATAACCAGAGAAAGTACTACACAACAGCATCAAGTACAAAGTGAAACTAACTCAGGTATACATGAGAAGTACCACAAGCTCCCAACACATACCACAGCTACAAAAAGACAACACGCTCACTACACGACCCAACTCACACTACAAGACACATCCCAAAAAGAGTAGTGTCCCCAAGGTGTCAGCTCACACATGGGTAATCTCCTGAGGGATATTCTGCTCTGGTGTCACCTGCTCAAGACCTGAAAAGTAAAATGAACACGTCAAAACGTGCCCAGTATGAAACTAACTATGTTAGGAAAATCATTTAGGGGTTATGAGTGTAAAGACAATAGGAGTACACGCAACCAAGGTGAAAAATACAACACAAAAATGTGCAACAACAACACATATAAAGTTTATTAGTTAGCAGAAGTTAGTGACTCTTTGGAAGCCTGTGCATCACCTAAAGATAAGGGCCTGGACCTCGCCCCAAATTTGGGGCGAATATAGCACACGACGCAGTGGACACAGGCACTGTACGCCGGGCTTCTCAGCTCCCCCGTCCCTGGTAGAAGTGAGGCTTCCCATAGTAACACAACCTCCGTATGTCCCCTCCACTCCCGGTAAAGATGAGTAGGAATAAGTATCACATATCAAATATCTTTTCCCCCAACTTCTCAGTCCAGTCCCTTATACTTAAGTAATACCCAAACTTCCCACATCCCCATACTAGGATGCTCACCTGCCTTATAGCAGATCGAGACACCCCAGTTGACATATCATTTGTCATATTCTTCAATAATACATGGCACCAACATTTTCATGGCTATTTCCCAAGTATCTTTAACATCACGTTCAAATGGGCAATTCGACAAACATATAGCGGTCGCCATATAAATGAAAGGTATCACACCATCAAATTTAGTAACAAATAGCATAACTAAACTTTCTTATAGGTATCAACATCATTCATGCATATTGGAATGGAAAATTAACATCACCACACAATTCCAACTTCATCCAAAACAGTCCAGCTTGCTGAAACTTGCTGGAACAGCAACAAGATCAGCATGTTTAATCTAAATTTATTGTGAATTTGACAAAACTCTATTAATGAAAGTTGAAGATATAGTAGTCCCGGATTTACCATAAAATTTCATGCAGAAATCTGGAATGGGTGAT